>JACATO010000337.1:647500-1847500 GCA_018389105.1 Nautilus pompilius
CTTAAGCCGGTGATTAATTCCTCCCCCGGTCGTGTAGCAGTTTGTGCTTCAAGACTAGAATTTGCTTCGCCGTATTTAAAAACCGCTTCTTGCAGTTGACGACGCACTGTCCTGGGTAGTGAAAGTTCAAGGTAACCGCCACTTTCACTTTCATGCTGTCATCAGCAACTCGATTACCTGAGTGGTCAGTTCATGCGCTTATCAGATGATGTCAACGTGAGCACAGCGTAATTTGGTTGTTTCCATAGTATCACAGCAGTTGCACAAGTCAAATATATATATTTCTTTCTTTCTTTCTTCAAACCTTTTGAGAGACCCAACTACATAGAGCTATTGGCGTATTTTTTAAATAATAATAATAATAATAATAATAATAATAATAATAATAATAATAATAATAATAATAATACTTAGGCTGTCGCTACATATGACGTCAGCACTTGTTCAACTATCTCATCCCAGGCGATGGGCGCACGTGACGAGGATGACGGCCAAGGGCAGCAGTTTGTGCGCAGAAAGAGCGGAAGTTTCTGTCGTCTGCTGTTTAAAACAGTTCAGTCAAATACCAGTAACAAGAACAAAGATTTCATCGCGGCCCTGGAAGTCCTGATCAATAGCCGGGGCCCCTGACCGCACAGGAAGTATCTCCCAACCGTTCCCATAAATCGTCACGATGGAGAAACTCGGCGACGCCTCAAAATGGCGACGATGACTGTAGATTTTGTCGTGTTTAAAGTTGCAATAAAATCGATTTAATCCCGAAGGCGGATTCACGCTATAATCCAAGAATAATCTAAACTCTAATCTGAAGGCGCAAATTACGTTTTAGTTTTTTTTTTAATGAAATTGGCTCGCACTTAAATCAATAAGCCGAACTCTAATTTCGAACTATAAATTACTTTGAGCCGGAACGAAATTTGATAATGGTTAAATCAGTAAGATACACTGTCGCTCGAATCTGGGGCCCTGGTAAATTTATGTTTATTTATTATTCACGCATTTCATTTGAATTCCTAAAGTTAATTTGAAATCCTTTCTCGCATTTCGAACAAATTTTCCCTGTTAGCGGATTTCTTATAGCCTTGGGGCGCAATCCAAAGATAGATTTCTATCGTTGCCATGTCGACAGTATCCCAGAATTCCTCAGTGAAGCACCCCGTGGTTATCTGGCCGCAGCTCTCAGGAACGGTTGTGGGAAGTAAACTCTGACGGCGGCCGGGGGATCTCTCTGTAGACGGACTATTAAGCACGGTTCCGTATCCTTAGTCGGCCATATGCCCAACCGGAATTGTTAATCGGCTTTCGCGTTCCATTAACTGCAGCCGAACAACAGTCGGATACAATCTCCTCCCCAGGCAAAGGGCACAGCTGACCATTCTCTAAGTTTTCGGTTTGGCCCGTATCTCCCGGGTGAGGAACGGGGCCACTAGTATCAGATACGACAATAGCGTTTAGTGCGTCCTAATTGCGTGAGATCACGTGATAGAAGGGAAGAATCTGCTCCCCCAACAACAACATCACGCTTTGTAAACAGTCTCGCACCAGATTATCTGACCGATTATCTCTAATACAGATCCGGTGACGCGCGATCGCCGGACGGCGGGGGGGGAAACAATGCGAAGAAGACCCTCCCAGCCTCTCGCTCGTGAAGCCCCTCTCCGGAAGGTTAGGGTTCGTGGTCGATTGTGGAGGGGGTTCATAAAACAACAGTACCACCGCACACGTCTAGCGCGAATCTGGAACAATAACCCTTTGTTTTTCATTCGCTTTAATGTGATGTTGTTTTTAAAGCTCTAAATGTCAAATATACAATCTTTGGCATCCTGTTTTGAAATCTGTCAGCGCGGCCAACGGACCAGCCCTCCCCACGAGGTGGGTTTAAAAACCCCTTCTCCTCCTCCTTCTTCCGTCAACCTTTACAAATGTCAAGGCTAAGTGGCGCCATTTTGAGTCATTAAAAAAGATTAAACGTGAAACGAACCGAATGCTAGTTTCGTTTCTGCCTCTGTTGATTTCATGCGTGATGAGGGTTTATATAGATGAAGTAAAGCGTCTAGGAGGAGAAGGATAAGAATTGCTTACAGTCCGTTCGCTTGCATATTATTATTATTATTATTATTATTATTATTATTATTATTATTATTATTATTATTATTATTATTGTCGTTTTTTTGTTTTAAAATTTATTGAAATACATTTTCTGTGTTGGTCAGGTCTTTGTGTTCTCTATTTTTAAACAGCTCATTCCGTATTTTTTTTCCGATGTCGTGTTTTACATTATTCAGCGAAGGTGGAGCCACTGGGACTGTGACGCAGTACCTTCCACAGTAACAGAATCCCGCGTGACGTCAAATCCGCATACCTCTCCGAGATCTCGCTCGGCCTTATGTACGTGCTAACCAAATGTACAGCCAGCTCAACGATAATAATACCGCCAGTGGTGTGTGTGTAAGGTAAAATCCGACGCGGTACGCGGAGGGTTAATGGAATCTGTTCTGTTTTGTTTTTTTGTTTGTGTTTTTCTCCATCTTACAGATTCCTGACGATAGTATTGCAAAAACAACCGGTGGAACTAGGGAATTATTCCTCCTTTGGCCGTTCCGAGTATTGTTTCCATTACTGCGAACCAGCAACAACAACAACAACAAAAAAGGGGGGGATAAGAATTGATTTACTAAGCTGACTGGCAGCATCAGGCGGCGGAAAACTGAGCGCCATCTGCCCGAGACCGCTTAGGCAAACGAGCAGAGCGAACGGTGCCTTCAGGTCTCTTCAAATCCCAGCAAAGTAAGTAACCGGGTTCCTTCTGGCGGAGCAGTGATCTTGACACAGATCCTGCCGCTGACGGTGAAGTCCCGGTCGGCGTGCCAGAACCTTCTGTCGGGCTGCCATTATCGTCCCCTCTCCCTTGGATAATGGACTGTAAGCTCGCAGAGAGCGGATTAAAAATAGCGTCGGCCCTTTCTTCTTCTCTTCCAAACACTGCAAAAATAGCCATGAAAAAAGAAACAACAACCTGACGCATTTATACGGCGCCTCGTCAGAATATTTCGGCGCCTTGTTGTTATCACGATGTGCTAGCTCGTTAAGGAGGATCGGAAGAGCGATATCCCTAACGTCGGAGGACCAGCCCTTTTCGGCGTCGAATCGACGAGACTTCTCCCCGCGGTCTGGTTCACGTTTCCCCGCCATTCTCGTGACGGCTTCCGCCGATTCTTTTAAGGGGGGGTATTACGGTTTTTGAGATGAGAGGCCGCGCGACAGCCTACAGTCGTCCCGAGGATGGCGGGATGTCTGGATTTAAGCTCACCCCCACTTCTTGCTACGATGTTAGATTTGCGATTTTAAGATGACACAGATCCTGCGAAATCGAAACATCCTTCCGCAAACACGGGGGTGGTCTCCACACCATGATGCTGCTGCCGCCTCGATGTTAGATTTGCGATTTTAAGATGACACAGATCCTGCGAAATCGAAACATCCTTCGCAACACGGCGTGGTCTCCACACCATGATGCTGCTGCCGCCTCGATGTTAGATTTGCGATTTTAAGATGACACAGATCCTGCGAAATCGAAACATCCTTCCGCAAACACGGGGGTGGTCTCCACACCATGATGCTGCTGCCGCCTCGATGTTAGATTTGCGATTTTAAGATGACACAGATCCTGCGAAATCGAAACATCCTTCCGCAAACACGGGGGTGGTCTCCACACCATGATGCTGCTGCCGCCTCGATGTCAGATTTGATACTCGACCCAGTTCTGCCAGAAACGTCGTCTGACCGGTCATTTTGCAGTAACCCCCTTTTGGAAAAAAAAGATCGCAGTAAGACATCTTATTAAGTTTCCTAAAGTTCGAATGTCGGCCGGTTACACGAAAAAGTTTGCAGTGAACGCCGCCCCTGAAGCGGAACGAAGTCTGTCAAAATTGCCCAGTCGCAGGGCCGTTATATAATACTTTCAATAGATCGAACCCTGCCGTACAGAAATGGCGACTGTAAACGCAATAACCTTTTTGCTGTTTTATGATTGGCTACTATCGCTGCAGCCACGCGCGCGCGCGCACATGCATATGCATGAACTTCTACACGTTTTTTTTATTTTTCATTTGCTTCTTCCAGAATTCATTCCAAGCCAATGTCTTGTTGCTCGTTCTGTCCCGCGCTAACTCCGCCTGTAGTTCAGCAGGGCTCGATTATCAAATCCAACCTCCACCCTCTCGTTAAGTTTGCGATGTCGGGGCTCATTTTACAATAAAATGCTTTATCCTCTCTGGCGGGGCCCGAGCGCCCGCATCAGCCAGCGAAGTCTTTCCGAAGACGATGGGTCTGACTGCACTTCTGTTATTGACAGGGATTTCTGAAGGCATAAATCAATACGACGACACAGGAAATTACCTGGATCGGCCGAACTGTTGTGTTTTTATCTAATGTCTGCTGCTAGCTGGTCTTAAGTTGCATTGGCCGACTAACGTCTGCTGGATTATGTTGCAGACTGACAGAAATTCCTAAGCACCACTGATGGGTATATCCCGGCTTCTACCAAAGCGTTCTCTGACCTCCTCCCAATCCAAAGCAATCCGCCATTTTGTTGTAGATACTCCAAAAATTGTACAAATAAAAAGGAAAACAGAGATTTCGTTTTAATGGAAATAAAAAGGATTAACTTATCTGATAACTTAAAGTATTTTTGTAAGTAACTGAAATTACAGTAAATTTTGATTTCTGACACATTTTTATGGACTCTTCAATCGAAAAGAACGGAAAATTTTGTATACGTCATAGTTGTACTTAACGGTCTATGCCGAACATGACAACGTCATAACATCGAATGACGCTTTTTATGGAAAAAAATGGCTTCATATGGAAGATACCTTCGTGATATTTGCGGTATAAGTCTACATCATAGTTTGCAGTATAGTTTGTTTTGTATCACGATCTTATGGAATCATCGCTAACATTCAGTTCAAACATTAGTTACGACATGGTTTGTGTTAAGAGTACTAATCACAAATTATCATACACATATATCCTCTTGCGTGTGTTTCCATGAATTTTTCTTTAAAAGTGAATTGATGCATTAATGTCATTTGCACGTTACTGTCCCGCAGTAAATGACAGCAATAAAAATCAGATATTTAGCATTACAACTATTTAACAATGGCACCAGTTGGTGCCACCGAAGAAATGACAACGTGAAATATAATGAAGTTAGTATCAATGAAATAGCAAGTTCTATATTTACGTTTGGGAGCCACAGTTAGCGAAGATGTCACCTTTCTTTAAGGAATGCTAGAGTCCGAGCAGTTTTAGCGCATATTAATAATACATGCTAAAATCAACAATGAGGTTATCAAACGCGGCTAAGAAATAATTAGATATTTTCACGTTACTATGACACGAATACTAAAGAGTGTAGACCGACCATAGTACACAACCAAAAACAGTACAGCGAGGTGCAGACCACGAAATATCCGTATTCACTTCGTGTCTTCTTGACGGGAGAGCTACGGTGCCTCAAAGTTTAGATTTACTGATTAAACGAACACTTTTTCGCGTCGATGCTTAAGAATCTCGCTTTTCTGGTGCTGTTTTCTTCTTTAGAAATCAGTGTAGATAAAGTATCGGTGGCAGAATCCGGTACACGACCAGCTTAATGCACAGCTATGACGCTGTCAAACAACGCGTGAGGTTTGAGAGGTATGGAGAGTTTTAATACACCGTGCTTTCCTCGAAATCGTCTATACGGGTAGGTGATCAGAAAAGGAAAAAAGAAGACAAAACAACAACAATAGCTCTCCGTCATTACTTACGGGGTAGGCGGAAGCAGGCTGCTTCGACGGAACACGGGCTTAATGCCATAAGGAAGTCGTCTTCTTCCACCGTCATACAACAGTCCGGAAGGATGGGAGTCGTCCGCGGGTAGGCTTTCTGAAAACTGAATTTTCACAAAGCTTTCTTATTGGAAGGGGGTTGTGAAGTTTGAAAAAGTATTTGTGGAAAATAAGGGGACGCCTTTTCCCTTGTCCCGTTAGAAAAAAAAGCACAAGCTGGTGATGGCGACTGTTTTAAGATATAACCTAGTTATCTTCTAGTGCAACGTGAGACTGTGACGTCATTACGACTTTGAACAGGAAACTGCCACTCAGCGCCATCTGGTGTTGTTTTGCATATCACGATACTTTCAATATGCCGTCCATTTTCCATTCGCTTTTTTTTCCCTAAAGAGTGTATATCAGTACTAAATAACAGAGTATTTCGATTAAAGTCTTCTCGTTTCGAAAAGAACTTGAGAAAACAACAACGAACGGATAACCCTTACGACTTACGAAACGACAGCAACAATCGAGATCTTATCGCACAGGCCGCAGCCCCCCTTTTTTCTTGTATTCATGAACACTCAACAAAACAACTGCTAACGCGACAATTGAAGTAGAGCAAATGTGAGTCCATCATTAACTTTGGTGACCTCAATTTTCGTTATGAATGATTGCATAGCTTAGTCTTCCAAAATTTTCCCCCTCTACCTAGCGACTCTTACCATATATGGACATAGATTCTTCCTATTTTCAGTTGGTAAACCACGTAGTCCATCTGACAACGTAGCCAAGCTCATCGTCGAGAAAAAACGAGTCCAGAATCGCCATGCAATTGACCTACAAACAGAAGATGGATGGCTTCTCGTAACAACTACCAAGCCGGGCCGTCAGCTACAGGGCTGAGGTCGAGACAGCATTTTTCAATGAAGGTCGGGTCGCAGCAGATTAAACGAATACCTCTGTATAAGAAGCTGAGAGAGAGACAGCTTGTAGCCCGAACGTGTTCGGCGGGATGATTGCCTCAAAGACCCCTACATTCATGGGGAAACGGTGCTGGCCGGATAATGGCAGTCTGTCTTTCTTATCGGACCATTGGAAAGTCTTCAGGAATTTTATTATCCCCACTGAACTGCATCTACAGACAAAGTTGTTCGAAGAAGAATAGAAATAACCCGGAATTAAAATGTATGCTTTTTCTATGTGCAGCTGTTTTCTGATGACTAAAATGAAATAGTTAACTCAGCGGGTCAATTAATTGTCAGGGAATTTTTTCGCTGCTAACCGTCCGAGGAAATAAAAAGGAAGAGAGGGTAGCCCGAATTTGAGTTGCCAACGCGCCACGATGTCTGTTCAAAATGGCGTGTTTCCGCAGACTAACGTTCCTTCTAAGGCGCTTCGCCTCTGTTTGATTCTTTTACGAAGCCAACTCATCAGAACAAACCGGCCGAGGTATAAAGTCAGTCAGCCCCCACATTCAGCCTCTCCACATCGGGCACCCTTCAGGCCAATCGGACCTGACTACGGGTGGTCGCTATGGAAACGTTTTCGCGCGCCGCGAACACGATCTCCGTCTACGTCGCCTGCTCGTCGCACGACAATGGAAGAGTCGTTTCTGTCTGTCTGTCTGATTCCCGGGAGGAGAGAGAGAGAGAGAGGTTCTGTCTTCGCGCTAATCGGGAATATTTATCGTTTTCCAGGACAGTCTAATAACCAGTTCTCCATTATTTGACCGCTGCGACATCACCCTTATTATATCTGTTACCGGTTGCTGTTTTACTTTTTTTAAAGATGGCGCCGCACCCGTCTGCCGTATCCCTACTCATTTCATTCATGATGCTACGCGGCTTCTGTGGACGACGAAGCCAATGCACAAATACAGGAACTCCAACGGAAACAAATCTTTTCATCAATGCCGTAAGCGACAATTTTCCACGACGTACTTTCAGAAACACCTTTACAGACACACACACACACACACATCCCGACTGACGGCATCACGCCAGTTAACTCCTGGATGCTGTACTACCTATGGGTGTGGTTGTTCATAATTATCAAGGCCTGAAGGAATACGTCTCTCGCGATGCTGAGGTATTTCAGGTGGGGAAGTAGCTGCATGAGCATGGGGGAGGGTGTGTGCTCGTCGTTGAAGCTGGCCGCCATATTTGGAGAGGAACCATCAGGCTTTCCCTCTAACGATGGACAACGATCTGGTTTTCCACTCTTTTAATAGCGGGAAGAAACTACCACAAAAGCCACGCGGGACATTCGCCGGCCGCCCTGTCGTCTGCTGTCCCGTAAGTTTTACGTAGAGATGGCTATTACAGACGGAAATGAGGGGAGCTTCCCCACCCCGCCGCCAGGAAGACGTGGGCGTGACCGACGGTCAGCCGCCATGGCTGCGGATCTGAGCTTCCTTCCCCTAGTCGTTCCGAGCGCCCTTTCTGGGAATCTCTTCTCGCCCCGCCGAAAAAGTTTTCTGAAACAAAAATTTTCCGTTGTTAGCGGATACGACGCGGAAGAGCTTAAGAATGTGGAGGTGGCGTCCGAAGAAACTTTTGCGTAGAAAGGGGAGGTAATTTACCATCGTTCGTTTTCTGTTTATACATCTGCATTCATAAAAGAAAAGGGATCATTCTATTTCTTTATGTTTTTTTCCATAAGACTTTGGTGGGAGGCCCATGGAATTGGAAATAAGCTTGTCTTTGCTTACAAGAGAAACCATTTGACTCACGGTGCAATGGTACAAAAGGTTTTTAATCTAAACTTGGACCGAATCTTTGTGGGTTCTCCTACTACAACTGAACGAGCATGTCAGCTTCCGCAGTGTTGCATTGTGGGAAATTTTTTTTTAAAAAAATAATCATCGGTGGGCAGAGACTTGTGGGGGACACAATGTCTTGTAAAAATTGTCTTCTCGTCATTAATGGGGTTTAATTGGCTTAATTCGTGCGTGTAATTAGTTTCGATTATGGCAAGTGATCCTGGTAAATTACTTTTTTCTTTATGGAAAAAAAAGAGGAACCTTTCTCTATTCTGTTATAACTTATTTGCAAAATTTTCACGTTTTAAATTCTTTTCCCCTCTTGTTTTGATTTAAATATTTACTTTGTCTTATCTATTTTGTGCTTTTCGTTTTGTTTAAAACAGTTTTATTTACACACACCTGCCAGAAGTACGCGAATTCTTCAAAACATGGTAATAGGCCGCTCGCTGACACTCAACTCAGCCAGCGGGTAAAGTAGAGGAGCTGATCTCCTTTATATGGCAACACTTCATTTGTACCAAGTATGATTACCGGGAGTTCCGTACAATTAGGGGGTTATTTACTTCTTACAAGGGTCTACACAGATGTGATAAAACTACAGATAGTTGCTTGTTCCATCAGTTATATATATATAGGTGTCTCAAAATACGCAGTTTCATTATAAATATCCTACCTTTGGGTGAAATGAAGAATTCATCTCTAGATAATTTATAACTTTTGGACCCTTTCAAAAATCTGCTCCATCTTCTGAAATCATTTCATCAGATTCATCGGCACTACCTTTGGTGCCGAATCGAAAGCTACTTAATGGTAATATCACGGATGAGCAACACCTGGATTTACCCTGATGTTTAGTTTTCGCGAAACTATTTCGAGTATAGTCAGGATTATTCGATCCTTTATTGAATAATTTCTTAACGTTACTCGAGCATCCGGCCATAGCACTACTACTGTACTCTTCCCAAAGATGCGCGAGGTGCAATGTTTTGTTTTTTTTGGTTTTTTTTTAACCTTTGCGCCAAAGCAATTCTTCCGGTTCTACACAGGTGAGAATTACTAATTAAATAAACGAGGCTTGACGAGGTATCTGCACACCTATTTATTTACCTTAATTACATTTTAGTATAAATAATTAAAGCGAACGAACCGTTTTTGCTTTATTTATGCTCGGTGAGGCGATGGTTTAAACCGTATAGACGGGCACTTGTTGTTAGGGGCGGCTATGATTTCCGGTTCCGTTGTCCACCTATTCTCCGTCATCGTATCTAATGGATGTTTAAAAACTGAAAACAAAATAACGGAAAGAATCTAATTCTAGTCACCATATAAGCATATTTTTTAAATTTTATTTTTTGGAACCTCCAAATAAAAACGGGGGTTCATATCGACAGTCTGACGGCGGCGCCATCTTGCGGTTTCGAGGTCTTTCGGACTAAAGGGAGATCACTAAAAGTAGTGACGCGGACAGCACCCAAAACGTCATTTTGCACAGCTGTGACGCGCAAGTTAACCGTCCCACGGCGTTATGAACAACTGTGACACGCCCATAGATGTTTGAAAGCCGACGAAAGATTAAATACGTTGCATTTAACGACGGCCGGCCCTGATTAATGGACTTGTCTGGGGGGGGAGGGGAGGGGTTATTTTGTTTTTGTTATTTACACTGGCTGCCTTCCTGTAGTGCCAAAACTCTCCGACAGCTGGCAGTGTTCCCCAGTTTAATGAGAAATGAAGTCTTATTAAATACCGGCCGAAATTCTCCGTATATCGCGCGGGCAGGAGGTTAGTAATTAGACCGTTGAGATATGTAGGTGTATCAGAACACAGAGAAACAATGTGACTAAATAAGTTCCCCGGCGCGCTAGCATCTTCTGGCCCTATTACTGGCGTTGGCTGGAGGGGGTTGGGCGTGATCTGTTTCTATAGATTTGGGGTGAGTACGTGTTATTGGGTTGGTTGCCATGACAACCTCTCTTACTAAGCCCTTGTTCCGTCAGCTTTATTTAACATTCCGCAAATGAAAAAAAAAAGAAGAAGAAGAGAAGTTAAAAAGAAATAAACGAATGGGCAAGCAAAGGTTCTGGTAAATAGGTCCCCAGAGCAACCGATTTGCTGGAGAGCCACGGACGTTATGAAGAAAATGAATTCATAATGGACACTTTAAAAGAAATATATGTTATTAGAGACTGTTAAAGCTGACGTGTGCCAAAAGCGAATAAATGGAATGATACCACTAATTATGTGCCGACGTGATCCTCGCTGCTACGGTGGCAGGACCGAGATGCTTGTAGCGTGCAGGGCACCCAACAAATACTCTCGCCAATGGTCCAGATCATCACGTTCTATCTAACCTTGACATTTGAATGGGGGGTGGGGATGAGACGTAGAAAGAAGCCTCTAATACCCATGACTCACTCGTGTCACAATTTTTTTTTGCGTAATAAATAGCAGCGGCCAGTGAGCCGCAGTCATAGACAGTCTACGTCTGTCTCTTCCAACCCCCTGATACCGAACTAGACAATTTTTAGGGCCGCAAGACAAAGGGACGGACCAGAGAAGCCGACGGCTTTTAAAAGCATCGGTGTCACGACGACGGGGTTTCCGTCGTTCGCCCTGTCTCCCGGCTGCTCTCGCGCCGTCAGAACCATCAAAATGGTTTTCGTTGAGGTTTGGCTTCGCCTTAAAGCTGCGCCGTCGTATTTCGACAAACCGGCTTAAAGCCCTAGTAGCGTTTGCGACTGATCGCTTCGGAAGTAAATATGCCGGCTCACCCTTCCACAGGGTTGAATTAGAGATGACGTTGGTGAGCACTGCTCCAGTTTCACGAGTGAATGAATATGTTAGTTTATGCAAACCTGCCACCCTTTCCCCCCCATCAAAAAACTCCACAAGAAGCCATTGCGGTTTATACAGAATTCCCAGGATATATATAATAAAAAAAAAAAAACTGTCCGGTATTTTAAACTGGTTTGTCGACTCAAAGCTGTTGACATAAAGCTGATCGTTTAATCTACTTTTCTTCATTTCTCCGATTGCAAAAATCTGGCTTAGCCGACCACCCAATAGTTATCGGCCTTGGCAATAATCAGTAAATGCCTTCCTTCTCTTATGCTTTCTTCAATATATATACAGACAACGTTAATCTCCGCGACGGTTATAACCAAGAGCCAACATCGCAACTTGGTTAATTTTGATTACTGACAAAGAAATTTTCCGTTTTTACTGTCTGGCGTCACTATGGCAACGACGCCGCCTCTCGTTGCAGGCTGGGATCTTTCTTTCTTTGTAAGGATTTTATGAAGTAGGTACTTTAAAAAAAAAAACGGACTCTGTCGTTGCTGCCGGTATAACGTGAGATGTTTTCGTCTCGTGCATCTTTGTTGTTACTGTCCATTTATCTTTTACGGCTTGGAAGGAGAAAACGGAAATGGGAGCGATTCTAATAAATAGATGTAGTGACTAAAAAAGAAGACTTTGATCGACCAGTTCTAGGCCAGACCTCCCGCTGGCCTATGTTTCCTACCTCTGAGATCTTCGTCCTATCAATCAGATGAAACCTTACAGTTTCCCTTCGTCTTGTGCTGCCTCGCGACGGTTCCCACACCGTGGCGTCCTTCGCTGAAGCGTTGCCTAGCAGCGCCATCTATTAAACTTTAATGTTATTTTAATTGTTTTTCTCCCCCCTTCCCCCATCCTCCATTACACTAGTATTTTCTCCTCGGGAGAATTTCTTCCCAGCGATTTGATTAAATTTTCATTGCAATTGTCAAGCGATTAGTAAATTGCGGGAAAGATGATTGAAGAACTGACGGACATGACAGACAGGCGAGTAGCAACGTACTGATTGCGTGATGCTGTGACGGCTACAGTTTCTTTTCCCATCCTCCCAACAACAAACTCTTTCACGCTAAGTGTAATAATGTCTCCCTTGAAAGCCTTCAAGTCATCCGTCTATATCATGCATCATGCCAAAACCAAACGGTTAGTAGGACGCCACTTCGGTGTCGAAATCGTCTGCCTCCAAGATGCTGTTACTTCGCTTATAATGCAGGTGTACAGCACGACTTCATCACGACGGACACGCATAACGTGAAGTTATACTAACAGGTTTTAAGCATTAACAAACCCATTCAAACCTATTGGCATTGTGCTAGTGTTTTATTCAAAGAGCCCTAATTTCGGGTAGTAAATAAGCGGAGATCTGATTAGATTTCAAATGAACACGCGGAGTCAACATCAGGTAAACGCCATCGTATTGGAAATGGCGGGTGGGGGCGCGCGCGTCGTATCTTCGGCAAAGCCACATCCCGGATGCTATTTATATGAGCAGCCAAAATTTGCCGCCGACAGCTCCAGGGTCCGACGCAAGGCGAGTTCGTGGTAGCGCCGCATGAAAGATCTTTTTGTGCGTGTGTGACAAATACGGGATCGGTCGTCTGACTATCAGACCAGACCGTAGTCAGTCAGTACCCTGTTCAAAAGTAAAGGAAGCTTTATAAATGAAAATATTAACCCTAACCAGTCGGCGACGGAAGGAAGTAACCTTAACCCGTTAACTGGCTGTGCCATAATTTTATGCGTTTCGCATTCGCATGGCATTAAATATTATTCCGAAAGCTTTATTTTTTACTCGAAATATCTATAAAGAAGGAATAATCAGAACCAAAAGGAATGGGGAAGAATAGTTTGCGTACGTAAACAGATTCTCTAAAAATGACCGCGTCGAGAAAGCGAAATCGTTTTTAGCGCAGAGGAATTGTGATCGTGCTCGGAATTCTAAAAAGATAAATCGACAACAGCAAACATGTAAGTGCGATTTAAATATCTTCCGTTGTTTGTATTTGAATAGTTCCAGCCAAAGATGGAAACGGCGAAGCCATAGGGCAGAGATAGTCTTGGCAACAACAGCAGCGAGATCGTGGAGCGTCTGTCCAACAGATTCTAACGCGAAAAGAAAGAAAGAAAGCAGCGCTCGTACCTAGGTGGGGGGAGGAGGGAGGAGAAGGAGGAGGGGGCAGCAGAATCTAGAATGGACATTGTCATAGTAGACCTCGTCTACGGCATCCAGGTCGGGCCTGAGAGACCAAAGTGATTTGGGCTGATGAAAACAACCTTCGTCGTTGTAAGCGATTAACAAAAACATTTTAAACTTCCTCGTCGCGTACATCAAAGGTTACCAGGTAATCTAGTTGCCAAAGGTAAGATCACAATTTTCTGTCATCATTCGGCTTTTCACGGTTTTACAGAGACGTCATAATTTAAAACTTCAGTGGCGCCACAGCAAGGTAGACAACCGTAACGGGTTTTTGTTGGGTGTTCTTTTGGCAGTTGAATGTTGAAAACATGGATGGGTCTTCCTAGTACAGGGGTCCACTATAGCACGCTTAATACGTTAAAAAATGTATTGGATGGTTTGAAAGGGAACTACACGACTTCTCTCTTTTTCATTAAAAAACCTGTAATTCTAACCGTGACCAAAATATATCCTCAGCAGTGATACTGTCGTAAACGATAATCCACGGGACAATCTTACAAACGATATTTACATGTATTGTTTTGATCGTATCACCAAAGAATTTACAGCCGCTGTATACTGCACAATAACAGTAGTACACTGTAGCACCGCACCGAGACATCGTAGTAATCAAAATGTGTATTTTTACGACATACCGTATATCGGCGTAACATCGCTGCTGTTTCGATAATCGACATGAATCCGCTATTGGCGGCCATTATCAGCATCAGTGAAATTACTGGCTGCAGTCATCTTTCATCTTCTTGAAAGGTCCTAATTCGTAGTCTTATTCTTTAATAGAGTCGCAATTCATAATTAAATCGTGCGATGGCTTCTGTTCTCTTTGATTTATAAGGGTATAGAGTTTTAATTAGATGACGTATTGCGTGATGTTGGAAAGGCTTCTGAGGTCAGCCCTTTATCTACCTTCACCTAAAAGATGGTGGTCACTGAAGTATATACGTTGTTATTTCATACACGTCCTTTAACCTGTGATAAGTGGTGACGGCAAAAGAACAAAAACCTTATAGATAAGTGAATGTTTAGGTGGGCTGGAAAAGCTAACAGATGGCGGGGCATCCTTCCCCTTTCGGGGCTGAGCCTCATCCTCCAAGAAGTGGCACGTGGTTTTCCCCAAAACTCTCCGCCGCGGTTACAGACGGCTTCACTCCCACCTTCGCAGTCCGTGGAGATGAGGTCTTATTAAGCCACGTGGCGGAGATACACGGGTCCTACACTCACTGACGGTACCTTTGGCAATTATTACATTTCCTGTTCGTTCATTATTATACGCCGAAGTGTACACCCGTGCCATTCTATAACGTATTTAACACACACACACACACACACCGCCATGATTGACTCGGCAAGTACACGTTTTTAGGCATCTCAGCTGACCGACCCCCAAAAATTAATTATATGCAAAAGTTTCTGAGATTATTCCTTTTGGGAGTTTTTTTTCTTTTTTATTTTCCGCAAAGTGCAACTTTAATTAAGAGCATCAAACTAGTGGGGCACGTCGCCTATTAGTTCGCGGAGGGAAAAAAGTAATCGTCGCCATGGCAACCCTACAACCGCTTACCTAACCTTCGCGCGGCCTGGCTCCGCTCGGGGCGCATTGATATGGACCTTTCACCGCCACGCCTTTCGGGAGCGTCTGCTGACTATCGAAAAGCAGACCCCCGCCTCCGAAGAAGACGTGACCGACCGCGCGAGAATCGAGGAGGGATGTGTGGGTGTACTTTCATCTGTTGAAGTCGGGGAGGAGCGGTTATGGGGCTGGGGGGGAGAGATGGGGCGAGAGGGAGAGGGTGTTTACAAAGAGCGCGCCGCCAGACTTCCGTTGATAATAATCAGGAGCTTCTCCCACTTTCTCCGCGGCAGCCCTTCCTAAACCCTCTTTGTCAGGGACTCTTGTTCGGCAGCACAATGGCCGGCGAACCAGATGGCGGGGCCATTAGCGGCAACTCTAGGGGGAGAGGAAACACATCTCCGGGGCAACTGGAAGTGATTCGATCGAACAATACCGACTTTCACTAACGAATTCTCGCCTGCCATTTTCTTTCTCCAGAAACTATTCACCCAACTTCGGAATCTTATCTTAGTTTCCAAAAGCCCTTATTTTTCAACCGTTAAATAGGGATATTAGAAGTTCAATCAGGCTAAGTCCCTGAGAAGGATCACATTATAATGAGTTCTTCGCCTCCTAGGGGTCCTATTGTATCTGGGGGGGGGAGGCTGAGTCAAGAAGGATGTCCTTGCATTTCTCTCCATCCGAAGGGAGTTATGACTGCAACTGAACTATTACATTTAATGGGAACTGTGTCTAGTAAGGGAGCCATTGTGTTGCTGTGTCGAAAGGAAACTGTGTTAGGTTGAGGCTTTATCACATTTCTTTGTCGATCGGCTTAGTAGGGCTCCTATTGTACTTGTTCATCTGTGGAGGAGACTGAAGCTGAGACTTTATTAAATTACCATGGAAACAAACACATTCCGAAAACAGTTAATTATTTTCTTTTATTTCTTCCTTCGTTTAGAGAGACGTTTGTGTTTCCAAAATTGTCACTTTTTCTCTCTGTGAAATTACCAAAAGAAAGAGAGAGAGAGAGTAAAGAAAGGGGCCAGATTATGCATATTTGTAAAAAGAAACACAGGGCTTCTTAATCCGGCATCGTGTAATGAAAAACGTGAACGCATCCTACTTGTCTGGTAGAAGTTATTTCCCCTTGCTCTACTTTGTTGTCTTATTTTTCCCTCGAGAACTTTCACAAACGAATTTTCCCTCCTCCCCAGCGACAAAACCTCCAGAGGAAGAGATCGATAACGTTTCATAAAATATCAAAAATGAATAATTAAACGAATCAATAAAATGAGCTTCCAGCGAGTAGAGTAACACCTGAAACGAACGCCAAGACTGTTACGTACGTGTGTAAGATTAATGAAAACTACCGGATATGACGTTAGGTGAGACCCGCGCGCGCCACAGCGGAACGCCATTCTAACTGATGAAAAGGCAAAAAAAGGGGGAACATCTGGTTGGTCGGTCATTCGCGAATTTTCCTTTGTTTTTCTGAACGACTTGTAACTGAACGAATGTTAGAGGAATCAATATTTGTTCACAGGATCGCGTGGAAACAAACGGCAAGAAGTGTAGCGGCAGAAGCAGCGAACGGAAGCGCGCAAGGCGAGGAACTTCTTCGTTTCAGCGGGAAAAGGGGAGCCGCGCGCAGCAGCGCCCCACCTCACGCGCTAGAACCCTGTCTTGTTATGTGCCAAATGGCGCTGCTACAACCGTCTGGGACACTGAATCCCGGCGAGAAGCGAGAAGTTCCAAGTGAAAGAGGAGCATGACGTCAGTACAGAGAGAGATATGATATGACATCATTACAGAGAGATGTGACGTCAGTACAGAGAGATATGATATGACGTCATTACAGAGAGATGTGACGTCAGTACAGAGAGAGATATGATATGACGTCATTACAGAGAGATATGACGTCAGTACAGAGAGAGATATGATATGACGTCATTACAGAGAGATATGGCGTCAGTACAGAGAGATATGATATGACGTCATCGCAGAGATATGACGTTAATACAGAGAGAGAGAGAGCATGACGTCAAAACGTTGGCTTTGCAAGATGGTTTACAGTTGACGAATCAACCGAGATTCGGAGAATGTCGGCGAAAATAAGAGTGGTTCGCTGAAAAGGGTAGAAATTGGTCGTCCAACCGCAGTGTTTCTTCGCCAATTTAGTTTTATTTTTAACTGGGACTGCCAGCAGTGATCCTGGCTCATGAACGTGTCGAAAATCAATGCCCCTGCGGCAGAAACTTACCCCTAGAGGGCGGGCGTTAAACACTTTCCTTATTAGCCGTGAATGAGGTGACCATAACTGCTTCTCTCGTTTGTTTGTGGCCTTAAGTTAAGAACTAACAAATACGGAGATCTGGAGCGCAATATTAACAACCGTATTGTTTTCGCTTAATGCCCTGTCGATAAGAAGGTTTAACTAAATTCGGTGGCTGTATCGTGGAGGTCAGTAAAGGGACGCAAGTGTTTTGGTCGCAGTTCACGAACCTCACAAGAGACTCATTTGCCGCACCATTCCGGGAAAATTCGGTCAAGCTGTGACGTCACGTAACTAGATCACATTTCCCTAAACTGTTTACAGTGGAGACAACTCTGGCGAGAAGAGAACGTAGTGCCCCTGTTATCCGCTATAGATCGCCCTGCGCTACGAGGGGGGGGGGGGTGCTTCCGACTTCAGCAGTGAAATCCCTATTGGAACTCCTTCATTTTTTCAGATGTGGGAGGAAAGCCACGCGACTGGCTGGTAGAAGAAATGAGTTCGCCATACCAAGCCGGCCCCAACTGGGAATAGAAGTCAGTGGACCTCGTGGACGTGGTTTGCTACATCGTAGTGGAAAACAAATCTTATTACTGTTGTGCTTTTTATGCGATGATATTTACTTTTCTTCGCTAAAATCAGACACGAGCCCTGACGGAAATAGTGGCGCGTGTCTTTAATCCACGGCCCCTATTATGGTACAAAAGGCTATTAATTGGCTACCGGGGGCGCGCATTAAAACAACAACAGAAATCGTGCTTTGAGATTTACCAAAGTTAACTTATTTTTAATTTGTTCGTTTCCGACTTGCTGATGCAATTCTTGCTCCAGGGGAGAAGGTACAGCGTTGCGAGAACTGTTGTGAGGGGTCTTTCGGTGCAATGTGTGTCCGTCAGGGCGACGGGCAACTACCTCACCGGTGTGAAATTTAATTTAAATAAAACCAGCAGAAAATAGACCGTACAATAGATCCTGATCGATGTCTGTTAATTCTACCGATCAGATCATTCATGTAAATAATGCACTATAGATTTCGAAATTCCGATACAATTTATATTCTTTAAATTCTAATGCATGCGACATAACAGTTGTTTTGATTTCTTTTTGTTCGGCGAGTCGCATTTAATTTTAAATGTGACAGTACAAACCGGAGCACCGAGATGTAACACCATCTGTTCTCTCACGGTGCCTGCCACTGTCAACGTAAAGCAGTTGAAGAAGTAAGAATAATTTAAATATCTTTCTAAGTAAGAATCTTTCTCTCTCTAGCTTATGGAAGCAGGGGTAGATATTCTTTTTAAAATTAAAACTGGGCTAACAACAGATGTTAATGGCTTCATGTCGCAAGATTCAGATGCTGTTTCCCTAACCGAACTTCCATCTTTTCGACTATTGCCTTCTCCGACAGATTCTCCCCCATTCTCCTTTCCGCCGACCTGCTAACACCGTCGAGACATATCCACACGTGGCGCCAGATCTTTGCAGACCACAAACTCTGGCAGTTAGAACTACAGCAGGTAAAAGAGTAAGAAGAAAAAAAGAGATGATGTTATTAAAACATGACAAGAATTTAAAATAGAAAGAAACGAACTGAATGTGGCTATTGTATCCATCGACCAAAATAAGCGCTTGTCAATCAGAGAATGTGCGTTCTGCAAACCGCGCGGGCTATTCAAACGTACATCGAGGACGCCATAGGTTTCCTGTCAAGAAGAGCACAAACAAGTTTGCGTACGTCACGGTTGTGCGTGATGATTGGGTTGTATGACGGTCGTGTAAGCTGGCATGCCACTTCTTTCTTTCTTTTTAAATTCTCACTTCAAAAGGAGCCCAAAAGAAGCCAGAGGGGAGTTCCCAGACGTAATTACAAGAGAATGGTTAGTTAATTAGTTCTCATATAATCTGATAATTTGGAAATTAGTAATTTTAGCTTTAATGATGAAATTATGGAAAGCGCGAGGTCTGTTGTTGTTGCTGTTGTTCGTCTAATTTTGAGGCAGTGGCTTCTTCGCTACCAACGACCGTAAATCTTCTTCCTTCGCCCCAATATTCTGTTATTTGCTCTAAACGCCGTCGTGTCTGGCCCCCCCCCCCCCCACCACGCATATATCCACACCTCCTTCGTCCGCCGACGTGAGCCGGCTCGGTGATCATGCCCGAATCTTTAGAGATAACGGGGCCGCGTCACGTCACGTACGTCCGCCTCCCCATCTCCTGCGTCTTAGAAAGGCCCTCTGACTTCTGTTTTCCGGATAATGTCTGGCAAATAACAAAAGAGCGCGATAAAACGAAGAGTTATTGGAACGAGGCAGTCAGAGGTCAAGGGAAGTAACCGCGGCTCGTCCCTTTGTCTTGTCACGGTCAGGCGGTCGGTCGGATTATTTTTTCCGCCGAACCCCACCCTCCCCGGCGGGGCAGCGCGCGTGCCGTGTTTAGGAATCACGGTCCGGATTATTTACTATAAATCGATGGCCGCGGATGTGGGGGGGGGAGGGCAACAACGAGGGAGATTAAAACTTGCGTGGTAGTTATGCATTAAGCAAAACTGTCAGGGGGTTAGGGAGCGAGAGATGAAAGCGTCAGCGGTGCTTGGCAACGAGTTCCAGCCAGAGGTTTTGCGCAGCGAAAGGGTCAACAGGCGCCGATCGGGGTCAGCCAGACCGGCTCGGCCACTCGACAGCCAGAGAGTTAAATGTCAGGGTTGTCACCGCGTCTACAGTTAATGGGTAAACGTGTTGATTTCAGTGTCACGGGATCACCGCTGCCTCCACCTGTGAGCCGTCCTTTAAGTCAAAATCCATGTTAGATATTTAACCCCGACCCCGACTCCCTCTCCCTTACCCAATCTCTCGCACTGCTCGGCGATTTTTTTTTTTTAAAAAAAAAGGAAACTGTAACGACTGCAGTGGGAAAAACAAAATGAGCATCTGCTGTTAAAATAGTATTACTCTATTCGAGGTTAATTAAAACTAACTATCGTTTAGTTACATTCAAGGGAACTAACTCCAATATACCTTGGGCATCGGAGCTAGCCAGGAAGTCTAATTACGGTTCGAGAAACGGGCAGTAAATTTCTCTTTTTCAAAAATCTTCACCTTTATATCTTATATACAAAAGTTTTATCGTCTGATAAAATAATTCTAAATCAAGCGTCTTTTGTCTTCCACCCAGTAACAACTCGGTGTAGTGTAATTGTGCAATAATCGAACAAATGTAGATATTAAGGAAGCATAATTGAGTTTTAGCTGTTGAATAATACTTCGGACTTGCAGTAATTCTAAAAGGAAGTTACTGTTGCAGAGTTGGATCCAAATCATCAACCCATTGATTACTTAAGAGAAATCGATTTCACTCTGAATCAGCATACTTTAATCAAAGCTAAAACACTGGTCGAGAACTATTACAAAATAAGTACATATTAGTAGTTGTTTCCCACCCTTTCATCCCTCATTTGGCGGAGTTCCGACACCTATCATTTTTTATTGTTATTATTATTATTATTATTATTATTATTATTGTGGTTTGTATCGCCAGTCATCCAGCAAGTAAATGATGTTTATTCTTGGACTCATTCGGGATTATGTGCATCATCCAGGTTCCACAAGTCTAGGATGATAGCAGTACCGCTTTTAGTAACTGTTCTGTATTAATGTCTGTATCTGTTTTCCCAGCACCAGAACCTAATGCCATAAACTCTGATCTGCTAATTATGCATTTTGATCTCGGGATCAACCAAATCCAGGGAAGTCGAGACGTTGTCAAGGAAATGTTTACCAGCTGTGGAAGGCGAACAAAAGAAAACCAGAGCCAGAGACAAACGACAAAATGAGTCCCCCACCCTCTGCGCGAACAGAACTCTCAGTTGCTCAACCACAGAAGTCCACCAGACTAACGGAGAACCGGGCACGTCGCGATTTAAATTAACTCCCCTTAACTCGGTTAAATTCCGCTTTGGTTAACGACAAGCACAGAACCGAGTTACGTGTATACCACCCAATTTCATTTATTTTTACAAACCACTATTAACTCTTTACCTGACGTATGATTCGACAGGTCGTGGTAAGTGTTCTTTTTTTTACGAACTTCACAAACAGATAAAATTGCCTAATTTTAATTTCGGTGTAATCTGTCTTCCCATTCAAGCTAAGCTAAGCATTTGGTTTGATGCATCTGTTTCTAATAAAACATCTATAAAAGCGCGAAGTAGACTAATTTATGTTACTTAATTTTTCTCTACACAGGGTACAGAAAACATCTGGTTTATTGTCATATATGGTTAAGTTAGCCTGCATATCAATAGTATTTTAGTACTAATATTTAAGAAGTGAGTGCTATTGATTTTCATGAAACATATTTAACTACATATTAACTTTTACTGGAAACGTTTAAATTATTTAATGTGTATATATATATTTTATAACTTTTTCACCCACAGCAGCTATAACTCAAAATGGCATTACGAAAATACTTGAAAAGGCTTAAACAAGAGGAAAGTGAAAGTACCTGTATCACTGATCTTCAGTATCCAACAGTAAAAAGTGAAAATCGGTCAGTAGGACAAACCCACACAGAATGGTTCGAACACAGAATGCACTCTTGTTTTAGGAAGAAAAAAGATGAATTTAATTTAAACCAGCCATCTTGTTGCTTTTCAAAAAAAGTTGAAGTATTTCAAAACTGAATACAGATGGCTCAGGCTGAAAGATGCAAAACTTGGCTGTGATGTGTGCACCAGAGTAGGTCGGCTAGGAGTAGAAAATGTGTCCACATCTGCCGAGCGGACGACGTTTTCTGTGACATTCTATGGAGGAGAGATTCTCCAACAACAATTACTGCAAAAAAAAAATCATCTTTTTGAACAACAAAAACCGACTGCACACAGGTCAGGTGAGTGAATTCTAGAACAACTGAAACCAGTCAGTGTTGATGAACATTCCCGCAACAGCTTGACGAGTGAAGCATAAAGAAACATTCAGAATTTTTTTTGAAATAGCCTACAAATTTATTAAAATGAATCGTCCATTTACAGGTTTTCCTATCGACATCCAAACTCCACAACTTTAAATGGTGTAATATGGGCTGAACTTTGCAATCAGGAATTTCTCTGTGCAAGTATTTGTGATCGTATATCATCAGAGCTGAAGCAGCAGCAGCTAAACAAGAACTTTTAGGATTCAATTGAAAGATTTCAGTTATGCTGGATAAATCAATATCTTTTTTCAGTGCTAAGTCATCATTAATAATTCATTAACAAGTTTCAATATCTGAAGATACAGAATCAACAGACATCTTTCTGGATTTAGTAAAACTAGCAAGTATGGTGGGAGCTGGGCTAATATTTTCTTCATTGGTAAAATGTTCGAAATCACGTGGTTTTGATGAAGCTGTTCTGAATGTAGGATCGTAACTATTTGTACAGGTGGCACTTTACGACACAAATAATTTCAAATTTCATTATTTCACGCTGCTCTTGTCACAGATTAGAACTTTCTGTTGGCAACATTGTTTATAGACAAATTGTACAGCACTTATTGTGCTCCTCACAAAAATCCGAGACAGCCAAAGCATTAGTTCAGATTTCAAAAGTAGGGAGAGTGCTCTGCACAAGGTGGGTAACTTCCAGTTTCAAAACACCATGAACGCTGCCTGAAACTCGTATGCTGCAATATAACAGCATTTGTCTGAAGCTCCAAAAGACACATCAAGAGACTCGAAACAAAAGGCGACTTACAATGGACTGAAATTAGTAAATAATTTTGGTATCATGTATGATGTTCTTCAGAAAATGAGCAAACTGTCTACGGAACTCCAACAACAAGTATCATCATTAGTGGGTGTTCATCGTTCAATTTGTCCCCTAAATAAAGGTATTTGAAGGTATGGTTGGTAGATCTGGAGCAATAAGCAAAACGTTTTTTGAAAGTGAAAAGGTAGACAAATTTTTTAATGCGAAACTTCATGAAGGATGAACGTGTGACATTGGAATCGATAGCAGAATGCCTTTTTTTTTTTTTTTGAGAACCTTACAGAAAATCTAAGTCCTCTTCTATCAACAAAGTCATCTCAACAAAAAAGAACTATTACTACTACTCATCAGCTGAAAGCCCACAACAGAATGAGTACCGTCCTTTAATTAAGGAAGTTAAAGTTCTTCACAAGGAAGTATGGCCAAACGGAGTCCCCATCAGTTATGGAGAGAAAAATGCGACCTCTTTCTTTGCAAGTGATATTGTCCTGAGATTGGACAAATCGTCCGTTCATTTCCAGCGTTCAAAGAAACCGGGGGTAAAGTCATAGAGAGAGATCTTCAAAAAGGTAAAAGCAGTAACTCGCACCATTCTAGTTTTGATGGCTGAATGTGAGCATGGACTTAGTCGAATGAATGTAAGAACAACTAAAACTTGAAATGTTCCTGCCACTAAGAGGGTTCCAGATCTTTTATTTATCAAATTAAAGGGCCCTCTTTTGTGAATGTTTGGACCGGATTCATGTAAAATCTTGGATAAACCAGGGACATCTTTCAGCCCTTGATACAAACGCAGAAGCAGTGAACGAAAAATAAGGGGATTCGGTGAGGCCATCTCAGCCGCAACCTCTTTTGAATACCAAAATATTTATCACATTCAAAAGGGCACAGCACCTTTTTTGTGATTTGTATTAAATTAGAAAATCGTCTACTTTATTATTATTTTTTTTTTTGGTAATCAAATATATTATAGTTTGTTGTTTTTTTTGAAAACCAGGATTCTGAGGCTTAAATCGATTACTTATAAAATCTAAAGGACGGAAATTCAAAAAATTCCAAATTCTAACCGAAGTCTGCAGTTTCAGCCAGATTGGCGTCGCTTCCCAAGTTCTATACACTGATAGTTGGAATTGGGCAAACTCTGTAATTACTACGATCCCAAGATATCTGCAAGCGGCTCCAGACGTTCTAGAGTTTCACTCCTGGTTTTAAGGGGTATAGTGATATGGAGCCATACTGAACATATCAGGCCACTGTTTGGTATAGTCGAAAATATGTAAAGCTATCATTCTGGTTTATTCTAGTACTTATCAATATTTTCATTTACAAATTTGTGTCAACGGCTCTTTAGCCACCATATAAATACGTTCTTTATAACAATATTATAAATTTTAATTTGATAATTAAATATATATTTTAAACAAACATTAATTATGATATTTAAATAATTAAAAGTAGTAGAATTATATTTTTAGATCATAAATAATGAAGAAAATAGCGAATAAATTTAATAAAATAAACATTATTTGATATAATTAATATATTACTAATTGTATAATTATAATAGTAAATCATAATCATTTAATATAAAAATGCGCGTAATTATATTAAATGTTACTACTACTACTACTACTACTACTAACTAATAATAATAATAATAATAATAAAATAATAATAATAATAATAATCATAAAATAATAATAATAATAATAATAATAATAATAAATAATAATAATAATAATAATATAATAATAATAATAATAAAACTTTTAAATGCCTGAGAATTAGACACAGATAAGTCTCAAGGTTGCACATAACATTTAATATTTATCTATTTTTACTTTATAACAAAATATCAGTAATTATTAATTACATCAGTGAAATAAACTGAATCAGCAGATGTCTGGTGTTAAGTGACTGCATTGCTAAATGATACTAAATCGTTTGTTTAAAATAGCTAGCGAACGCTTTTTTTTTTCCTCCTGGAAAACGGTAAATAAATAGGAAGTAACGAAGTAACAACAGATTGAGAGAGAGAGAGAGAGAGAGAGAGAGAGAGAGAGAGAGAGAGAGAGAGAGAGAGAGAGAGAGATGAGAGAGAGAGAGAGAGAGAGAGAGAGAGAGAGAGAGAGAGAGAGAGAGAGCGAGAGAGAGAGAGAAGAGTTTGCGCTCGGGTTCGTTGATAAAACTTTTGATAAATGTTCCTTTAATCCAAGATTATCGAGGTCTCTCGGCAACAGCCACCTGCTGCGCCACTGATAAGCGTAAGACCAGGTAAAGCCGTTGGAGGTTTTTTTTTGCTAAGTATTATATGTCGTTTGTTTTACCTGCAGTTCGCCGGAGAGATGTGCATTCTGCGGTTGTCACCGTGGCCGTCCGGTTCTCTATCCAGTCGATTTCTTTCCCAGCCATTCACGACACGCGCGGTCAGCTGTCCAACCGAATACAACGGGGCAAGGGGGGGACAACACTTGGGGGCAAAAATATATCCGGAAACTCAAAGATTCCTAACTTCCGGGACGGAACTTTAATATTTTTTTTTCCATTCACTGATTACTAAAGTATTTCGTTCTATACGATTTGTTTTTGTTTCTTGTTAAAATCGCAAACAAGGGAATAGATTTTAAAAGAATACAGCGAAGCACCACAGAAGTAAATGTAAAACACAGCTGTTTTCCTCGTGTAGTTGCCGGCTTCTTGGTTCTGATCACCCGCTGAGCGCTCGCTGTGTTACGACCCGGCACGTGACCAAGTAAAGCGGTCGGAACCAATTTAAGAAAAAAAAAAAAAAAAAAAATCGATTACGATCAGGTTTCGAACACACACACACACACACACACACACCACAGCTCGTAACGCCTCATTTTAATGGAATTTCTTGCACAAGGTTGTAATTGTGAATTCACTCGATCTGAGGGCCATCTTGGTTTACCACGTGGTAGGAATGGCCTCGTAGTCGTGCTGCATTTCGAACGGTATACATGGATAATAGACTCATGGCTAATCTGAGAACTGAACCTGATTTCACGTCACGTGGAAACTGGCCGAAGATCGGGCTGGCGCTCAGTTTCCAGGCGGCTTACCCAGCGCGGAAATGAAAATCTCTTCTTTAATGTGCAGATTTAACGCGGACCTTTATGCGTTTATTGCACTAAAAATGTGACGTGTGCGCGTTTTGCTGACTGCTGTCTCCCGTCAGAGCATCTCGTAAACCGGGGTTTTTAAAGCCCGTTTATTTGATAATCTGCTGCACGGATAAACAAACCGTTGCTTGGATATTGCCAGCAGAGTATCGAAGGTAGGAGAATAGCAATAAAGGTTATGAGATTTCGCGTTATGCGTCACGCAGCCCTCGACAGCGAAGGTGCCTTCCTCCTTCGGACGTGATTCGATATCGTTGACTATTCGTCGCCCTGGAGGAGCTCCCTAATTCTTTTCTGGCAGCTCTACAGTCTTTCCGACTCAACCCATTACTGTTCTCTTTCTCTCTTTGCTGGTTTTCACCAAGTTTTCTGACACGTTGTTCGTTTTGCTGTGGGAAATCAATACGAGCGACCCGGGCGGCCATGTTAGATTGCGATTTGTGCCAAACGTCTTCTTGTGGAGGACAACCAAAAATTTAACAGAGATGTGGCAAGATATTGGTTTTTGTCTCCCTCCGAATCTTTAATCTTGTAAAATAGAGCACTGGATTAAGAACATAACAAGCACCAAGATTAGCGGCAAGCTGCAAACTTTGGAAAAAATTTAGGATTTCGTTGCTAAGGAAGGGAGTGCATGATGGGATGCATAGCGTTTGATGAAAACACGCTGAGGTCAAAATGCCGCCATTTTATTGTTTCTTTTATTATGGTTCTGTATAAAAACTTGAAACTGTCGTCGTCACTGCGTTAATATTTGAGAAATAAACCAACGACTCTCGGTAGATACTCAAATAGGTTCATTTTTTAATGTATATTTCTTTAGTTCATGCGGTAGAGGGCACGAAAGACCCACCACATACATTGCGCTATCCGTGGATCTCCAAGCCTTTCTTTACTTCACGTACTTGAAAATAAGAATTAAAAACCTATCCCCTTCACATATTAAAAATATCTTTGTCCCAACTATGAACAAGTTATGGAATAATTGTATTGCGCGGTCGGCTTTTCTGTTTGCATCAGCAGGTCGATCTTTGACGGGCGACTCGGTCGCCATGACAGTACGTCACCACGAGTTGTCGCCACTGGTTATTCGGCAAAGCTCTCGCCGTTGGAGGGCGGCTCCGCCTGTTTGGCACGGACGACTTTTATGCGGAGGAGCATTCGCCGACACTAGAAGAGAGAGAAAGAAAACACAGATGGCGCTATCTGTCCCCGCCCTACTAAAGTCGAGGAGAGTGTCACCTTAGGGCTGGTGTGTCGAATCCCCAACCCTCCGATAGACTATCCGCCGACTGTGAAGCTTCAGGAAGTCGCTCGTCGGCCATATTTTATTTTCCAAGTATATTTACCCGCTCCCGAACTTCTGGGTTGGTTTGTTTTGTGTCCTGATTGTTGTTGTCCGATTATCTGCCCGGGAAATATGGCGGTTGTGCGTACTTGAGGGAAGCGGTGGGGATAAAAGATTGGCTGATGTTTAAAAAAAGTAGAAAGGAACGAGGTTCGATTTACCTGGCGGCAAGAAACCCTTTGTCACCCGCTTTGCCGTTACCTTTTTAAAGATTTTTTTCCCCTTAAAAGGATGCATAAAACCTTTGGGAAATTCTACTGGTCGGGCCGAGCTTAACGAAGTCTGCAAATGTGATTATTTGTTTCTTTCATACTAATGAATTTAACTCGATTATTCTGCACAATTTGTCGAGCAAAGTCTAAACTAATGAAATAAAACTTATTCTCAAATAGGGTTAGACGGGAAATTAAAGTCGTTATTTCCTTCGTCGCTAGGTGGCGATTGGTGTCGTCACGGGTGAAACCACGGAAATCCGTCGGATTATACAACTACAAAAGAAAAGAAATTTCAATTTTTAAAACTATTTTAACAATAAACATTAAATGGTCTTGCCTGATTCTGACTTCCCTCTTTAAGGGAATACCTTGCTTCATCTTTGATAGTACATTTAGATAATGCATTTACAATGGAAGGTATTTAACTCTGCCTGCCTTATTTTCTAAGTAGGCACAAAATAGCGTGTATATGTTAGCTTGTAGAACGTTAATCTCAAACGCGAAATCACAGGAAAATAGGATATAATACATATAATAATAAAACAATACAACTAAATATTTCCGTTTATCGTATTATTTTGCTATTTTTTAAAATAATTTCATTATTCCTTCAGCAATGCTGACTTACTTTAGACACGTGAAAAATAAGTTTAGTCGCTATAAATGTTCTTGTGATGGTGAAAAAGGAACAGTGTTTAAATAATTTAAACGAAATTAAAGACGGACTTTCGGTATGGCATATCTAGCCAAGAAAACCAGTAGCTGGCATATTGTGATAGAGCTACATCGAAAGTAGAGATCCAGACGAGATCCCCTAAGCGCAACTAAAGCGAAAGTAGAGATCTCAATAAAGATCGTTATATGAGTAATAACAGTTCTAGATATTATTTCAGGGGAAACAAAATTATTCGGATTCTGTTTCCGGAATAGAGTAAGAAAAGCGTGGGATATTTAATACAGTGCCAAAAAATGAAGAACAGTATTTTACCATTAACAAAATGCTTTACAGGAGGCTTGCTAGCCGCGTATTACGGCTAGCGAACAAAGCTGATAAGAAATCACTTGGTGACAGATGAATTTTGATTATCGATTCATGGGCAATATATCAGTTCCGAGAGACAGCGAGAAATAACGCAATATTAAGTAAAAGATGGCTACACTAAAAAGTTGTAGTACTCGATGAAATATGTTGTCGTTGGATCGACCGAAATTCAAAGATTAGCGGCGAAGATGAAGCGGGCTCACACACACAGACCTAGTCCGGGAGAGACCAGTCGTGACTGCCGCCTTCGCCCTGCTCCAAATAGCGCAAATACTAAGGAAATCTTCACGAACCCCATAGTACTGCGGTCCCTAGTGCGACTGCATGCATTTACGCATCTGTTTCATTTAGTTCTGATGTTAGAAAAATTTTGAGTATATTAGAGAAGTGAATATACCCGTGTACACTGCGGGTTCCGCTTTGTCGACTTAGTCTGCACGGCCGAGAGAGAGAGAGAGAGAGAGAGAGAGAGAGAGAGAGAGGAGAGAGAGAGAGAGAGAGAGAGAGAGAGAGAGAGAGAGAGAGAGAGAGAGAGAGAGAGAGAGAGAGAGAGATGGATGGAGAGGGGGAGAGAGAGAGAGATGGAGAGAGGGAGTGAGAGAGATGAGAGAGAGTTATCATAGTCTTCTCTGTAGTTATCACTGCAGGCGATGTTCAGCATTGGCGTCGCGAAGATACATTGAACTCTCTGGTTCTCTTTGTCTAATTGGTCTTGTAGCGGCCAAATCCGTTAATTTCAGCTTCGCGTATCGGCCATCAGGGAAACTAAAAAAAAAAAAATAATAATCATACTTCCGGTCGTTTAAGTCGAAAACTGCCGTGAAACTTCCGCCGAGTTGGCTATTTTTATTATTATTTTTTTAATTACTGCCGTAAATTCGTAGGAAATAACTACTCCGTCTCACAGAAGACTTTCCCATTGACGTGTCTTCCGGTACAGTCGGACGGAGCCCAGTCCTATAATCGGCTGCCGTACGGCTTTATTAAAGCTCCTATCCCCAGGTAAAATAATTAAACACCATTATTGAAGAACCGTGTGTGTTCTAAAACAGGCCACGCATTAAACTTACTTGCGTGAAAGGACATCTTTCATATTATGTTCGAGGCCATTTTTATCTTATGCTGTTCTTTGGCCGGGGGGGGGGGACGGGTGGCTGGCTCATTCTCAAGTTACCTCTCAGCATTCGTCGTCGTCTACATCAGTCGCGGTGGAAAACTTGTTAAAGTAAAAGGATAATTTTTGAAAAGTGCAGCTTTGCCGATACCACCGGCAGTTGTTGCTAATATGGACAGTACAGATAATTCTGTAACTGTTCCTTTCCATTAATTGGTTGATTTTAAGTGTCAGATTAGTGAGTGCCATTTTGGAAACAATAGGTGCTTCTTCTCCCGTTTTGAATAAACACCTAGAATATTTTATCCAGTGCCTTGGACGCTGTACCAACTTCGTCTAAGTATATCCACTTATCTTAAGTCAGCGAGCCAAGTCATTGATTACGTACTCTCCAACTGACATTGTTGTTATAGTTTTAAAATATTCGCCTACACTTATTAAAACGAGGTGCAGCCGCCGAAATCCGCTTCATCGATTCGGCCGGTCGCTGTTTCGTGGAAATAAAATCCGAATAAATGTATTCAGGCAAACGAAAGATTTGGCTGTACAAGTCTGAAACATTCGTAGTTATTTTTTTCTGCTCTCTGATGAATTATAAACGTATTCGAGGATAATATTCTGCTAGACACTATGCGGTCAAATCAGTATGTTCTACGGTGACGTCCTCAGTACTGTTATTTAAATGCGACTTTGTTCCCACCGTTACTAACAGTGACGTCATTAGTGCTGCTATCTAAATGCGACTTTGTTCCCACCGTTACTAACAGTGACGTCATTAGTGCTGTTATCTAAATGCGACTTTGTTCCCACCGTTACTAACAGTGACGTCATTAGTGCTGCTATCTAAATGCGAATTTGTTCCCACCGTTACTAACAGTGACGTCATTAGTGCTGTTATCTAAATGCGACTATATTCCCACTGTTACTAACAGTGACGTCATTAGTGCTGCTATCTAAATGCGACTTTGTTCCTACCGTTACTAACAGTGACATCATTAGTGCTGCTATCTAAATGCGAATTTGTTCCCACCGTTACTAACAGTGACGTCATTAGTGCTGTTATCTAAATGCGACTTTGTTCCCACCGTTACTAACAGTGACGTCATTAGTGCTGCTATCTAAATGCGACTTTGTTCCCACCGTTACTAACAGTGACGTCATTAGTGCTGCTATCTAAATGCGACTTTGTTCCCACCGTTACTAACAGTGACGTCATTAGTGCTGTTATCTAAATGCGACTTTGTTCCCACCGTTACTAACAGTGACGTCATTAGTGCTGCTATCTAAATGCGACTTTGTTCCCACCGTTACTAACAGTGACGTCATTAGTGCTGTTATCTAAATGCGACTTTGTTCCCACCGTTACTAGCAGTGACGCCATTAGTGCTGTTACCCACGAAATAGTGTATTTCTGGACTGCATTCTTGCAAAGGAAGTCTTACTTTATTTTTAAGTTTAAAAGTAGCGGAACTACTTAATTTAGAGCGGCTCCAGGGCCACCATTTGTAAAATGACACCAAGAAGTACTTAGATGTAAACAAGACGAAGAGATAAAATGAAAAATGGGTCAGTTGCCGACAAACAAACAGAGACAGGTGAAATGTCGCATTGAAGAAAGACGACAGGAAGGTGAAAAATGAAAAATTGCGGGGTCAGGTAGAAGAAATGGGAGAACTCGTGCAGAGTTGGGGGGACACACACACGCTGACTTCCAACACCAGGAGAGGGCTGCAAAAAAACCCAGAAAGTGTGACGTCAGCAGTAAGTAATGACGTACCTGGGGGCGTCAGACAATGTAGGACACACGTCCTGTTGACATTGCGGCAAGATGTAACATTCTGGGCTGTGCTGGTGTGAGGACGTTGGAGACAGAATAAAAGGAGACTCGAAGGTGTGAGACAGGTAGACAGACGTACAGAGCCTAAGTGCAGTAACAAACAAAAAAAAAAAAAGAAGAAAAATTAAAAACGAGTGGAAAAGAAGATAAAACAACGAAGAGATCAAGCGAACAGAAGAGCGAGAGAGGAAGAGAGAAAGGCACTTTTGCCAATCCCAGTGTTACCCCGAACATCTCTACTGGTCTACTGGTTGAAAAGCAAAAGAAATAATAATAATAATAATAATAATAATAATAATAATAATAATAATAATAATAATAATAATAATAATAATAATAATAATAATAATAATAATAATAATATAATAATAATAATAATAATAATAATAATAATAATAATACTAATAATAATAATAATAATAATAATAATAATAATAATAATAATAATAATAATAATAATAATAATAATAATAATAATAATAATAATAATAATAATAATAATTGTTTTTTGTCCTTTTAGAAATAGTCCCAAGTATGATACAGACTAGGTGCCTGATGATGTCTACCTCGACCTCATCCCTGTATTACGGTGCTCCTGGCCACCTGCGAAGATGAAGGTCAGATGAACAGCATTTTAACGTTTCACTTGTCGTCTCTTCCAAATGTCTCGCCTTTTTATAAATTTTATGTTGGTGTCGAGGTATCTTGATTTCATCGTCTATCCTTTAAAAAGAAAAAAAAAAAAGGTTCTAGCCCCTACACGGTCTGAGTAAGAAGAAAAGAGAAGGGCAATAGAGCTGCTGGACAGTTTGTCCACAACCAGAATGCAAAAAAAACAAAACAAAAACAGACAGAGCAATGATGACTTCCTCTCGGTTGAAATTCTCTTTTCGGTCTGGTTTCCATTACAACTTACTTATTGCTTTTCGCTCAGATGTACTAAGTTATAGATTCGTACAGCTCTAAAACAGTCAGACGAAGTTTACTCAGAAGAACACCGACGTTCTGAAGTCCAAACAGTTTTACCACTCATGCAGTACTACTTCACGTCGGTTCTGGACTAGCTGGCCACTGCGAGTTATTAACGGCGTGCGGGGGAATAACTGTAAATATTCATCGACACGACGGGCACTGCGATCTGCGGTTAGTTTTACTCTTTTGAAGCAAGAGAAAATAAGGTAGTGTCATCGAAAATCAGTCGAATGTCACTTTGCACGTCAATGACGGGCTATTGAGCCGAACGTGAGGCTAAACTATGAACAACGATGACGCGAGCGATGTTGTTTTTTGTTTGTTGTCTTCTTGAGCAGGAGAGTCTGCTGATCGGTTCGGAAAGATCTCGAAAGAATCTAGAATGATTAATATTAGAATGACATGGACGTTTTTTTTTTCTCCTTTTTTCCCTAAAGAATAACATTATACATATCTTATACAAACACAGAATTAGCATATCTTATGTGTGCGATCGAGGAAATGTAAAATTTATTGACTTTGCATAAGTGTGTGAAATGTTGCGGGTGCACACTGACTTCAGAGTCAATACAATAAAGCTAGATTCTTTGAACAAATTACCTTATTTTATGAATGTCATGATGAAGAGAAACCCTTTTTGTTATGGAGTAAAGAATTAAAAATAATAACAATAAAAAAAATATAATAAAAGAAGCCATACGTAAATCCAGAGAGAGAGAGAGAGAGAGAAGAGAGATGGGGTTCTCTTTGTGGTTCGTAAAGTTTAACAATGGTTGTGTTATCTTTCTCTCTGTGATAAAAGAATTACCAGCGAAGGGGCGTCAAATGTCCTAGCACCTACTGCACACAGCCTGTCGCAGACAAGGGCTCGGGTTCGAATCCCGTTGGGATTCCGGCTTTCTTACACCAAACCATTCTCTGTACACTTCGTTTGCGTGCGGTTTCTCTGGGGCCCACCGGGTCCTTTCACGGCCAAACAGAGATGCGTTCCAATTGGAACTTTTCGCTTACCACGGTGTAGTAGCCGCCATCCAGCCTCGTTTACGTTCACGGGAGTTTGAGCGCCTGACTGTCTTTTTGCCCTTATGCACCGATCGGTAAGGGCTGCGCACTCAAGCACGCATTTAAAGAGCACGTGAAGATGGTGGTCTGGTTCTTCATGTCTGGAACTGGGAATATTAAAGTCTGGACGTTATATGAAAGCCCCGTAACCTTGGAATGGCATTGTAAAATTGCTTGAGCTAGAATAGCGGATGCAACCCCGTCATTGGTGATGATGACGGCGTAACCTAAAATGCTGATGGTATCTTTCTTCCTTTCTTAATAATGTTTGCTTTCGCTCAATTATATAAATATACACTTTTTGTAGCCCCTCTTTCAGGTTTCGTCTGTATGAGCTAAAGAAACAGTAAAGCTTTTTAATAATATACTGACATTACTGACTTCATATCTAAAATGATTTTTTTTTTTGGTCTAAAAGCTGACTTCCATCATTACTTTTTAAGCAAATTTTAATAAATTAAAATTTTCAATACTTCCCAATCGTCTACGCTTAAGCTATAGCTCTCCTATCAAGAAGATCACAAATATGTTTACGTGCGTCACGGATGTGCACAGCGGTGCGCCGACGTCATAGATGTGCACAGTGGAGCGCCGACGTCATAGATGTGCACAGTGGAGCGCCGACGTCATAGATGCGCACAGTGGAGCGCCGACGTCATAGATGCGCACAGTGGAGCGCCGACGTCATAGATGTGCACAGTGGAGCGCCGACGTCATAGATGGCGTGATGCCGCGTGTTTTGCGTACACGGCTGGTATCTACTCTCCCTTAAAAGGAACCCTATCTAAACCGATTTGAACGAACCGTTAATCGCACGAGACGTTTCCCTCACCAGCACAAAACTTAAAACTGTTTGTTGTTGTTAAATCTGAATAAATATGTAATTGTAAGAAAGGAGAATTAAAGGGAAGAAGTTATCGAGCTAAAAATGGTGAAAATTGAAAAAAAAAAAAAAATAGGGACAAAAAAGGGCGGTGATTAAGGGAAGTATGGAGAAAATTGTTGGAGCGTTGAGTATCGTTTTTGAGGAAATAGTAAGAGAGCGATGAGGGAAAAACCAAAGAAATGGAGGGGGAGAGAGAGGGGGGGAGAAGAGGGAGAGAAAGACGTTTCAAATTGTGCTTTACAAACAAGCCGAGGAAGAAATCAGAAAGGGGAAAAAGGGGGGAGGGGGTTTCCAGGGCGCTAGAGGCTCACGTCTGTTCTAATTAACATTCTAAACTCGAAACCCAGAATTCTCCCTCGGGCGTCTCCAAATCCTCCTTTCGTTCGCATCCTTCGAAATGTTCCTGCCTCCCCGCCCCGTAGGCCATCTATCTCTCTCTACCATTCCTCCCCTTTTAACAGCCTCCTTTCTCTTTTCCACGCACTTGTCCCTTCCTCCTCCTCCCTCCCCCCCCCGGGGCCATTTCATCTCGTCCGCTGTCGTGCTGCCTCCATGACTCAATTAATCACGGGCCGAGCGCATCTCGTATGCGAGCCCGCTACCGAGTTTTCCACGAGGCCCAGTCTCCGTCTCTCCTCGCGCGTCTTTGTGCCCGGTGCCAATTCAGGAGCAGCCCCTGCTTCTTCCTCCCCTTCCTTCTTCAGCCGCCAGGCCGACAAACAAAACGGTATCAGGCAAGAAGAGCGCAGCTTCCAAGGGAGAAGGATGACGAGGAGGATTTTAAAACAAGAGCCGGACAAAGTAGAACTCGGAACAGCGCGATGATTAAAACCAGCACCAAGAGCTGCTACGGTGATGGAGTGAACTAACTAAACCGTATTAAGTGATGTCTGTTTGTATTTATAAAGAGTCATAAATATCTATTTAAAGTGCATCAAAAACGTTCGTAATTAAATAGGCGAGAGAGCTCGCAGCGAAAGATGCGACCTCGTTCTGCGTTCTTCAGAAGATGGGTATACAGTAAATTTTAAATGCAGATTCTGCTCTCCATCCTCCACTTCACCTAGCAACGAAGTCTCTTTTAAATGTAGATTCTGCTCTCCATCCTCCACTTCACCTAGCAACGAAGTCTCTTTTAAATGTAGATTCTGCTCTCCATCCTCCACTTCACCTAGCAACGAAGTCTCCAAGTTCCTCTAATGAACTTTACGAATTATTAATTTATAAAAACCTGTTAAAATTGCTTCTTTCTTATTTCGTCATTACTGTTTCATCTTCTCTGTGTTTCCTTTGTGTGTTTTGTGTCTCTTTGTCCGTCCGACCGTTCATCCGCCAGTCTCTCTTCCTCTGACTTTCCCCGCAGCTCCCCGTTCGTCTCTTTGTCCCCTCCCAACCACCATTAACACACATTCTTACATCTGCCTTTCATTCTCGCCTCCGCGCTTCCCGCAGATCTCCCACCCCCGGGCTACAATTAGTCAGTCTAACGTCCCACCAACAACGTACTATCACTCCGCCTGTCTCGACCCCCTAATCTCACCTATTCCTGTCCGCGGGCTTACAACGACCAGAAGCAGTTCTTTTCATTCGCCCTTCAATTTCTCCCTCTTTCCTTTCCGCCACATAACGGAGCCTTGTTCGGCTTTGAGATTTCAGCCTCACTTTCCAATTGTCAGTGGCATCATAGCTTACACTTCGCTTACCTTTAGCGATGTTTTCTAATCCACACACACACAAACACACACGCACACGCACGCACACACACACACCACACACACACACACACCACCACACACACGCACACACACCAGAATTTAAATACTTTAAAAAAAGCAACAACAACTTAATTTCAAATTGCAAATGAATGAAATAAATTTCTGCTGAAAGCAACCAAGAGAGATAATCCGAGCCCACTTCCGCTCGGCTCGTATCGACAAGCATTTATCTTCCCTTGATCGGGTGGCTTGTGTAATATATCCCCTCCCTTCCCGAAACGTCTGTCCTCGAGATCTCGACGTCGAGACGGGAGTTCGCAAACAGAGAAAGAAAGAGCTCCAGTCGCCGTTATTTTCTAAGTTTTAAAGCAATTGTCTTATAAATGTCCATACTAGAACGGGTACCGATCGTTACTTGATCAGTTACAAGGATGGCGGGGGGCCCCTCATAGCTTACACGTGGGAAGGCATCAATAGCTTCGGTGTCTGGATGTCGGCTGTGAGCCCTTCGAGCGGAAGAGGGGATGCGAGCAAGTCGAGAGCTTCCAGCGAAAGCTCCGCCTCAAGTACCCACAGAAAACCCCTGCTCTGGTTAGCTATGCGAGGAAACCGCGTAGTGGCTGGAGGACGGAGATGAAGGCACACCTGACACGCAGACACTCATCCACCCAGTGGGGAGATCAGTCGATCGATGTACGTAAGAAAACCGAAGCCGAAGATTCGACCGGCGGACGCCCAGAAAGTTTTGAAATCTACGTAGATGCTCCGAGATGCTATCTACAGCGTTCTCCGAGAAGTTATTCACTTTAAAATCCAGCCTCAGTCAAGAGTAAAATACCATGGGTTTTTTTTTTAAAAAAAAAAGTATTTACTGATTAAAAAAAAAAATTCCAATACAAACATTCACTGACTTTTCTTCTATTTTTTTCAGTTACTTGTCCCCGCTGTCCCTTTTCTGGTTGTACTCCGAAGTGACCTCTCCAGACGCCCTGGCCATCTCCTCTGCATTGCTCTGAGGCTGCACCCAAACTAACTTCGCCACTTTTCCGAGCTTTTGGAATCTGCGAGGAATAGCCACCGGCTGGGATCTACCGGAATAACCTCAGACAACATTCGAGTGCGGACTAGTAACTACGCCATCTCGTACCGTTGCAGCTTGTTTTGACCTCAGGCAAACCTGGGGTCCTTCATTAGCTGATACTCAATCAGCTCATCATACAAAAGCTAATTCTCTGTGGAGCAAGTGCGAATATTTGAAACGGAAACGATTCTTCCTCATCCTTCTTTCAGTTGCACTTTATCCTACCACTACCATCACCGCCATTAAACCTTAGTTGTAATCGGTTATTTCACTTCGAATCTTCAGATAGAAAGTACACTCCCCCATATACAAAAAATGTGACCTGATCAATATCATCTTTGTTGGGACGATCCCAGTTAAGTTGTGGATCCATCAAGGTCTCATCATACAACAGAATAATATTCTTGAGCGTATATGTAGTAGTTCTAACAAAGAATTGTCGTACAACTGCACAGGACATTACAGTCTGTTCTTCGGGTATTCTATCATTCCCAGAATACTCGTTAATTTTCATTCCTATATTGATGACAGCAAACAGTCGTCGATTCGCTCTATGGTTTGCGAGAGGCGAAAAACAATGTTCTTGAGTTGTCCTTCAGCCAGGCATCAGGTTGGCCAACTTTCCCCAGACTCGGTGTAAGTCTTCTTACCTTCTCAAACAAGGTGAATGCGTGGATCTGGTTCCTGTGTTTGTCGGTTCAGATGTGCGAAAGTAGAAAACGCGGCATGCATACCGCAGTTACTGGATATTTAAATGACTTCTTCAGTTTCTGAAATCTTGTCTGAGGCTCAGAGTTGGACAAGTAGCAGGAATTCCGAAGACTGTTCCGCTTCGGTATCGTTCTTCTGAGCTTTTCTAACTAAGCCCCGCAGTTCTTACACGGTTAATGGTCTCCCACGTTGCACAAGAAGCTTAATTGTGAAAGACAATCCATAGAAGTGTCCCCGCCTTTCTTTGTTCTCTCTCAGGTCTTAACCGAGTTCAGCACCATCTGACCAGTGGACTTATACGGTTAGACACCAATGGGGTAAGTTGTGATCCGCAGCCGCTACCCACCTCGGCTCTCACCGTATTATAAGCCCAATAAACTTGAATTTATCGCGCCTGAGGTTTGAAATATTTTGCACCGACCTTATGGCGAACCACATCTCCGCCATCAACCCGATGCTCGAGGCGCGCTTTCTCCTCGGTCACGAGACGATAAAAAAACAAACGACCGCGCTTAGCGCCACGTGATTCTTCCCACTTCTTGAACATCGTTCGTTCGCCGGCCGGTAGGCGGCGCCAATTTTGTAACGAGGCCGCGCAATGTGAAAGAGTCAGCCGGACCATCCAGATTCGGTTCCTGGCAGAAGCTGACCAAATGCCACCAACTAAACACGAAATTCCAGACGCGCGAGATTCTTCCAGAACTTCTGCGTTGCTGGCGTGAAAACACGAGTAGTCCCGTGAGGTGGGCTGAAGTCCTGAAATAGCAGGAAGTTTTCTTCCGGTCTGTTCGCGTAGCCGTCCGTGTTCCTTCACAACGCTGCCCACGGCGTCGTTCGCGGAGAAGGGAGCTAACTGCCAAACCTACTTCCGTCCCTTCTATTTTCCCACCGATGTGTATTGTAAACCCTCTATAGATTTTGTGACGTCATTTGTCAGGTGCTGATTTGCAAATGGAAGCTTACCGCCATTTTCCTACATTGAACACGCAAATGTTATTTGTCAATTTACACTTCATATCTGCAAATTCAGATAATGCAAAACGTGTCATCTTGGAAAACGTTTCTCGCTCAACTAACCAGATGTACCAAGACAGGGGTTGGAGTACTGAAAAGTCACTAGTTTAAATTCCGTGTCGGTAAGGGTAGAAATTTGTCGTTCGATAGGTATATTCGCTAGATGAGAAAGGTTTTCCCTTTTCAGGTGGGGACCCAAAGATGGCGCAGCAATCGACCGCCGAATCAGTGGGGCTGACTCTACCCTGTGGCAGCAGACTTAAGAACGGACCCTGCTGCTTGTCAAAAAGATTAAAACATGGCGGTCAACGAACGCGGAGTGGAGCTTGCGACAGCCGACAGAATGGCTACTATTAAGAAGATGAAGCTGTACGACAATGCTTGCATAAACAGACTGCAAAAGGTGAAAAACAAGGCTAGTAATCCATGCGCAGCTATCACGTAGTGAACCCTTTTGCCCTGTCCAGGCTTCGTTATTTTTTCGAAATGGTTTCGTTAGCTGTTTTAAAAGAAAGGGTTAGGGCCTAAGGGCATACACGGTATCTCAGTAAGGCTGTGGCTGTAATTGGCAGGCGCTATCTTTACCTAAACACCTACTGCTCCTGTTACCTTCAGTGCGTAGTTCCATAAAAGACCACTTCACACCTACCAACTTTTCCAAATTCTCATTGGGTAGATTTTGCGCGACTCGCAGAAAATGAAGCAATTTACAAGCAAAACTGGTTTAAAGCCCAGCAATTTGCAAATATCCACACATTCATTGATTTTTTCATTTGTTTTCAATTCTACAGGTCTCCAGACATCATCATATTTTCATTTTTGTAAATCTCAGACTTAATCTTAACGCAATGTTGTTTTTTGACTTCCAGAAAACATGGCTGAGGCACCAAATGTACATGTATGTGTATATATATATATAGTAATTTCTTTGGCTGTCCTCTTTATGGCTTTACTCATACTTAGTTGATGAATTAATTCAAATATGTATTTGTTTTTGTTTCTGAAGACCTCATCCATCATCTTGAAATATTGTTTTCAATTGCTAAGTAGGTTGTTCAATTTCCTATGTTGATTGGAAATATAAATGAACAAGTAAAAACAGTTATATCAATTTCAAATTTTATTGTATTGACAGACACTATTTAATAAACTGTATCATTACATTTCAATCACAATACAGAACAGGTTTGAAAATAGTTTACTGTAACAATCACAAATGAAAATGAAAGAGAAAGACAGCAATATTGAAAAAGCACACAATCACAAATGAAAATGAAAGAGAAAGACAGCAAATATTGAAATAACACACACATCTGGAACAACACCATAAGAAACATAAGGATTTAATTGTACTATGCAATGAAGAATTTAAAATTTGGGTAGTGGTTCCCCTAGCCTGGGCCTTTTTAGAAATTCTAGTTTAAATGATAAAAAATAAACTTAATGGATACAACAGAATCAGTCGGAGAATTAAAGCCTTCATAAACATCAAATGTAAAATAAAATAGGCCTAACCTTGCAAAATGCATCTGTTTTCAAAGTACATTTGGCTACCCAAGGAAATTCTGTTTCCCCAAGACGTCTGGAATGTGCACTCGTAGCGTTGCCAGAGAAGTCATTTTAAGTAATCATGTGAACAATCACGCTTGGTTTAGAATGATAAATACGATTGGTCATCTTATTTGTATAATCGGTTTCCACTAGCCAATGAGAAAGTAAAACCCAATTTCAGGTATAAATCACGTGTTTACGTTTTGCTATTGAGAGCAAACGATTGGCTGACGTTTACCGGGAAATTTTGAATGCACGAAAAAGTTAATTATAGTTATGCAAATCAATATACTTCCAGAAAAGATCAGTGTACATGCCTAAAATCGGTATAAATGACCAATTTTTAAAACGCGATCGGAAGATCAGGTCAAATGTCCAAATTCGGGAGACTCCCGCCCAAATCAGGAGAGTGTAGCGTCCGTAAAAGGGATGAATAAAATTATTTAAATCATCTAAAATTTAATTTGCAGCCTTCTGTTGCTCTACATAAGCAATGCCACTTATAGTTACCTACAATTTCTGGCCGATACCTAAATAGGAAACATAGCCCCAGAACTCTGTTTCGTGCGGAAGGAACTGTTGGGTGGTTCGCCTTGTGGTGGGATCAAAACTTGGCCGTGACGTAACAGATGCGTGTAACCAAGTGATGTGTACAGGGCAGCAAAGAGAAAAATAAAATACAAAATAAACATTTTTTTCAAAAAATCGCTTTTTCGCTATATGCTGTAAGAAAAATTATAATATTTTTGTTTTTTAACCGCCATAAAACCAAGTCTACTATCGGCTTAATATTTCCAAGCCTGAAGCTCCATTTTGGAATGACGATAAACAAACTACGAATGGTGGATTACGCCGTCTTCAACTAAAGGTATCGGTCACGTGGTTTACAAGAGACGCAACTGTTATTTGTCGTATACACGGACCGGTTGGTGGTAAGTATTCTTCAGGTTTGCCACTGGGAAAGATGTAACATGTATGATCCGGCTGAAATGTTTCTTCAATAGTAGCACCGAGTTACTCCAGAACCCCCTCCAACCACATTACACATCTCCAGCCCGCATCCAGTTACAATTCTTCATTTATAAACAAACTTAAATGTGTTTATTCAGCGCCCCACCTTCATACCTCTCAACTGGGTTAACCTGTAGGGAAGTCAAATAACATACATTTCCATTGCCATACGGATGGATGATTACCACTGTAAAGTGCCCGCCGTATTTCCAAACTCAGGTGTCGTTACCACTGGCCACCTTGGGAGTATCCCCCGGCCAATGAGTGGGACTGTTACAAGCAGCCACGCTGTTTCTACCACTCACGGTTCCCTACCCGCATTCCGATCTCTCTCTCTCCATCCTCTCTCCCTCTCCATCTCCCTCCCTCTCCATCTCTCTCCATCTCTCTCTCTCTCTCCCTCTCACATCATCATCTCTTCTCTCTCGCTCTCCTCCCTCTCACATCATCATCCATCTCTCTCTCTCGCTCTCTCTCTCTCTCCTCTCCTCTCTCTCCTCTCTCTCTCTCTCTCGCTCGCCCTCGCTCAAAACCACCCCGTTTCTCCGCCTGTGGACCCGTTGACAGATGCTACGGTCTTTCCACACTACACCGTATGGAATAGGGGATCCACCGGATAAAGTGAGTACGTAACACGGAGAACTGAGAAATTGGTCTTCGAGTTAACTACGCCGTCCGACCGACTTCTCTTCCAGTGGAAACTGGAACCATGGGCGCGAACTTTATCCGCCATGTCGTTTATAAGTGCAGGGCGCAGTCAGGGGCCCGAACCGTCCTAATTTATCCATGAAGATTTCTCTGTGGGAACGCGACAGGTTTTCCCTACTCGTTGCGCCGTCAAACCGCTAGGGTGCATTTCCGGCTGACAGAAGTTCACTTCCGTGAAACACGGGAAGCACCTGACGCTGTCTCCGCGCCCACAAGTCCGGAGGATGCAGCGCGCTCTTCGTTCTCCGACGGTCCCCGACCCGTGAACGAACCCCTCCCGGCAGACATTGCCACTCGCTGAAACGACTTCCGGGATCTCGCGGAGCTGGCCCGCCACCCGATCTTCTGGGACTGACTCGCTGAGTATCCACGCGCTAGCCAGCCAGCCAGCCAGCCGGCCCAGGGTTAAAAGGGATCAAGTCACCTGTACGTCAAGATACGTTTAGCCGGCAACCGGCCGCCAACGTGACGCATTATCATCACCCGCAGGGGGCCTTCCGGAACAAATCTCCACTTTTAATACCGGGCCTGAACGCCCCCCGCAAAATCTAAAATTACAACAAAAAAAAAGAGGGGGAGAAGAATCTGGGAACATTTTCTCGGAGTCCCCGAAGGTTGCCAAAAGTTTGGTAAAATATTTAACTTCTTTGAAAAGACCCTAATCACGGGGAGCGGTGAAGGGGTCGGTGAATCGCCCATTTACCGAGGCCAGTTTTATTCTGAAGGGGATGAGTCGTAGCAGATATCTTCGAATACGAATTTCAGTAGATATTAATAGTATTTTTTCACATCCCTTTTAATCCACCATCGGATGTATCCCGGAATTCTAGAAGTTTCGACATGCGCCGACACGGTCCATCGGCTGGGCTGTCGGGCTACAGCCCCGATGTCTTATTTCAGCTCAAAATTCGGAAAACTGGCCGAATCGCAGCCCCGCAAGAACCCTGCAGGTTAGAAATAAAAGAAAACTGAAGTACGCAGCCATTCGTGAGACGGTACCACTACAATATATCGCTGGCACACGTGATTTTTGTTTTACCGTCATGGTTAAATATTTTTAGACACACACAGACACACAGACACACACAGAGAGACACACAGAGAAACAGACACACACAGAGCACAGAGACACACACACAGACACACACAGAGACACAGACACACACAGACACACACAGAGACTCTCTCTCTCTCTCTCTCTCTCTCTCTCTCTCTCTCTCTCACACACACACACCACACACACACAGAAACAGACACACACATGCACACAAACACAAAACACACACGTACACACAGAAAGACACGCACATACACAGAGACACACATAGACACACACATGCACACACACGCACGCATACACAGAGACATACACGAGACACGCACGTACACACAGAAAGACACGCATGTACACACGCATACACAGAGACCTACACGGAGACACGCACGTAACACACAAAGACACGCATGTACACACGCATACACAGAGACACACACAGAGACACACACGCACACACAGAGACATACACAGAGACACACACGTACACACAGAAAGACACGCACGCACACACAGAGACATACACAGAGACACACACAGACACACACAGCACACACACGCACGCATACACAGAGACCTACACGGAGACACGCACGTACACACAGAAAGCTGTTTACATAAACACAAAGGTTAATAGAAAGGATGAAATTTCGTTAATAGCCGACGTTTTACTCATTATTTCAGATAGCGATACAAAATAAACATTAAATTTTCTTTTGTATGAAGACTTTTATTGTTACGTTCCTCCACGTCCAGTAGAATAACCAATGTTAGACTGCTAACTGCGCCGAACTTTGTGCTTTGCTATGCTATGGACTTCTGCTATCCTCTAAGTGACAAGAGAATGTAAAATTTCAAGTATAAAAAAAATGAATAAACGAAAAGATCTAAAAAATTCATTTAAAAAAAGGATTTATCCGCCAATCACGAGTTCACCAAGATGCACTAATTAAAAAAAAAACACGTAGTGGCTGGTCACTAAGATTCGACATCGAAAGTATTCGTCCCGTAATAACGAGACAGGTACGAAGTATGATGACGAGAGGTCAGAGTTCACGGTCGTCTATTCTGTCAGCACCACGGGAGAGATCTGACGGGACGACAATAGGTTCTTAGGCCGCCTCCTCTCGGAAATTCTTGAACGAACCATCGACACCCGTGATCGCAGTTTATAAATCGTATGTCCCAGGCTCGGTATAGCGATAAACGAAAACACAATCCAGGAATTTTAAATGTTAATTGTAGCCATTGTCTTGATTGTTTTGGCAAACTGTTATAGACACGTGACGCGCGCACACACACACACGTGACGCACACACGTGACACACGCACGCCACACCGATTTCGAAGAAATAGTTAAAAACAAAGCCGTAAATAACACGTACGGTTCTCTACTATAATAATAATAATAATAATAATAATAATAATAATAATAATAATAATCTAGTAACCCTTACAACCAAGAGATTGAAATTCTGTATGCTAGACGTCTGTTCGAGTTCAAAATCCCTCCGGTATTAAACCAACGAGATTCTGTATCACGATCTGCTCCAGGTTCTCCCGTATCTTGTCTGTGAAAACTTTCTTTAATTCCATCATATCGGCGGAGATGGGTCTGTTCTCGGCTGGCGATCTAAACATTTCACCATGGCTCTGAGGTGCCAATCAAGAGATGCGGCATCTAGCAGGATTTCCCTCCCCAGCCCCCACCGAAGGTAAACTGGGGTCGAACCTTGTCCTTCGGTAAACACAGATGATTCCGTCTTTCTCCAGCTTCTTCGCAACCTTTACTACGGACCCGCGAAAGAATTAGCATCGAAATACTTTGCGTCAAAGCTAGTCACGCCAAACGGTTATTCCACGTTCGATTAACTAAAGATTTGTTTATGTATAACTGCTTCCTAACACCTTTTAACTTTCGATTTTCGCCTTTTAGAGACACCACATTTTCACCAATTGTGCACCGTTATGACAAAGACCGGACAAAATGTCGGAATGTGACGAGAGAGAGAGAGAGAGAGAGAGGGGGGGCAACTCTTGGAATGTTTTACTTCAGACGGAGTGGCTGGTTTTACTGTTGACCGTGTTATTGTAACCTCTCCCCCGCCCAGAATCTTTGAAACACCAACAGAACAAATTGTGTTACTGTTCCTCATAAAATAAAATACACGGGAAAATTTTTTTTTTTTAAATTTGAGAATAAAAAAAAAAACAAAAAAAACACGTACAGCACCAAGTTGATTTCTGCCGCAGTTCTGTTCTCTTGGAAACCATCCAATATTATTACATAAAACCGGCCACCGAGCAGCAGGGGCGGTAACTGGAGATGGGGAACTCTCCCCAGTCAGACAAGTGACTGTTTTATACACACGCACCGAATAACGCCAAAAAGATACTGCACATTAGGCCGCTTATCGGGACGATTAAACCCGAGAGTGTGTGTTGATATGCCGATATACGAATATTAAACATTTCTGATTTAAGAAAATGACCGATCGGAGAGGAAATAGCCGGCTTATGAGCAAGAAAAATGGGTTTATGTTACCGGACTGTCTCGAACCCGCGAGCGAGGATGCTATTACGCCGGCCTGACTGTCGCGGCCTATGGTTACAGAACTGGGCATCGCCAGCAGATAAGCTTTCGATAATCTGTGTGCCTCGTTATCCCGCATGCCCTTGTATGCGAGTGTAACTTAAGTCTACCGAAAAAAAAAAACAAAAAAAAAATGCGGCAGTTAATCGTCGTGGAATGTGCGAGAAGGGGGATAAAGTAGAACAAAAGAACGATGGCATGAGGTCACCAAATCTGAATTACTCAACGTCATCTGGTAAATCGTCATCTCCGTCCTCCTCATCGTCCCCGTCATCGCTTGATCTCCCTTATTCCTCGAAGACCTTCGTCGGCTTCTTCGGCCAACGTCATCTGGTGTGCGGCGGCCTTTAAAGGTCTCGCACTCCGACACGTCCGCTTTGCTCGGATCCCATCATCTCGTCAGTTGCGACTCCCTTCCACGCTGAGTCACCGCATCGTGCGAGTTAACTCTTTCCCCCCTCCCCGTCATCATCGAGCCACCGATTCCAACGATCCAGCACTGGGTTCTCGGACGGTTTGTTGACGTGTGTGTGTGTCGGGGACTTGCGGCAAAGGTGTCGTTCCTGAGGGGAGTCAGCTCGGTATCGGCAGCGTGTTTCTTCGTGCCGGCATCCAGCGCATCGCTTCTGTGAGACTAGAATCCGCTATAAGCGATGGAAACTCTGCGTTGGAGAATCACCCCTCCGCCCTGGCCGTCTTGACTCGGTTTTTGGCAGACACATATCTGTCATCGACTCTCCCTTAGAGCCAAGGACCGCGACCCCACCCCGCCCTATAGGATATTCCCCTCTTGGAGCATTCTTTGGATTGAATATCAAAACTGGAGGCGATCGGAATGCTTGCCACAGTCAATACTGCTGTGTAACGTGACTTCGTACCCGGGTAGATTTCTGTCGCACCGATTTCACACCTTCGAAGTCGTATGTACGGGAGGCTGGCAGATCAATACTGTCCATGTTCGTGTGGACCCCCATAATTTAAACTTAAACTTCACACATCGTCGAGAAACTCCTCGCAAAGCTCAGCAGCAGTATCAGGTAGCTTTTTGTCCACAACGCGTAACAAGTTGGTTTCTAAGCGGAACCTTCTAAGGTGAACTTGGGTGGCAACAACTTGTGGACCATTCTGTCCAGGGTTCAGCTTTCAAATAATAAGAGGAGAGATTTTCTAAGAATCGATTTTCGTCAGCGTTCGGCAACGTATGATCTCGTAGGATCTCTTAGAGCGAGAGCTAGAGATTCTCTCGTAGATCTTCGAGCTCTCTCTAGAATTTCTCTCTTTCTAGTCTCTCTTTATCTTCTCATATCTCTCTCTCTCTCATCTTTCTCTCTCTTTCTCTCTCATCTCTCTCTCTCTCTTTCGATCTCTCTCTCTCTCCATCTTATCTCTCTATCTTTCTCTCTCTCTCTATTCTCTCTCTCTCTCTCTCTCTCTCCCTTCTCTCTCTCCTCTCTTCTCTATCTCTCTCTCTCTTCTCTCTCGTATACATCTGGCGAGTTCTGCGTCGAGAACCGGGTACGAGGCGGCTCTGTTACGCATTCTGATTCGAATTCGGGAGTTGATATCCTGATGGCACACCCGATCACAAACGAGTGACGCGTCCTTCTGCGCTTCGATGGTCGGAGGAACCGGAGACGAGAGCAAAATGTCGAGGACTTGTTTACTGCACTTTCGATCTGCAAAATGGCAGAAAACCTTGCGAATACTTGGCATGAGAGACGTCGTTCTACCCCCCCCCCCACGAATCGGACGGGGGGGGTAAGTTTCTCACACAACGTCACGATGGCGTACGTGCAATGAACGAGGAAAAAGGGGGGGCGATCTCCAGTCATTAATTCAGACAAAACCCGGTCACGAAATTCCGTACGCCCGCTGCTCCATTCATAGACTGCATCTAGTGGATTCGGCTATTGTAGGGATTGACGCCATTTTGATCAGTGCAGAGTTCTGTCCCGTTTTCCCACAAGAGCCCGAATTAGACGCAGTTTTTATCAAGAAGGGGCCAGGCTGAACGCAGTTCTGCCAAACACGTCGGTCTGGTATCTCGATATCACTAACCATCCACCCGTAGCGGAAATTCTTTCTGGAATCGAGAGTTCCGGTAAAGTTTGGATGGCGAGAAAATTCCCCAAGCTACTGGAATTAAGGTGATTCTCAGCCCTCCACCACCAAAAGTTTGTTTTACCCGTCACCGTCCCGCGCAGGATAGTTAGGGTGTTGGCAAACTGATACAGCCCCGTAGCTCCGACCTGAAGCCAGCCGTGGGCCTGACCGACGATGTTTTCCACCCCCTTGGAACCGAAGGAAAATATATAATCCGGACTGTACCGTGATGTCTGACAGCGATGAAGAGTGGGAAGAAGTTTCACCGAGTCATCAACATGGCCAGAGCTAGCAGCCTCAGCGTCGTTTCTATGGGAAATGGCTGAAGGGCCGGCAGGCTCACGCCAGAAACATCTCTGGATCCTGCTGCTTCATCACCATTGCAACATCTTGGCATTTGCCGTTCCGCAAAGGCAAAACCTTTTTAATTGCCAAGAGCAGGAAATTGACCTCCAGCGCCGCCACAACGGGTTCAGCTCCCGACGATCTGCCCGAGCAACGAGAAGCATTTACCCAAACACGCCACGTGATCGCGTCCACCGGGGTCGTCCGTCGCCCCTGGTCGACGACGACAGCCGCTTGTGAGTCATCTGCTCCATCGTCCACAAAGGAGAACAGTGACAGGGCGACTTGGTCCCGATGGTGGTCAGGACGAGAAAGAGCCAGAGACTCTGATACGGTTGAGTTCTTGAGAAGGTTTTTCGGAGAACCCAAAGCGTTTTCGACCTTTTCTGGATGCATTTGCAGGACAGAGATGTAATTTATTGTGGTATGCGTCCAGAAAAAGATAGCAAATCCGCCTTTCGACATTGTGCCATGCGTAAGGATCAGCGACTTTACACCAACGTGAAATTCATTGCCCTTCTGAGATTTGTCCCCCCACCCCCCGGCTGCTGGACCCGGACTCCGTTAAAGGACAAATGACATGGGCGCACCATATCGCCTTTACTTTGATAGGAATTGCGATAACTAATTGGGTCGGAAGGATAAAAGAGAAATAAGTCATTTTTCTGTCATGAAACTTTTTAAATGCTCGGATAAACCGGAAAGAGATGTTGGGGGGGGAATGACGTTCACTGTTGGAACAGCGCTTCCCTTTATGGCGGACGGAAAACGGCCGATAATCGATAAAAACAGATTCGTCTGTTGTGGGAGAGAGGAGGAGGAGGAGGAGGAGTAAAGAGGGAGATGTGGGGTGGGGGGGGTACTTCTGACAGATCCGTTGAAGGTTGGCAACCGCCGCGAGTAAAATGTCTATGGGAACCGGGCTGGGGAGAAAATGGCAGCGTCTGTCTGTCCGGCTGTCGGCCGGAGAAGCCTCGCTCGTGTTTGAAGAGAGAGACCCGGGGGGGGGGTGACGGGACGTGACGTCATCGAGAGGCACGACAAGTGCGCCATTAGGGAAACCGAGCATCGCACGGTGCCGGTCAAACCGTTTCTTTACCTTCCAATGCCTTCCAAAGCAGCGGGGACCAGTGTCAACACGAAAGATCGGCGTGAATCATGTCTGGGCAGATCGATCTGTTTTCTCTCTGTGACGGTGCGCGAGTTTTGTGGGGAATTTTCGTTTGTGGTCGGCTCTTTAAAGTTGGTGTTTGCTGTGAATTGGGAAGCAAGCAAAGAGGGAAGGAACAACAGCAGCAGCAGCAGAGAGACTGAAAGAAGAGAGAGATGAGAGATGAGAGAGAGAGAGAGAGATGAGAGAGAGAGAGATGAGAGGAGAGAGAGAGATGGAGAGAGGAGAGAGAGAGAGAGAGGAGAGATAGGAGGAAAGGATTGAAAAGAGGAGGGTAGGGGGAGAACGAGGAGGAGACGGCGAAAGATGAGAAGTGAGTTTCAGTTTGGAAAAATTATCCCGTCTTAACTTACGTTTTCCCACCGGGGGGGGCTATATATATATATATATATTTGCTGTTGTCAGTTCAGTCAAATGTCGTTCAGATCCCGAACATAAGCAAATAAAAAGTAATCCATCAACAACTGTTCCTGCGGGCGAGGAAGGAAGTCTGTTGAACGTGTCTCCCAGCGAGCGTACCCGGCGACCTCTAGGTTCGTATCACCTCAGAAAAAGACGAGTGCAAACCCTCAACCAAAACGTTGGAGGGTGGAAAGAAGGTGAAATAGGCGCTGTTTCTTAAGAGTGGGCCGCACTATGTACACATCTTAGAAAATATTTTGCAACAAATTGATGAAACGCGAAGTTAATTGCAAGTTATAATCGATTGCCCAAAAGATGATTTCTGACATCATCACAAAAAGTACAATATAAAGTGCACATTGTCTTCGTTCAAGGATCTTATTTATCGCCGGTGGTATATTTAAACAAACGGTGTGACGGAGTAGAACGATTTCTCTTGGCTTCAGGCCCAGCCATCCATACCTATTCTGCCATCTTGTGCAAGAGTGAATAGTAAACTACGTCTGATGTAATCCGCCCAGTGACCAAATTAGCATCCTCGTTTACGATAAATACCGGTCTGGAAACCTTAATCGCCCAAACACTAAATGGACATCACACACCCCACCCCCTAGTAAGTCCGGGCTATTTCAAAAGTTAAGTAAATGCTGTTATTTTCTAACCAATTTGTTTGCAAGCTTTGGGAAAAAAAATTCTGTAAACTGAAAGTTTTAAAATGATAGTAATTCCCTCCCTTGTTTTTTTGTCTCTCTTACTGCCCTTGTGTCCCGAAACACCGGGAACTAAATCGGAATGGTTTAAATTCCCCGAATCACCGGGACCAATGGATTAAAAATACAATACCTATAATCAGGGAGGTAACCCCGGCCCAGCCTAGATGTTTAAAGAGAAATTTCGGAAAACAATAGCAAATGATTTAATCACTCCACAGGTAAAACAGCCGGACCACGCCGTTCATTCCTGCAGCCGTCGGGAAGAAGCTTCTAGACCGGAGAGACCAGGAGAGACGGGATGGCGCAGCGGCGAAGAGACATTGTTATTTTTTTTTTTGAAAGAAGAAACGAGGGATCCGATAGTGGGGCCAGGAGGAATCCGCTCCGCTGACGGAGCGTGAACTGATGAGGAGGCAGGGCCCTTAAATCTACACCATTGTTATTAGCAGTTCGCTCCAAGGAACTTCGAAATGGCACCGGATCTCCGGGATTACTCCGGACGGCTTCCGGTTTGAGGCCCGGTTAAAGTAGCACAACTTTCGACCAGCCGAACACCGCCTCGGTTGCATAAGGGTCACATGCGCGCCCCCCCCCTTTTTCTACATTTCGTCGCGCCAAAAGGTGGGATTTCTGCTTGGCCAGCAAAAGAGAAACCTCCGTACAAATCGATACCTTGATCGTAATTATTGCTCCATGCTGTAAGCGACATGCGGTGATCGTGGACAAACAAAAAAAGAGTATAAAATGCTGACAGTCGAGTAAGTTTCGCCAAATAAGTAATAAACGCCAGGGGGGTGTTCTTAACTAATTACACCACCATAGGTGGCCGTTAATTAACTCATAAATACCGATAACTATTTTATGTAAGTTAGTGTTTTAGTAACAGCTGCTGTATGTTGTTAGCGACCTACGATGGAAAAGATGATCATATCACATATGGTTGTCATTTCAGTAAATCTGCCGGTGAAGACAGTTTCGATCCTATAACTCACCTGCTGTCACCCTTCCGGTAGTTACCCGGCTGGTCTGCAAGCAGCGATTTCGGCAGTATTTATTATCATGCACCTTAAGCATTTCTTCTTCTTCTTCTTCTTAAAGAAATCAACACCGAATACCTTTCGAACAGAACGATTGCCGTCGACAAATTCGCTCGCAGATCTGCTGCGGTAATTGTTTTTCCTTCCCGGTAAATGATACGCAGCGATGCCAGTGGCCTTCAAAGAGACCAATAAATGTAAATCAAGGTCTTATCTGGATCGTACGACGCCAACGGGTGCTTCGAATTGGCCAATCGGGAAGCCACCTTCGGCCTAATATCTAGACAGTTCCTAAACTAGACGTCTCGTCGCCCGTTTTAAATATAAATCAGTCTACTCCGATCCCCGCCGGGTTCTCCACAGACGAAAGCTTGACCATACCCATCGAAATCAGTGTTTTCCGCTGTATTTTCAGATGAGCATCGGACTTTCTCTCGCTTACAACCTAGACCAATGGAAACTCTTAAGCCTTCGTAAATAAGATACTTATGTAGTAATCCTTATCCAACCCTATTAGTATATTATCCCAGCTAAAAGTGCATCTTGGTTGAGGGGGGGATTTTTGTAACCAAATATAGCTATTTCCTGTTTCCATGCGTTGATTTCACCAAGTTAATTCAGGTGGATCATCTCTTTCATACCTAATACTTTCAGGGTATTCAAAAAAAATTCCAGATTTAATAACCTACAGGAATTTTCTACTTTGTCGGAAATCTCCGAAACGTAAATTAATATTTAATAGATTTATTTATTTATTTATTTTATTTTATTTTTTTAAAAAAAGTGGACGGTGGTTGTCATTTACTATCATCGGGGTTTTTCCTTCTTCGCCCTTATCATCCATTAACGCATTTGCAGAATTATTCACGAGCGGAACTACCTGGGAGACCAGGTTATTTATCGCTGGAATCTCCCCGCGAGACGAGTCTTTGTTGCTGTTGTTGTTGTTGTTTTTTTTTTTGGAGATTCCAGAACCACAACCAAATATCAAGTTGTTTTTCTTTCCTGGTCTTAATGGATTAACGCAGAAGCGATGCTTATATCGCAATTTTGCGCAAGAACTCGCAAACGTTAATCTCGCTACATCTACCGTTTAGGAGTTGGTGCTATTGATTCGCGCCGCATATCCGGCGGAGGAGGCAAGAGTGCTAGAGAAAGAAGAAAGTCAGTCAGGTTATTAATACGATGGCAGAAACTATCACGTGGTGCGGCCGTGTAATGGTGAAGTCGTGGCCACAGACGGATAGCCGCTTAGAACAATAAACAAAGACACGAATTACTTACAAGACGAACAAGAGATTCACGTATTCTTTCCATTGGAATCTTTCTTCTTCTTCTTTTGTAAGTTTACAAGATGTGGAATCTAATTCAATTTTTTTTTACAATTTCAAAACTGAAACTTAACCTCTGACCCGAGGAGGTCTCTCAGAAGGAACAGATGGATGTAAGAAGCATCCTCAGCTTTGAAAGAGGGCAGGGCGAGCCCCACACCCCCTACAAAAACCTCTCTGTTTAGATGTGGGAGGAAACTCACGCGAGTGGACTGGTACAAAAGAACTGCCGGATCCCGATGGAAACCTTTTATCCGCGACGCGATTAGACTTAGCTTCCCTAACTGAACATTTCTCGAACATTCGATGTAAATTAATTTCGCATCATGTCATCTGGACCAAGGAAGAAAGCATCATTTCTATCTAATTTTCATTCTAAAACAAACGAACCTATTCGGCCGCCCCCCCCCATCCTCGTTTAGATTTCTGATGTAAACACTGGGTTGGGTTAATTCGGTGTTGACCGAGATGGTCCTTCACAAAGACACGGCAAGGAAGCTCGTCTATCGCACCTGCTATACTTTTCCTGCTTTTTAAAAAAAAATAAAATAAAAAGTTATCTCGCTGTTTCCAGATTGTGTATTAAGAAATTTCTAATTAGAAAGTAATAATTACGCCATCCGTAATGGAATCTCATGATTAAGTACACAAAGGCGATTTTTTCTATAAAAGAAAAAGCTTTTTTTTCTTTTGAATTTATCACAATCTTACCAAAGTCTAGCTGACATTCAAAACGGCAAATATTATCTCGATTAAACTAAAAAAAATAAAATAAAATTTATTTGGCTTATATCCCATTTATTCCTTATCTCTCATGCACATTTTAATAAGTCGCTTGAGTTACCATAGAAACCGCTGAAATTTGCACGAATAATCTTAATTCTTAAGTTGCTATATCCCTAGAGTTTTTTTCATCATGGAATTTTCGTATTTTAAATTTTGGATGACGACCCTACTGGAGATTATTTAAGATCATTTTAATTTTAAAAGAACAATAAATTTGCGTATGGATACTTCTGAATCTCATCCGGAGATAAATTTTACATCGCCATCTATCGGAGAGTGGAGATACTTCTGGATCTCATCCGGAGATAAATTTTACATCGCCATCTATCGGAGAGTGGGTGATACTTCTGAATCTCAACCGGACATAAATCTTACATCGCCATCTATCGGAGAGTGGGTGATACTTCTGAATCTCAACCGGACATAAATTTTACATCGCCATCTATCGGAGAGTGGAGATACTTCTGAATCTCAACCGGACATAAATTTTACATCGCCATCTATCGAAGAGTGGAGATACTTCTGAATCTCAACCGGACATAAATTTTACATCGCCATCTATCGGAGAGTGGTGTTGTCACTAAGGCTGTCAGTAAAAATGATTAAAAAATGACAGAATCTGTCAGTAGGCTGGGTGGGTGGGTTAATGTTTAATAGGATAACTTCAAGGAGATTTTAGAAAATTAAACATAATTAGTCTTGCAGGGGCGATTCAACAGCTCTCTTGTCAAGGCAGAACAAACTACTATCAGAGAAATCGCGTGAACTGAGAGTAAATGTACAGGGTCCATCCTCAGCCTGGATGTAAATCAGAATTTTTCTTGCACGGTTTTATTTAACTTTCGGAAAAAAAAAATGGTATCATCAAAATTATTTTCTTTTCCAGAGCTCTTTATTTAGCTTCGTAAACTTGTATAATGTTATTAATCAATTCGCAAATCTATTATTTTAACGAACATTTATGAATTCATTAAATTTAATACCTTGTTATTAATCAATTCTACAGTTTATAAGCGATGAATCTCTTCAAGTTGATTTTACAAAATGTATAAAGTGATGTGATTTAGCAGCTTTCGATTATAATTTAATAAATTTAATCAATTTTATGATTTCTTCTTATTTGTAAGTCATTTAATAATCCTATAAGTTCGTACTATTTATTTCTTTAAAAATCTCTATTGATTATTTCTGTCAGAGAATCTTAAAGAAGTTTGTTTTTTCTTTCATTGGGTTTTCTGAAATAAACTCAAAGAAAAAATACAGAATGGAAAAAAGAAAAAGAAATATTTTCCATATCCGGGCAATATATATTAGGACAAAACCCGAGAAATATTTTAATAACTTTACTAAAATCTATTAAATGTATTATTTATTATTTTTCCGATTTTATTCAAAAGTTGCGTGTTTTATCTTATTCGGTAATACCTTAAAATGAATATTAAATAGCGTTTTAGACGAGAATGTCGTTTGAAGCAAGAACCTACCAAAAAGTAGTAATGATGTCGTAAAAGAGAATATCGCAGCGAGAACGAGAACCTGACCAATAATTAAATAGCGAGGAAGAATTTCTGGCCGTGAAGAAGTACGTAGCAAGCAATGGAATCGTAAGGGAGGAACTCTCCACACGACCAAGAACCTAACAAATAACGATGTGGTAGGGGAGTATCTATCCGTGTATCCGAAACCTAACCAATAATGAAGTCTTGAGAGAAAAATCTCGACGTGAACGAAAATCTGGATATTAATGAAGTCGTAAAGAAGAGAATATTTCTGTGAACAAGAACCTAACTAATAATGAGCTCGTAAGGAAGTATCTTGTCGTGAACCAGAATCTAACTAATAATGAAGTCGTAAAAGAACATTTCACCGTAAAAGAGAACCCAGCTAATGATAAAATCGTGAGGGGACAAATCTCGCCCAGGTTGAGAACCTAACTTATAATGAAGTTGTAATAGAGTATTTACCTTTGAACGAAAATGTGGCATAATGGCGTCGTAAAAAGGAATTCTGCGGTTAACCAAAACCTAACTTATAATGAAGTTGTAATAGGAAATTTTTCAGTGACCGAGAACAAAGCTGATAATTAAGTCATAAGGAAGAATCTCGTCATGAACGAAAACCAAGTTAATAATGAAGTTGTGGGAGAGAACCTCGTGGTTAACCAAAACCTGGCTAATAATGAAATCTCGCGGTGAACGAGAATCACGCTAATAGTGAAGTCGTAAGGGAGAATCTCGCGGTGAACGAGAACCAAGCTAATATGTAACGGAGAGTTGCGGTTAGATGAAATAACCTCCGTGAAGGAAAAGCTGGCTAAAATTGTCAAAAAAGAAGAGAATCTCAGTGCGAACGAAAATCTAACTAAGAAAGAAGTCGTAGGGGAGATTTAACGAGAAACTAATTATTAAAAGGTCGTATTATAATGGAGTATCTCGCTGTAAACAGATCTACTTTATTATTATTATTATTATTATTATTATTATTATTATTATTATTATTATTATTATTATTATTATTATTATTATTATTATTATTTGACTGATATACATGGTGGAATTTTATTTTTAGCAGAAAAAGAAAACAAAAAAAAAAACTGTCATTGATTTGATCAAAATCGTAAGTTTTACGCTTTTATGTAAGAAGAAGAAAGGGAGATAAGAATGTTTTGCATGCTTTTTTTAATAAAAAAGGATGCAAATTATATTCTGTGCTGAATGCTAGCATTTATTCTGCTGGATAAAAAATTATGCTTAGAAAAATTCGAATTCCCCTTTAGAGCAAACAGAGAGATATGGCGCCGGTGCACGGAGAGATATATGACGTCAGAGGGATGACGTCAACACAAGGAGATATGACGTCAGTACAGTGAGAAAGAAAGATGGCGTCAGTACAGTGAGAGAGATTACGCCAATACATAGAGATATGACGTCACTACACAGAGATGACGTCAGTACAGGGAGAGAAAGATATGACGTCACTACACAGAGATGACATCAGTACAGGGAGAGAAAGATATGACGTCACTACACAGAGATGACGTCAGTACAGGGAGAGAAAGATATGACGTCAGTACAGGGAGGAGAGAGAGAGAGAAACGCGCTCAACATCTCCTACGAATGACTGTTGTTTTTGCAGCTGGATGCTGAATTCAAACATAACCCAATCAGTGTAGGATTTACAGAAATAGCCTCTTATTTGACCGAAGTGTTTGCTGTAGCAGACGTATGCATGCTTTCGAAAATCAGATCTGCGTAAGTCTCTAGTACCGCGCGTGAAGGCGACGACCTGATCGTGCTGCGGGACAGCCAGACCTCCCGCGGCCTCTCCTCTTAAACTGCCCCTAAACCCGTTCTTTCTGCAGCGAGTGTCTCGGACGTGACTTAATCAGCGACCCGAGACTGAGGAGACTTAGCTCTCCCCCCTACCCACCCCAAAGATGCGGCTAAATGCGGTTTTATTTTACGTCGTCTTTCCTTATGCGCGCGGGAGATCGGTTGCCATGGAAATCTTTGCGCCAGGTTTCGTATTTGGATTATCCTAAGAATTCTTACTCAGCGGGAGAATTCTCGCGTTTAAATAGTTGGTTTCCTTCTTAGAAAAAAAAAAGAGAGAGGAGAAATAAGTAAAATGAATTAGTCTACGCAAAACGTTTTTATTTACTGCGTATGAGCAGATGAAACAAAAAGTCGATCGTGTAATAGATAGGCGGTATTGGAGCGCTGCACAATGCTGGAGGTGAGATGACTTTATCCCTCTTGCCAAATCACCAATAAAAGGGGCCGGTAACTCTATGGTGCTAATTAAATTCCCAAGATCCTTTTCGCCACAGGTACTAAACATGTAAAACAATGATTATTATTCTCGTTCAAAGATATTTTTTTGCCACGATTTTCGTTTTTACAGAAAAATGTTTTTCTTTTTTATTTTAAAAATTAAATTCCGCTTTCAGAGGCTAAATGAATAAAAGAATGTGTGTAACGTTTCAGAAAGCCCCCCACTTTTCCAAAAAAAAAAACAAAACGAACAACAATAGGGGTGTATTTCTCGCGGTGCGATTTCGGCGGAGGTAGACTGCGTGCTAGGGACTGACCTCTTTTTATGCGGACGAGGAGACTGATAGAAGGTGGCCGCCGCGTTACTTTTCATTAGACTTATGGGTCGAAAGTGGGAGAGATTTCACAGGGCAGGGGGACAGTTATCTGGTGAACCACTTCGACATAGCTCGGAACTCTGAGGCTGCGTTTACTGGGAAGTTTCTGAGAAAGAGAAAACACTTCCGGTTAAATACAGGGAAAGAACTATAAAGTTTCTGTCCACTGATCTCCATCCGGTATATAAATAACAAGGTCGGTATTGAGACACAAGGTATGTGGGAGAATTCTATGCCCACCAGGAAAAGGTTTTGCAAAAAGGTTTCCTTGTTAGAAAGGCGTAAATAAACGTACAGCTTTTTCCGGGATCCTTGTTGACGTCTATCTTCACCGCGAGGTTCTCGTTACCGAGTTATTCACCGCGAGGTTCTCGTGTGCCGCGTCACTCATCCTACAAGTCTCGTTTACTTCGTTATTAACAGCGAGACTTCTATTTGGACTTATTTGTGACGGGATTTTTGCTCGCCTCGTTACTCTCGGTGAGATTCGCCTTTACTCCGCTGTTCACAGCGAGGCTCTCTCTCTCTCTGATTTATTCCCGGAAAGACTTTTGCTTACCTGCTCACTCGTTTACCTTGTTATCCACTGCGGGATTCTCTTTTACGGCATTATTCTCGGTCCCGTCTGCACGCATGACGAAATCCTCACTTAACCCGATTTACGGTAAAATGGGGGGCTATTCTGATACGGCCTCATTAGGCGCGATATTCTAATTTTCCAGTTTACGAGGTTATTCGCGGTAATGAAAACGTACGACTTACTTTTCTGCACCGAAAAATGTGGACATTTATCGTATCATAATTAGTCGAAGTGCTACAGACGGCCTTGAGCATAATGATGTAGGTTTGGCAAAGTTTAGCTCCTATATTATCATGGTTGAATGACCCAGCTTTTAGTTAGAATTATATAAACTGGCTGCGACACCTTTCGGGTAGAAAACTAATCCTCTACTTTCCAAACATAAACATATCTCCTCTTTAATCAGTTTTTATTATTACACAGTATCTCTCATAGGACTCAATCTATTGGTGAATCATTTCGTTGATCTGAAGCAGAGAGAGAGAGAGAGAGAGAGAGAGAGAGAGAGAGATGGAGAGAGGGAGAGAGAGAGAGAGAGAGAGAGAGAGAGAGAGAGAGAGAGAGAGAGAGAGAGGAGGAGAGGGGGAGGTTTGAACATGAGTAGATTTGTTTTATATTTTGCTTACAATGTAACTGTATTATTTCTGATCTGAAGCTGAGGGTAAATGACAACTTCACCAGTTTCACCAGTTTCTCGTAGTAGGTATTTCTTTAGCTAAATAGGTGAACCGGATAATTGGAGAATCACAGAAAGGGCTGATGATGTAGTTAAGGAATCTGGTGAGGATAAGGAGCCACTAGTCGTGGCAAATGTAAGAGTAAATGCTGTTAGGGACAGAAGATGTGAAAGGTTTCTAGTTAAGCTTTATAAATGAATACTTACTCGTTAGTAAATTCAGGGCTCCTACCACTATGTTTAGAAGTTCTAATGAGTACAAATGTGTGTGTGTGTGATAAACTTCCGACTAAACAAGCTCTGTAACGATGCAGGGTTTAGATTTTGCGACCATTCGGACGAATTTTTCGATTGCATAAATCTTTACATGAGGAATACATTACATCTGAATCAGCGGGACGAACCTGTTAAGGTGGCGGGGCTAGAACATCCAGCTGGTAAGATTGGCTTTATCCATACCTGACGCGGATATAAGAGATGCTAATAACAATTAAAAACCGTAGTTTCTTCAACTCCCCAGTAAACTAAGAACAGATTCTACCAAAGTTCAGGGGTCCTATGCGGCCCCCTTGCGCGGTCTCCACATCTGGTTTATTGCGTGGCATGACCTGAACGAAATATAAAGGCTTTTTACCTGAATGATTTTGGAAATGAAAATTTGTTTGTTATTCTGAGCGATTAAAAGATATAAATAAGGAATCAAACCGCTGGATATGACAGCGAAGATTACGAAGGGACCTAAATGAGCCACCTATCATTTTAAAACGGTTCCATAGAAAAGGTAGAGAAAGTGTCTTTTTGTGGTTGTTTTGGAATCTAAGGTAAAAGGGGACACGATTTTAAAACCCGGTAAGTATTATAGGGAGCTGGACATTCAATAGTGAGCTGAAGTTTAGTGCTACAGTATTGTCTCATCAAGAAATATAACGAATGGTGGGCACGATGATATAAGTTAGAATTTCCCCCGTCCCCTCCTCTTAGCATGCATCACGTACCCCCGCCGAACCACACAACCAGGGTAAGACAGCAAGAACGAAAGTAAACTGAACTGTATTCATCAGCTTCGTAAACCGGTCATCAGTCGGCGGCCTCCAAGTGCGTACACAGCAGGAGGTCGACCCGCGCTCCAGCTAAAGGCAGAAGGATGATGGAATCGTAAAGCCATCCTTCTGGACTGTCGATCTAGAATCAGATGTGCGCAGCTTACCTGATTCTTTACCTCACAAAGCGGTAGGGAAACGGTATTAATTATATCAATATATAACCGCTTGCCACCTGTACAAATCCAAGCCATCTTGCTTGGCCCTGCTCAACTTTACAAATTCAACCGTAGACTCAACAAATGCACACTATTTCCATTGTTATCGTATAGAATAAGTCATACCCGACGTCATCCACGTGACGTCAGTACAAGCTTTTGTTTCAAAAAGAGCAGAAGGTCAGCTTCTACGAAGTCGGATAGCGAACCAACAAGAGCATAAAACAGCCGCATAAATGTAGTCACGATGTACTCGCCGTAGTTGGATTTATTGTTAATTTTTAAAACGTTGATAGTGTGCATTTTCCTTTGCGACCCCCTTAAGGGTTTATGAGGCCAAAGTTGTGATTGGATACCGATTCCTTCACGCGTCCGTCTGTGTGGAGACCTGATGATTTCGCAGACCATTATTACTAGCATTTTATTCCACTGTTTAAAAAAAAATTCCGGTCGGTTTAAAATCAAAGGGGGCTGCCACTATTACTACTTCTGCCTCCAAAACGTTTTGCAAAATCGAATTTTTACATGACTTTCCTTATCGACGTGTCTTGGAGCGCCACCAAGCGGTGAACACCAACTAATTTGCCGCACCGATTACTGGACAAAAAAAAGAGGAAAAAATGCGAAAATTAACAAAACAAACTCTTTTATTTATTGTTTTGGAAAAGCCGGAGAGCCATTTGCAAGGCTCGGTAATATTTAAGGTCGTAAGCGCCAGGCAAAGATGGTATATTTGTCCTTTTGGCGGAGCAGAGGTGAGTTGTCTGACGCTTTTCTCTTTCATCTGCTTCCGGTACGACGCAGGCGGGCTTTCTTAACCTCTCCTCCGGAATACGGTAATCGTACGATCGATAGTTTGGTATCCCCCCCTCTTCCCCCCCCTCCCTCGACTTTACCGAACCCCTCTTGTGGCAATATCTTCGTCATTACACAGAACAAGCCAGACGGCGACCGACCCTCGCCCACTCCAGTCAACGTCCTCGTCTCTGAGGCAGTCGGTTCCTGCGAAAGTCATCAAAGCTAAACTGTGATTGGACGAAGGAATTCATCGTCGCTGAAACACACCGCGTGCAGCGCCGCGTGAGATTGGATGCAGTGACCTACTGGTGTTTAAAGAAAGAACAGGAAGGAATAATCGGGTTTTAAAAAATTCTAATTCCTTGAGAGCGACATCTGAATACTCGACGTTGAACAAAGTGTAGCGAAATATCGGGGCTCGTATAAAATGTGTCGCCCTTACTAAAAAAAGGAAAACATTCTTTAATGAGCGGTTAGAGGTCAGTAATAAAGTTAACCAGTATAATTAACCATTCACCGTATTTACACAGCGACCCTTTAAAAAATTGTGCCGATTTTCTTTCTTCCGGTCTCGTTTCTTCCAATCTCCTACTTCTTCTCATGTCTCCTGTCCGTCTTTCTCCTTTACCTCTCCTTGTCTTTCCTCTTCCTTCTCATCTCTCTCTCTCGAGTCTCCCTCTCTCTCTCTCTCTCTCTACTAACGTCATCCATCTCTCCTCTCTCTCTCTCTCCATCTCTCTCTCTCTAAAGTCAAGCTCTCCTCTTCATCCATCTCTCTCCATCTCTCTCTCTACTGACAAACATCTCTCTCCTCTCTCTCTCTCTTCTCTCTACTGACATCCTCTCTCCCTCTCTCTCCTCTCTCGCTCTCTCTCGTTTTCAATTCTCTACTTCCTTCTCGATGGCCAGGTATGTAACGCGACGACCTGGGGCAACGGGCTCGGATCTCCCGCCCCCCCACACGACCTTTCCTTCCTCTTCTGTACCAGTCCGCTCCGCGTGGATTTCTTCCCACAGCCCCCAGAGGAATCCTTGTGGATTTTCCGGCTACTCGTGTTGTAGGATCCGCGAGTCTGGTTACCGGTGGAGATCCCACCCCGGCTGTACCCAAGTAAACTGCTTGAGGTTGACGCCCGTATCAGCCTGGGATGTATCCCCAGGACATCGGCTCATAAACACCTTATTATTATTATGATATTATTATATTATTATTAACCAAAAATTTCCACAAAAGCGATTTCTACAGAGCGCGGACCTTTAAACTCGGCAAGTAAGAACAAAAGTAATCCGCTCCAACCCCCTGCCCCGACCTTCGACTCGTCTCGGCGGCGCTCGTGCGCGCCGAAAATGGGAGAAGAGGAAGTGCTGACAAGGTTTCCCCAGAAAAAAAAAGGAGAACCAAATAACAACTGGGAGCCGCGTGAACGCAGAGAAGCGAACATCTGCGATCTATCTTCCCAGTTCCTCCTTCGGAGTCGACGCGAACCGCTGCGCGAAAGTAATATGGCAGACCCATTACACGTGACCTATGCGTGTACGTACTCTGTGTGTGTGTGGGAACTGAAGCAAGGCGTAGGTTCTGCTGAAAAGAACTGTTAAAGTTACTACGCATACTCGCAGTAAATAGAATCACGTCTGTTTCGCGACGATCGTTCACAGGGTTATTCCCCCCTTCGTGAGGAACTGGCGAACCGTGGCAGACTGAAGAGGTAGTCCCATCGCTGCTCTGGTTATATTGGGTAAAACATAGCACACGGATGTCATTCGCATTCTATATTGAAAGTATAAAGTAGACAAGATTTAGGCTGTTTATTGAAACTAGACACCTGAAAATGCATTAAGAGTATCTGGGTTATTCAGAAAGAGCGGCCATCATAGAATAGACTGATGTTTTTATGTTGTTTTCCTTTAGTCTTTGCGGAAGGGAACAAGAGCGCGAGAAAACGTCAGGAGCTTGCAACGTTAGCTTCAGAAATCATTTATATCAGCAGCAGCATCACGACTGGCATCTTTCATAGTGTTTTTTGTGCTAAAAGATGACAAAATCTGTTATTTAATTTCTCTATATATTTTTATCTTTTAGTTTTCAAATTAAGTAAAGAAAACTAATTTTTTCTTTTTTTAGCAACGCTAGTGTTATATTCTCAAAATCAGGAAATTCAATCAACAGTAGATCTTATTAATATCCATATTCTTTCATCCCTCTATCGTATTCTTCTTGTGTAACCCTATCGCATTCATCCAATCACCAACAGCTTTTCTTGTGTAACATCAATCGTATTCATCCAATCACCAACAGCTTTTCTTGTGTAACATCAATCGTATTCATCCAATCACCAACAGCTTTTGTGTAACATCAATCGTATTCATCCAATCACCAACAGCTTTTGTGTAACATCAATCGTATTCATCCAATCACCAACAGCTTTGTGTAACATCAATCGTATTCATCCAATCACCAATAGCTTTTCTTGTGTAACCTCTGTCGTATCCATACCTTCGCATGGTATTTTATAACACATTCATGCAAGCAGTTCTTCCTTTATAAGCACCCGTTTAAATACTATATGCATTTGTATAACTTTAAAGAATTATTTATATATATAGTGTATACGTCATTGATTTTGTTTTCTTTGGTCAAATGGTAAAAAAAAGAAAAGAAAAGAAGAGTGTGCTGAATTTTAAAAAAAAATTGTTTTTGAAGAATGTTAGTTTTCTTAAAAGTTTTATTAAATTGAATAATAGAAAGTTTAGAAGAACATGGTGGAAATCATTTTCGCGAACGTCAGGTTAGATTACTTTACTTACTCGAAGAACTGTCAGCGTGGGAGCTGGAATTTCTGAACGGTTTAATTTAATTACTTAAAAAATTCTGGCAATTCTCACTTTCGCGGAATCATACTGACATTGGAGATTAACAAGAAGTTAAACTAATTAACCTACAAACTAAAAAAAAAGGAAGTTAGCCGGTTTTTGCGCAATGTTGTCATCAACGCATGCAATTAATTATGTGAACTAGTTGCTATAGAAACTGGGGATCAGCGTGCTTTTTATTTTAATCACTTAAATGTGCAGTATAGTAATGGGGCGTTTACTTCGACCAAGCATCGGTTTGGAGGCCGTCTGGATGCGGTCTTAAAAATATGAAGGTGTAGTTTGATGGCGATATTTTGTCTTTTTAATCTGAATATATCTTGCTATCTTGAAAATGTTATCGTGATAGTGGAGAGAGAGAGAAGAGAGAGAGAGAGAGAGAGAGAGAGAGAGAGAAGAGAGAGAGAAGAGGAGAGAGAGAGAGAGACGTTATTACAGAGGGAGGAGGGGGAGAGATGACCGTTACTACAGAGGGAGGAGGGGGAGATGGAGAATGGAGAGAAGAGAGAGAGAGAAGAGAGAGAGAGAGAAGATAGAGAAGAGAGGGAGAGAGAGCTCGAGCGAGAGAGAGAGTGGCGATGCTTAAAGTATCCTATAGTCAGAAGAGTTTGACTGTGTATCGCTACATTTTATTATTAAGTTTCAATGCTAAGTTTACTGTTGAAGTCTTTGCATACCGATATGGTTGATGTCTGTTCAAGCATTTTTCCCCAAAACTAAAAGTTGGAAGGAAGCTAGTGATGCTAGACTTGTGCAGAACAAAGCCACACAGCCCTGTTCGCAGTTGTGACGCGCACAAAGGTCTTTCTGGCCTTCTTGTCAGGAGAGCTATGGCGCCGCCCTCACCTGTATGGAAAACATCGAGAGTTAAAGATTATAGAGTTGGCAAGGAAGAAGAAAAAAGTGTTTTCCCCCCAGTTAGTAATGAAGCAAACCATGGCAGATATTTAATCAGAATCTCCGAGAGAACTAAAATATCAGATTCCTCTCCCCCCCCACCCACCCAAACCTCTCCACTCTGGTAAGGAAGGCTTTTAGCAATTGCCAAAGATCTAAGCGGCAAAAACGCGTCACGTGTTATCACGTGAGAGGCGACACGTTCTTACGGCGTCGCCGTGACGACGACGTCACGTTTTCCAACCACTCGAGACCCGCCTGGTGACTGCTGGGAGTGAGAGATGCCCCGCACAAACCGTGCCTTATAAATTCAGTTCGGTCTGCCTGCTTCTCAATTAGGACACCTACGGGGTCTGGAGACACAACCATTGACGAAATTTCTTACATTGTTGGCGGGTCCCCCCCCCCAGAGCATTTGCTGTGTCTCGGGCGGGCGCCATCTCAAGAACCGAAATCATCTGTCTTCAGATTTAACTAACGATAATAAAAAATCTGGTTAAAAAAGAAAAAAAAAATTAAAGAAAATCAATAGACGAATTTTGGGCAACAAAAGGGCCAGGACCCCCCCACCACCACCCTCTTCGGAAAATTCAAATTTTATTTCGGAATTAGTTCATCTTAGACTTCTATGTTTCTGTGCCCTTAATAATCTTTCGCATCTCATTGGTTTATTTATGAAGCTTATTTATATTCAGTACTCGCCCATTTTAACCATAAACCAAGCCGCAAAATTGATTTTCTCAATCAAATTAATAATTTATTCGCAATATAAGCGCACAGTGTCTCCAACACATCCGTCGGAGCCTCGACCTGGCGGCCTTCTCTAGGCAGAGCCTACACAGCATCATGGCAGACCGACGGTGCCCGGATCTCTGGTGCACCACACCGAGGTTTCTTCGTCTCTGAAATTTGTCATTCGAAATGCTTATTTATAAATTAAATCTGACACGCGCGGCCTTCGCCGAAAGTAGACCCATCGGAACGTAGAAGGCGCCGAATATATATTCCTCCCCGCTTTAATTACGGAGGAATAATGGAACCCGCTCTGTTTCTTGCCGTTGAGATGTGAACTTCTACATCCGGTTCTTCCGCTGCTGAAGACCGGCACCGCGGTCGCTGTGTCCGACCGGTGGCGAAGTATTAAGCGGACAAACTATTTCTGACACACACACATCAGGGAGAAAGAGGCACGAATAAACAAGAAGGGCCCCAAGCCCAGTTCCGTGACTTAGGGGGGGGGGGCTCTACTGCGCAGTAGCAAAATAAGGTTAGAGGTTAAGTTCTCACTCAGGGTAAACTTTCTTCCTCCATCGGCAGACGCGTACAGTATTTTATTTTATTATATAAAATGTGATTTATTTGCTAGCGGACAGAGTTACCCCCCCTCCATCTTCCGAGTTACCGCGTGAGAGGGCAGCAGCCAGCAGCGTAGAGGTGATGACGACCCCCCAACGAAAGCTAACAACTCCTAGTTTACTAACCGGCCGCCTTCGCCGTGAAACAGGAGAATCGATGAATTTCGGTGGTTTATTCGTTGGACCTCGAAGAATCCGAACGACCCGCGTCATTTCGGCACGTGGATCAGGATCTAACCCGCAGAGTGACGATACCGAGTCGGTCGATGGGATAATGAACAAAATCGCGTAAACGCGATGTTCTGGGTCCGCTTGCGCTTAATCGCATTGTCGCTCATCCGCCATCTTCTCTTCTTCGTTCGCTCTTCTACGAACGCGAGGAGACTCACAGACGAGCTTTTGTCAACCCGTTGAGACTTTGGGAGGGGGTGGGGGAAATAAACAACCCCCTCCCCAAAAAGGGTGGAAGATACGTGGCGCCAGCTGGTGACCCTAAGCGATATAAAAAAAAAAAAAAAAGTTCAGCCCGTGCCACGTGATACAGAGATCTTGCTTCCGGAAGTAAGGAGTGGCAGCTTCCGGTCTTTTTTTTTTTTTTTGGTCACTTGCGCTTGCGTGAGAAAAGCTGTCGGCGGAAGCCCTTTAGGGAGGTGGGCTTTGGCGGATCGCAATACCCTATATCACCCTGACCTACTAGGTGCACGGGTGGGTGGCTGTCCGGTAAGAACCTTTCTTTCCCCCACCCCCACCACAGACACGAGCTGCTACGCCACGCACTTTGTTTGTCGTCTGCCTGTTTCCGCCTCTCAGCTCAGGTCTCGTCTCGGTCTCGTCTCGGTCTCGTCATCCTCCAATCGGGTCAGAATCAGACGTCATTAACCGCCAGTCGCTTAACGAGAGAAAAAAAGAGAGAGAAAATTAAATAGAATTGGAAATAAAAACAAAAATAAGGGGGCAGGGAGAGAAAATATCTGACCAAGGGGGGGGGGGACGTATAATAATTAGCATGAATGAGAGAGAGAGAGAGAGAGAGAACTATAACTGCACTGTAGTTTGAATACTGTTGACTTCATAATGGAAGGGACACAACTTTTGTTGTCTTACGTATTAGTTAACTACGGACGGATAATAAATAAAAGCTATCAATGGGTCTTTCCCTTTCCTTTTTAAGTTTAAAGGAACAGAATTGTTTTAATAAAATTGTCTTTAATCTTGAGCTAAAAATAAAATCATTATTTTTGGTAACAACTTCCATATATGAATAATTTCACGGTTAATTTCAGTAAATGTAAGCTTATGATTCGTTCCAAACGTATGAGCACAACGCTGTTGATCGCCAATCTAGAAAGACACAGACAGTTTCGTTTACGTCATAGTTGTGCAGTATGACTTCTGTTGTCACTACTTTTATACCTTCTTCTTATGATCCATCATAGTGTCAATTCTGAAGATATTTGTTGTATCCGTTACGAATATTTTAAAGCTCTGATGTTGTTTAGATCTGTTAGACAGCGACAGAAGGAAAGACAGCCGTTCCCTTTTAAACAATGAGCGGTGAATTGAAACATCCCGGAAGCCAGTCTCCTCGCTGGCTAAGTCGTCTATGCTCAGATTAAAATAATAATTATATATATATCCAGATAACTCTGCATTTAGTTAAAGTGATGCTGGTCTCTTTGCCCGGTTGATCATGTTATAGACTGGTCCCGTGACCGCTGATGGAATAGTCGAGAAAACTTGGGAGTAGACAATCGGTACAATCAAGTCAACTCAGCCCATCTTCCCACACGAATTATCAACCCGACACAAAAAAACAACAACAACAACAAACCCCCCACCCCACCAGATCCCTTGTAGGTCAGAAATGGGAACACATCTTTGGAAAGTCTGAACTACAAAACAAAAGCAAAAGAAAAATGTTCATATCATTGCAAACCTAGGTGCCTCGTTTTACCAAGATAAGGAATTCGCTCAGCCCCCCCCCCATTCCCTGGCCATTTGTAGCATTGCGATATAAAGTCTGACACATGCAAGGTTTAGGGAGAAGGGATCTAAGCTAAAGCCATAACTGGTCTACTGCTTTGTTCCAAGCTTTGGAGGGAAAAGGACAAAAAAAAGGTTGTGCAATTTGAACGATTCGTATTTAGTAGTTAGATGGGAAATAACTCTTACCAGGAATCTATGAAATTACTAACGTGTTGTCATAGAAACGGCGCAAAAATCGTTCTTTTTTTTTTTTTTGTTCCTGGAGTCGCCGACGCGATTTTCTGGAACGTTTGATGCGTGCAGCATCGGCGCATTCTGCTCCGAGAACAAGCTTTGAGATCTTCAGTCGTGCATGTCAAAACCCCTAGAGATAATAAACGTGCCCCCCCCACCACGGGGAGTTTGTTCCACCGCCAGCCTACCCGACAGGATACCACGGCGTGTTTCGTACCCCCATCTCTCTCTTCAGAGGTCGGTCAGCCCCGACGGATTTGTCCCCTCACCCCATTTCGCGAAATCCTTTTCCAAAGCTCCATGGGCCCCAGCAAACAGAACCACCCCCCCCCCGCACCCTGAGGCAAATCTAAGCATCGCTCGTTCTCTGCTCCCCCAAATAAGGCGACCACATTTTCAGGACCATACACCACACACGAGGTCGCATTATTATAACGATGTTCAAAAAAATCTATGGAATTCTGAAATGAATACACACTATCGAGCCATGTTCTAGTAATATTATAATGGCTTAGAAACAGTACTGAGAGTTATGTCCCCTTTCCATAAACAGAAGAAATAAACGACCCTTTGCTTTTGGATAAAAAACTATTTTTTAAGAAAATAAGGATAAATGATACCTAACACAAATAATTAAACAGGGCATTAGTTTATAATTACACACACATACAAGAATTATCATCACTATCATACGGATTATTTTACTGGCGATCTCGTTCGCTTTTCAGTGATGATAATCCTCTCTCTCTCTCTTCGCATATAAGGGAGATAAATCTTATTTTGTTAAATTTTAGTCCGTCTCAACATTATTGATTTTTGGAATAAATCATTGAAGAAAGACGTATACATGCACAATTACTGAAGCAATTAAAAAAAAAAACAATAAGTAAAAAAAAGAAACATTTTTAAAGGGGAGTAACTCTCACGAACTTAAGCAAAATCGGCTAATAATTAGCAGTCTTTCTATATACCAAAACAGCCGAAACACTCCTAAAATCAGAGATGAAAGAAATCAATATCATCAGAAATATTTTTTATCTTTGTTGTTATTGCTATTATTATTATTATTATTATTATATTATTATTATATTATTATTATTATTATTATTATTATCAAAATTATCTCCCCTGGAACACAAAAAATTAAGCAAGTTTAAGTATTAGTTAAAATAAAAATATATATATATAACCATTTGATCGCAGAAGTTTTAAACTAATGGGGCAATAAGTATAAGATCTTTGTAGTCGCTCAACAATCTCCCCTAGCTACAAAATTATGGGCATGAAATTACCTTTCAGTTATATTGTCCCTGAAACAAAGTGATACAACAATAAGCGTAAATGCGATAAATCTCCACGGTTTTGCATTTACATAAGTTTATAAAAAATAAATAATGCAAATAACCTGTATTAATTTAAAAAAAACAACCAACTATTATTTTATTATTATTCTATTATATAGATGCAATTTTAAATTGTTTAAACGAACAAATGAAAACTCTTTTTCTTTTTTTTTTTTTTTTGCAAACAGAGTTATCGTTCGTGGATGGAGAAAATTCCGTTGAACCTGTCTGTTTGAAATAGCGACGATTTGAGGTTCGGTCCAGGCGTCCGGTCAGCGGTGTACACAGGTAGGGCAGCTGACCCCTTATTCTGGCGTCCGTTGATGCCGGAAACGAATGGGATTAATCTGCAGTCTTTTATTCGGGCCCCGTGTCCCGGGAAGGGAGGAAGTTCGAAAACGAGGTCGGGATGGGGGAATCCCCTGCAGGAGCGGGTCGCCATCTTTACTGTTCAGGTTTTCACCCGAAAGAAAGGGGAGGCGGAAAACTGGGGTCGAAGAAGAAAAGGGCGGTCAGGAAGAACTTAAACGGCGTCTTGTTTTCCTCCCCCCTCCCCCCCCCCACCACCACCACACACGGACGGAGACACACCCGCTGTTGCCGTACGGATGTGCGGGCTAGGCGGGGGTTACCATGGATTCTGGCGTTGACTGGTCGTCGACGTTGGTCTTTTTCCGGAAGCTGCTTCGGAACCATAACCTGAACCCTAACTTCAGCAGGGACCCGAGGGGCGACGAGAGCCGGCGGATGCTCGTGTCCAGCGTGAGGACCATCCTGTGCTCCATACACCCCAGGAAGAAGTTTCGCCACGACATCTTCGAGAAGATCATCACTAGGAACGCGGGGGCCAGGTCGTTCGACCCCCTGGAGGGATCGGAGGCGTTCGACATCTTGCGGCTCTACATCCTGACCCTCTACTTCTTTCCCTGGAAGAAGGAGTACCGCACCGTGAAGCTGTACAGCGGCTTCTTCAAGACCATGGTCGCCGCGAAGCTCTCCGAGGCGGTGAGCGTCCTGCGCCTCGTCGGCTACGAGGAGGACCGCGAGTCGTCGGTGCTCGTGCTGCGGGGGAGGCCCCCCAAGCCGGAGCTCCTGGAGTCGGTCGCCTTCGAGTGCCTGGTGGCCAGCGTGGAGTGCAGGCTGATAGCCGAACTCGCCCAGGAGGGCGAGTGCGCGACGAACTACGCGAACGTGGCGGTCCTGGCGGCCCCGAGGATTAGCAGGGACCCCGACTGCTGGAAGATCCGGGGCGCCGACTCGTTCGAAAAGCAGAAGGGGCCCCCCGTTGTTCCGGCGCTTGGAGAGGATCGCAGCAGCCAGCAGCACTACTGGCACAGGCAGGTGGCCCACCCGTATGTCTACGAGTCGAAGCTGGTGGCGTCGACGACGACGACCCGGTCGTCTCCATCATCGGACGAGGGGCCGGGGGGGACTGCTTGGAGGGCGGTCTGGATAAGCTGAGCATCACCACCACCACCAAGTCCGCGGACTGTCTGGACCGCCGCTCGGGCTCCAGGAAGTATTTAAGCAGCGACATCTTTTGGCCGAGACTGATGGTCCTTGGTAAAAGGTCATCTACCTTACCCTCGGATAAGAGTAAACACTTTCCGAAATACTGAGATAATCTTTTGGGGGGGGTGGTGCTGGTGGTGATGGTTGGAGAGAGAGAGAGGAGGAGGAGGATGGGATGGTTGGTTGGTTTAACGTAAAGACTTTACAAAAATCTAAATATCCTACAGACTTTCTTTCCCCTAACCTTATACCTACCGCCTCTTATACTTTTTGTCCTTATCCTCTCAGTGTTCCCTTCAAGACCCGTGAAAGGTCCTTGTGTGTGTGTGTGTATGGGCGGGCGGGTGGTTGCGGCTGTGCCCGTAATGGTCAGTAAGAAATAAACTGCGAGTCTGTACCGAATATTAATGTTTTTTCTGTGTTTTCCCTGGAGCAGTTGCCGGGATGGAAGGAGACCGCGGAGTCCTGACGAGGAGATAGCCACGCGCAATACTTGGAGATCTCTAAAACGAAATGCATTGGTGGAAGTATCTGTGTGGCCATTGGAGGCTGAGGATGCGGGTTCGACTCCCTGTTGGAACTGGAGTACCTCTTTGGCGTGGTTTCTTCTTCTCCCTCCTCTTCACCCTCCCATATCTTAAAATGAAGAACTCTATGGCTGTCCCCTTGTGTTGTGGCAGCGCACACTAGTAGCCTGCGCTTTCTCCGAGGGCCGTCTCCATTAGAGAGATTGGTGTACCACAGAACACAACACAGAAATGTCACAGATTTCCTTAGGATTCCCACATGGTTTAATTTGAACTTAATAAGTTAGGAAAAAAGATTAGGCAATATTCTATTTTTTTTTTTTTTTAAATTTTTAATTTGTGGGTTACTTTATTAATCTTAATTAGTTGTTGAGCCATATTTGTGGCCCCTGCACGGTGGCTCTTTAGAACTGAAAAACTACATGTGGCTCAGATGACATCCATTTGTCTGACCAACAAAGTGGGATTTTATAACCAAATCCCTCACTGACTTAGGATTAAATTTCACATTCATAAGGCTTATAGATATTTTTGATCATTAATTTCTGTAAAAAAAGAATTTTATTGGTTTAAGCTTTGCATATTTTTGCAGCCTGTTATCCATTCATTTTTACTGTTTTGGTTAAAAGGGTAATGAAGGAATGCCATTGTTGTTAATGATTAAATCTGTCCAAGAAAAGTAAACAAGACTGATCAAGTGTCTACCCAACATCAACTGAATACTATTGTGTCATGAAAAGTATCTGCTATGACCATTGTTGTTCCAGTGCCAGTGGATTGCATTCCCTGTTGGGGTTGAGTTAAGGTTATAATGCTGAATCCATGAACAGTACATCGATGGCTAGATTCTGGCACGAAGTAGATCAGCCATGTCATACTGAGCTACATGTCAGCTGAGATGATCTTGGGAATCAGCTGTTGCTTGCTTTAGCTGATGCACATGAGTGATTGCAGTTGTTCCTTAAGAGAGCCCTGGAAACTGATCATTGTCATCAGTCTTGGTCTATATTAATCTGTTAACGTACACCTTCAGCCTGTAGGTGCAGTTTGTTGAAGCCATCTGTATTATTTGGGGAATTCATTCAGTGGTTCTTCTAGTTTGCCACCACTACTTTTTTGTTTTGTTTTGTCAAGTAAATAATCTTCAAAGACTAAATAAAACATTGTAAACTGAATTCATGGACTTTAAAACCGCTGTTATTTCGAAAAGATTTCACATTTTAATGACATGGGAAAATGTCGTGCAAAGATATCAAACTTGTTGAGGCCGATGGTTGTTCTCTGATGTAACTTTAACCCCACAAACAAAAGAGCGAGAGAGCAAGATATTCTATACTGTGGCAGGCTTAGGCTTCAGAAGTCGGAGAAAAGAAACCAACGGAGTATATCACCAGTTGGTTTCATTTTAAGCAAGAATACTACAGAATGACTTCTTTTATGGTATAAATTATTGTCTCGTTTCTTTTTGGCTTTCTCTTTGTCCCTGTAGATCTCTCTCTCTCTGGCTTCCTGGTCGTTTGATGTGAAGAAATAACTAACCTTTATTTACCAGTTTTGTTATCTTTAAACTGAAAAGGTTCCAGACGAAGAGATTTTACTTAAGAATGTGCGCCAGTCTGTAAGTTGGATGCTTTGACTTAAAACCATTTTGCTTTTTTTGCTTTTTTTTTATAGTTGTTGGCCCCAGTCTCCGTTGTTAAAGCAGTACCATCTACTATCCACACAGTTGTTTTACTGTTATTTATGATTCAGGTTTAATGCCAACATTACTTATCATAAATTATCAAATGCATATGAAAATAACTTTTTTTTATTCTCATAGCAGTACTTCAGTAATTCCGTTTTTTTTCCCTATCTCTTCTGAATTAAGAGTACAAAGAGAATGTCATCTTGTGTAGCTGCATGCCATACATTGCTGCATAAGAAGTTATTCGTGGTTTGTGTGAAATTCTCTCTCTCTCTCATTACGTATATGTCATCCTTCACAACTATGATGCATGCAAAGTTTATGGTCATTTTTACAGAATTATGCTGCTGTTTGAAACAAAAAAGCACAAGGCAGCTGTTGCCATGAAACTTGTGTTTCTAACACAACTTATGGAGATTCCAAAAAAAAAAACATGTTAGAAATGGTCTGTGACATTTTTGTCACAAGTCTGACTCAAAGTGGCCATCTGATCATGTCACATCCCTGGATGGCCAAACATGTTTTCAGTGATTCTTACAACTCAGGTTATGGGCATTTCATATATGTAGTTTACACACATGTATTCACATGACTATTTTTAGGTTGTAAGGTCAGCAAGGACACACAGACAGTCTGTAGAAGGTAAAGGTAGCATGTTCATATTGTATGTTTTGGTTGTATTCCATTGGGCACCAGGCTTTACAGGTCCTCAGCTTGGTAACCGCCAAGATCCAAAGGTGGCTTCAAACACTGCGCGGTGACATGATCAGTAAAATGTGATTTTGTTGTGTGTGCAAAACAAAGCAGAATTTTTCAACCCAAGTACCCTGTTGGTGTGGCCCTATATTTTTAAAGTTAGCATGAGTTGGCAAATCTTTCTGTGGTCTCTGTGTACTTTCAGTAGATATTTCATCAACATCTGAGAAGATGAGGTTGCTTGAGGTGGGAGGGCACTTTCTCAAAATGTAATACAGGATGACAAAGTTGCTCTATGCTGGTGGATAAGCTACTGGACCGCTAAGTTCTGTCCTGGTCGATTTGGCGGCCAGTTACGCGAGGTGCTTCAGCGCCTCAACCCGGCCTTTTAGGTCTTAACGGGAGCTTGCTCCACACCGGGCTTCGGCCACCAAATGCATACATGAACTTTCACATGCACCACTTACGCAATCACCACACAAAAAGTTTGGTCCTTGGTAGGGTATACTTTCTTCTCCCTTCCATGTTCTAAAATGAAGGGAACCGGTAGGGCTTTCCCTGCTGATAGCAGGCACCCTCTCAATCTAAATTGGGCCTCTGTAGAATAGTACTTGACTTATATTCTTTTCTAATTTTGCATTACAATGCTCTCCTTCAGCTGTCTACTGATGAAGATGCAACAGTTGATTGACTTGCTAAAATAGGTTATTCCCCAGAAGAGAGAGAGAGAGAGGACTTTGTGTGTAGTCATAGCAATGTTTACTGTTAGGAAAAACAGCAGATTGTCACAGGGTGGCTAACCTTGCAGCATTAGACCTGAATTATTAAGCAAATCTATAAAGTTAATGTTTGGTAGTCAGCTGACAGTACTAATCAGTAATACTTTTTCATCACATCTTAGTTCATCAGACTGGTAGCTGATAATGTGCACACACACAGTTTGCTTGTCCCCCTCTGGATCTGACAGTTATCAGGTACACAGTGGGCAGGTGGAAGAACAGAGCAGATCTATATTGCTGTGCTGTTTGAAGTCCAGCTATCAGTGATGGTATGGATACATGCAAACAGATTAAATGTTTTATTGTGGAAAATGCTTGACTCTTACCCTGTGCTTTTGAAACTGAAGTACTTCCATTTTCTATTAATTGTGGCCTGCTTTCCAGTTCATGTTTGCTCTGGTTTTTTTTATTTTTTTATTTACTCCTGTTGTAAGCTTTAGTTTAAGGTTTTGTCTGCCTGTTTTTCTATTAATTGTGTTTTAATCTCAAGCAGAACTAATTCCAAATATCTCTAGTATAGGTCACAGGTTCATAGAACAGGCAATAATTCAGCTCCCTGCAGGGCATGACTGGGCTGTATTTGTTCAAGGGTTATCTATAGGGCAGTGCCCCCCAAACTAAAGTTATTTCTTGTATAAACAAGTTAAGGGGGGGTGTGTGTTTCCAACAGAGAGAGAGAGAGAGGTCTGGAGTTATTAAACAAACCTGTCACACAGATAACCTGCTACATCCATTATAACAAGCAGAGTGGTTTTTGACCAAACTCAATAGGGCCACTTTTCCCCTTGCTCAGCGGCCAGAGGGAGTAGCTCTTTCTGGATTTTTTCATGGCTGACAGGAATATCTAAAACATGACTAGGCGGAACAATCACAGACCTTGCAGAATACACAGGCAATAAGCTCACCAGAGGTTTGGCAAAGGGTACTGAAATTGTCCAGGAAACCCCTACCAGAACCCCTTTTTGATTAGAAATAGGGAGGAAAAAAAAACAACGAAAATTTGTCAAGAGAAAGCTGTTACAAAAGGAAGTCTCAGTACTAGCCAGACCAACCAGGACCGATCTATATTCAAATATGTGTTGCCTATATTTCATTTGTATTTCTATATTTATGCATAACTAAAGTCGAAAACCACCTGCTAACCTAAATGCCATTTACTAGCACTAAATGTTATTTATTCACTTTCTGCTTCAGGTTAGGTATGTAAGTGTTTAAAACAAATATTTTTCCAAAGCTATTTTTGGGACTCACTCACATTTTTCTGTAATCTGGTTTAAATGGATTAGTTGAGCGCCGAACAGGAAGTTTCTAAACAGCGAGGAAACTGAAATGAAGATACAATAGAAGCTTTTAAAATTATTATTGAAGGAAAATCCAGCTTTTATGCTCTTTCTCCAGTCTGTGTGTACATGCGCACTTATAAAAAGTTTACCTTGTGACGCGAATGTGTGCAAAATATTTTTTTGTTACTGTCGTATCTTACGATCAGACTAAAGCAGCTGAAGGTTGTTAAGGTTTGTAAAACAGCTATGAATTCTTATTAAAGAACCTTCTCACTAATATATATTTAAATGTACAGTACATAATTTGAAAAACAAAACTGTGTAAAAAATAAATGTAAAACAAAATATATAGTCTTGCAACACAAGAGAAGAAAGATGGATTTAATTGCATTTCTGTCTGTCTCTAGCAACTAAATTGAGTTCCTGGTTTGAAATACCATTGTGTGGGAGAACAATGAGATATTAATTACTTGTTGAATATTATCTGTATGTTAAATATTCTACTTCGTGTCTGAGATAGATATTTATATTTCTGTTTTCAATAACTGAACTAATTTATCTCCAGCCAGTAAACTTGAATTATCTCGTTTTCACAAGTTTGATGTGTTTAAACTAGAATATATTGATGAGTTATCTTTCTAAGCAAAACCACTTATTTACACTCATTTAATTAAATAGAATCTCTTGTGGTTTTAGTTAGCTTTGATGATTCTGTGGGCAGCTTTGGCTGATTATCTTCTACAAAGTCCAATCTTTTCAAACAATTTTTGTTTTTACATAAAATTGTTTTACTCAGACTATAACTTGCTTTTGATAATGTTGTTGTTACAGAAGATGTTAAATCAAAAATACTGGTGATAGTTGATGTGGCTGTAGGTGAAGAAACCATTGACGACAGAGAGACGGGAATAACAACGGTAACCAGGTAAAATTGTTGTTGAACGTTTGCTTCTTTAAACATCTGTATTAACCCTTCGCAATCTCAAATCTTTTTTTTTCTAAAATGGATCGTAGTTTTACTTCCTTATTTCATTAAGAACAATAACTAAAATGTTCCATCTAGACTATGACCATCTACACACCTAGTTCCTCTATAACTTCTAATCTATTCATTTAGTACCTTACACCTCTTGAAAAATTGGATCTGTTTGTAAATTTTCACTTTTGTACTTTCAGCAGATTCCGTCAGACATAACCGACCATGATAAAACTGCTTCTATTTTGAACTTCAGATGTGTGATAGAAAATAGTTTTTTGCCAGCAAAGCAACCCTCCAAACCATATACGAGGTCTGTTCAAAAAGAAACCGAACTATTAAAACAGCGTGCCAACCAGCCGGCGCAGCGTGCTCGCAACTGCAGTGCTGTGTATCTGTGACCTTGACCTTCAGTCTAATAATAGCCGCATCATGCCATGTTAGTTAGTCATCGATCTACACGTGCTAGAGTGAACGTATGTTTAGTGCGCTTGGCAATTTGTTGCAAGTTGAACAATGAAGGATCTTGAAGAGCAACGTGTTTGTGTGAAATTCTGTTTCAAATTGGGAAAAACTTTTACAGAGACTTTTCTCATGTTGCAACAGGCCTATGGGGAGGATTGTTTGAGCCGTACGCAATGTCACAAGTGGTACCAGCGTTTCAAATCGGGAAGAACATCCACCAAAGACAATCCCAAATCTGGACGACCTTCCACGACAACGGATGACGATCACATTGAGAAAGTGCGTGCTGTGATCCGTGGAAATCGTCACCTCACTGTCCGTGAAGTTTCCCAAGAAGTAGGCATCTGTAAAAGTTCGTGCCACACAATTTTAAAAGAAAAATTGAACATGCATCGTGTAGCTGCAATAAAACAAAACCTGGATGCTGCACCACGACAACGCACCTGCTCACGCGTCACTCCTTATCCGTGACTCTCGTCCCCCAGCCGCCCTACTCTCCGGATTTGGTCCCTGCAGACTTTTTTTTGTTCCCAAGTTGAAATCCACCCTGAAAGGTCACCGATTTCAGATGCTAAAAGAGATCGAAGAAAATTTGCTAAAGAACTGCGTACTATCCCTGAAAACGCGTTCCAGGACGCGTTCCAAAACTGGGAAAAAACGTTGGGAGCGGTGTATCAACAGTGGAGACAAGTCTGGTTAAATTGTAAGTAAAGCACTAAATTTGTTTTTTAAAAAGTTAATTTTCTTTTTGGACAGACCTCGAATGTATATATAAATTCGAGAAGAGAGACAAAAAAATAAACATTTTAACTTTCTGCCAACAAGTCCGGTGTGTACCATGATTTCTAACTGAACCCTACTCTGAAACACACCTATTAGATTTATTTGGAAGAGTATCTTGCACAAAAACTCCTTTGAAAATGTTTAATTTTCCACCATGTTTGTCTATACCGAAGTCTGTTGGAAATCTTTCCATTTAAAATATAAAAAGTTGATTTTCGAAAAGGTTATAAATGCTTTTGCTGAAACGATTAAACTTTGTTAGCATTTAAAAAATTCGAAATTATGTATAACACACAAGAGAAGTAGGAAGAGATAACTATGGAATAGCTAGAAGTAAATGCTACTAAAGGAGAGGGTTGAGAGAATTGGGAGAACTTAAAGAAGTCTACTCATTTATTGATGATGCTTACATCATTGAAAATTTGGAGACAGATGAAAATGCTCGTGATAGACTTAGATGGGATGATTATTATTATGAACTCAGTGAAGATAAAATATCAGCTAAAATAAGATATGGAGAGATAAAAGGATCGATAAAGACAAACTAAAGAAGATGAAACAAGTTGTCATTTAGAGAATAGAGAAGAAAGACTAAACAAAGCAAAACTTCACAGAAAGTAATACAGAGGCTAATGAAGAGAGAAAAGTGAGCTAATTCTCCACGAGTATCGTGGATTCAGATTATGTCTCTGAAAAGCGTAAAGAATTTTGTTTCGTTACACCAGAATGGAGAGGATAGGCTCACTTTAAACGGCGAATTAGGTCAAAATATTAAACCTTCATCAACACATTCCTTTTCATTCTGCCTTTACGAGTTACCATCAAGTAAACATCTATTATTATTTTTTGATTTTCTTTGTTATTTACCAATTTTGGTGCCTTGATCTCTAAATAACAAACAGAGCCATCAAGAGCGGAGCGGATAACTCCCACATTTACTCAAATTTTTTCTTTAATGTCTTAAAAAATTTTTAAACCCTTTTTTTTTTTTTCATGAGCCTAATTGGCTCTGAATGTGTGACTGCTTAGGAACAGGTGACATATTTTAATTGCTCTTCCATTTATTTAAGCAGGATGAGTTGTCAGTGGCTATCCGTTATCACCTGCGTTTTTCCAGGAGATTTTATCGTCAATTCTCCAAATAAATTTTTGTAAGATTTTTTTTTTCTTTTAACTCAGAGAGATTAAATTTAAAACAAATTTCCTGCTTCTAAAAGTACTAAGAATCCCACATAACACAGGCAGCCCTCCCAGCCAAATGAGAATACCTGTGGAGTCTGTTAATAGTTCCATCAAATTCTCTGTCATATTTAAGTGTTACCTTACTAAAATAATTAATATGGTAGTCAGTTTTCAGTGAAATATCCTTTGGAAAATTCCTCTCCAAAATTGAAGTCAACATTTTATTTAGTTAGGTGAAAGTTTATTCCATATTTTCTCTTTCAAGCAGCCAGCAGCTGAGAATGACGGAGGTGGAATAAAGATGAGAGAGAGTAGTGAAAGGCGCAAGTGGGGTTTGGCACAGATGCAGACGGATTCCTTAAACTTCACAATAAAGAACAGGTTTTTATTAATTTTCTGCTTATGGCCAGACATGGTTAATGTATGTAAAGCACAACCCATCGGTCTGATGTCTTAGGTCTGGCTTCTAGCATTCTGCGAGAATCAAATGAACTTCTACCGTATGATATGCTTAGGTTTATAAATAACCAGCAGACAGACATGTTGGTGAACGTTTGTTTAAAGTGGTTTAATTAGACTGCACCAAAGATGTGTCGTTAGGAATCTAGGTGACTTTATATACAGGTGAAGAAACATTAATAACGGCTCACACCAGTTTTTGGTTGGTATCTATAATGAATCATTACTGAGAGCACCTTTTAGTGAAGATATTGCCAGCCAAGGGTGTACTTATTTGTCTGCACTTGCATCTTGATGATGCCATATCTGTTTTGGAGTGAGGTGGGAGAGATGGACCAATGTGGAGTATGTGACAGAAAAGTGGGTATCTCGCTGGAGGCTACCCGAACATTGGGTTCTGCCCTTTTTTGTAACCTAGTTTTCTTAAGCTGTGATTTCAGATTTTTAAATTTCGTAAGCTCTGTTTGAAAGAAGGGCTGCAGTACTGTGTGTGACTTCTCTTTAATATTTACATATTAATTAGTGTACCCACATGAAGTGAAGGCATCCTGATTAAAATGCAAATAATAAAAAGTAAGTGTTGCAGAAGTTTCCACCACAGACGAGGACTGGTATGTGATGGTATACCAAACAAATGCTCTATTAATTTCTTTTTATCTCTTCCTAACAAAGAAAGAAATTTAAATAAAAAGTCCTACATACAAAGACTTCTACTGGTGAATGAATTATCATGAGTTTTTCACATTAGAAAATAAAAATACTAAAGGGGCCAACTCTTCAGAGAAGTTTCTGGTTTTTTGAATCACGTTTGAAATTTGTTATAAAATGGTGGGCTTTGTGTTATTATGCATGAAAAGAGATTCTAAGATACTGGGGTTGGTGAGTTCTTTAGTTAAAAAACACACAAAGAAGAATTTTTCTGTAGAAGTGGATTTTTCCTGTTTGCACTATTTCTACGTGTTTGTTTTAAGGGCAGGTAAAAATTGAAATAAGAATGGCAGTTTACTTGCAGCATTATTCTGTTCAGCCTGGTGGCTTCATGAGAAAAGCAAATGAGGAAGAACAGCATGGAATCAATTAGACTGGCCATTTACTTACTGAATTCCAGTACTTAAATTTTGTGGTGGGTAATATGGGGCAAACCCCCAGTCCATCTGTCCATGTGTGTGTGAGAGAGAGAGAGATTTGGACCCAGTTTTTAGGTCACAAGGAACATCTAACAAAAGTAAACCCACGAGAAATTGGCCATTTCGGAGACTTGCAGAGTTTTGTATCTATAAACGTTTTTCAGCCCCAAGGTTCACAAGAATTCATATGAGAGTCTTTTGTGTGAGTACACATCTGCAAATACATGCAAGATATTAAGATATTCATAGACTGTTCACTGTATAGCACCAATGTAAATTGATATCTATCAGTAAATATATCATACAAAGAAATTCTAGAAGACAGCAAATATGTTATCACATCATCTCAAAATTCGCAGGAATGATGGATGCCAGTTTTGACCGCAAGTCTGACTGCCCCTTAACCTTTGGGGAGAAGAAACTCCACTATTAAGAATATAAAACTCCCCCCCCCCAAGTCTGCAGTTACTTTGTGAGCCTGTATGCTATGTGATATTCCCTTGTTAAGTCTCAAAAACAACCTTGTGGGGTACTGTAGAGTCTTCAGCTCTAAAGGAAATATTATTATTATTATTATTATTTAAACATTGACCTAAATGAATAAATTTCCAAATAAGTAAGTATTTTCTTAAGGGGAAAAAAAGTTTTTTTACAGCTTCTGTTTGGAAATGGGCTGAACCAAATTAATTGTTTATAAAACTACATGACAAGCTGTTTGGGTCCCTACAGTAGAAACTAAGGGAGATCAAATTCTTAAGGTTTAAAATGATCTACCAGAGAGAAATTAGGAGATCTCCATCAGCTATAGTGGTGTATACTGTTTGGTAAGATATAAGGGATAGTTTTAAGGAAAACCTTGTTTGTAAGAAATACCATTTCCTTGTTTTTAATAGGAACGATTTGATTTACAGTTCATGTCACAACTGGGTGTAACCTTATTTATATTCACTTCAGATGTTCTTCCTGATTTGCTTTCAGTGGCCTGATAAATGTAAAATTCTAATAAAAGAAATTGCATATTCCTGCATCCTTTGGAGAAATGTAGTGTAATTAGTTTGATGTCTTTTAAAATAGCATTTAATTAAGGAAAACTCTAAAGATCCTGGATAGATTTTTGTTTGACTTTTTATACACTTCTGGCAATAATATTCAGTGATAAGGTAGCACGTGTATACAAAAGCAGCATAATTAGCAACCGTGGGCATTGGCTGCTAACTACTAAAGAGACCTTACAATGAATTTTTATTATTTCCTTTCTGTATATTCATCAAGCAAGGTAATTCTTTTAGATGCACTGGTGTCGGTTATTGAAGGATTTGGAAATCCAGTGAAACTATAGGAAAATCTTGATCAGTGGTACACATGCAATTGGTAGTTAGAATGCTGGATGTTTGTTTCTCTATAAAAAGAGACATTGGTACAATTTGGAGGCAGTCTATTTACCATTGTAGACTGTAGAGTAGCAGCTTTGCCAAGAAAGACGACATGATTATTTAATGTCTGTCTCAGCCAGCTCACGGTGGAGAATGACCATTGTGGGATATTGAATGTCCATCTTCTGTTTGTGTAAGGTCTGCAAAAGGTTTAAGATGATGCGGGAATCTACTTTTGTCCAAAAAGATAAAACACTGCTCTTAGATATTCAATAAGAAAACAGTTTATAATATTTTAAAGAACAAATGTTAAAAAACGAAATTTTCTAGCATATTTGTTAATAATATTGTTTCCCATCTTTTCCAGATTACTTAGTGCACACAGCTAATGATGGTGATAGAAAAAAAAGTCATTGACAGTTGAGTGAAAGCTAATTATTGACATAAGCTTGAATGGCAATGTTCAGTCATTGGAGTTCCCTAACTCAATCATTATTGCACACATACTTTATTATAGTTATGGATATTGCCTATCCTTCATAACACTGTTACATTCCATTTGCTATCTGCAGTACTTCCAAGCTCATGAATATTAATGAGATGCTTGTGCATATTATTGCACTACATTGTGGGATGATCTTCCGGATAAATAGGGTGTTGAAATAGTTTTTCCTAATGTTTGTTTTAGTCTCTGCATGACATCAGTGATCATCAAGTGATCTCATGTCATTTGTGCTGTGTTGAATTGCCTACTTTGAAATGCCAAATGTATCAGTTTTATCTACCTCTGCCACTTTTATTTTATTTTAAGGTATTATGGAACACTCAAATTCAGAAATTTAATTAGCAATTTTATTTTTCAACTCAGTTTCATCTTGTCCGACATTTGAAGTTCGTGACTAGGTCAATGCAGAAGTCAGCACACTCAGCTGTTTTCTGAATGGATAACATGGTACACACCTCCAAGAAAGAAGCATAAAGACGGCAATCATCAGTTGTGATTTGTTTGGCTTTTAGTTTCAGCTGTACAGTACTTAGTATCCATGACGAGTGGTTCATTTGGTCAGCACACATTCCTTCATCTTACCCTCAATGTTAATCCATCCAGCTTTGCAGCCACAATTGGTTTTCTATGTATTCTGTGATGTATCCATTACTTTATGTCACCCCTAACACACCTCACTGAATCATACTTCCTGTGCAGCCATATTTCTATCATCTTATTCAGCAAACTCATCAACTTTTAGCTCAAAAGCTGCTGTGTGCAACTTGCATGACTTTACAGGAGGCATTTTGAGATGAGGTTGTTGGAGTATATTTATACATATAATCAGGATCTAAAAGGATGGAGAGAACATAAATTGTGAGTTCAGTTATTAATTGAATTTTCACATGCTTCAGCAAGTGTATTAACCATGACTTGCTCACCCACTCAGCAAATATTCCAGGCAGTAATAACTGTAGTCTGAATACATTTGTAATTTTATTCACATGCGGTGTCACATTTCTTGGAAATCTTCCTGTTTCTATTTTTGGAATGAAAAGATCACCATTTCACAAATAAACACTAGACTCACCGTGCATTGTGCAGCGCCTATACTGTGAGGAACTCTTTGTTCCAACATGGAGCCTCTATGATTACTGTCAACAATGTTATATTTTGTTTGAATAAGCTGGCACATTCAATTAGGACGCAATGCTTTTGGCATGTCCCTCCTAGTCAGGTGGATTTTTTGATTGGAAAACAGCTGTTATACATAGAAGTGACACAGGGTCAGCTGAGCTAAGAGAAATTCCAGAGCAGACTACCTTTGATATAGAGAAGTTAGCAACCTTTGAAGAGTAATGTGTTGGTTTGCACTCTGACATTTTTAACCTTTAACTTAGTGATACGGTGGAGTTCACCCTAAAATGACTATTTTTCAAATAAATTCTAGATAAGAATACTGTTATCATAAATTTCACTTAAAAAATCTTAGTAGCTAGGTAGTGGGATTCTTGCCCTGCCTTTCCTAGGTCATGTTCCTGGTGCTAGGAATGTATTTGTGTACTTTCAGCTGCTCGCTCAGTCCACTGAGTGAAGGGCAGACAATAAATTTAATGTGTGAAAATATCTGTTTACAAAAGTATGTGGACCCTAAGGTTAACAACACTGTTTTCTTTGCTAATTTAAAACAGTTTAATTTCTCAGGTGCAGGATCATTTTTATTAGGGGATCAGCCTGACACACACGGGTGGGAGCCAGAAGGATCGTGCATGTTCACCTACATCTCTTAATGGTTTATGGGACAATCTAGTGACCAAAATTTTCCACTGATGCTGCCCTATCACATGTTTCTCTGATTTTAAATGCATGGCAGGATATCTTAAACCCAGGAGCGGAGTGACCATTTTGCCCTGCGGGCCATACAGGTCATTCCGTAACCACGCAGCGGTGAAACCATGAAGCGTGTAGCTGGAACCACCATTAGGCCTAATAGTTATGGTGTGATTTTTTTGCTGCATTTATTAAGATTTTCCAGCCTAATGACCATGTCATCCACAGTTGATGGTCCTGGGCTTTGATGGCTATCAGAAAATGATTTCTACATTTATGAGCTGCATTTAAATGCCCCATCTGCTGGAACATGTGTCCAGGTAGTTTTAATGAAATGGTCAGGTTTAACCGTGAAGGAAAACCATTGGTCCAGAATGTTAGGAATTTTGAGATGTTTCAGAAAGTTCATTTCAGGTTTTGCATGAACAAGCCAATCTACTTACATCAGCAGAGCAACACGATAATAACTCTTTGAGATGAGGGAAGTAACAGACTTTTAATATGCAGACATTCCCAGAAATAACCTCTAGTTTTGCAACATTATACCTCAGGCCCTCATACAGTACAAAAATATTTGTCCTGACCCCTGCTGACAAAAGCTATGTTCATTTAACAGACGTAATGTCAGTCAAATCCAGAATCTTTCCCAGCCATTTATCCATATGTCCTTGTTTTGATTAAACGTGATGGCATTGAGGCATTTTACACAGTGATCTGACATTTGACCATGGCATTAAGTGATGAATCTGAAATCTTCTCACAAAAGCTCTCTTCTTTGCAGAATATAGCGAAATTTGACATTTGGATTCTCAATATACTGTTCTAGATGCTATCATTCATCAGCATAGCAGCCATGCCATCTGCGTTCACACAAAAGACTTTTTACATTAACTCTGTGTTGAAATGTTTCATAAAAACTTTGAAAATGTTTCTCCAAATCTGCTTATAATTTTTGCTGCCACTGTACGACAGACAGCAAGCACAAACTGCACAATCCATCACAGGCAGTTTAAAGTGAACGAATATCTATTCTAGCTTTCTTATGAGTTCAAATTTTAACACCTGTGCACAATGCCTTTGTCAGGGAGCAGGATGAATACACAGAAAGGTGTATTTTATAGGCAAGATGGATAGAGAAACAAAAATCAGACTCGTAGTATTGAGAAGATGCCATTGACTGCTTCTGTAGCCTTTATATACTCTCCAGCTCATCAGCTGACATGAATCATTGTAGATTACTCTGTAACACCCTTTTATTCCAGTTGTATGCATGAATGTTCAGTTGATACTGAGTTGACCTCAAAGTCATTCAATGGCCAATGAAAGATGACTTGGATCTGTTCTACCACTAAAGGGCTAAAGTGACCTGTTGCCCAGGGCAGCTGAGAGGCCATTCAAAATGATGTAAACATTTAAAAGAATAACTGACTGGCCAGGCAGTCTATAGGGCATATAAAGCATGCCTGTGTGCTGCCTTTGGAATGCACACCGTAGGTAGAGAACCCACGATTTTGAGTCTTGGTGCAGATGTACTGGGTAGTGAAATATACACACAGTGAATCCCGTCTTAACCAAAATTCTAGCAGCTGGAATATTCCAGAGACTGAAATTGAAATTGAATTTCAGTCAACAGATCAGAAATCCAAAGAAAGTTGGCAATTTTCAGGTTAAAGAACTAATTTACTTAAAATTTTGGTAGGCTGATCTGATTCCCAAAAAATTTCACCTAATAGAACAGTTTTCTGTGACTTGTGATGTGTTCATGTGTTTCTCATGGTATAGAAAATATTCAACTGTGGCTAGAGAGATACCATAACATCATTGGCTAATGTAGGTCACATGATCACCAAGGGTAGATAATATTCTAAATCAATATAGAAAATTCAGACACTTTATTTTTAACATAAACAATATACAGCCAACCCCCGCGTAATCGCGGTTCGGCATTCGCGGCCCCGGTTATTCGCAGAATTTTCCTTAGAACCCAACTAATAATTTTTCGTGGAAACCCCCACACATTCGCGGAATCGCAAATATCTTACGCGATTTTTTCGTGGCAATATATATATATTTTTTTTCACGCTTTTTAACGCTAAATTATTAATAACAATATAATAATTTACTAATTTTGTAATATAAATACTAACGTAAATTCAGCAAAATATCAATATAAAATAAACGCTATTGGCCGGAGGTTTGAAAGTAGCCAATCCGAGAGCGTTATTCATTTCTCCTGGCTGCTGATTGGCTGCTTCCCCACGAGGCGCTGTGTCGGGCAGATGCGGCCCAGCGTCATCCCAGTTTACCGTGTGTAGCTGTCTCGAGTGGTTCGCAGAGTGTTGTATTTTTTTATTAAATTATTATTATATATTTACTTATATTTTTAAATTATATTTTATGTTATATTTTGACGTTTATAGGCATTTATAGGCATTTTTATGGACCACGTCCAATATTCGTGGTTTTTCACTCTTCGTGGGTGCTCAAGGGACGTAACCCCTGCGAATACCGGGGGACAACTGTATACAAGTTAGATATAGTCTATGCTATCGGAATTTCATGTAGTAGCGGGATGAATATCTTTTTTAGTTTTATTAATGCAATAATCCCAAATTTGAAATTCATTATTTATTTATCGACACATTAAACACTTTCCATAAATTCCAAAGAACTTTAAAGAAATATACCTCACCTTTTAATAAAATGTTTTGTTCCTATTAACCAAGGGGGGAGCACTCTAATTATTTCATTTAAGAGAGGGTTCACTATTTTTTCCTAACTTTCGCATACAAATGGGAATTAGATCTTTGATTGAAAAAAAATACTTTGATTTATATGGGGCAGTGTGATACACTACCACACTGGACTGCTAAGGTTAAAGGCCCAAATTTGAATCCCAGCCTAAATCAACTCAGTTTGGTGTACAGCACAGTTTCTTCTTGCTGTTCTTCCCCAGCTCACTCTGTAGGTTTCCTCTTGGCACTCAGGCCCTTTTCCACTTATTTGAAAATTATGAGTACTAATATGGATTTCCTTGGTGAGACCCTTTCTGGTCTGGATTGGGTCACTGTGGAAGAGTACTGTATCTGTATTCCTTTCTAATTTTGCATTGGAAGGTTGGCTTCTCTTCTACAGCAGAAGTCTGTTGATATTTGATGATGATAATGATAAAGAACGCATCCAGGAGAGGCTGATGTGTGGTTTGGATTCAGCTCTTTTCCCAGGTAATTTTGGTATCCAGGTCCTGGTGAATGGAGTGGAACTAGATGGGATTAAAAAATCAAAACAAAAAAAAAGGACCTTACAAACAGATTTTTTGACATTTTTCTTTCTGAACCAGGTCAGGGTACAGCAAATTCGCTTGGTTGGTTGATTGGTTTAAATCCTGTCTACCGACAGTTCAAGATGATAGCTAAGCAAGTTTAGTTACTTTGAACTGAACTTTCCTGATGGCCATGGGCACTATATGGCAACTAGGGGCTGCCCTGGGATTCTCTCATTTGGTACAGAAGAGTGAGAAACCTTGTCACTGACTAGACATTAAAGACAGAAGCTGGTTTTGTGGGAGGGCTGCTGCCATGCCCACAACAACCGTTGAGAACAGTTCACTCCCTACTAACCTGCTGGACTCTGTAACAAAACATGGAGATTAGCCTATCTGAAAACAAACACTAAACTGCCAGATGAAAGAATGACTTATTTTATCGAGAGCATGGACATTTTGTTATTTTAGTTCCACTCGACACCTACAATATATGGTGATAATTAACAACTTGTTTAATCAGTTCTAGGTGCTAACCTCCTCTTAATAAACGTTCTACTGGACAAAGAAAACCGAGCAAACCATTTGAAATGTGGATGCAGGTCCAAGGTATTATTTCAGCTTTGACTCTTTCATGCCAATAAAGCGAACTCCTGGGTTTGTGTACAGTTACCTCCGCTACATGATCACTGTCGGTAATTTCACAATATACCTAATATTTTTCCTTTTTCCGCAGTAAGAGTCGGTGCAGAAGAATTAGAAACAGGCATGAGACACCCTAAAAAGAAATAAACAGGATGAGGTAAAGTGAATTTATTCAGGGTCATTCAGTAAAACAAAAACAAGAAATTTTTTAAATAACTACAGATGATGGTGAGAACCCATTGCTGCAGTTAGGTTGCTGCCTTGCGATTTGCCAGGAGGGTTTGAGGCATATCACGGAGTCCGTCGTAGGATGGAGCTTGGCCATGTTGCAGCAGCTTCTCCAGTCGTCTTGTTGCTAACTTATCACTGTTGCACTGGTTTCCCCTCCTGCTGCCAGGGGGTGAGTGTGGGTTGGGCATGAGATGTTGAGCCTCATCCTCTTCATCATCGCCACCCTGTTTAAGGAAAGCTGAGAGCTGCTGCTGTCGGTTCAAGGTCTCCAATAAATCCTGCGGCACAGAAAAGAAGCTGACAGAGTAGTCAGATTAAGTGCCAAAGGGACCACAAAGAACAACAACAATGCACATGAATGAGTAAAGAAACGAAACAAAAAAACAAAAAATATGTCTAGAAAAAATAAGTTTCACTTCAAGGGGAGAAAACTTGAATTATCAAAATGCTTGCATAAGAGAGGCCCCTGGCTTATTCTATTAATGATTCTTTTAACATGACAAGTTTTTACTCTGTATAAGGGAGAGAATTAAACTTAAATTGCCTGCAACAGTTTTCTTTTAAAATATTTTTGTTGTTTTTCTTAAATTCATTTCCTTTTATTTTCAACACCAAATTAAAACAACTGTTTTGTGATTCTGTACCTATAAAAACAAAATTGATGGATACATTAAGGAGCCTCTATACTTCCCACGTGTGCATGCATGTGTGTGAGTGAGTGAGAGAGAGAATTTTAATGTATAATTTGCAACCAAGGGTAGAAGGTAGGATGTGTTATATCTTGAAAACCAAGTATTCACTCATTAATGTGACAACATAACCAGCATTTTTGAAATCTCTCAGGTCAGTTATAATGTAGAAGGCTAAAGAACTAGCTTTCTATGCTGTGCTGTGTGCACCCTTGGGAGATGGTGAATGAGTTGAAAGTGCTGGACAGTCAGCCTGCTGGACAAAAGGAGTACATGATTGCTTTTTGAAGGTTCTGTTCATATAAGCAGCAGAAAGCCATTAAAGCTGATGCAAGTTGATTCTGTTAGTAACTAATACTGGTAATTTCTTTCATAATTCTGTTGCTGAAGAAATGGCTTCCGATGTCAAGTTTCGTAGACATTCAGCTAATTTATACAGTAAGCTGCTATAATAATTTGGCAGCCTGTCGCTATTACGATAATGGTTTATTGAGGAAACCTGTAAATAAAGATAAGCAATAAAATGGTTCTTTATGCTGGTAGTTGGTTAAACCATCTGTGAAGTGCTTTATACTTGCTGGTGCTGAATTATTAAGATTATGTATCATGATCTTGTCCAATTTCCTCTCTATCCATGTGAAAGTTTCCTTTAATTCCTTTATCTTGACAGGATGTGGAGTGGTTGTTGAAATGAGGTGTCTGACAACAAACAGATTCCATGTTTTAACCATGCCAGACTATAGCTTTTACCACGATACTTCTGTCTCCATTACTCACCCATGGGCTGAGGGTATTAGGTTGAAGGTTTTGTTAGCTTAGCTCCAAATCAAGGTTGTGGCTTTTGGACATGAATGCTAAAACCTGGACTCAGGATTGCCAATACTCAAGGGTCTTAATGCATTTTTTGACCAGACTTTTCAAAATGTTTTTTTTCTATAAAAAAAAAGGGCGTACATGATGTACATCTTCCATGGCCAAGTCAGTGCAGATAACTCAGCTTCATTTCTGTCACATGGGCAATGTCAACAAGAATTTCAATGGTAAGACCAGATGTGACAAGTAACGGCATGTGCTTACCGCAATGCTGGCGTTGCAGATTTTCCCGTTTCTTAGTGAATGCCACCACTACGACAATGACAGAATTGATGTCAAATCCGCGAGAAATGTTGAGATGCCTTACAGTCTGCCAATGGCCCGTGGCAGTGCTCAAAATGGCGTATTTCATAGGAGCTGCTTAGTTTTGCATGGTCACAGCATGTTGGTCATCTGCCAACCTAAACTTCCAGCATCTAAATAATCACACTGGGAATATGTAAGTTCCATTCAGATACATTAATTTCTGGGAATTGTCAGATTAATATGGCAGGCAGTGTAATTTATCTTGTTTGGTGCTTTTAATTGTTGAAGTGAATGGAGGCTAGAAAAAGTAGTTGATGCAGTACTGATCTAAGTTATCGGTAACAGATCAGGCCATGATTATAACTCTAGTCTCTTTAGGTTGCTGATAAAGGAGTAGAGCATATGTGAAAGAGTGGGTGTAAGAGAAGAAAGGGATGGGAGGTGTAAAAAAGTTCTTAATACTTTTATAATAACCCTTTTTCTGAAAAGTGAAAACTAGTATAATTTAAAAAAAAAACATACTCTCATTGTTGTCATGGTTCAGTCAAGCATTACAGAGCTTTGGTTTGATTCTTGAATTAATTAGACAGGAGAGGAAGGAACATTGTAAATTAAATCTAAATGAAACTAATAACAATTTTTAAAAAATGGCTGCTTGAATTCAATACATGTCTGAATAATGTCTTACTAAACAAACAGATCTATTCTGTAATCTAACAGTCATAGGTTTTTCATATGTACATTTATTATGCAATGTATGATGTATTTGTGTATATCAGAAAAGTAACTTAGTATTTGGAAAGAGTATTTATAGCATGTACAGCTTTTAGATGTATACATATATGATTAAATACCATTGGTCCAATCAGTGGCTTCCATTGAGCAACCCACTCTCTATACCTGCCTTCCAGCACAGTATGCTTTTAACAATACTGATGCTGCAACGATTGAAAGGGACTAGCATTAGGAATTTGTTGGACGACATCCCATTCTGTACGGGCAGTGATAGTGGCAGGAGATCCAGGATGCTGATGTGCAATGGAGACAAATTATTTGATTCAGAAAACAAGCAGACAGAAAAAGATTGGTGAGAATGGCCACCTGACTCCAGGTAAGTGGGAAAATTTTTGGGCTACCTCCAGTTTCCATCAACATATTTACTTGCAAAATGAGTCCCTTTTCATGGATAAACTCACTTGTAAGCAGAAAATAAAAAAAAAATGGGAAAGTAAAACTATCAATAAAAAGGTTGCTGATTCAAAAATAAGAATTAAAAAGAACTGTTCCAAGGGACCGGTAAAAAAATGTTTCTTATTTTGTATTAAACTGATATTTGTGCATATGTTGAGGTTCCATTTGCAGAAGGTATAATAGAAAGCAAGACATTTAAATGGGTGGCTATAGCTGAAGAGTAACTTTTCTATGTTAGGAGGTAAAAACATTGAGGCTTTGGTGGGAACTAAGGTTTTTACATTCAACAAAGTAGCACTCTGTAACAAAAAAAAAAGCACAGGTACAAAGGCAGTCTCCTTGTCATGCTCCTACCTGGGTTGGGTGCTGTGGTGAGCTGATGTTGCGCACGAGGTGTGTAGCTGGTGAGCTGCTGCTGCTGCTGTTCAGTACATCCGATTTCGCTTGGAGTGTTGTCGTGAAGAATTCCACGACCGCGTCATGGTTAACTTCGGAGGAGAGCAGTGGCTGGACAACGGACACAAGCTGCAAGGCAACAGGTCACAGCAATGATTAACATCCTGGCTTTAAAACCCTTTACCTTCTGAAAACTACAAAGGGAAGATGACTATTAAAAGGGTCTTAAAACACATATCTAAAGGAGAGGAATATTAGCAAGGTTTATCTGGATTAAGAACTTTTAGTTTTCTTCAGAGCCCGGAAAGAATGCTGGTTTGTTGCTTAAGTTGTCGCAGCAGCGTGGGAAGTGGTTGTCATGGGTTATGCGAGGCTCTGCAGCAACAGCGTGAAAGCCTTACTAATGGTGGGTTAGGGTAGCACCCCGTCTGGAGCAGGGACTCTGTACTATAACCCATTTGTGGATCTCCCCAACCAACATGCAGAGACATGGAACACCTGGCTTTCTTTCTTTGTCCCTTTTTGCCAGTTCTGCGGCACATATAAAAGGAGGACTAAGGCAGGGGCAGGGAATCCGTGGACCACTGTGGCCTGTGTCGCCTTTTAATGTGGCCCCTATGGGTGTGAAAAGGTACCCCCACCAGTCCCTGGACTAAAGCTATCAGATCTTTGTTGTAATTTTAATTATTGTAAAGACACCATCCTTGGTTTTGTTTCACTCAGACCACCTTCAGGAATTGGAATAGATTTTGAAAATTATATGAAGTATTGGAGCAGGCTGTGTTGTGAACTGATAACACAGAACCTGTTTAACGAGTGCCCTTCCAAGATGAACTTGCCTTTATTATCTTTTGTGCGATTCGTTTTTCTGCATACAACTGTACATTGTGAAGTTCCCTTAATACAGGTGTACAAAACAGGAACAGGAAGCTACTGGCAATATGCTATTTACCGAAAGCAGAGGGTTGGCTCAGACATTTCCTATCACCTTTTTTAGTAGTAAGTGAACTAACTAATGAACCATGTTTTAGTAATCTCTCCCTATCGTCACAATCATGGCTTAGTCCTGAGAAAGGCAGCTTTTGGTATTGAGACTAAGCTGGTCTTGAACCTGTGGCCTGTTGGTTGCTAAGCTTCTGGTGTAGACCACCAGACTGGTACAGGCTGGTGAGAAGCTGTGCAAAGGGAGGTTTGCCGGACTAAACTGGTTGTCTTCAACAGGGATCAAACTTGGGTCCAGAGCCATCGCAGGCCAGTACGCTGCACATTTGGCCCTGCTGCTGACTGGGTAATCAAGCCATCTAATAATTAATGTACAGTCCACATGTTGTTACTTTTCTCCCCCAAATCTCATAATATTAAATACACACTTAACAATAATACAGGGTGTTCCAAAAGTCTTGGGCACATTTTGACAATGAATATCTCGGAAACTATTAAGGATATAAAAACGCATCTGGTAAATTCAGAAAGCTTGTAATCTCAATTTTTACATGGAATGTTCAAAGATGTTCAATGTGAGCACCATTGGTCACACGACACACATCAAGCCTATAGTCCAATTCTTGCCAAACGCGTCCCAGCATTGCATTGTCAATGGTTGAAACAGCTTCTGTTATTCGTGCCTTCAGCTCATCCACGTCTCTGGGAATAGGGGGCACATATACCAATCCTTTCACAAATCCCCACAAAAAGAAATCGCATGGTGTGAGATCTGGAGATCTGGGTGGCCAGGACATGAGATCGTGATCATTTGCCCAGACCTTCCCAACCTCCATCTGTCTGGCAGTTTTATGTTCAGAAACTGTCTAACCCTGAGGCTCCAGTGTGGTGGCGCTCCATCCTGTTGGAAAATGAAGTCACCAGACTCTTTCTCACTCAATTTATCCATTAACTAAAAAATCTGAAAAGATATCTAAAAAAATCTTAATATCTGAAAAGAAATAAAAAAAATCAATAGCCTTACAAAAAAATTAATGTAATTAGCTTTAAAATGACACAACTTTTATCTTACTACCATTCATAGTTAAATAGATATGGGGACTTCAAATGTGCCCAAGACTTTTGGAACACCCTGTATAATTAAAAAAAAAACAATTATCTGGAAAGTGACCATTAAACACAGCATCTTAAATGATTTTCTTATTTAGTGTAAGAAGGAAAGAAACAACTGTGTTGTAAGAAAAACCACAGAGCGCTGTGTGTATGCTGTTTTATTTACAGCAACAGATTTCTGCCATCATTATTATACATCAATAACAACAACTAAAGAATTTTGTAGTTTTAAAGTACATTATAGTATAGCTTTTCATATTAGAAACAGTTATTGGTTTTGTTGGTCCATATCCTCCAGGTATATGCTGTGTATCTGAAGAAGTTACATGGATAAATCTGGTAATACACTGGTATGGTTATCAATAAAGCGTATTGATGCCTGCCTTAGAATTTTGTGGGATGGCGGAATGCTATTATGACAATAGTTTATAAACTATCGTACACATATTGACATAAATGGCTCAGAGAATTTGAAGTCTGGTTTTGTCATCTTACAATGAAGAATAAACTATCTTCAATCACAATTCTCACATTTTAAAGAAACAAAAGAAATTGAAATACTAGTGGTTGGGTTTCTCTTATCACAAGAGGGTAGGAAGTCATTGTATTGTGGCTTTTGTGAACATAACTAGAAAGAAATTGATATATCTCTACTCATGGCTGCTGTAATCTCTTGTTAACAAAAAAAGGATGTAGATACATTCTGAAAACCACCAAATGTAGCTATTTATCTGATGTCATGCATATTCATATTATATAGGTATTTCACCTTAAATAATAAAGAGATTAGGTTTATTTTTAAGGGTTTTACTAAATACTGAAAAGCTAGGACTTGAGGGAATTATACTGAAAAAAAATACAGGTAGATTTTCACTTTCATTACAATATGGCGGTCTCTGAAGTAATGATATGAGAATATTTAATTGCCTGTTTATTGTATCTGATAATCTGTGATTAGTAACTAGGCTTAATATGTAATATGACTGTAGGGATTTTAGTGTTCTCTTAAGAGTTATCTCCAACTGACTTTTGAATAATTACTGAAAGTTAATATCTATGGGGCAACTTTGGTTGAGTACAGTGCTACTATTCAAATCTGTTTATCTTAACATAATTCAGTTTAAGAAAGAACCATTGTTGGAAGCAAATAAACTTGATACCAGATCTTTAAGTTGTTCTTCATAGCCATAGTCACAGTTGGCTTTCATTATTGGTGTGAGCTATCCTGGGACTTCTCCAAAATGCTCATGGTGATGGCTGTAAACAATATTCTGCTATTGATCTGTATACAGATAGTTTCTCATTGTCATGAAAAGAAAATTTCATATTGTAAGGCTTGCTCTCCTTGTCAGTGCACACAGGGTGGTTGGCTGCAGCACAATGGTATTTTCATTTCTAGGGAAGTGAAGAAAAAGAGGTTTCTGGTTCACTAGTTGCCAAGGAAGCTAATTAACACATGTTTTGTTGTCAGAGCTCTTTAATTTACCAAGACCTGGAAGGCATCTGCAGTCATTAAAGGAGGATAGAGTAGATTAGCCAGTCAAGTGGGAAATATCTCTGGGCAGTGTCTATTTAAATAACTTACCCACTAGTCATAGCAAAGTTTATTTGCTCTACAGCCTCTCCAACTCCCAAAAGCAAAAGAAGTTAGCTACATTCATTAGGTGTAGATTAAAACTATATGAATATTTATGAGTCGGGGCAGAAGCAGAATGGAAGTTCTAATTGTTGGTTCTTCCAGTCAGCTCACAGTTAATGTAAAATTCTTGCTTCTTAAAATCTCCTCACGGTTAAATGAGAACTGGTCCATTTATTTGCCTTACCAAGACTCAATCTTTACCACAGTGTTTCAAATGAGAAGAAAAATAGTAGCACAATTAAAGATAAAACATAACATGGTATAGTCTGGCATATTTGATGAACTGCTTGCTTACCTGCAGAGGTGTGCAAATGCAAATTTAGCATGTGAAGCTAATTTTAAATTTGTGACTTGTGATTTTAATTTTACTGTGAAATTAAAACAAATGTGATCATTTTTTTCTTTTAAAATATGCATGTAAATATTATTGTACGTATTCAAACTGATTTTTTGTTTTCACATATTACTCAGTTCAGCTGCTTAAAAAAATCCCACAAGAAAACAATAGGCTACTTCACCAGTATTAAGTTTCCCTTATTTTTCTTTCTTTTGACTGCTATGTTACTGGTCTCCTTTGTATAATTACATAGGCATGGTTACTAGTACTGTCACAGGAACAAGACCGTCTTTGTCAGTACCACATCCTGTAGCCTTTGGCACTAGCTTAGACAGGACAGGTTCAGCTAGTCAGTGGACAATTGTGATCAGCCGCCCTACCTCTGATTGGGGGGAAAAACCAAACAGCAAAAAATATCTTTAAACAAAATTTAAAAAAAAAATTAGAATTCCATGTAAAGTGAGATGGCGCTTCTGTGTTTATGATCGACATTGTATACCCATCCTCCAAGTGATATCATGATTATAGTAGAGTGAATTCTAATTGTTTGAAACAAAGACCCATTTTAAAATTTTCTTTAACATAAAACCATAAGGAGTTAATAGAGCTCTCCAATCAGTAAAAAAAAGGAGAAAAAGCAAACAAATGCCTTGAAATGCTGACAGAATCAAATGTAATGACAATTTTTGAAAAAAAATGCCTAAATATAGCACTGTTGCTGACATTTTTTCTTAGATCCATTTCCTTATTAGTATTTTTTAAAATAGTAATTATACAATTAAAGACTACATATGTAGAAACATTTTTTTTGTAATAACTTATCAAATATCACTGCATTAAGTTTGAGAAAATTTGCATAATTAAATTTGTAAAAATATGCTTCGACTATGATCTGTCAAGGAGAGCATGAAGAGCTGCAAGACTAAAAATACTATTTTTTCTACTCCCGCTTCAGAAGAGCTATAAAAACACACACAGACACAAGATGGCAATCTCCAAAATATCAAGTGTGAGAAGAAAATAAACGTTATATCTCAAAATTTGTGATTAGTAACTTTAGCATTGAGGCCAGATCCTAAATACTGCTGATATCATAAGTCAACTAAATGGATTTGTGTTCTTTTAAGCATGAGAAAATAACTATGCTGGATGCTGTTAACTACTTATATTTTAAAGTTCCAGATATCACAAATGCATTTAATTTGAATTCATTTTATTGAGACACCATGAATAAATGAAATAGCAAAGCCACATTTTCTGTGGCTTCTAGGGTAGTTGATTATCCTAGCAAGTAGTGGTGCACCAGCTAGTGTGGATAATTGGTGCCTCGTTGATTGTTGGTGATGGGCAATAAGATAATTTTTTTTACTTGGCTTCCCTTATCACTCTAACATAAACTTTTGAGGAGATGTATCCTAACCTAAAGACAAAATAAACACTCAATGTACATTATATTAATATCTCTTTCTCTCCAAGTTGTACATAAATTAAAGTGAAGTGTAGCCTATGCATATTAAAGGGGTAATAGTCAGAAAATCTGACTGTATAAGAAAATAAGTAATTTTTAACCTCCTTTGATAAGGGTCCTAATGAAGCAATTGCACTAACTGTGATGTTTCCATGTAAAGCTTGCATTATTAAGAATTTTAGTTGATATCCTACCTCATACTAATGAAATACCTTTCCTAGGAAAATGTTATTTTTTTTTTAAAAAAAGAAGAGGATTTGTAAATAAAGTAACTTGCTTTTCCTGCTGAAATTCTGCTTCAGATGTTCTAAGATCTGTTCTAAGTGTCTCACGTAATACATTTACTAATCAAGTGATTTTTCTTCCTCACTATATGTGATCAAATGCTCAAAAAACTAAAAAGACAGTAATCAGATATAGAGAAAAATGAAAAAAGAAAGTGTAAAATGTTTTGAATATGGAAAATACCATCTTTTTTGCTTTATTGGCATTTTAAAATGAAAAAAAAAAAAAAAGTTTTAAGAAATACAAATTTTGTCTTTAATTGTGAACCACTGAAAGTTGAGCATCTAGAAATTGGCTGATAAATTTTTAAGTTGCTAGATGACAAAAAGATGCACAGGTGTAAAATTGCAGGTGTATATTTTACCTGTTTGTATGCTGTGCAGGAGTACAATGTTTGCACCTAGCTAGGATAATCTGTGCGTTATAGGTTAAAAGGAGAAAGAAAAAGATTTATTGAAGTTATGAAAGTGTATATGTTCATTTTAATGACAGTTGCTACAGAAATAGGAGCATTAACTGTATAAGAAAGATACATTTTGATTTTCTCCCGCTGCCTTGATCACATGACACGTCTCGAATTGACTAAAAAAAACAAAACAAAAAAAAAAAATTTGTGCAACTATCTCAGACTTTTGCCCACCTATAATGGAATTCAAACCACAAAAACTAAGATTTTATTTTCACTCTGAGAAGTTTACAGAGGCAGCAATTTCTAGATGACTTTAGTTTTCATCTGTTCGATCATTTCAGGTTTTAAAATCATGCATACACGGCTACTGTAAAACAACGGTGCACTGAGGGAAGAGACAGACAGAAACAAAGATCAATGGAAACAGACTATCTGATCCCCACAGATTTTTCTCATCAGCGTGATGTACTCCTCTCATCGCTAATGACTTTTAATAGATTCGCATGATAGCAACTTAATCTGATTTACTCTGAAACTTGTAAGAATTTATAATACAACGCAGACTTTGATTATGCTTGCTCCCCCCCTTTTTTTAAAAAAAAGAACCTCCGGGATGTCACGGTATGATTTGCATCTTTTCATTATAACTCCCCCTTCATCTTCCTCAACTTATAAATTATTGAGTGAATAAGTATAAATATTAATTAAAATGTTTTGATAATAAATGTGACCTATGAATTTAATAGAAGACAAGAAGAGTTTTAGCATATATATAGATCTCTACTATTTATGATACTGCATGAATGCTAAAATTACTAATAGCACGTTATCTGATAGATATAAAACTAAGTAGTTTTCTTGCCATCTATTGGACACGCCGAATTGACTTCATACATATTGAAGGAACTGCCAAAGTCCAACAGGTCTAATGTATATTATTAGTATTTATGATTTGGTTTTGCTGCTAAAACTATTAATCAGAAATGACCAAGTGCATTTGAGAAATATTAATTAAACAGCCTCTTATCAACACTTTAGAGACTGCCATCTTGAGTTTTAGAGCTTTCTTGATGTGGGAGTAAAGAGAGTAGTAAGGCTATTAAAGCAGGCTGACCCACAAAAAGAAATAATAAGCCATGACATTTATAAAAGCTGTTTGTGGTTTTTTTTGATAGAAGAGCTTCTTAACTTAAGTCCATTATAAACAGTTAATTGGCAGCATGTGTTGATGCACCGTGCTCATTTGGCAAGGTCTAGTTTATAGCAAGTGGAGTGTGTTTTTCTCGCTCCTAGCTCATTGTGACTGCTCCTTTCTCCAGCTTTCACCATTCCCAGACGTAAGAGTTTAGTGCAGTCTTTCCTGTGTACATGGCAGGGTTCCAGGCGCTCTCCCTCAAATGTCAGACATCAGTCACGCATGCTAACCCCACCAGTCAGCAAGGCTAATGACCCCCCCTGCACCTCCCAAAGCCTCCATGGCTGTCCAGGAAATTGCAGAAGACCAAAGAAGAGAAGAAATCACCATTGAAGAACCAGAAAATTGCATAAATAAAATAGTTTCAATGGATGCTTCTCATTTTTACTTATCTGAAAAATCAGAAATGGTTATGAGTTGTGACATCACCACCACCTCCAAGCAGCATTGAAACTTTCGTTAAACGACACGGTGCACAGAGCACTTTGAATTCCATCCTTAGTTTACATGTTAAGTTAAAAAAAAAAATATATATATACTTGATTCCTTTTACTCAGAACTGTAGCATGTGAAAAAATGTATGAAGTCACTCAGCTTTTCAAGTTAAAAATTATACCTACAAATGTAAAATGTGATTTGTACTTTGGAAATGTAAGTACAGAAATATGCTGACATGTCGTCCTAAGACAATTTAAAAAAAAAAGGAAGCAAATCTAAAACTCTGATAGTTTACCTTTAAAAGTGTTCTTACATTGATCCATGTCAGTTCAACACTAATTGTACAGCAATGCTGCTTTAACAGTGCCTGGTATGATGATTGATTTATCCCTGTTATTAATAGCTGAAATGTTGCCTTTTTGCCTTTAAAATCTCAAGAAGAACAAATAACAACTACTCAAAATTCCAGCTCTCAAGAAGAAAGATGCACTCCAGGATAACAGAGGTCACCATGTCATTTTCCTCAGCATTCACCCCAGGAATAACAAATCCAACAGACTACAGGGTATTGTCATCACAGTGTTTGTTTTGGGAGGGGGAATCGAGATGCAAATCGTCAAAGCAAATACTTTTCTGTCAGAACTGTCAGGGGCTCATTTTCTGGCAGCAGCATCAAACTTGTCCTGTCAAAAGTGGGAAAGATTTTAAATGCACTGCATCAGTGTTTGTCTGTTAGGCTATTTAAACCAGAGAGAGTCCTGTCACAAGGTCTTTCTGGAAGTCAGCCTTATCAACAGATGATGGTTCCTACTTTTGTTTTCTAAAGTTTCTGTTGCAGTGAAGCATCACGGTGTTTGACTGACCGAGATGGGTCTGTCATTGCATTCCTGCTGAAACACGTGACAGCGAAATAATTTTAATCTTTCAGGATTGCTATCATCATTATTAGCGGGAGTGTTAAATAACGGTAAACAGCAGTGTTAAGGCTTAGTGGCTCGAAAAACATTTAATTCTCTAATGGATGTCTGAAAGTAAAAAGTGATGCATCCGCTACAAGTCAAACCTCGGTCATTTTCACTTGACTGTTTGAAAATCCCTGGCTTTTATATGAAGAAAAAATATGGTAAGAAAAGGAAGCAAATTAACATGCACACTGCTGACAGCAGTTGGATAGATGTGAGGCAGCCATACACAGTTAAGACGACTTCACGGGAGACCTGTTGTTGCTCCAAAAATTCAACACGACCATCACACACCAAAATGAAAGGGCAGGCATCAAAAATGCAACAGTGATCATGACAGGCAAGGTTAACAACAGATGAAAACAGAAACAAACTTTATTTCACAAACGCATGCTCGCGCAGACACGGTGGCGGGACACATAAAACCAGTAACCCTAACTAACCTACGTTCCACCGTTAGAGGAAACTGGAAATGTACAGCCACTGCTTCCTTTCCGTTCATGCAGTAAGTTCCCACCCTGCAGTTTTTTCTTCCTCAAAACAGTGAAATCATTGGATGACGAATTGTCTAAAAGTAAAGACGCAGTATGGAAATAATGTGGTGTACTTTACGAGACATAACCTTAATTTATGCGGTAGGTAGAGGGGGCAGGAAATTTCCGAATCTTGTATAGAGGCCTTTGATAAAAAAAAAAAAACATGCATGGCTAAGTCTAATTTTAAGAAACATTTAGGCTTTGGTAAAGCATCCCTGCCAGATACTATGCAGTAACCTGAAATGCATTTCCTTATGGTTGATCATGAACTGAAGCGATATACTCCTAATAGCAAAGAACCGATCTAGCTTTATGCGCTCCTACTTATAGGGGATTTTAAAAAACTTAAGTCATGTCACCATGTAAACAGCTGTGAGCCAAATTAGGCAACCAAAGTGCCTCTACCTTTCAGAATTAAGATTATCCAACTTAGTACTAATCATCCAGTGAATTTTGTAGCTTTTATACAGTATCTACAGCGTTCAAAATAAGCGGTCTAAGGGTTAGGGAGGGCAAACACTTAAAGCACCTGGCTTTCTTCGCTCAGTTCCTCGTTTGACTGCATGCCGGAGCTTCTTGGATGAGCGTACATGTTCTTAGGCGCTTTATTCTCCTGCAAGAAGAGGGGGGAAAATTAAAAAGAATCCTGTGGTGGGGAGAAAAAAAACCAAAACTGAAATCCTGAGGAAGTGGATGCTAATATCTTACTGGTGTCGATGACTGCATGGATCAATAGAACCAATGTAAGCATGTACAGACCAGAGGATGTGCACAAAATTAGATTTAGCTTGCAGCATGATCATTTGAGGACAAGCATTAATTAATTTTTTAGATAGCGCAAAATCTATGGTAGCCCAAGATGCCATACAATCGCTCGACACCAGGGAGCAGCGGAAGAGAGACATTCACTGCAAACAACCACAGAGAAAACAGTTTTGTAATGTCATGAATATTTTAAAGATCTCCCGTGTGTCAGTTTTAGTTGCACTATTCCTAGATCTCGCATCTTTCAGCTTCTCAGAGAGGTGGGTAATTGCGAAACTCACGGGGGGTCTCCTGGCAATTCCAGCTGAAAAAAAAAAATAATTAATATCCTGACAAGTCTCTGAAGTTTTTTTTCTTGTTTATGTAAACACATTTAATATCTTTGTCATGTGCTTACAACAAGATTAGTTCATGGTTCAAACCACTGCTGGCTTCCAACCAAATCGCTTTTGAGAGATTTTTTTCTTTTAACACTTGAAAAAAAAGTCTGCCAAGTTTACAAGCTGCTGACAAATACAATTAATATTAATGAAGAATTTAAAAAAAAAAAAGATGTAGCAAAAGTGTTAATTATGTATTTCTGAGAGGGTAAAACAGAATTTTCTGGCTGACTAGTAACCAAGTTCTTTAGGACTGGCAACAGAGCACTGTCATAAAAACATGGTAATAAGAACGTTACTATTGTCAGTGTTTACATTAAAAATATTAAGATGTGGAAATCAGAATTCCACTCTTCGAAGCATAGATACTGGGGTGGGTTTATAAACAAATTCCATCTTCAACACCAAACAGTACAAATAAAACCAAAATCAAAATGATATTCATACAAAATATCAACAACCCGAATGTATCAGTTATCCCCATTAAATTTGTTAATTAAGAAAATTTTTCTTCTAAATTTATAGTATTTTAATTGCTCAGTTAATGGTTTGGAGAATTGCATTTTTCTTTTTTCAGGTTTGGATCTTCAGCTACAATCATGTATGAATGTGATTACCTGCTCTGTCAAAAACAAAGTTAAAAGAAAAATAAAGGTGAGGGATGTGCTTGTTACCTTGGAAAGTGGATCATCTCCTTGACTGGAACTTATGGAAGAGAGTCTTATTAATGCTCTGACACTAAAGGCAAAGGATGTAAAAACCTGCTTCACTGCTGATCAATAGGAACACCATGAATTCACCTGCTAATTCCACTTAAGCAAGAATGTAAAGCAGCCCTGCCAACAAAAGAAGATTTAACGACCAGATCAAGCTCTGCCACAGCTTGACACGTTTGGAAACCTCGCCATGGCATTCGAGGTTATCTTCACAGTCTCAGAACCTGGCAGATTACTCCATAAACAATGTCTGTTTCCAGTGGTGGTAATAAAAGCAGATTGTCTGCGTGTTGCAGTGGCTTTTTCTTTTCTGCAAATTTTGGGGTGGAAATGGGAATTTAGAAGAAAAAAAAGCAAACCTCTTTCGTCCAGTTGCACCCTTCATAAAAATAAGCTGTAACAGATAATTCTGTTAGTTTAGCGTTGAGACTTTTTTCTTTATACAATTTTCTAGCATCCACTTGTAGTCATTCAAAAATATTTAAATTGAGGACATTTCTTTCAACCAAGCGCTAACATTCTGTCAAACCCATCCACTCTGTAGCAGTCTCTGCAGCCTGCATTTCTGTCTTTTACACAAACAAAGGCTGAACTTTTGTCACAGTAATTTTTTTAATCATGTACACAGCATTGAAAAGTGAATGACCAGTTGGATATCTGCTTTTTTAAATTTTTTTTCACCAGCAGCATGAGTTCCATCAGACTGAACCATGTTCTGGTTCACATAAGGTAAACTTGGGATTACAGGTGACACCAGCCTTGTACTGCGGACTAGAAGCTTCGCCTGGCCTCTTGTGAGGAACACGATATAGAACTAACCATCAAGGGTTGTCAATCCCATTTAAAAAGATTCTTTATCATTTTAATAAATTACTCCTATCAATCATTTTAAGTATGTCTTAAAGATTAATCAATTGACAATATTTCTATGCAAATTAAAATTATGAGCACATCATCTGTCCATATGGGAGCACTACTAACTGGTTTTTCAACACTTAAACGTTAATGAAAATGCATTATCCAAGCAAACAAACCTGGTGAACCACATATCAGAACACAAATCATTAATTGTAATGCTGTCATCACCAAGCTATTTGCATAACTATGGACCAAGTGAGTTATTTCTAAGAATGTTACATTTATTTACATTAAAAGCATGATTTTATTGTGTCCATCCATTTTTTTTTTTTTTTACCACTAATTTGAATAATTATTAACTCTTACTACACCTTTTGATACATATTAATAGGCCTCATGATTGATGATTGCTGTTTGTTGGTTTGGCAGATAAAAATGTTCCATAAAAACAAAAGTCCAGATGAAATAAAGGATCTTGTTTTTATTGTCTTCCATCATAATTCCAATAGAAAATTGGGGAGGAGGTTGGGGTGTAAACATGCATTTATATGATGAAACCATTTGGCTTAGCAAGACAGCTGATTAACTACTGGCTGTGATTCCTCTGTAACAGCATCTCAACCTCTACTAACAAAAGATGGTTAAGAGAGGCTGACTGGGCTCAATACAACTTGAAGCAATGATGGCCAGATGAGAGACAGTTTGAATTCTATATGATAGCAGTATGTCAGAAGAACAGCCCCCTCAAAAAGTGTAGAGAACTGAGTTGGCATGGTAGTGGAAATATGAAAGTATTGGGGTGTTTTTATTATTTGACTGCTGACATGGTAAAAATCGATGGGATTTTCATGAAAGAGAGAGGGAGATGTTAGATCATTTTGCAATGTCGTGCAATTTTATCCAGGGCATCATTTGACGGGTGATTGGTTTGTGCTGCAACAAGACAATGATCTGAAGCAAACTCAAAAATTCAATACACAATACCTTGTTAGGAGTACTTAAATCATGTGATTTGAGCCCCTCCCTCAGACTCCAGATCTGATCCCCAGTGATCTTGTGTGTGATGAACAAAAGTTAAGAAAAAAAGGTCTAACTGAAGTTAATCAGCTACAGAACTACTTGCAAGAGGAATGTAGCGTGGGTTTACTTAGCTCAGAAGCTGTAACAGTCAATCACATGAAAGATGGCTGTCGTGATTAAGAAAATTAAAGTGATAACATAATCAATGATTTATACGTTCTGATACACGGCTCCTCAAAGCTTTCTTGTTTTTGATGGGATAATGGATTTTCATTAACAATAAAGTTCTAAAAAAGGCAGATAATAGCATTTCTTGTATGATGGAATCTACACACACACTTCAAAATTATGTATATACCTACAGTATCTTTCATACAACTTTTCATGATGTTCAAAACTTGAAATAATTAAAATAGTTTCATTCAAAGTTATTCTCTCTCTCTCTCTCTATCTCAGGTGTCTTGTCAGACTGATCAGCAAGGCTAATATCCATATTTATATTTAATTATTTTTTTAAAAAAACATAACTGTGGATGGGATGATTTATAATCCTGTAAAATTCTAAAAAAAAAAAAGTGGGGCATCCATTTTAAATAGCAGCTGCACTTGCATCTATCAATAAGTAGGGGGGCTTTGTAATGCAGTTTCAATAAATGAAACCATCCAATTTTCAACAAATATCTTGATAGAAATTTGTTTTTTTTAACAATGTCCATCTGAGGACCACAGACATGAGCTCCATCAACATCCCTCTATGTTGTTTTGCTTTGTTTAGCCCCTTCCAAGAACTGTAGATACCCTGAATTTAAATCCCTTTAACACCACGCCTGATGACTGCGTGAGGTTTTTTACAACATGTGTTCCTGGTGTAAAAGAAAAAAAACAGAGAGAGAACTGCATGCGGGCACAATAAACGTAGACATCCTGGCTACAAACCGACAAAATGTTTGTCTCTAATCTTGAGTTCTGCCGGCTCCCCCCGGTGATAAAACTACTGGTCATTTTACGAGCCGGCAGTTCTTTAAATACGTCTTCTGAGAGAGTCCCATGCTTGGTGGCTTTGACAGCAGCTGTCCTCCTGACCAATGAAACTGGTACACGCATGTGCACTCTCTTTTTTTGTGAAACCATCAAAGAGAAAAAAACAAAACAAAAATGGCGAAGAATCTATGCAGTAAAAACCCAAGGCGCCGTAATCGATTAGAATTGTTGGGGTTTGTCTGTAGACTTCCTGCAACAACAAAACAAGACCGAGACAAACAAAAGAAAACAAGATTTCAGGGAATGCACTGTTTAAAGGGGCTCAGGTCGTCTCAGGTGACTTTCAAAAAGAAGAAAAGATGACGTTGATTTTAATCCAGCCACTAACTAATTAAGACTGAATCTGGTACATCATCTATGGTTTCCAGCACTGACGGCTGGAATGTGACTCGTTTTCTGCACATCATTCATAAGGTGCCCTCCACTGAATCCAGTTCTACTCTGGATAGAAAGAAACCTGTTCAGCTGCTTTGATGATACTGTGTTCAAATGATGTACCGAGATTTACATGGATTGGTTTGGTTCATGCATGTAAATCCATAGTTCATCCACTGCCTGTACATGTGTGCAGTTGCAGAGCCCATAATTAGTAGAAGACATTGGATCACCAGAAGTGGTTCAGCACAGGTCCAGAGTGTTTCTAGGTCTCAAACATTCAAAATATAATTAAAAACATCTGGTGGGATGATACAGATTTTCAAAAATAATTAAGGGTTTCATGTGGGTGGGCGAAACGTTGCTTGGTCATCTGCAGTTTATTTTGAGAAAGTCCTGTTACGAAGACAAGTGTGTCAAAGCTCAGTCGGGGGGTTCAGGAACAGTTTAGGTCACTCGTACAATCCCCGCCAAAAGTAAACAAACCCCTACCACACGCGCGTCCACTTCGACTTAACATTGCTACATTAAAAAAAAAAAAGCACCCTGACGATGGTGACAGGAAGAGAAAGGGAAAAAAAACAAACATAGGTTCATTAGTTACTATTAATAATGGTTTCCCTTTGTAACTGAAGTTGGTTATTCACAAAATTCGTTTGTAGTGTAGGTGTAGAAGAGCTGCCATGCTCTTAGGTGGGCAGGAAACATCATGACCTGATATCAAGGAATATCTGAGAAAACCAGATGAGTCACCTCCACCCAGAAAGCGATCTGCTAGTCGGCTAACAACCGGAAGGAAACGTGGTGATGGGGAATGCATGAACCAACTCCTGCATGGAGCGCACCACCAATAAGTTCCTGTTCTATAACACTTAACAATAAATGGCTGTATCCAATTTTGTTGGTAATTTCTTTCCCGGAGCTCTCCTGTTCTTGTATTATCAGCCTATTTGTGTGTGACATAACTTCATTTATAAATGTCAGAAAAACTCGTAACTGAGAGTATGTGATGGCAAGTTTAATGATTTCAGTGGAAATCTGATAAAATTTTTTCAGTTACTGGTTCCAGGGATCACATTTATAAATTGGCTGAAGGTTCAGCTTGGCTTGATATTAGAATTTTCTGTATTTTATTTCTAGTAACAGATATTGTGTTAGCATGGACCAGCTTCAAGACCAAACTGGTAAGTAACCCAAAGACAATCCTAAGAAAATATCAATAGTCAAGAAATAAGGATGAAATCAATACAAGAGGCTTTTTTTGTTTATGTTCGGTCTAAACTTCACTCGTTGCTGGAAATTTCTTTTTTATTTTTTATTTTTGCTAAAGTTATTAAGTTAATTCTTTAGCAAACAAATTGCTTATTTTATACAATCAAGCAGACAGCAGATTAGTTTAGCTTACAAAGTTATCACAACTTACACAGCGGCTCCCAGGGAAGGAAAATTGCCAAGAATAAATCAGTCGACACTGCCACAATCAACCACTCAAATGTAATTTATTATACTCATTAACAATAATTCTATTCTAAAATTAAAAAAGTAAAACCTTAAATTATGCAGAATATTAGCTAATCCTCTATCTCATACTCAAGCTCTTGTTCAGTGATACCTAATCTGTCTGCAAAAGTTAATCTTTATATGACATTTAATAATAGGCTTTGCACAAGATGTACTGATGCCTGATGCTACTGGTTTATTCACCATGAAGTCCTTCAGTGAGAAAGATGGATATTACAAGATAACTACGAGACATCAAAGGTATGCCAACCATGGCTGTACATGGAGGTATGTTCAACAGATGGTTACAAGATAACTACTGAGACATCAAAGGTATGCCAACCATGGCTGTACATGGAGGTATGTTCAACAGATGGTTACAAGATAACTACCGAGACATCAAAGATATGCCAACCATGGCTGTACATGGAGGTATGTTCAACAGATGGTTACAAGATATAAGACATCAAAGATATGCCAATCATGGCTGTACATGGAGGTATGTTCAACAGATGGTTACAAGATAACTACTGAGACATCAAAGGTATGCCAACCATGGCTGTACATGGAGGTATGTTCAACAGATGGTTACAAGATAACTACCGAGACATCAAAGGTATGCCAACCATGGCTGTACATGGAGGTATGTTCAACAGATGGATATTACAAGATAACTACCGAGACATCAAAGGTATGCCAACCATGGCTGTAATTTTACTTCACTGTGCTCACTATATGAACTGACTTTAAAGCATCAGTGATAATAAAACAATGCTCGATGCTCTGGTAAAATAATATTCAGGAACAGACAAAAAGAACTGGAGTAAAAAGGGTTTAGAAAACTCGTGAAATCAACATAAAAAACTAAAAGACAAAAAGAAAAATGTTTGTTGATTGTTGTCTGTTTCATCAGGAATTACAGCAAAACTAAGTCATACAGAAAATTATTCATGTGAATATTTGTGAATTATTCATGGGCAGGTCGATTAACACCCTATAAATGTTAAAGAGAATTTGTCTTGACCTGTACGTGCTCTGTAGAGGCTTGTAACTGAGTGCTTTGAATATTTTCCATGATAATTGGCTCCTAGTTGGCAGGAAAAAGGAAAACCACAGCACAAGTGGTTTCCTCATTGACGCTTTGTGTCCTTATTACAAATAGGAACTGATCCCAAAACGAGTTTAGACTTATTCTTAGTCACCTCAAAACTATAGAAAAATCAAACTTCTCAGTGTTTTTAGAAAAAATAACATTGGAAAAGTTGTGGTATTAATATCACCTACAAGTGATTATTCATATTCAGGCCATTATCTGAAGATGTCTGCTGATGTCATTACAGAGATGGAGTTACAATTCATTGAAAAACAGATAAATACATCTGTAGGTAGAACAAAACAGAATTCTGCAATTATATTGAATAAAGAAGGGCAAATTATAAAAGGAAATTAACGAAGTAAATTCATTTAGCTTTGGTTTTATTTGAAAATAGAAATTGTATACCATGTATCATGTTTTATTCACTAAAGCAAGTTTCTATCTGTCAATAATTAAGTATACTATACTAGGTAATTATCATAATGGCTTTCCAATTATGTGCCTTTGGATGCATTAGAAAATGCTATTATAACCTTGATTTTTGGACTGCATAGTCTGTTGGCACAGCCATTTTTTATTTATTAAAGGCAAATGTTGTACCATATTGTCAACTGATTTTTTATTGTTTGATAAGGAAATTGATAACAAATGAACTGAATTAGTTATGTTCAGTTGAGCATATGGCAAAAATAAACAATGATAGAATTTGCATCAGTCTCAAATATTCTGCCCTGGATCAGAGAGATTGCTGTGAAAACACAGTATGAAATAATTTTTAAAAAAAAAGGAAAAAAGAAAAAAAAATCTAGCATCCTCCTACAGGTATCAGGTGCTAACTTATGGAAATTTATCTTGCTCACACCTCTAATACTTTCTGCCTTCATCACATGTAGATGTTGGAGAAAGAAAAACAATTTATAGCATCCTGCTTCCACCATTAATCCCATTAGTTCTTGGACTTCATAAGCATTTTTCATTAATGTGCAGTCACTTGTTGTTAAAACAATATACGTCAATAATCCTTTATAGTTTAAAGAAGATGAACAAACCTACATCCACATTTTGAATGTAAATTTTGAACAATACGTTGATGACTAAATGCATAAGTAGCTTGTTAAGGTGGAAAAAGAGAGATGCATGACTCTTTAGAAGTTGAGCTTAGGGAATTACTTGATTTCATTAGCTTTAATGTCTGAGTCATATTAGTAGATCACAAAAGACATGGTTTATTTGAACTCCAAAAACCCAAAGATTAGGTTAACATGCAATTATTTTATTACTGTTGATTCTTTGCTTCAAAAGTCTTAAAGTGAAGAAAATTTAAAAAAAAAACAATTTTGCATGAAGGAAGTATTAGCAGAATACGTTATACACTTACTAAATATATGCCTGAATCATAACATAAATATATACATACACTGCCAAACAAAAATTATGAGCAACCCATATGAAAAACTATTTGCTTTCTCAACACTTTACTGTTAATGTAAAACAAAAACAACAAAATTGCGATAAAATCAAATGAACTACATAAATCTAAACATGTCAGCCATTAATTATGATGCTGTCATCACTTCAAGCTATTTGCAAAATTTTGGACCCAGCAAGTTATTTCTATGAGTGTTCAATTTAGTTAAGCATGATGTTGTTTTGTTTATCCACTATCAGTTCTTCCTGCAAATTTGAATAATTGCTAACTCATACTATACTTTTGGTAAATGTTAGTGGACTTTGTTATTGAAGACTATTATTGCTTATCTTTTTTGACAGATCAAAATGATACTGAAAAACGAAATTACGAAATTCCATATGAAACAATGCTATCCATTACTGCCCTTCCTAAAGCTGGTTAGACTCAGTGGAAAATGGAGGAAGCTGAAGTTAATGAAGTAAACTGGTTCAGTCATGAAGTTAAAGGCCCAAGGAAGAAAAAGAAAACTGCAGAGCAGGAAACATAAGTTGGTGTTTCCAGAGGGAACCTTTTCTTGGCTGAGACCTGGCCTAAGAATTGGTAACAAGAAAAAGTGACTGGACAGGCCTAAACAACATCAGAACTGTACCTTGGATCAATGGTGCAATGTACTGAGCAGGTCTGAAATATGTGGTTCACTGCAACAAGAGTATCTTAGACGAAAGTATAAGGAGAGCTGTTTCCCACAATTAAGCATGGTGGAGGCATGTGGAAGTATCCGATTATTTTTCTGGTTATTCAGCTGGTGACGATAAAAAATTGATAGAATTCTTACAAAGAGAGAGAGAGAGAGACAGTCCAATATTCTGCAGCATCATGCAATTTCATCAGGGCCTCATTTGAAATGTGATGGCTTTATACTGCAACAAGGTGGTGATACAGAGTACGCTACAAAGCTCAATACACAATACTTTTCTAGAAAATAATCAGGACTTTTTAGCACAGCGGTTTGCCCCTAATCTCCAGATCTGAACCCCAATGAACTTATGTGGAAGGGTGGTTAAAGTAGATCAAGGAGTTAAGGTAAAAGGTCCAACCACAGGGAGTCAGCTCTGGAACTACTCACAAGAGGGATGGGGAAACTGCTTGCAAGGTAATATCTTGAAAAGATACTGAACAGGCTGCCCAAAATATGCGCAGCAGTCAGTCACACAAAAGATGGCTACAACCTCACAACTAATGGGTTATACACGATTTATTCAAATTATTTTTAATTTTAAAATTTTTCAGGAATGATGCATTTAATTTAGAGTAAAGTGTTGAAATGGTGGATAAGAGTACACAGCTTATGTTTGGCAGCAGCACTCATGAAGTGCTCATCTCTACTGTAATGTCTCTAAATCACTGTAATGCGTAAAGTCTGAAACCACTTTATGACAGTGAGTGGAAAGAATCAGCAGTAACTCACACAGATTACCCATTGGCTCCTTCGTGATCTGCCATAGCAAAGCAAATATTGAGAAGACAACTTATGCTTATTCCCAGTGTGTAAAAAAACTGTTAGATATTTTAAGACGTATTCTGTTGAAACTGTAGACCTGATAAGTTCCGACATCTTGCTTTATGTTATCTGGCTCCCCAGTAATAGTTTTCTTACAGCATAAGGCTAATTCTTGAATGTTTAATTATGCTTCTGTTAACTTAAGATTTTATCTATTGTGGATTAGGGGATGTTGTTACTGGCTAGATTAGCTATAACCATAGTTTTAAACAGTGATTGGAATATATATATAATTTCTGTTAATGACAACTATGAAGGCAGTTATCACTTCTGCTGTGCACCTTTTTTAAAAATATAACAGAAAAAGTACCATTGTGGTAAGAGGCTCCCCATTAAAATGTGAAATTCTCAGGTGGAAATTATCAACATAATATTTAAACAAAAGTAAAAATAAACAAAAAAAATATAAATGAAAAGAAAATGCAACAAAGGTTACAATAGAAATTGTGTGCGTGCGCATTTGCACAACCAAAGGTGAGTACATGTTATACAAATAGTGTAGTAAAAGGGGAAACAATCACAAAAGAGTAAGCAAGGGGAAAAAAAAGTAACGAAGGAACACAAAGCGCTAGTTGTAATCTTTATATTATATATTTAAAAAAAAAATTAACGATTTTCAACTTGGGGTCAGTACTGGACATGGAAAAAACCACGACTAATGTCATGGAGTCATATTATAATTTTCATACATTAGGTAACTATAAAATGATGGTCTCTACACTTTTATATTTTTATGTATAAATAATATGACTAAATGTAATAAAGAAAGGCAAACAAATAAGAAATGTATACAAATGATTGTAGGTGATAAGTAAGCATAGTGGTAGGTATTGCACTTATCATGGTGACAGCAGTTATGGCCTTTTCGGATATAACTTTGCTCTGTCACCTCCAATCTGTAGGTTCTTTAAGATAGATGAAGTCATACACTTTGGACATTTCAGTTGCAGATACCAACAACATCTTGTTAACCCATCAAATGGGATACCTAAGATTCTGTCAGCATTGTGAGATACTCTCATCTCCTTAGAAGCCAAAAGCAGTGTGAGGATATCACTGAAGGGTCTTAGGTAAGCTGAATGGACTATCAGTAGAAAAATTTCAGCAGTTTTAGTGCCCATAAATAACTCATTAGTCAAATCACTTTTTAGAATAACCAGTTTAAGAATGGAGCTCGCATTTTCAAAAATATAAAGATGGGAAAGATTAGGAGATGATTTACCGAGATGATTAGTAATATAAATAATTTCAACTATGAATAAAGATACAGGCTTCACTTGTGAGAGTCAAACAGGCTATTCCAGTAACCATGGGAGTTGATGATGAAAGGGTACATAGTTGGCCAATGGGGCATTAGTAGAAGCCACCATCAAATCTCCAAAGTACTAGATATTTTGAAGTAGACTATTAACAGGGGGTGGAGGTGGATTATACAGTTTAAGGGATGACATTATTCAGCCATTCATAAGTATTCTGGATGTCCAAAACCAACAGATTGAAAACTTACTGTGATAATAAGAACTAAATACAACAATTCAGTACAAATGTCAACAAGAAACATCACAGCAAGGGGTACAGTGGAAGAGCTGCAAGACACGAGCAATAGCTACCCCATGCAATGTCAGTTGTGACTAAAATGGGCAATGTTCATACTACCTCCTGCCTTTCAGAACACCACAATTTTCCCCAATAATTCTGGGTTTTTCGTTCTCGAATGGCAGTTATATATGGATGTGACATAGTCAAACACAAAAATGTTCAAAGAATCAACTGCAGGCCATGACACAATATGGCAGTTTGTCTGTTATAATTTGGATGCAAATTCACTGAATGAGCCCAAATGATGGCCTGAAAAGTATAATGTTTTGCCTAATACATCAACTTTCTCTATCCATGCAACATAAAGATGAAGTGAGTTAGGGCATCACAAGTCTGCCATAGCCTGGCATATCAGCAGACATAAATCCCACTAGGCATGTGGGCTATTCTTAACCAAATGCTGCAGAGATTTCACTACTTAAGAATATTCTTCCTCATGAATCATCCATCGTCTTGTCACTGGTAAGAAGGCTTGAGGGATCCAATGACCTTGAGTGTGTGCCAATTAGAGTCTTGTCCTCCTGGAAAGGTCAGCCAAGTCAGCACAATCAAGGGAAGGTTTTAGATTAAGCACATTCCAAAGAACTAACAAGACCTCAGCAACAGAGCATGCAATGGAAGCTACACGTGAAATCTGCGACCAAACAGCTATAAAAGTGGAAGGCTACAACAGAATGGTGTTACCAGTCATGATCTAAACATGTCATTGGATCTTCCATCATCAAGCTATCAAGATTATGCTGACTGCGATGGCAACCTGCAATCTCAATAAAAGCATATCTTGCACAAGCATCTGCTTGTGTTCCAACCAGCATTACTGGGCTGGACACTGCTTATGCATGGAAGAATCTTGTTTGCTATACGAAGTTATTTATTTGCAATTATAGAATGGACAATGTGTCAAAGGAAGCAGTGAAAGAATACACTAAAGATCTGCATGTAGATTCGAAACATAAATGTAAATACCTTGTAGGACCTTGCCAGTGGCAACGGCTGATCCATGAATCCACAAAAATTTTTGAAGCAGACCGACTCAACCAAACAAAGGTGACTGAAAAGAAAGGAGAAAATAAACCGCTATCTGCAATTTATTCTCCCTCCTGGAACATCATGCCACCACTTCCTGAAGATCTGCAAATCAAGACTAGGACAACTTAGTCATCTGAGGATCTACCAATGATCTGAACCTAGGATGATGTTCTACTCAAAATAAAGTGATTTCCAACACACACTACCAGTGCATCTAATTGGCACAATCAAGAGTCTAAGACTGAACAACATACATTAATTTATGCAGTTAGCTAATGGTTCTGAACAATCTGACAACCCAGTTATTGGATAGTTTTCAGCATTTGATTTTCTCCTACAGAAACATAGGCTACACCTGGCATTCCATTAACACAATGCCTGTCCAAAAGCAGCAATAATGGCAAAAGCTTTCTTAAGTCAGAACAATGCCAATATACTAAGATCAAATCTCAGGTCTGTCAAGCATATTTGAAATGTTCTATGGTAGATAGTCTCTTTGTGTATTGTTGAGTAACAGCAGTTTGGTAAATGCTTCAAAGGAATTAAACAGTGGCTGTGGACTTTACAAGTGTGCCAGAGAAAGTGATATTGACATGTTAGAACACTGACACATACTACTCTGTGTGAGTCAGAGATGTAGATGCCAAGTATAAGCAAAATTGTCATGGATGTTCGATCACACAGCCAACATAACAAGGAATTGTTTTTAAGGGATTTGAGTGTGTGTCAGCTGGAATTTCAAATGAGATAAGTAAGAAAGACAGTGCACTGATTGAACATCAGAAATATTAAAAAAAATAAGCATGTAGTTTCCACCGGAAATGTTCTAAACGAGATGCACACCTTTGAAAGAAGGCAGGGTAGGGTTACACTTACTTAAAAAAAAAAAAAAAGACTTCCATCCCTTCTGACATTTTACAACCATGTGCTGTAAAGCCACTAAATAAAACAGTTAAACAGAATGCCGACAAGACCTGGTGACTCACATATCATAGTTTGATGATAAACCAATCTCCATCTATGAGAACACCTGAGCATAAAGTCTTCATCACTTGATTACAGTTAATGTGATGAATTCAGTGGATTAACAAGAGACTGGAGACACTGATCTAATCAACCAACTTTGGTGTTTCTGAGATAAATTGTGGATAGAATGTCATGGCTCTAGCATTGCTAGCATCAGTTACTTCGTCAAACTGATTACAGACAAATGTTTTTTGGATTCTCCCAAATGACCTCATGCTGATCATAAAAAATGAATGAATCATCCTGATGTGGATACGTGCCAGAAAAGCAAATAAAACAAAAGAAAAAAAAAAAAAAGAACCGGGAAGCATTATACATATTAATTCATTTTAAGTACACCTTGTTTAGTCAGAACTTCTACAACTGATGGCAGCAATGATTAGAACCTCTTTCTACTTGCAATAATTAATTAATTATTCTTTTGTGGGAGATACATTTTAACATCCAACAAAAATGAATTTGACAGGAAATCATCCCTTGCTGTACTTTAGCATGCAATGGGTTAACATTTATGTTGTAACGAGATGATTATTTTCAGTACTGCATCACTGCAGAACTCCTTGGCAAAGTAGTAACTGGAAACAACTCATGAATATAAGCCTGAATTTTTTATGAAAAAATGTTAACCTGTACCTAAGTCTACTAATTTTACTTGGCTAAAAACTTCAGTATTGAACAGTAATTCTATTTGATGAGCAAAGGACACAAATACAGTACATTAGAAAAAACTGTAAAACAATTTACCAAATGAATTGGTATTTATGAACAACCTTGGCTATGGATAAAGGTGAAAGAAACTTTGATTACTAGTTACTTATTTTGGCCTACAGGCATTTATTTCTGTGATCGTAAGTTAAAAAGGAAAAAAAAAAACTTTTTCAGGATGAAAAAATACATTAAATTGGAGATTTTTTTCAATACTAATTGCAGCTTGAGGCCCATAAGTACATGGTTTATTTAAAAAAAAAAACATTTTTGAATGAACTTGCAGTAACCATGTGATGTCGGCCTCGACTGACCTAAACAGGTAGGCTGGTGGAGAGAGACAGGCTGAATGTTTCAAAAGTAGGAAAATACACGCGTCTTATTTTCCAAGGGAGCTTCATATAAATTAAAAAAAAAAAAAAAAAACGTCTTGCCTCTTTGACTCCCTATTTTTTTTTTTTTTCCATTTACCAACATCTGTATCTACTCAGGTTAAAATAGTTTTTATACAAAGCTCAAAACCACTATATAAAATCATTCTTTAAATATAGGATTTTGAATCAAGCTGTAAATAGTCATGAAGGCTCTGACAAAAAAGATGGCCATATGGCTTAACAGGTTCACTCTTGTGTGACTGTACAACTGCCATAATTAACCCCTCCATCCCATGACTGAAGGAGAGATGTTGAGATCTTTTGCAGTTGTAGTAGCTATTAGAAGAATTTCTCCAAGGATAATCAAATTTTATCATCCAAAAAACAGAATACAAACCGAAACTATAATGCTTAAAACCTCCTATTCTATAAATCTAATGTCATAAGCTGAAAACACTCTCTAATATATCGTGATAAATACTATAAATGGTAGGTCTTTTCCCCTTTTGTAGAAAGCAAGAGTGTCTAGAATGAATCCAGAGTAATATCAAAACTATCTTGCTGTTCCGAGGATTTACCTTCCTGATGGTAGGTAAATAATAATACTTGACTCCCTTATCATAATAGCAACTGATATTTCTATTAAACATGCAATACGGTTTTAACTTCTGAAACAAAGCATTATGTGTTATCCCTAATCCTACTACAGTAAATTCTTTCTCAATAAATTATTCAAAATCTTGTATATAACTGTATGATTTATACACACCCTCTAATTTAATCCTCCTAGTTCCTTTCCATTTTATCCAAATATCTAATATTCTTGATTAATGAAGACTGCCATTTCATATTAGTAAATCAATTTAGTGGTCAAAAGTAAAAATATCTCAAATGAAAAAAAAAATCAGTTCTTTATATAATCCCTGCCAAAGGCTTTTAGTTCGTTAAATGGTTTATAAATCAAAGTAACCAATCCAGATGATTAATAATCCAATGTAACAACAACTTTCATCAGAAATAGCCAGACACTCAACAACCTCCCAAAAACCTATCAACCTTTTAACAAAACTTTCAGCATATTCAGAGTAGAGGAACCCACACAAAGTTGAAAGAATTTTAACATCAAATCTTTATGTCGGATGTCTAATGCCCAAACTAAATAATAAATGGAAACATTTGGCATATACACCATGAGCTTAAAATCTGAAGAAAAAAAACAACATTTGAAATCCATACCTAATTCAGCATCTTCATCTTCCTTAAATGTAGATGCTGCACCTGCAATAGCATATACAAGGTTTGGACAAACTAAGAATGTACATAATGGAGCTCCAGTTCTGTTTGAAACTGATTATTCCTAGCATTCTATCATCTTAAAAATGAATAAATACCATAACAAAGACGTGCATGAATAGAATCATGTACTGCAATTTCTATTACCTTCAGGCATGATTGATTTGTTCATCTTTCTGGATTTAAGGTTGTTGCTTAATGTGTATTCTTTTGCCAAGAGTGTCTTTGTTATTACATCAGTTCACAGGAGATAGATGTTTTTAATTCATTGCGTTTTCTATTTTATTCAAAGATTTTTTTAAAAAATTGTGAAGGTATGCACAACCATTGGGAATACACAGTTGATAGGAAGAGTATTGTACAAAAATTAAAACAGAAGCCTTTAGTCAGATCTGCAGACAATTGAAACCTGGATATAAATTGAAACCATGTGAATTTCATAGAGACCCAAGATAATTCAAACTCTGCTAGCAGCATTAGTTTGACAATTACACAATCAGTATGGTGCCAACATTAAGCAACACGTTTATATTCGTGTATGAAACCAATTGATAAAATTTAGATTAAACGTGTAAAAAAAACTTTCCTAAAATAATGAAAATAGAAAAACACACCAAGGTTGTATGTCAGTCCTATCTCTCTAATATTTCACATTGACAAGAACCAATCTTACAGTGATGGTGTATTGATTTAAGAAGAAAGGATTCAGAAGGAGGTAACAGCTGGCTAATTGATGATGAAGGGTTTTGTTGACACACCACAAGATCAATTTCATCAATAAACAATCAATGCTAGCAGGAGCCAATGTAAAAAATTCACTATTTTCTGTTTGAAAAGCGAAAATGCTATTAAAGAGAAGCAACACAAAAACCAACATTTAAATTATGTCATTTCTGAATTTTCCAATTTTACAAGTCCCAGAAACAAATAAATTTTAACTGAAAACTTTGCAATACTAGCATTAATTTTAAATAAATGAGAGAGAAAAGCTGTATTTTTAAATACACAAATAGAGTTACTGATAAATGGAGTATGATGATGAAGCTGATATTTCTAGAAACAATGTTTCTTTATCTTTTCCTATTAGTCTGTAATTTCCATAATCATTTGTTTGTTTTTTTGTTATTTAACAAAACATTCATCATTTTTCATTACCTATTACAGTATCATGCATTTCAGAGAAAGAAATAAAAACTGAAAGTAGTATCGACTAATTTCATCGGGGTATTACTGATAATACTAAATGTGTGTTAATAACAGAGATAATAAGAATATTGTATTCGGTATGTATGAATTAATGCCAAAAATGAGAAATATCCTCCAGGGGTAGATGATCATGGCCAGTCTTGTAATGTTGTATTATGAGAACATTTTCTTAACTATAATCAAAGAGCACCATATTTAAGATTTAATACACAACAGCTTTAATAGATATAGTGGTAAAAGTTATTGCATCACCCTAAAAAAACAACAAAATACTGAGTGGTCACTGTAGGTGTGTCATGATGTAAAAGTGCATTTGTAACAATAATAAATTTAGTTAAGCATTTTTTTAAATATTCATAGGGACAAAACATCCTTCAGGCTATGATTTCTTGCGGAAGTGCTACTACATAGTACCAAAAGCAGTAATCATCAGTAAAGTCATGTTGAGATTTTCTGGTGCTATCTGGTTTGCTGTGATTCATGGCTGACCAGATTAAAGATGGCTGCCCCCCTTCCTGTTTGTTGTAAAAAAAGAAAAAAGAAGACGATGACCACAAATTGTCAAATGTTTGATGATTTTCCTTGTAATAGCATCTGTCTGTAAACAGTTGGTCTTCTCCATCTTTCATTTTCAGATAGTTACAAACAATTCATTAGTTTACCAAATATTTCAAATATCAAAACTGACTCGACGTCTGAACTATTTCTCACATTTTTGAGGTTTTTTCACTATTAGGCTGGTGAATGCGCAGAACAGTCTGGCTAATAGAATTATATAATTTATAATTCACTAAGAAATGCATTTACACAAGCTGAAAGACTAATTATGGTGAATAAACGCACAATGAAACATTGCTTTAGCAAAAGGCATACATAACTGACCAGTCAGAAACTCAGAAACAAGTGTTTAAGCACAGCATCAGTTCAGCCATAATTATTCTTTAAAGTCAGAATTATTTTGGGAACACAATAATTTTGGCCATCGTTGTACAGGAGTGAAACTAATAGTAAATAATTTCCTTTAAATCACTTGTTTTTTATTTCAATATATTGACTACTGACCACAAGTGTAGTGCTGCATGTACCAGATTATATGAGTTTGCTGGCATTCGGAAGTCAGTGTGTTAACAATGTAAAGAAAAAACAAGAAATATGTTCCTGAATCTTTTTGAAAATGCACTTATCATTCAAAATTATAGCCACCATAAGAAAATACTGTTCCCTTTCTCTTCAACACTTTGTTGTTAATCAAAATGCTCTGTTCCTTAAAACACCAAGAAAAACCAGATGAACGATGTATTAGGCCATATAACTCATTGATTACGATGTTTCAGTAACCTTTTGTGTGAAGAACTGTTGCACACATTTTGAGCTTTCCATTCAGTAACTTTTCAAAATATTGCCTTGTAAGTAGCCATCCCATTCCTCTTGCAAGTAGTTCCAGAGCTGTTTTGATTCAACCTTTTTTCTTAATTTTCCAATCTAATTAGTCACACACAAGTTCAATGGGGTTCCGATCTGCACACTGACAGGGCCAATCACAGTTTCAAGCACGCCTCCCGATTCTCTTCTAGTAGGGTATTGTGCACTGAGTTTAACAATGTAATCTAGGTCATTATCTTGTTTTAATATAATCCAAATTACCTTTTACAAATGATACCCTGATGGAATTGTATTGCACTGCAAAATAATGTAATCCTTTTCTTTTGTGAGAATCCCATCAATTATCATCAGGCTACTGGCCAAATAACCAGGAAAACAACTTCACATTTCTGCTACCATTTTTAAATGTAGGCCCCAATGCAGTTCACATTTATTCTAACAATTTCTTGTCACTTAGAACCAAATATTTCAGACCTTCTGTCATCTGAACACAATCCATTATGCCATAGGTCCAAGGTATTGTTCTGATGTTGTTTAGCCATATCAAATCATTTTTTCTTGTTAACTGTGTATAACCAATGGATTTTTGGTTGTTACTTAGCCAATCCGATCCAATCCAACTTCTCCTAGCCATCTTTTGGTGGTAGAGGTTAAGAAGTTGACTGTTGTAGAGGAATTGTGGTCAGTAGTTAATTGGTTAACTGTCATGATAGGATCTGTTGTAAACTTTTAAAAGCAGCAACCCATCTTTCTGTTCTATGGCTTTTCCTTTCTTCCTTGTCCTTTTAACTTCATGTCTTCGTTCTATAGATGGTTGTCTAGTACACCATTCTGAATGGCTGCAACTTTCTCCACAATTTTCCTTTGAGAATAATCAGCTTTATGATGGACAATGGGGGAGAGCCTTCTGTTTCATACAGAATTTTTAGCTGCCATCTTCACCAGCCAAAATAAGCAATAGCAGTCGTCAGAAAGGATGCTGATTAACATTCATACACAGCATGGTATGAACTAACAATTATCTAAGTTAGTAGTAAGAACCGACATCAGATTAATACAATAGTAAGCCATGCGTTCAGTACAAAACAGATAACTTACAAGGACCATTTTTAAAGGCCTGAAGAGATAACAATCTAACAATTATATATTCCCATGGTTCATTGTGTTTGCCTTTTTTTTTTAATATTGTTTTCCTAGGATGATGCAGTGTTTTAATATGGTGAACTCATAATTATTGAACACCAGTGTAAGTGAATAAAAAATTTTTTTTTCAAGATCCATTCTCATTCCTGGGAGTTTATAAATTAGAATCTTCTGAGCAAGATAATTGACTGGGTTTAGGTCACGCATCGTCCAGAGACTAGAATGGAGTTATATTAGAAACAATCATTTCACACTGTTGTACACTTTCTGTTTGATTGGTTACAGTTTTTCTGTTGAGCATTGTCAGCCTTTCCATAAATTACCGACGTGTGTGTGTGTGTGTGTGTGTGTGTGTGCATGTTTGTGTGTGTGTGTGTTTTCAATTCATGGCAAAGAAAGTAATGATATAAATAGCTCAGACCGTAGTCATTATCTTTCCTTGAAGAAGTGATACTAGATTCTCTAATGTGCATATTATCTATGGTTTATAGCCAGGATCTGTTAGCAGAGGCCCACAGTTGAAGGCCTTTATTGCCAGGTCCCTGATGCCATTTCAGCAGTTCAAATGATAATAGAACTAATTCAGGAAATATTAATGCACAATAACATAACCATTTAAATCTAATAACAATAATAATAAAACTAGAAGAAAGAACATAAAAAAAATGTGTGAAGTCAGGCCATATAACAAAACGAACTATGAAACATTAAAAAAGGGGGGGATTTAATGAACAGCAAATATAAACTACAGCTGTGGCCAAAAGTTTTGCATCACCTTAGAATTTTCTATTTTTGCTTGATAATATCTAGCTAAACCTACTGCACTCACATGATAATAATAATGTTATGTTAATATATTGAAGGCAAGTGTGACTCAATGATATTCAACAGCAAATGTTTAGAAGTGGTCATGAGCAGTGCTAAGCTGGATGAGTGCAAATTCCAGATAGATTTTGTTTTTTGTTATTTTCTATGGTGATGCAAAAGTTCCGTGGCTGTAGATAGACGGTAGTTGGTTCAGCAGTATAAACACATAATCAAATGATAATGAATCAGCAGAGTACAGCTTTCAGTTTTATGGCCAACAATTCTGGGTTGGGAAAGAACTCGAGGTACAGAGCTTAAAAAAAAAAAAATTGTGTATTACAATCTCACAAAAGGTGGATATGTTAAATGATGAGCACTTCCTAAAAAAAGCATTTTAAAGAATGGCGTAAAAGAGTGCAATTTAGAACAAGCTTATCAATAATTTTATTCTTTTAGTTTTTCCTGATATGTTAAAAACACCAAATTAACAAGAACATTATCAAAAAGAAAGTGAGATATTGGTGTTCTGATCTGAGGCTCTGTGTTCCATTGTATCCTGCAGCGTTACTGTGAGTTCCCAGTGTTTAACCACTGATAGCTGTGGAGTTTGAGAGTGAGGTGTGGATTTCTCAGAATCTTTAGTGAATCATGGTAGTTTTATCAGGGTTAAAGGGAAGATCTAAAAGGAAAATGAGCAAAAATCCTTATTCTATGCTGCTTGTCATGCTAGGATCATACTCTGAAACACTGGTGGAATGAGAAAGCTACATATATGCATCCCAGTATCTGGCCTGCATTTTATTATGATACTGAAATTCTGTCTAATATTTTTCAAACAAGTTTCTTCTTTTGACAGATGAAATCCAATTGCAAGCCAAATTTTACAATGTGAAAACTCGATATTTAGATGCAATTCTGTTTTTTTAATTGTTACTAGGGATGCTCAAATGAAACACAGCTGATAGCTGAAACAGCATCATCATAATGGAATCAAGCCGAGTTTCATCTGAATATCTCTGGTATGAAATTTTATATTTTAATAACCATTCAACTCTAGAACACAAGAAAAAGCCGTCCGCCTATGACAGCACAACGTTATTTAAATATCGATCAGTTAAAGATAGAATATATTATTTCAAGAAATGTAAGTGTAAACTAACTACTGGCATTAGTTAGCATCATCTAGGGTTAATCAATATATTTTATTAAAAAATAAGGAAATTCATTATAAATTCTTTAAAAAAATGAAAATATATATTGGGAAAAGAAGAAGCAGCTGTTCTTCCTGATATACAAGCATTTGCTGAGATAAATGCTGGGTAAAAAGTAATTTTTATCAAATAGTAAATAACAAACAATTCAAAATTTGATCATCTATGTGCATCAAGATTTTTCTTAGACATAAAAGTATTAAGAATTCTTTGGGAAGCTTATGTTTGCTCATTGTCATGTAGGAAAAAAATTTATAGGCATTATTATAGAAGTGGTGCAGAAGTGGGCACAGCAAAGTCAATAGGGTACAAAATATTATTTGCGAAACAACAAGTTCTTGTTCCCTAGTATAAATTACACTGGTCAACACAATATTTTTGGCAGGAAAAGTGAGACTGGTTTCTGGGGTTTTCAAGGGCGCTGAATCCGAATCTGACATTTGTTTTTTCAAGTTGGCTCTAGTTTTGGAGATATCACAGGGGGGTCGTTCGTCTGAAATCACCCATTCGCGACCATAACTAAACGTACAAAAAACGGCTAAATAGTGCAAAAATGTCAGATATTGATTTTTATGATAATCCAAAACCACAAAGACAGTGTAAAATCTCAATCTAACAAGTTAAGTTAGATATAACATCATTTCATTTATTAATAAATGAACACTTTTCATATATTTCGAGAATATACAAAAAATTTGCTAAAAATTTGCTGAATTTTAATTCTCCAAGGGAAAAAAACATTTACATAATCAGTTATATATCATAAATTAATGCAAAGCATTATTATACACTAGATTCTTAGTTACAATGAACACACAAAACAATATTTTATTCACAAAAGTGAAATTGACGTTTATACGATTTTCGCTTGTGAGCAACTTTCGGGCAGTCTCTCAAAAGGTTCCAGCAGTAGTCTGCCATCATGTGCTCATCCCATTTGCCTTGATACCTCTCTTCCATTGTTTTGATGTCTTGATGGAATCTCTCTCCTTGCTCCTCACTGTAATCACCAAGATTACCAGGAAATCTGTCGAGGTGGCTAAACAAGAAATGAACTTTGATGCTCACATTTGCCCCTAGTTTTTCGTATGCAGTAAGCATCTTACGGACCAATTGCTTGTAATTGTCAGCTTTGTGATTTCCCAAAAAGTTTGTCACTACATCTGTGAAGGACACCCAAGCATTTAACTCAACCATGTTCATATGATTAGTGAAGTCAGAATCCCTCATGAGCGTTCGAATCTGAGGTCCATCGAAGATGCCACCTTAGCTTTTTCGATGGAAAGACCTGGAAATTGCCTGCATATGTACTTGAAGCAATCCCCATCTTTGTTCAACGCCTTAACAAACTGCTTCATGAGCCCTAGTTTTATGTGCAATGGAGGGAAGATGATTCTATCCCTGGGTACCAAAGGCTCATTGATGACGTTGGCTGTGCCGACTTCGAGACTTTCTCGTTCTGGCCAGTTCTCCCTTCTCCAGTGCTGGATTCTTGCTCTGCTATCCCACAAACAAAGAAAGCAGGGATACTTTGTGTACCCACTTTGCTGACCAAGCAGAAAATTCACCATTTTCAAGTCCACACAAATCAGCCATTTATGAGTGTTGTAATTTAGCTTTTCAAGAACAAATTGGATACCATCATACTCTTCTTTCATCTTGGTAGAATGGCCAAGTGGTACAGGAGCAAACTTATTGCCATTATGCAAAAGTACAACTTTTAGACTTGCTTTCGAGCTATCTATAAAGAGACGCCAATCTGCTGGGTCATATGACGAGATCCCCATGCAGTTAAGAAGTGCAGAAACGTCATTACAAAAGATCAGGTCATCTTCTTTAGAAAAGAAACGAAGCAAGCTGCCTTCCCTTGTCCTATAGTATGTTATAATGATTCAATAATATCAGAAAATTATTATTTACTGCTTCTATATTGAAGTATTTCAGGGAGAATTTTAGCAGTTTAGGCTTATTTGAGGCTATCAATATCTTCTAAACTAGAGCCAATCAGACAAAACCAATGTTATATTCGTAATCAGCGACCTTCAAAACCCCAGAAAACACTCCTAGATGGTCTGCCAAAGAAAAAAAATAAAAATTTGTTGACCAGTGTTATTGGTTAGGCCCATTCCTGAAGTATGCCTGTGACTGAGAAGATTTTCTAGAATGATCAGACATGTACAATTATAATCATCAAGAAATGCTACAATGACTTGAATTGCTTAGACTAAACTATCAATGGATGAAGGAAGTTTCTGCTGAAGTATTCATGAAAATGTTCAGGTAAGGACAAAGTACCTATGTACCCCATAGCACACATGATCATCATACAAAATGAACAGACGTCAGACCAATTAAGTGCTAGCTGTCAGGTCATAAATACTTGGAATGGTATAAGAAACATGTGCCAGTAGTATTTCTACAGATCTGATAGAAGTCCATCTTAAGGCCAAGGAGCATTATATAAGATCCAACATTTTTTGGCCATATTTGTACCTGTTCAAACAATTCAATGGAAAGGCATGGTATGTAGAATCAACAACTTATAAGAATGGTACAATATGTAAAACCAAAAATGTGAGAGAACAGCAGCATAATATTTAGAATCAATAATCTGCAGGAATGATGCAACATTAAGAACCAAACAAAAGGAACAATAAAAAAAGCACACCAACATGATTCAGAGTATCAACAAACTTTTGTTACTCAGTCTAGGTTTACACTCAGATCCAGAGGCTGAAAATTCAGAGTTGCCTTATATGATTCAGCCTTCCAAAAGCTGAAGTCATTCATGCAGATTTAATTCTTAAAATGTATGAAAAACGAAATCAAGTAAATATGTAAAATGTTCAGGTTATTATCTCACATGCAGTTGTCAGGAATGATTTTTGTTTTAGAGAACTTTTGTGGCATAACAAATGTGTGTGCTGCACAAATCTGATTTTCTTTTTGAAAAGCTGCTGCATATTCTAGAAAGAAGAATCCAACTGCCAGATGCCAGAAAATACCAGGCAACTAAATATGTCATTTATGCCAATCAATATTTGGTGAGTTGGTTTTCAGATTAAATAGAAAAAAAAAAAAAATCAACATTTTACACTTTACAAATCTGTATAAGATACGTTAATGAATAAACATTTACTTGAAATTAATTCAGAATTTCATTTTTGAAGCCATTGAAGATGTGTTTTTATTTGTGCTGCTGTTTTAATTCTTTATTAATGAATTAATTTATATTAATGACAGCGGTTTACTTCATGAAGTCCAGTCCTGACTGCTACAGGTTTGGTTCGATGAAGACCGATTTTCTCTCCAGAGTGGCTGTTCTATTGAGAGACTGGTCCAAACAATAAAACCAATGCACCGCAAGTCAGGAGAGATCTCCAATGGGTTTTGTGGATGAATAAAATGTACACTGGTGATATTTAGATAGAAATCTCACACGATGCCAATACCATTACCTTTTGTTTGCTTCTTGTTGCTCTTTTTCTTTTTTCAAAGGTTGGTTTCAAGCAGACAAAAGAAAACAGAACAATGAACATGTTTTTGCAATGTTGAAGGGGTGAGAAAAAGTGCAAAAATTGAGTCGGCTATCTTTTTTGAGATGACGACGACAACAGGAAATTACTGTTTTCATCAGCTACTGGCTTTGCAGGACTTTTGTCAGCTGGTTGCATTGTAACAAACTCAACCAGTCAACCACTAAAAAGAAAGATGGCGTCTGCTTTAATAAACATGGAGACGTACGGGTCAAGTCTTCTGCCTTTAGAGCAAAGGTCTTGTGCTTTAATGAAATTTTGTTTTATTTCTATATTATTTTTCTCATTTACCTACACCATACCATTATCAGTTCTGAATCTCCACCATGTATTTATTTCATTGTAGATTTATACTTTTAGACTAATCTATGCTTTTTAGACATTTCTTTGATTATTATATTTTAAAATATTTTGTTTAGTAAGTCAAAGAAAAAAATAAAAAAATAAGTTAAAACTGGGTACACTGCCCTTTATTTTAGGTTTACTTAAAAACTAGATGTGTCTTGCAATTTTTTCATGACCATTATATAGAGGAGAAATTACTGAGACTATTATGATGTATTGTTGTTCTTTTCGTATGCACATAAGAAACCAAAGATAAGGAAATTTCAGCATACCTTTAGGTCACAGAACTGTAAATTGAATCAACTGCTATCAATGGCAGGTAATGGCTGCTGTTGTTCTAGTGCTTGCAGAACTGATCAAAGTTAAGGGCATGTCTTTGCACATGTTTGAGGTACACTGCTCGGTGCCTCCTCTTATCTCTGTGTGTAGAAAAGCGGACTGAATACTGTTGACTTCAGGAGAAAAGATGAGAACGAGAGAAAAATGAATGCCAAGAAATCCTCAGAGAAAGGCCGTGACACAGAAACCTGCAGTCATCAGGGGCCAAACAAAAGAATTACCACCTAATATCTGGTCAATGGAACAGGCCAGCAAACCTGGGGAATGGGTTCTAGAGCATATTGGAAAACTCCCCATTATTTTGGTATCAGAGAACTTCCAACCAACTTTTTTGGTTAATTTGGGTTTTATTCAGGGTTGCCTCAATGCAATAAAGGAAAAATAAGATCGAAGAGGTGACTAAAATACTTGGATGTTGGGTTTGGGTTTTATATTATGTCTTGACTAATAGGCCAACTCTCTAACTTCTTCAAGTCCTTTTATTTAGTTTCATAATTCCTGCTGGTTGTATACCAGAAATATCATTCTACTGTCACAAAAGAATTATTTTATCTGATCTGCAGTTGGAAATAGTGTCATTCTTGATGCAGCCTGATTGGAGTGCTATTAATACTCCTATCTTTTGCCTTAGGAAACCACCGACCTTCAGAGTTTTGTATGTGAAATTAATGTAACCAAATATTGAAAACAGGCCCAGCAATGTCTCGGGCAATTGGCCTAGAGAGTAAAGTTGAAAGGAGGAACATTCTTTTGAATACTAAAGGAAGAATAAAAGAGAGAGAAAGTAGTCTTTTTATTTATCTTATTCTAATGGCAACTAGAGTAGTCCATTTTATAAAAACAAAAGACCATAATTTGTAAGACAAGTGGTGGGGCTTAGCCCTACTGTTTCCATAGACTCAAAATAAATAAAAAATGAACTTTATTTTTAAAGCGCACTTTTAACCATCAGCAGCCCCCAGCTCATTCATATTAAAGAAACCTGTCATAAACTTTGATCTTACCAGGCAAGACTAATCTTGCTTGTTTGTATATTTGTCAACATCAGCTGCAGAACTTCCAGAAAAAATTTCGCCCAAAAGAAGTCATTTAACTCTCCAAGACACAGATTTTGGCAAGAAAAAAGGAAAGCATCCATGGTTGGACTCTGATGTTGAAAGTGATGTATACAGCCTTCTGCTACCTCTGCATGAGAGTAGGGTTTTTACTTATGAAGTGAGAGCCAGCCTTCCTTAGCAAAGGTTTCATATGTTGGAACAAGCAAGTGACTGTCATCAGGGCACAAGCAAAGCAATCATTCTATTACCTAAGCAAATCTGTGGTAACACTGGTGAGTTACTGAGTTGGGAGCATGTGAGATAAAAGATGACTAACAGGAAAATTTTCTTAAAGATACTCCAATATATCAGGTTTTGTGAAACACGATCTGTTACTGAGATGCTGTCAGTATTTTCCTTCAGTTCCTGAGCCCTCAAGACATAGATTGCACTGACGTTGGTGTGTGGATAAACAAAAAAGACAAACAAGTGCACATCCCATAATATTCAGAATGAGTGTCTATAGGTCACAGCACTGCAAATCCTCTGAAAAGTGAGCCAGAATAGTTGTGACAGTGTTTGCAGATAAATGCAATGGCATATACAAACCAAGAGAAATTCACAATCTACTTCAGGTGGGTGGGTGAGTAAAAATCTTCAAGATCACAAAGAATTCATTGGCCTCTTTGAAAGTGAAATGCATCAATACAGATTGTCTAGTATTCAGATGATAGTCAAGCTATCTGATTGTTACAGAAAGTGCCATGTTGGGGTTTATAACATGAGCAGAAGAAGAATGATATGGCTAAACAAATCATTGCAAAGCAGCATGCTGTCTTCACAACACTGTGCACATACACTGAATCTTACTGTTGACGATGCTATCAAGAAGCTGATAATTTCTGCAAACCTTTAATGATTGCTTTTTAAATAGGTAAGCTGATTAAGTTCTCCCATAGAGGAATGCTACCTTTGGCTGAATGAAGGTAGAAATTGCCAAAGAAGACTTAGGAGTTGGTGCTGGTATAAAGAGATTTTTCCCTACCAGGTATGTGGTCCACAGCGACTGTGTTGGAAGCATCCTTAAGAATTATGTCCTGAAGCATCTCTGGGAAGAGTGCCTAGAGATAAGGTTCAAAGGAGTCACAACACAGCCTGCTATTTGATAACCTAAGCAAGACTGAAAGTAGCAGTGCCTATCTGCTGTAGAAACTCATGACATCACATTGCTGATCACTGATGCTTTAAAAGATATAAGAACAGGCAGGAGTTGGTGAAGTGTCATTGTGACCTCTAACAAAAAGAATCCCTTCCAAAAAGAAAAGCACCAAAGTGCTTTGAATTTGGTAATTGAAGCAGCTACCGCAGACCCCCTACCACGAAGGAATACTACTGCCAACAGTAGTTCAGAAGCACAGATAGACTTGACCATCTCCTGATCCTAACAGCACTTTGATCATCCTAGATATGTTATTTATAAAAGCCTTGAAGCACTGCTTTTGAAGGCAGCAGATGAATATTATTGAGATCAAGGTTACTGGTTTATATGAAAAACAGACTTCAAAAAGATTGAGCTTGGCACACAGATGCAAATTTTTAAGAAACATTTTGCCAGCAAAGCCCAATATAGAAAGAGCATTAATCTACAAGCAGCTCTTGCTTTTCTCTTGAGCCTCTTTGAGATCCATCAGGCTTTCTTTAGGCAACTGTAGTTCACTGCTTGCCTGATCCTGATTACGCCTGCAAAAAATGTAGCAAGAAAGAGGTCTTTTTCAGTAATGAGGAGGCTAAGGATCTACTTGTGGAGTACCATGGGACAGGAAGGGTTAAACCATCTCATGGTACTCAATGTATATTCTTGACAGGTCAGAACTCAATGCCGCAGCAAATGAATTTGTCCAACTCAAACTTTGTGCATTTGGCAACCATATGACTTTAACCACACTTAGGTTCAGCATGTATTTGGCTTCTATCTTTTTCATTGGTCACATGATCCAAATCTGAAATATCAAGGTATGTGCAACTAACTAAACCTTTACTTCAATACATGCTTTATTTATCTGCTCCTCCTTCAACTTTACTGTGTATCTTCTTTATTGTCTCAAGCAGTTTTGTTCTGTCTGCGTCTTCTTCATATATCGCACATTACTTTGGTTCTCTTTTGCCAAATTGATGTTAATACATAAACACACAATTTTCCACGGATAATTGAGAATAAAACTTAAAGTAATTGGCTATTAAAAAAAACAAAAGATATAATTATCGACGAGCAGAATATTGCAAAAGGCAAATATCACGGGGATGGAAAAAATAACTGGTAAATCCTTACTGCTGAAAAGCTGGTTAGTGATTGATGAGGTTTTTACATCTCCTTTCCTCTTGGAATCCCCCTCCTCTCCCCAACAAACCATGGTTATTTGCTGGTCTAACCTTAAACTGCTTCCATGACCACCTCTGTGTTAGGTGCCAGGGTGGTTCTTTTTTGGGCTCAAATTTGCAATATTGTTCTCTAGAGATTTGCGTTGCACGAGTGCATATATGCAAACAAAGTCAAATGGCAAATCATGATGCAGATGCAGAGATGCAAGGAAGACAGTTTTTCATGAGTACTCATCTTTATTTACGAGTTCTTCAGATTCTCTCATTTTAAAAAAAACAACAACAAAAATAAACTTGCAAGAAATAAAAATACAGAGCGACAAGACAGAAATCAGTCTCCACATATCAAAGCTTAAGTTGTGGTATCTACTTTTGGGATCAGACGTCAATGCTGGACCTGCAGCTTTTTTTTTTTTTTTTATTATTATCTTAACTAATTCCTTCTCCTGGGAACCTTTTACATTTTATTTGCATTATATAAACTCTAAAAAAAAAAAAATAGTCTGGCTGGATTTACTGAAAGTATTCCCAGCATGCATCCTACTGTCACAGTTGTTCTTCAGCCATTCAAGTTTGATCAATTTTTCATGCTGATGGCACCTGTCTAGAAATCTCTGCGGACTCTGTCATTGCTATTGACAATCTTCCACCTCATTTTGGTGTGGCTAGATCTTTATCTAACACTCTACATAGATATTCTGGTGCCTGGCGCAGCTGACTTTCCAATCTTCCCAGTTTGTACATAGTTTTTTTTCTTTTTTTTTTCCTTTAAAGCCTCCAAGCACATTTTTCATATGACTGACTTGTTTGACTTATGTGGACTTGCTCATATTCATATCATTTCATACCGATTTGCTACAGAAGTGCCCAGCGTGTTGCTGTACAAAACAGACTGATTCTGTTGATTCTAAATTGGTTATTTCCCTTGTGCATTTCTAGCAATGATGTGGAAATAATACAGTGACTTAGAACTGTGAAACACCAACAAATCTGTGTGTTTATCAAAATCTTGCTACTGGTTGACGTAGTCCATTGACATCCAACAGAGGTATATAATAGTTTGATCAGTACACAGAGCTGCAGAGACAATAAATACTGTATGATGCTTCAGGGTGCATCCCATTACCTGAAGGTTTAATTAGTTTATTCAAAATGGTCTGGACAGTATTCTAGTGTTTAGAAGCAAGAAAGCTAATTTGTTAGCATTCTGCCAGATCCATATTTATTTATTTATTTTGCTTGTAATGGAATTACTGTAGAAGACTTTCTACAGAAGAAAATAAAATACCATAATCTCTAAGTTGTGATGGAGGGACAATACAAATAACCAAATTGTGCATAACAGTTTTATAATCCTTTTAGCAAATTGTAATTAATTTTGATGAATTAAGAAAGACCAACTGCCGAAGGACATTTTTTAAACAAATTATTGCAAAGAAAATTTTCTATATTGATCAGCTCTAATTAATGTGCCATCTTTTTCAAAGTTAATGACTTCCAATGAATGCACCGATACGTCATGAATACATATCAGCCTATTTGTGTGGCATGAAATTCTATAGAATCACGATGATTCAATGTTTCACACAACTGACACAAAACCAATCAATACATGTGGTGCATGCAAGGGGAAAAATTTTTTTTATGATTTTCAGAGAAATATTTGATGTAGTTAGCCAAATAAAAGCTGAGAAGAAAAGGGACACAATGCTAAAATTGGCATCTGTGGAGAAAGAACAGTCTGTAAAAAAGCATAACCATGGTGGTACACAGAAGGCAGTCAAAATCCTGTACATTTTAAGGGTGTATGAATGAATTCTTGGGATAAATAGGAATTGCTGAGAGCTGTCCTCAAACTATTAAAAGGGACCATCCAATTCACCATGACCAGCCTTTCAGTAGCCATGACTGCATGCATATTTTAACAGAACGATGGATAACCAGCAAGGTTGGACATAGTAAAATCAGGATTAAATATCAATGAACTGGCCATGAGATATGAACTAATCTTAATCCAGTATAATTGGCAGCTTTATTCCATTAAACATGTGTCAAACAAATTCTTGTATAACGTACAATAACTAGTCAAGTGTTCAGTAGAGCAAAGAGAAGAATTATTAAAATTTAAAATAAAAGCCTTGGGTCCTCTTCCATTATCCAGTACTTCTATTAAATCTGATTTATAGGATATGCAGTCCATTTTTGGCATCCAGTCTCATTAAGGAGGTTAATATTATGTAGATCTAGCATTTTATAATTAAAATCAATAAATGAATTATATAGATTTATTCCTTAACATTATTTCCTTTGTGGAAATCTTTTGTTTCTCTTTGCTTGTGTTGCTGATGATTCGTAAGTGAGAAAGTACAAATAATTTTAACACATCTGAAGAAATCATTATTGCAGTTTTTATCTTTCTGTTATTTTAGTCATTAAAAAGGACCAGCAATTTATTACAATGCTAAAATTTTGTGATATATATATATATATATATGTGCATATCATAAAATAAATATCCTTTTTTTTTATTGTTTCATTATTCAAAATTTCCTCCAACTGCAATCACACAAAGTTCACGTGCATAGACAGATAGGCAGGTCTGACCGGCTCTTTGTGTTATGGAACTAGAAATTCTTCCAGTCTACAGATAAGTTTGATTTAATATATCTACCCCAGACTTGATCTATCATATGTATTTTCACAATGTTCTTGACTCTTTAACTAGCTGTCTGTAACAGCACCTCCCCATCTTTTACTTTTGTGATCGAGCTATTATCTGGCTCATAAGAATAAGCAAACTTAACTTACCCGAGGCCATGTACCAATATTAAAGTTCTTTTGGATAACCAGTCTACTGAATGGTTTAAATCTATCAACGTTTTACACACAGACACCCAAGTTATTGGTCTTTGTCAACATCTTTACATTTAAAAAAAAAGGAAAAAAAAAACAAAAAACGTCTGGTCCAAGTACTGAACTTTGAAACATTCTGCAAATAACATTTTCATCTTTAAACATACTAGTAACAGGATCATCTCTTTGATGCCCATTATTCAAATAATAAGTCATCCAAAGCAGAAGATTGATCAGTAATGCTCCACTTTTAACAATTTTCTATCAAAGGCTTCACTACAATCAGGATATAAAACATAATTGTGATCTTTGTTTAAGTTAAGTGCAGTATCTTGTTTGTTCTCTACTAAAATAAACACTAGCAAAAACACATTATTAAGAGCCACTGCTATCTGTGTAATAGCATCAGTTACATCAACCTTTCCAATCCTTAGAAAGACCATCCTTTTGTCTACATATATTTTTCATCCTTAACATGTGCTTACAAATTCTTAGGATCACTTTTCGTATTCCCCAGTAAATTCCTTCCATAACTTTCTTGCTATACCATTTTTTCCTAGCATAGTTCCTTAGACATATCCTATAATTGTCTCGAACCCTCTCACATGTTATATTGTTATAGTTTCTTTTTATAAAGTCTTTTTTTTCTTTCTATGGATGTAAAATGTCCAGGTCATTAACTTAGTATATTTTACAAAAACTGTTTATTCCAGAAATATATTTATCATAAAAACTCAAGAAATATTATGAAAAGTATTCCAGTCTCTTTCACCATCAATGCCACCTTGAAAAGGCTGTATTTCAATTAACTGCATTCAAACTTTTGGCTACCATATGATAGATCTTTGAATTTTTTATGATTTTTTTCAGTATAATGGCTTTCAGGATGACTATTTTTGATAAAAGGCTAGGAATGAAGGCAAATGATGGTAACAACTAATCATGCAACACATGAACAAATGTATAACTAAGTTCAGTATGCCCTGTTTCAGACTTTTCTTTGATGTCAAAATGGTTAAAATTACCAATTTATACACAATTATGACTGTCAATTTGTCTCAACATGAAGTTTATTTGCCAGCTATCTAATTCTGAGCAATTTAGGCTATGATGCACAAAACCAATGTGAAAAACAATTTAATTATAGGTTTTCAGCTTTATCCACAGTCTTTCATTAGAATATTATGGTCTGGTGGTTTAAAATTAAATAAACATGCATAAAACAACATCTAAGCATTAAAGCTGTTATCTCCTTGTTTTGGTGAGCAGTAGATGATTTTAAAAAAATGGCTGACTGATGTTGCTTAAACAAAGCCTGGCTTATATATACCCTATATGTATTCATTTTTTAAAAAAAAAAATCGTCATCTTGGGACCTTAAAACTTTCTCCATGTATGTCTACTTGAATTCACAAATAAATTCTGCTTTATTGTTATTACATAGTGAAAGAAAAAGCAAAAACTAATGTTATAGCAAAAGTTCAAATTTTAAAAATAATCCTTAGATTATTTAAAATGAGGTATATTAAAATAATTAATTCATAATTTTCATATGGCATATAGTATTTTACAAAAAAATTAATTTTTCATAAATTATAATTGGATTTAATGAATAATGTAGTAAAATTGCAACAGCATTTCATTATTTAAAACCAAAAAATGTAAATATTGATGCATAAATGCAAATGAAAAAGACAAGCTACTAGGTTTATAGTTTAAATTCTTTAAAAAAAAAAGAGAGAAAGAAATCAGCTGAAAAGAAATGCCTAAATATAAACATATGGAATTTACTCCATAACTTAAACAATTTTTGGAATAAATTATTCATATCGTTGATTTCCAATAACTGTAGGCTATCAATACTTCTTAAACATGTATGAGTGACACTGTAGTTCTCCTGTCAGGAAAATTACAAGTAGCTCTGTTTGCACTGTAGTTATGCACAGGGCTGTATTGTGCATAACGTGTAAGAAGTTGTAATGTATGGTTTTTGAAAGAATCAATATGGCAATATTTGAATAATTGTTTTCTTATTGCAATTAGTCATTTTAGCATCACTTTCCTTCCACATATAAAAACGGAGAGTTCTCTTAGTGTTTTTTTTTTTTTGTAGATTCCTGGACAGCATAAAAGGATTATGGGAGTCCACCACATGAATACCCTTTCTCCCTTGACTATCTTGGATCATGGAAGAAGTGATCCAGGACTTCTGGCCCCTCCAAAATCAGGGATGGTACATGATGATGATGATGATGAGCGATATATTTATATATTAAAATTTACATATGGCTAACCACTCTATTAGAAACTATACATAATAACAGGTTGGGAAACCTTTTTGGAAAAATAACAGCCATGACATGATGTGATGTAGAATCCACAAAGATGCCAGAAAGTATCCTGAGTGATATTTCCCTAGTCAGTTATTAATATTGTATGCAATGAGTGGAACAAGGTAAGCAGTGTCCAGTCATCTCATAGGTGTTCAAATGGATTGAGATTGGGGGATTGTGCTGGCAATGGGAAATACCTTAAATCTTTATCACTCTCCTCAAAACATGAATGCATATTGTGAACACAGTTAGTGGAGCACTGTTATTTATGGAGGTAGTCATTCCCATTAGGGTAGGTAAGAAGCATTGCAGGATGCACCTAGCTGGAAATGATACTGAAACAATATTTGGCATTCAATCTACTTTATAAAAAGACCAAAGCATCCAGTATGCCAGCAAAAACTTTCCCAAACCAAGACTCCACCACCTTAAAAGTTGTGACTGCACAAGAATGGTCAAATAATTAATGTGGCTCTTGGCAAAGTTGTTTTCTCCCATCTGTGCAAAAAAAAAAAAAAAAAGGATGAAGCAGGATTCATCAAGCTACATGATGTTTTGCCAATCGTCTTTACTTAGTCAAATGTCTATGCTCCTAACACCACATGGGGCATCTTTTCATGTTGGCAACTGTGTCAGTGGTTTTAAGAAATGGTTTACTGCCATAGTCCATTTGTTGCAATGTTCTCCACAAGGTACAGCTGGAGATGGGTATGGACTGCTCTGCATTCAAAGTCTTTGTCAGCTGGTCTTTACTATGCTGTCTAACTGCCTTTATCTTCTTTATATCACTGTCTGTGGCTAAATTTCCCCCTTGCAGCAGATAGTTTCTCCACCTTTTGCCATTGCTGATAAACTCAAATGACTTATCTTTTGCAGCAGCCTACCAATAAAAATCTTGGCCATTATGGTACCTGCCTAAATGCATACTCATTGTCACATCCCTTTTAAATACTGTAATGTCTTTGCCTTAATATCTGTTACACTAATTGCAAATGTTCGTGTCCAAATTATGTATAGTGCTGCAAGATTCACTTCTCACATCACTTGGTCAAACTAATTTGCATCTGCAGCTCAGGTCAAGTCCAAGTCTGAAAGGGTATATAGGTCCTAATAAAGAGAGCTGTCAATGTATATAAAAATCCCAATTTGTTATTTTTGACAGTATCTTTGTTTGGTTTGGTTAAATATACAATAGCAAACTAATTCTATGGAGCTTTTGCATGGACTTACAGGGATACGGTTAAAGAATAGAGTCACCAGTAAAAAAGATATCCATAAATAAATTTTGAATAACGAGAATTACCATAAGGGAAAAATGAATGATTTACAACAAAATATAGTAGGCATCAGGAACAATATTGTATTCGAGATGACTACAAAATGGAACATAATCAGAAGACTTTGCAGCCATGAGTCAACCAAAAAAGAGGCAATCAGAAGTATTTTCATCCTCTTCAATGGCTGTTATTATTGGAAACAAATGAAAATAATGAGTTGGCAATCTTCAGAGAGTAATAATAAATCAATTACTTTCAATATCTTATTGAAGAAAAACAAACAAACAAAAAAGTAATATGAAAGTATTAAGTTGATTCTGTGAGCAGTTAACCATGCTCTTGGAATCCATGAGAGAGAGACAAATGAAGCAATTTTCTGCACTGCTACTGTTGTGATACATTTATATAAACAGTACTTTTGACAAAGGAAAATATTATTTTATTACCAATAGAGCTTCAGGAATTTCTACTTAATTGGGAAATACAGATGGCTTAAAAATTTCATCACTGACATGAGTTTTCTTACTTTTTTTGTGAACAAAAACGCATTTTAATTTAAAGCTGCCTCTTTAAGTAAAGATAACCTTTTAAATAATCTAAAGACACTTTACTGTTTTTTTTTTTTAATTACTGAATTAGCAAATCATTTTGCCATCTACTAACAAGCAGATTAAAACAAAATGGTCATATACACAGAATCGAGATGTAATTATTTGAGCTTAAATATAGATGCCTTTTGTTTATTTAGCAGAAAGAAGCTGATAGTCTTAAAACCAAAATAATTTGTAGTTTTTAAATATTTTTAGTGAACCCTCTAGCCAGTCCTGGCGGCATGGTGGGCATGTACGTCTGGGCCCGCCCTCAATGTAACAACCCCCTCATTTTATGCAAAGCAGCCCAGCCCGCCCGCCCTCATAAATCTCTCATTGGGCTTATAGCCCCTGCACTAATTTGTTGGTGCCCAAGTTGGCCTAAAGCCAAACTGACTTGTGTGCTTCTGGCCAAAGTCACTGTCCAGTCCCCAGTCCTTGTGGCATGCTACCACAGGGGTCATCGTCAGAGTCTTTTAGTTGCAGGCCCCATTGGCTAATGCCAATGGAAGCGCGGCTCGATTGCATCAGACCTACTGTGGTAACAGTTTGAATTCTGGCCCCTGTCTTTCTATTATGATTTTTCTTATGTTGCATTGAACATCATTGTGCCCCCAAGAAGATTTAATGCCCACCCAGGAATTTGTTTCTCCTGCCTGGTCTGCCTCTAGCATCCAATTATTGACCAGAAATAACATTCCACAAAATCAGAATAAATGGTTTAGAAAGTGTAAGAAAGAATTACTGTATGTCTATGAAACAACCTAGAAATGTATTATTATGTTGCACTGCTACAACACAAGGAAAAACTCCAAGAATTCAGTACTGACAGTCCAAAAGTGTATGCTATAATTAAAGTGATTCAGTAACTTAGGTATGAAACTATAAAAGGAAGTGAGTTTAAGTATGAGTAAATTTTGCATTTTGCACAAGTTACATGTCAGTCTTACTGGCAATGCCAAATGTAACTATTATTGACTTTGAATGGAGTATTGGTATATTTCAAAGAAGGTTCTAAAACAAAATCTTTTATGTATATTTGTAATGCTTTTATTTAAAATTTAGTTGAGTTTCGCTGAGAAGTTATAAGGAAATAGGAAGCCATCATCACTTATGCAAGGGCTCCCTGGAAAGAGAAATAGGCACTGATACAATTCTTAAATTAATTAATACCATCCCTCTTAACTATACTACTACTTCTTCAGGTTTGTGTACCAACATCAGCACACCAAAGGAAACTCCCTGATTTCAGTTTCCTAAATAAACCAGAAGAGAACAGGGATCAAAGGCTAGCTGCATATCTATTGCAGAAGGTCTTTAACTATACTCATCAGTAATCTATTCCACATATTACTAAAAAAAGAAGTTCTGATGTCTAGCCAACATAGCCCATAGAAACTGTAGGCAGCCATCACTAATCACAAGTTCAAAAACCCCTAATTAGTTTGAAATCGTTTATTAATGCTCCTCTGAAAACTTGGTAGATCTAATATTTTAAATTGTTCATTGTATTCCAAATATTTAAGATGGAAACATTCTAGGAAATCTGCACTGCTCTCTTTTTCCAATAAATCAATAGCATTTTTCAGATAAGGAATCTACACCTACACAGCATAGTGAAGATGTGGACAAACAAAGGATTTATACAACAAGATACAAATCATGAAAATGTCAAAAAATAAAAAAAAACAGACAAATATGTCTATAGCTATTGGCTGTGTGATGGTGTGAAACCAGGGCATTCCAATTAAGAAAGGAAGAACCTGATTCCAAAATCCACACATGGATGGATTGTTTCAGGCAGGCAAGAATTGAACCAAGTGGCCAACTGGGCAATCAATGGACAACCTACATGAGTTAGTGTGCTTGTTATACACTTGTCTAATACTAGATTTCAGTTTTATTAAAGCTTATGCATGGAAAATAGATTGAAGGTATGAAAAATAATACACAAATCACTGACAACCTGATCACAATAATTTCAAAACTAAGAAATCAGACCAATATGGATACCTGCAAGTTGGTGATGAGATATACAGTTGATGTTTTGAAAGGACAGGCAGCTTTATTTAAGTTGAGAGAGATTTCCTCTCACTCTGCAATTAACTACAAATTATATATGAACAAAAAAAAGATTCTGGTTTATAAAGAAAGAAAGAGTAGGAGGAACCCTCAGCTGTAAGAGACAGACAATTAAGAAAAACAAATATAACAGAAGTTAGGGTAGATAAAGATCTACTGTCTTTTATTGTGGAAAGTTCAACTTGTATTTTTGGCAAAAAAAAATGTTTTTTTTTTTTTGTTTGTTTATAATATAATGTATATTAGTTCTGTCCTGTCTGCTCTACTATAATACCCTTCAGGTTGAAAGAATTAAATATAAAAAAAATGTTTAATTATTATTTCATTAATAAAAAAGATTGGTGTTTTTGTTCTTCTAAGTGGATAACTTTTGACACACAGCATATTAAAAAAAAAAAAAAGCCATGAGCATAGATATGTTTTGTTTGTTTGTATTTTTGTCCCCATATATTCTAATTAAATATTTATCCCTTTTGATTAAAAAAAAAAAAAATTATTAAATTACTTCTGTGCCCAGCTTCCAGGCAAAATATAATGAAAGCACTATCTATAATTGAGAAAGACAATGAAGTCCAATAATTATGAAAGCTACTGGCTTCAGCAATCATACTGAAAGGGTCAGTAACTACTTCCTGATTCAAGATGTCCACATTTACACAACACACATTAGGAAAAAGGGAGTAGTATCCTTGTCTGCGCTGAGGTGCTAGTTTCATTTGGCAGTAATGCAAAATTAGTAGAAAAAAAGGGAGAAAGAAAAAAAGCATTTTTCCTCTGATGTTTTTAATTGATACTCAGCGAAAAGAATTTTTAGCATCTCTTTGCTCTCACTGTATCAGGCTTTCAGGGCATCGTCATTGATGGATGATATGACAATCCAGTGGGGCTGCTAAGGTCTAGGGTCTGAGTTCAAATCCCAAACAGAACTGACTCAGTTTGCTATCCCTACTTGATGTGGTTGCTTCTTTACCTTCGTCTTTACCAGCTGGCTGTGTACCGGGTTTCCTCCCACATCTAGAAATAAATGGCTCTAGTCTGTGCTGGCATGTGACCAACAACTGAATCCTGTTCCACTATGCTTGGTTCACGAAACTGAAACAAGGGGATCTGCCCACTTCTGCTGGGCATCTTAAGTGCCTGTGTCAGCCAGCAAGCAGGCTCAAAGAAGATCCTTAGTGATACTTCATCACGTAGTGGAGAAGATACAACATAGAACATTCCAATTACCAGAATCTGGAACGCTGACTTCAGGCTCACTCAGGTACCAACCAATCACCTGGTGAAGTGGCTAATGCATTTCACTGTAAACAACACGGAAAATAATTTTCAGGACGTTTGTCTGTGCCATGCACTTCAAATTTCCATTCATCAAAACTATAAAAAAAAAAAAATGGACTCCACTCCTCACAGCATTAACTAAAGTTAATTTTTAATCATTATTATGCTTATTTTAGCAATGTTTTTCCCACCAGTTTTGGCTAACATTTCAGTCCATTCACTGTCTTAAAATGACGAGTAAAAAAGGTTGTATTTCAACAGCCTGTCTTTGATGTATGCACTACCATAATGTAACGAGAAATGTGGATGACTGTAATAGCCATCCATCATGCAGCTTAAAGCGTTGTACAGGGTGGTCCAAAAATCTTGTTACCCCAACATTTTTCTTTGAAGTAGTATGTTTAGATATCATCAATAAGAAGTGTGGACAGTAATAGGTTGCAGTTACACAAATCAACAAGGCACAAAATATCCCATAGGACATGGCTCAGGATCATTTTGTGTCACAAATATTATGGTTCATACTGACCTTCTGGATCCTTAAAGAGCCCCCCCTCCTCCCTGAGCACTTGTATATACGTCTTGTTCCCTTTTACATGATGCATTACACCATGCACCACCCTATATCCATGTTAAAGTCCTTTTGAGGGTGGGTGGTACAAGAGTTTTGGACCACCCTGCACAACAGGATAAAAAATTTGCACGACATCACTTTCTAAAATGAATGACAATGGAAAATGCTAGCAGCAATTTATTCAGGATGAAGTTTCTTGATCACTTTCCCTACCATTTTATAGATAAAATTAGACAGGAAGTAACTCTTCTTTCTCTCACTGCCTTCTGTACTATTTAGAATCACCTTGTGGTGAGCGTGAGTTTTGACGCAATGTTATTTACCAGGCTAAATATACTCATAATGTGTGGAACAATCTGGAAGATAAAAGACTTCAAAAAAAAAAAAAAAACATAGTGGTTAAAGAGTTAAAAAGTTTCTATAATGTTTCTGTAAATTTTCTTGCCGCCATCATGAAAAAGGATGTTTTGGTCTGGAAATGCTGACATTGTTGTACTTCACAATGGCTAAAGATGGCCATGAGGCCAGGACTTGTAGATTAATCAGTTCTCCAAGATGATGTTTTGTACTCACATTTCTAGGTCATTCACCAAATTATAAAATTATAAAAGCCACAAGCTGTATCAATCAGATGTGTATTTTTTTTTTTTACATGACTTAAAGGAACAATGTAATTTGTTACATAATTTACCATAACTAAAAACTTTTTTTACCTGTGATATTAATTTCAATAAAATTTCAGTAACTTTAGATGTTTTTAAAATAGGTAAGAAAATACCACAGCTCTTTTGGCAAGAAAACCACAAAAAATTCTGACATGGTTGTATATGTATCATTTTTAATATATGTTAAATCTATTATGTAGAAGTCAGTGTATCTTTAATCTTTCTGTACTTTTAATGGTTTTTCATTGCTGCATATATACAGTAGTCCCTCTCCACTCGTCTTGGGTAGTAACTTTGTTGTGGCAAAGACGTGTTCCTCCCACACAAACAACCTCTTGTGATTAACCACTTCTCTATTACAACCAGTAACTGGCTTTTTATGGTCAAAAAGAGCCACACTTAGGTCCCAAGCCGCTTAGGCTTCCAGTGCATGGTAAAATTATTGGACTGATGTTTATGTTTGATTACATGTTTTAGATTTGTTTACCTGTAAATTTTCTATTTTATCGCCTCCTATTGCTGATATACCTACTAAGCATTGGAAGGTCAGTGACATGTGCAAAGATTATGAGCCAAGAATAATTTTCAATGCAGATGAAAAAGAGCTATTTTTCAGACCCTGCCCAACTCTCCATGGCTATAAAGTGAGACTCCTGCAAGGTGGCGAGAAGGGTAAAGATGAGATTACGGCCCCTTTACCTGCAATGTTATTGGAGAACAACCGAAGGCCCTGCTCATTGGAAATCAGCAAAGTTATGGTGTATGAGGGGGCTGTTACATGGCAACACCACCAGCCATGTATCATAACAACAAGGAAACAGGGATGACCAATGGTATATTAAAGACATGGGTTGGCAGCTTCAAAAGCAAGATGCAAAGATAGAACTGCCCCATCCTGCTCTTTATGGACAACTGCACTGCCCACCTAGCTATGCCACTCAGCAATGTGAAGCTGATGTTCCTTCCACCCGATACTATATTGCGGCTGCAGCCATGTGATGGTGGCATCATCAGAGCCGTAAAGGCAAATTACAGAAAGAAAATTTCAGCAACATCTGCTGTTCAACAGCACTTGATTTTAAGTCAATCAGTGCCCTTGATACTGTGACATAGCTGCACATTGCTTGTGGAGCACTAATGGCATTAACCACTGCCAAACACTTCCTTAAACATGGATTCCGCTGTAGGGACATTAAGTATAACTGCTACGAAGTAGGTGGTGGTCTTGGATGACTCGTGGCCACTCCATTGGAAGACTCCATTGGAGAAGTTTTTCCCTAGTACCATACCTAACAATTAGAAGCAGAACATACAACAACCAGCAAGGGGTGATGAACTGGTTCAAAATAAGGGCAGTAACAAGGCAAAACAGAAGACAATGTTACAAGAAACCATCATCACCATAAAGAAGGCTGCTAAATACCTGGTAGCTCTGTAAAAATTTCAACTTCGTCACAAATTATGTGACTTGTAAAGATGTTTGTAAAGTATCTGCAAACTTTAGAGGGAACAAAGTAAATGACAATTATTTTTTTATGATGTTCTTCAAAACCCGAAAGAACTTAAAGAAAATTTGGGTTTATTTTCTATCTATTGTATATCTGTCTTCCTTCTTTACCACTAACCAAACCTCTCATAAGAGACAACCCATCTTGAGAGACCACTTTTCATTGACAGAAGGGATGGTTTATCAAGAGATGGACTGCTAGAGTTGTATATAATACATACACAACGCATTATTACAGAAAATATGCAAAAACTAAATGAATACATTGTATAGAGAATTTGTATTTTGTGTGAGCCCCTTTTTTTGCTTTTATACAGAACCATAACATTTTGTTTTCATGCTCCCATACTGGTAACCAATGTATGACTGAAATGTTGCTCCAAATATCCTGTTGCATTATCCACAATTCATCCAAGGTGTTTGGTTGCTGTTTGACTTTTTCAGTAACCAAATAACCCCATTTAGCTTTAATGATGTTCATATAAGGATTCTGTGCAGGCCCAGTTATTGCTGTGAGTGTTCCATCAGCCTCTATGCTCCAGATAGTTTTTCACCACATTGGCTATATACTTGGGATTATTCGCATGTTGAAATGGTAAATCCCTGGCCAAAGAAATGTCTTACTGGCATGATTGAGAAGAACTTGCCTGTACCTTTCAACAGTCAGCATACAAGGTCTGTCAAAAAAGTATCCGACTTTATTTTTTCCTGTGGGAAGTAATGACGTTAGGGAGGCAAAAGTGTGCATAGTGGAGCCACATGCCTTGATGCGCATGTGTGATTTTTGGCGGGCTTGCTGGATGCATTAGTTGCTGTCAGGCAGCCAGCATGTCAGGTGCTGTACTACTTACTCGTCGCATTTTCATTTTGCCCATGATGATGGAACATGTGGAGCAACGATCTTGCATCAAGTTTTGCCAAAAGCTTGGAGATACCCAAGCAGAAACAATTCGCAAAATTCAACAGGCTTTTGGTGACAATGCCATGGGTGTTACCCAAATAAAAGAATGGTACAACAGGTTCAAAGATGGCCACACTGGTGGTGAGTGACCAGTGTTCCAGGAGGCCGTTAACAAGCCGCAATGCAGTTGTTATCGAGAAAGTGCGGGCCTTGATAATGGAGGATCGTCGTTTGATGGCACTGGAAATTGGTGATGAGGTTGGGATCAGTAAAGATTCTGCATATGCAATTTTAAAGGAGGATTTGGGCTTGCACAGAGTGGCAGCCAAATTTGTGCCCAAGCTGCTTTCTCAGGAACAACAACAACTTCATCTTGAGGTTGTGCAGGACCTGCTGGATACTGCCAACAGGGATCCTGAGTTCCAGAATACCGTGATAACTGGAGATGAGACTTGGGTGTTCGGGTACGACCTGGAAACCAAAGCTCAGTCATCACAGTGGAAGCACCCAATGTAAGGTCTGGAGCAAAATCAAGGTGATGCTGACTGTTTTCTTCGACTACTGAGGCGTTGTGCATCACAAATACACACCAGAAGGACAAACAGTTACAAAGGAGTACTATCAGGAAGTCCTCCGACATCTTCGTGGTGCAGTTTGGTGCAAGAGACTGGATCTTTTGGCCTTGTAAAACTGGCAGCTGCATCATGACAATGCCCCGGCTCATTCGTCACAGTTGATCCAAGGTTTCTTGGCAAAGAAAGGCATTTCGCTCATTAGCCAGGCTCCCTACTCTCAAGACATGGCTCCTTCTGACTTCTGGTTGTTCCCAAAAATGAAGATGCCACTGAAAGGCTCCCACTTTGAGATCTGAGAGGACATCATGCGGAATGTGACGGTGGAACTGAAAGCCATTCTGGAAGAAGCATTCCAGACGTGCTTCAAACAGTGGAAGGATCGCTGGGCTAAGTGTGTGGAGGCACAAGGGGCCTACTTAGAAGGAAATTAGCAAATGAACCCCACCAAGTATGTAATTTTTTTTTCCCAGCCTAAGGCTGGATACTTTTTTGACAGATGTCGTACTTTCAATTTTTGTAAATCTCTAACACTCTTGGCTGACATGCAATCTTACACTTGTATTGATCCACGCACATACCTCACTGTAGCTGTTGCACACAGATTGTTATAACAGTCTGTTCTCAAACTAACTACTGTTTATTATTGTCATACAGTTAGAATTTTAACCCATTTGTAAAGAGGACCTTCTTCCAAGTTTGGTCATCCCATTGTTTTATTTCTGCTGCCCATCTCAGCCTTGCTGCTTAGTTACCTCTCAATAGCAAAGGTTTTTGAGCATCTACACATCCACTGAAATTCTTTGTGCCAATGTGTATCTTACTGTTGTTGAAAAAATGTTAACACCCGTACTTACAGCTAGGCCATTCAAAAAATCTCTACTGCCTTATTATCTATCATGTAGGGAACATACCCGAAGGTACTTAACTTCATTTCTGAAACATTTGGGTTTTCTTCCTTGATTTTGTCTATTGCCAACTACCAATTTTGTGTACCCTTTTCTAAATGTATTGCATACAGCTCTTTCTGAAACATGGAGTTGGGCTGCAGTCTGCTGTAGTCTTCACTAGCCAAGTCTTTTATTTCTATACACTTGTCATGTGATGTTTCCTTCCCAGGTGCCAAAAATATTATTCACTAAATAATCACCACACTACAATGATACTACTGTTTTCTTTTATAGTCCTTTCACAGGTGTGGTACTTTGTGATTGCCTGCCTGATGACCAATCCCAGTGTACCATATCAACAGATGACTTTACTATGAAGCATTTCATTTTTACATATGAGATACAATTTTATCATGTTATTTGCATTTTATTTTGCTTCTACAATTATTTCCAATTATCATCACTTTTTTGGATAGCTGTATTTTGCTAAAACTACCAAAACAAAAATTAAAACAGCAACTTAAAAAAAAAAAAGAATCAATGAGATTTTATAAAAAAACAAACAAACAAAAACTAAAGGTTGTCTCCCTTTGGTGTGCCATCAGAAAAAATTCTTTTACATGGTAATCAGTATATAATCACCCCTTATATACAGTAGACTGACTCTCAATAACTCAAATATACTGTTTAACTCAAAGTAACATGCAGGTGTAAGCAAAATCCCTATCTCCTATTATAAAAACCATGGATAACTTAAACTTGCTTGGAGTTGAAAAGATGGATAAGTTGAGACATTTTTAGTCCCCTAAGGAGCAGTTAAATGCTAATTTCTCTTTATAATTCAAAGCTTTTCATTTGGCAATGGTGGACTGATTTTAATTGCAATATGCTGTGCATTTGTTAAGAAGCCATGGATTTCTTTCTCTGAGTCACTGATCATCGATGACACCAATTGCTTTTCTAATTTATTATCAGATGATGAAACTGACATTTTGAGTAGTAAAAAGAAAAAAATATCACAGTTTACTCTTCTATCTATAAAAACATGCACAACTCTCTTCTTGTAGCACTTGTCTTTTGACATGCCACAGCAGCAACTCATAAGTAACGACTCGCACATCGGTATGGCATCACAAAAATGCTACCTGTAGACTCAGGAAAATGAGACAAAGTATGGGAAACTTTCAAAGTTTAAAAGAAACTAAAAATTAGAGTATAAATGGCAAAGCAGTTTGACATTCCTCTGAATAATCCTTCCACATGACTTAAAAATGCCAATCAGACAAAGATGCTTATCTGAAAAATGGAAATGCAAGGAATATAAACTAGTAACCTTGGTTAAAACAAAGTCATCTACTGATAAACAGAATTTGGGATAACTCAAGAGTATTTTTGGAGTAAGCTGTACATGTATATTGTCCAGATTAAGTTTAAATAGTGTACTCTATTTTTACAATACATTTTCAAATATTATGCAAGAGAGGTAACCATACAAGGAAAGTACATACCTACCCCACGAAACTAATGAAATACAACAATAATAATAATAATAATAATAATAATAAATAATAATATAATAATAATAATAATAATAATAATAATAATAATGCAGTTAATGACCTGCCATATTTTCAAAAACTTGGTTGATCATTCAAAACTAGGAATTGCATGAAATAAAAATCAAAATAAAGGAAGAAAACTTACGTGAAAGATGTATTTTTGATGGTTTTCAGTTTTCTTTTTACTAAAAAAAAAAGAAAAAAAGATAAAAAAGAAGAGAAAATCAGCTCCGGAGATCGAGAAAGGGAAACTACAGTAACACATACAAACAACAATAAAGGAAGAATGATGTGACTTATGGCTGTAAATCAAACCCAGTGGGAAGAAATGGAGATGCAAGTTAACTGTATGGCATCAGTGATTAATGAGATAGGAGGCAGAAATCATTGTAGTGGCACTGACCAGGAATGGTTAGCAGCTTTCTCATCAGTAATACATAGTGAATTGATTAGGCGAAGGCAAAGGCCTTGTTCACTGGTGATTTAATCCATAGTTTTGTAGAATCTTCTGACAATAAGCTTTTTAGTCAAATGCTCTCACAATGTAATGATATAAAACACCTGAAAGATGATCATTGCCAAAAAAAATTTTTAAAAAGTATGCGATGAAAATACACTAAAGATGCAATAAAACTTCTGGTTGAACAGCTGGAAAAGAAAGGATTGTTCCAATGTTAAGATAAGGTTCAGCCTCCACAGAATGTTCCATTAATTACTGGCAGAAACTTGTCTCAGATTTCATGTACTCTCACTTTAGCCTCAAATGAAGAAGGATTAGCCTAAAATTGTAATATTCATGTTTTTAGCTTTTTTTTAAAGTACAAAGGCTATCTCAGATCTGAATTATTTCTGTAATACTGTTATTAGATGATTTTATCTTGTGCAATTCTTATCTTGAAGATCTAGTGAGTCACTTCTATGTAAGAGATCACAAGTCATTGTTTGAGCTCTAATGACCCTATCACAAAGCTTTTAGATCATTTCCTAGAGATATTACATTATTCTTATCTCAGATTTACTAATTTATTGTAGAGATGCCAGATTTTTTTTTTAATGTCATACCTTGATAATTGTTGCCTTTGAGCATAAGTTCATTCATGAGTTTAAGCTTTTAGATAATATCTATTTCAGAGCAGCTATTCAAACATTATAAAATCTGACATCTTGTTTTATTTTTATCCCTAAATTTTCAAAAAGACTTAGCTCAAGAGCTTTATCTTAAAGATCCTGGGCAATTTTTTTTATCTCAGAGATCCTCATCTTAAACTTTTCAACTAATTGACATCTGGATCACTGTCACCATAGATTCATTTTATCTCAAGATTTTTTTGATCATTTTTTATCAGAGGTCTTCAATTATTCCTAAATTATTGTTATCGCACATCTCCTAGATCATCTATCTCAGGGCCCTTGAACTAATTTTAAAACTTGCAGCAAAATCCAGCTGAATTATCTCAAAACATATGAGAGAAACTTTAATGTCAACACTTTCAGAGAGAGGGAAACCAGAAACAAGACAACAAAAACCCCATTATTTCTGATCCCTGCCAACTCAAACTTTTGTGCCTTTCTTAGGTACAAAACAATCAAGGAATTTCCCCCCCCTTAAATAATGTTCAAAACGTTTTTCAAAACTATTTTTTACCTGAAACACATTATTCACAGCATTCCTGAAAGTATTAACATTTGCTATTTCTGGCCACTTCTAAGGCAGCCATTTTGAACATCCACCAACATTAGTTTAAAAAAGGAAAGAAAAAAAAGTCATTGTACCAGTTGAAAAAACTGTACCTGACAAATGGACACTCATCAGATTTTCTCAGGATTCCTCTTGGAATTAAAAACAATGTATTTTTATTTCATTTTTTTTCTTGAAATAGTGCTTAATACTTTGTGACCCGGTACAAACTGTGAATAATTCAAGAATATTCATAGAATGATTTTTTTGGTTTTTCAGGTATATTAGATTTCCTGAATTTAATAATGGATTAATAGGAAATGTTTATCTGATTAATTCATAGATGACCTACTGATCTCTCCAAAATACTATTTACTTCATAAACAGTTTGTAATGCAGGGATGAAAATACTAGGGGTAAAGTGTGTGAAAAAATACCTTAGATATACACACACACATATATATTATATATATTAGTATCCTCTCATATAAATTTGGAACCCCCCTATAAATGATTGTATCTGACTGAAATGTGAATATTTTAGGTATGATTTTGTGTATATTGAACATCAAGGTAGGCAGATGCCATTCAGTGTGGCCAGAATCAGTGAAAGAATGCAAAGATCTTGGCATTCTTTGTGGATCTGTGATGATATCAGTGCAAAATTTGTGGAAGAGAATATCACCGCTGCAGAAATTGACTTTTAAGACCTTTAACAGTGAGACCACAACAAGAATTTCCTATTACTTGCTGCACTGACCATCAAAATTCTCCTGATGAGATTGCCCATGCAACATAAAGGAATTAAAGAATGAATTGTTTAACATCATGAAAGTAGGTGATGACGACATTGAACTGTTCTTGAAAACAGGTCTGGCAGGATCCTTAAGTATTTGCAGTGTACACTTTCCTTTGATGAGTCCAGGTTTCAGTAATTCATATCTGCACCTGAGTTTGTAGGCCTGACAAAAACTGTCAGCCATACAGCCTTCAGCCCATAGTCAAGTATGAAGGCCAGTGTGTAGGTATAGGCTATAATCTGCCTGGTGGAATAATAGAAATGGTGTTCATTGAAAAACATCTTGATATGGCTAGGCACACTGCCATTTTAAAGATACAGCTCCTACCTTCATACCAACAAGGTATACCAACATTTGATGTCTAAATTCTTCAGGAGAATGATCCTACATGCTGCACCACTTGTGTGGTCACAATCTAGAAGAGGGATCAAGGCATTCAGCTTTTTCCCCTGGATACCCCAAAAGCCTGAATATGAATTAGAGCATCTAAATCATCAGCTGAGAGTAACTTATCATGTCCATCAATACGATGGAATTAAAGAGTTCTTTTTTTTAGTTTTCACTAAAAACTATCACAAGTTAATCACACATAGTAATCTATAAATAGTTACCTCCCTTTAACAGCTAAATAATTACTGAATGGATTTCTACTTCGAGGCTCAAACAAAATGATATCAAAAATGAATTGTAATTTTTAAATAAAAACCACTTTAATTTCTTTTGTTTTTTGGAAACTATCTGATGATAACTGCTGACTGGCCAGTTTTTACATCTTGGTCCCTGCTTGTTCTATTTTTTTCGTTTGATGCTCAAAATTTCCCAAAGATGATGAGCTAACTAAGCAAATCTGTTTCTTAAACAAATCCAGGAATAAATAGCAATTTTTACGGGCAAACAGAGAGAAATCCTTAGAATAAAGTTGCTTGCCAACTATTTTTTTCTCTTTTTTTTGTAATCATTTATCTCTGTAATTTATTTTAAGGAGTATTTCAGCAAAATTAGCATCTTTTGATACCATTCAAATGTATTGACCAGCCTTAACTTTCCTGTCAAGGAGATCACAACAACCAAGTTCATTCACGTGTTTCATATTTGTGCATAGTGTTATGTAATGACTATCCAAGATGATTTGCTCTGAAGCATTCATATTGGTTCTGACATTACTACTGTTTAAAAGAACTCGATAACAAGATAGAAGCATCCAAGATATCATTAGGAAAATATTTACCTGGTTATATCATAATACAATTAATAATTGTGATTAGTATTTTGCATCCAAATCTAATCTGAAATAGTAGTCATATATCTTAGAACTGTGTAAAATACAGTGAATGCAGATACTTTTTTCACTAGGGTTCATCATTATATGTAGAGTTGGATCTATTTTCGTTAAAAAGAATAATGGCCCTTAAAACCTTAAAACCTATTGGCTTGTAAATTTCTGTTTATATATATATATATATACACACACACAGAGAGGAGGAAATAATTATGGAAAGAGAGGAAAAGAAGGGAATGGGGTCCTCATTCATTAATTATTGCATTCCTTCAGTAAGACCTCTCATTGGGCAGGAATTCTTCTTCAAATGTAAGAATCACCAAAGCCTACAGCCAATGTGGTGAGAAACTATCTGAAATGTAAAGAGGCTGATGGAATACTCAAGATGCTATGACATGCATAAAATCCTGACATAAATATTACTGAGGTTACATGGCTACAAAGGAAGTTGAAAGACAGCCAAACACATTGAATGAATTGTGAAAAATGCTATGGGATATTTCGAACAACATTCCAGAGCCATACATTGAAAACCTTTACATGAAAACAAGGTGTCATTCTATATAAAGCAAATGGCTTGCATACCAAATACTAATGGTACTTACTATACAACACATCGATTTTGTTTTTTTTATATATCTTCTATAATAATTCATTGTGTATGTATTACATATATTTCTCGATTGCAATTACATATTATTCATGCATATTCTGAGTGTGTTTCTATAATTATTCCCAATACTGTATGTGTATATATGTAAATAATACTTCTGAGGCCAGTTTATTCATTAAGCGTATGCAATCTGAATCTGGTTTCTGTCTGCCAATAGTTTAAAAAAAAATCTTCCTGTATTGCAATTCTGCAAAACCTGTGATTGTTTACAAGTCAGTAAGATGGCTACCAATATTAAAAGGCAAATCCACAAGTAATTCTTTTAGTTTTGTACCTTTTTACTAAGCAGGGTGTTTAAGCATGATTCTTTCCAGTGAAGTTCTACATTTCCTTGCCTTTGAGTATTTTGCTTCATCTGCCATATGTATTGAATAGCTAAGCTTTCAGAAGCCATCAATAATGATCATAACCTAATCCAAAGTTTTCCCAGTATTGCATTGCGGGTAGTTTGACTAAATTATTGACAGACAAAAACCAGAATCAGATTGCACACATGCCAATAATTGTATAGGATCATAAATCTCCTCTGGGTCAAATAATGACACGACAATTGCTGTTTATAGAAATATTTAATATGGGAAAAATGCTATAATCCTCGCAACAAGAATATAATATGAATCCTGCTTTTAAAGCCATAGCTGCTATTTCACCACAGGACTTTCAAAATTTTATTAATTCCCCTCTCCCCCCAAAAAGTGAGCAATCAGAATTAGTGAATATGGTACCCTTCTGGAGGGTGGCATCAAATTCTGACATATGTGGGCAGTAAAATAAACAAAACAACAATGTCTTAATTAGATGAAAAAGTTACTTGTGTCATTTATTCTATTTAACTTGCCTAAGCCTGCCTTAAACAGCTGTTGGGTATAAATGGGCCATACCTAATCCATTATATTGCTTGAGGGATTAAGAGAGCAAGAAAAGTCACTTACACCACCATTGTTAGACACACAGGTGCAAACATTTTCCATTGTTAGGGTTTTTAACAAATGAAAGGCATATTCAAAAAGTATAATTAAATTTCAGCAAAAATTAGTTTTGTGTGTGAGCATGTGTTTACAGGAAAATGGAGGGATGAAAATGTTATCAGTTTTCTCAATGTAAGTTCAATAATCAACAACGAAAGAAATTAAGCAATATGATTTAGCTCGAGCTACAGAATAAACAGGAAATTTTAATGCTGCTTAGTGAGATAATTAGTGAGAGGTGCAACGCTTTAAGAAACCCTGAAGTGCATGCCATTTCATCTGTAGATCAGAAAAAATTGTGGGTAGGGGCTCTTTACATTATCTACAGAATGAATAGTTTCCTGACATTGATACTATTAACATCCTACTACAACTGTTCAATAGTACTGCTTGTGTTTTTTTTAATGCTTTTCATAACTAACTTTATATATAGGTGTGTGTGTGCAAGAGAGAGAGAGAGAACCCCCACAGTAGTTAGCTAATTCTTTGTCATAGATAAGTTATTTCACACCATCCTTCTTTTTTTGTAATAACTTCCCTGCAGTATTGATTTTGATACTTTCCAAAGGTGTGTATGACACCAGAGCTCCCCTGTCAACACAGCCAGTGCCATAGCAGTGTACAGCATAGTGTGCCATTCACGTGAGTTCAAACATCACTACTTCGGGCCTACAAAATATCAATATAGGAATATTTAATTAATTATTAAAGTGATTGACATTTTGCAATTATTATTAATTAAAGTACTGAAAAAAATAATTGTCAGTAGTAGGATTCACAGAAGGCGGAGGGTAGTTTGGATATTTCATATCAGCTTGTAGGGTGACGAATGGCCCCATGTGTAGTGTACTGGCCTTACTATGGTTGAGGGCTTCAGCTCGATCCTTGTTAGAGGCAAACTTAGTTTGGAAACTTCTCATGGCATGATTTATTTTACTTTTCCATATCAGTGCACCTGGATGGGTTCTCTCTGGGGATGTTCCTAAATAAGGAGTTTCTTGTAGGTACTTTCTGCTCGCTGTATCTTTATAAAAATGCAACATTTACCATTATAAATGTTATTCATATTTTAATAAATTATTTGCATATTCTTAATTGCAACAATGGCCAAAATTATTGCATCCCCCAAAATAACTCTCTTCAGGTGTAATTACATATTGTGATTTCCGGTTTGCTTCTGATTTACCATTTATATAGTTTTTTTGTTAATATAAGATTCTTTTAAAACATTGAAGAAAAGTGTGGATATACTGAAGATGATTGCTTTATTACTCTGTACTTACATCTCCACAAGGAATCACTACATAGAAAATTAATGGTTAATAACTTTCTTAATTATCTAATACAGTTTAATATAACAGACAACTCAACATTTTGTTTAAAAACATAATGCAATTATTTCAGCCACCACTGTAGGTTCTTGATAAAAAATATCTGAAAATGCAAAAATTGTAGGTTATTGGAACTTGTTACCAGATGCCTCCCCCCTTCTTGGGAATTATGGTCATGTAACAAACTTTAAAAAGCCATACAGTTTGCACAAATCCCACCAAAAATATTTAAAAATGGAAACCCGATAAGATAAAAAAAAGTAAAATGAAAAGAGATTGGACTTATCCTGCATCATCATGTACATCATCATTGTGTGCTAGTCCCTATCTGAAGGTAAAACTCTTAGTTCACATTCCCATGATCCAAAATATCTAGTGCTGTCATGGCCAAAGTTTGGAATGTGTGCCACTTGTGTCGCAGCAAGCTTTCAAATGTGGCCTGGGAGATCCATAGCAAAAGTTAAGATGGCAAGAGTCAAATGTGTATAAATGTTACAATGTTACTGTGTTTTCATATTTGTCAATGTCACCATCAACCTTTAGGCCTATGCTAAGCTACAGAATACGGAAAACATCTTCCATCCCTCCCTCCTTCCTTCCACTTAGCTAAAAACGCTGCAAGCTTCTCAAGGTCATGTGTGTCCAAGACTGCGGGACAGCACTGTTTACCATGCTTTTCAACTCAGTATCCTGCTTCCAAACAACTATCAACAATTAGGAGCACTGTAAAAAAATAGTGCATGATGTCGATGTTTCCTGGGTAGTTTTTGCTTTTATCTGCAGTTATCAGGCTTGATGTGCGCCAGTGCCAGCGGTGAGTGAACTAGGGCTGCTACACTCTATTGCTCAGTCAGTGTGATTTACTTACTGACCGTAAACTGTTTTGAAAACTCTCCACCATGAATTAAAGTGAACCAGGGCCTATTGAAATATAGATATGAAGATCATGTGCCATGCTGCAAATTTAGCATTGATTGGAAAGAGCAGTTCCTTTAGCGCAATGCCACAGAAGCAGAGTACCAAACAATTTTAACATGGAAAAACACATAAAAAATCGTAAGCTTACTGATGACAAACAAATATCCTACGAGATCAAAAATACAAAATAGTTTTGCTAGCAAGAAAAAAATAATCACTTCATTCCCAGCAGACATTCTTTTAAAAAAAAAAAAAGAAGTCTAAAGAGTTAATGGGTATGGTGGTCACGTGGTATGGAGTATCATTATTACTTGCACAGAAAAAGAAGTCATATTCAGGCAGGGAGAACATTATTCTAAAAAGTTTAATCACAGCAGCCCAGAATTTTGGCAATTCTAAAATACAAGAAATTTCTCTTTCAAAGAAAAAAAATACAGTGGAGAGAAATAGATGAAATGGCCGAAGAGTTGACTGAACAGATGCCATGCAGAGAAGTGTGCATTCTTTTCCTCCCCTCCTCCTATTGGTGAGAGGACTGCTAAACCCACCGGAGCACAGCTCTGTTTTTATCCGTAGCGTCAGCAAAACCTTTGAAGTAATTGAGAAACATCCTTAGGAGTCGCTGTATTCCACATCAAAATGGACTGGTTTGTGTAAAAAGGTTAAAACTTCAGCGGATCACATGAATTTGGACTGGGATAAACTCAAAAGTGTGCGCACTGACAGGGCACCAGCAACAGTTGGCAGGTGTTCCGATTGTGTAGTGCTATTTGAGAAAGCTCTTAAACATGACATATTAAGTAAAAATGCATAATACATGGTAGGGATGCTGCGTTGTGAAGATTTTGGTTTTGAAAATATAATGTGCGCTGTTATGCAATATGTTAATACAATTTTGGCTATGGCATTAAATCGTTGTTGATTTTGGAAATGTGTGGAAGAGCTAGATTAGAGCAGTGAGCTGTTACTTCAATGTGATGTTTGGTGGCTGTCAAAGGGGGAAAAGTGTTACAGCAGTTTTCCATACTTAGGTCAATAGTGATAGAATTCCTTTGTGGAAACAGTGAGCTTTGTTGATGATTGCATTTGTTTGAATGATGGCAAACAGCTCAATGATTTGGCATTTCTGACAGATATCATGACTCATATGAATAATTTAAACATACAAATTCAAAGCAAAGAAATTCTCTTTTCAACTTCGGTAGATACATTTGATGCATTCAAAATTAAATTGACATTCTTTGCAAAACAATTATAAAATGGTAAATGAGATCATTTTGAAAATCTCAAGAAAGAGAAAACTATATGGAACAGAAAATAATAAAAATAACTGTAGCAACAGGTGTATTGAAAGAAAGCCAAACTGAAGAAGGAAATAGTAATGATTTTTAAAACAGAAGAAGATAGCTGTAAAAGAAAGAACTCTGAAGATGTATTGACAGAAATCAATTTTCAACAAAAGAACTTTTTCTTATACATGAATTTGATGGATGCATTGACAAACACAACATAGATCTCTTTTCAAACCTATTTTACTTTTCAGAGGATAGGATGAACCGAATTTCATTGACTCTGACCTGCAAATGGCAGTAACAGAACTCAAATCCAACTGATACTTAAAAGATAAATGCATACAGACCTGCACTAGTGCTTTGGATGATTGTGAAAATGTATTTTTGGACCTGTCTACCTGACACCTAGTATCTAAATCTTTTCAAGTTTGTGAACAAACACTGTCATCCATGAACTTAATAAAGAACAAACAGTGTACATGACTCACTGAAAAATGATTTAGTAACAACCTATGACTGGTAACCACATGTTTGCAACTGTGTTAGAGGGAAGTGACTGCATATATCTCATTAGACAAGAGAATAAAGTCATGCTTCTAAGCTGTGCCACTATGTATATCAGGATTCCTGGGTCTCGAAATCAATGATCATGCCAATTTGGCATGCCAGTTAGCCACTTACCTCTTACATTTTAAAGTGACACTTTAAAATAAATGTTTGGTCACCACTAAACCAGAGAGAAAAGATACTAACAATGGTGCTCTCCAATAATAATCCTTGCTCTCAAGAATGTATCTGCTGAAAATCTCTACAAGCATCCTTCATTTTTATTTGGGAGGAAACTGTCAGTTTGGGACAGAAGACCAAGAAGAAACCATGCCAGAGAGGTACACCAAACTGAGTTGATCCAAAATGCTGGGAATTGAACTCAGGTCCTCATCCTTAGAAAACCAGATCACTGCACTCACTGCCCTCCTCACACACACACACACACACACACACACACACACTCTCTCTCACACACACACACACACTCTTTGTAGAATGTAGCATAACTTCTTGTCAATGGTTATAATATTAAGTGTCAAAAGATGCAGAAAAGTTCAAGACCATCAACAGCAAAAAAAGCCATTACTGAAATCCAAACAGACATTCAAGCTGCAGACTAGCTGGAAGCTAATAAAAGGTGAGAGAAGTGGCACAGTAGCAAACATTCTACACACTGAAATTAATAAAGCAGACATTAAAAAAAATTTTTTTTTCCATCAATTCTCTAACTTTGGGTTACTGATATAATTTTATTATTTAATTATTTTTAATACTGCATGACACTCTAGCACTTTGTATTTTTAATGCCTTTATTGTTTCCATAGAAACAACTTCCACAAACTTTATTTAAGTAGCTTGAACCCACAAGGTAAGTGCTTAAAATGTTGGGATTTTTTCAGTCTCCTTAATGAAAATCGCCTTCCTTTTTGCCTATGTAAGATTATACCAATAAAGCTTTACTCTGATATCTGTTACCTTTTCCAAGTCATTCGTCAAACAAAAAACTAAGCACAACACATAATAAAGACTCATTATGTTAGAGTTAAATTGAATTGATGAAATACGGAAGATTTCCACTTGAGTGATAATGGGTGTGGATCATTACCATGACAGACCACAAAGAACAAATCAGCAAGGTCTGAGGTTAACTCACCGGGCACTGTTTTAAAAAGTTTATCAGCCCATATGTTTGGAGTTCATGGAAGACTTTGCCGAATGTGCAAATAACTACAAAACCAAGGTAGCTGTGGTCTTTGTAACGTGGGTCCTCCTGATTCAACTTACAAGTGGACTTCATTAGATATGGGTACAATTTTTATGGCAACGGATGGCTCTGCACATGGCCACTGGCCCGCAGTCCAACCAGCAGCGCTGTTGGACTAAATTTATGTAGTTGCAAGTGCAATGATCAAATGAGTGGTAGAAAAATATCGAGAGCTCTCTTGTTCTACAGGTCAGAGCTTTGAGACAGCAAAGCCTATATCCAATCTTATTGCTAAAATGCTGCTGCTGATAAAGATGGAAAGAAAGATTTACCATCAACAAAATGGTGAAAAAAGTATTCTAGCAGTATCAGATGCTTTGGAAGTGGCAAACTTGATTCGGATTCTGATAGCTCTACAATACTTTAAGTGAAAGTGCCAGCACAAAAATTCGAATAAGCTGAAAGTGAATGAGTGAACTTGCTGTGATGTTGGTGAAAGATGCAAGTGCACATTAAAGCAATGGTACTTCCAAATGCACAGTAGTTACTGACAACCAATCCAAGAACTACAGAATCAACAGCAGCAGCAGTCAAGACTAATTTCAGAACCAAAAAAACAAGAAAGACTGAGACAAAGTGATTGGCTGTCCACTGTACTGACTGGCCAATGTGTTGATATATTTCCAGACAGGGACCATCACTGTTCAGCTCAAAAAAATGCAAATGTTCAATGGCTTCTACTAAAAGTCATCAACATAAATGACATGTATCAGCCAAAGTCATTGTGAGCCAACACACAAAACATGATGCTATACCATCTCTTTGATAGTGTTCAGAAGCCAAGTGAGTTTCATAGGAACAACAGAACTTAATATCACTGTTTGCATGTCAAGTTTTCCAAGAAATGCTTGATTCCATCAAGAGAAATTCAAAGGCTTTAGAATCAAATCTCTGAGAAAAGTATGCAAATTATTTCATTGTAAACAGGTGGCACTTTCCTGTACCTCTGCTATACCCTCTCTAGACAACATCTGATTGAAGTAGCCAATCCCAATCACTTGGCCAATCATGAATCTTGCTACCCTTGTTCACATGGCAGATGACTAATACAAGCTATAAACTTGAGTTTTAATGCAGTTGACTTACATTCAAAATCTACCAAGCTAAGATCACCATACAATCTCTGCAACAAGCAAACCTCTTGCCACACCAGTAATTTCTTACCTTACCAGAGAAAAGCAAACATTTGGAGGTAAGGAAATGACGAACATCAAGTAGAAGTATCTTGTAAAGACCATCAACATGACTAGCAAATTGAGTACAAGCACCTGACTGTACAACCTCAAAAAGCATTTGCTCTGAGCAACCAAAAGGTGGTTGACTTTTGCAATGCAGTTAACTTGAAGATGTCAGGAAACTTTAGATCCCTGATAGTACTAAGAATTTTAATTGGATGACACATCCATTGAAATTCCAAAGCAGCATCAATACAAAAGTGCCAGCACAGAAACATGTTTACAGCAGATGATAAAATGGCATTTTTTTTGCAGGCTTACTTACAAAGAGGTGCCATGGATACAGTTTGATCAGCCAAGCTGAAAGCAGGGACAAATAGAATTTGAAACTATCTCCTCTCCACCCATAATTAAGTGTATTTTCCCATGATGCTTTTGAATAATTATGGACTCAGCAAGTTATTTATATGAATATTAAATTTAGTTCATGTGAGCATAAGGTAAAAGAGAACTATATAATGTACTCTTAGAATATTTCTGCTATCAAAACCAGTTTTAGTTCAATCTCATCAGCAGCAACATCACATGCTATGCAGAATTTTTTGTTCCTTTATCCAATGCATTGGTTAATTCTCATCTGAAGTATTATGGCCAAGGGAGGCTGACAGGGAACAAAGGGGTTTAAACAAAATGATTTTTAAATGAAGGATCTTCTGAGTGGTTAGGAAAATGTAAACTTTGTAGCCTAGTATGTCAAAAATTACCAGGTAATCTTTAAAATTCTAAAAAAAAAAAGGGTAAGCAGGTCGACATGTCTAGTTTTTCTATCATTTTGAGGTCTAAACTTCATCTTTAAGAAGAGTGACTTACTGCACAGACATTGGCAGAAAACACTTGTAGCACCTGCTTGGAAGAAGCCAGGTATTACTATCTTATTCAGTCTAAAGAAAATGTAGCCAAAAGAGAACAGTGTCTTGTGCATTATTAATAAAACCAGACAAAAAAAAAAAACAAAAAAGATTCAGAAGCATCTTCATGTTAAACCTGACATCTTCCAGCTGATATTTTACCACTGTCATACATAATGTAAAAATTCAGTATCATTCACTTCACTGATTCTACAATAGCATGCATTCATTTTTAACCATAAAAATTAATTGATTTGTTGTTTTAAATTTTTTTATCAATTAATTAAAAAAAAAAAAAAACTTATGAAAGATGCAAGATAGATAAGGGAGAAGAGATGCTCTCACATGGTGAGTTCTCACAATCCTTATTCCAGATAACCCAAGAACAAACCTACTGGAAATCACTACCAGCATCTTAGATATGGGAAGGAACCAGAACACTCAGTAATAGTTGGAAAAGAAAAGACCCTTCAGGAAGGTATGCCAAAATAGTCAGCCATGCATGAGTAATGAGCTCAGACCTTCAACCACAGCAGTCTGGTACTCCACCCATTGAAAAAAAAAAGGATTACAGGAAATACAATGGAATTCTTTTTGCTGTGAATTATTACTGCTGGAATATATAACATAAATTGAACACACATGGGATGGAGGCTAAAATACAATAATTAAAAACCAATATAAATGATAGATTCTGATACAGCTCAGTGTTGTCTTTACAGTGATGCAACAGATTTTTATCTGGAAAAACAACAAAATCAATCCATGTAACACAGAATTTTTTTGACAGACGTTTATGAAAAAAACGACAAGGTTTTTAAATTGAAATTATTCCAAATAAAGCCATAGTTTAATAACATAACCAAGGCACACATATAACTATGCGTTTACTTCACAATAAATTGAAATTATTCCAAATAAAGCCATAGTTTAATAACATAACCAAGGCACACATATAACTATGTGCTTGCTTCACAATAAATTGAAATTATTCCAAATAAAGCCATAGTTTAATAACATGACCAAGGCACACATATAACTATGCGTTTGCTTCACAATAAATTGAAATTATTCCAAATAAAGCCATAGTTTAATAACATGACCAAGGCACACATATAACTATGTGCTTGCTTCACAATAAATTGAAATTATTCCAAATAAAGCCATAGTTTAATAACATGACCAAGGCACACATATAACTATGTGCTTGCTTCACAATATGTCATAAGATTAATGGATTTTTAAATTTTAAATTATTTTAAAAATAAATTCATAGTTTAATAACCTAACCTATGTATGTATGTATGACTCACAATATTCATAATCAAGATAAGGTTTAAAAAAAAAATACAAACTATAAATGAAAGATTTATGTTATTCTGCTTACTCATCTGATGTATTTTTATCTTGTTTAGAAATAAGATAAATCATATATTGTGCTTGACCTCTGCCCATGAGTACTCATTTGTTTATTGAAAAGATAAATTTATCTGCTTGGAGGAAAATGATTTAGTTTTCCTTAGCATAAAACTCAAAAAAAAAAAATGGAAACTAAAATGAAAATGAATAGAAACTCATGCAAGATGAAAGGTCATCCATATTGCATTAATCAGAGTTGTTTTAGTAGTATGACGATGTACAGAAGCTGGGTCGGTTTTTACTGGTTAAAGGTCCATATCTCTGTACACTACACTGCTGTCAAAAAACTATAGAATTATTTGTTAAAGTGTGATTTTGTTAAACAAAGAAAACCAAACAAACATAATTTCAATATGTAATATAGATTTGACATAATTGTACATCCATGATAGTAAATGGTAGTGCTGTTGTTGAGTTGTAACCCAGTCTCAGTAACAGAGATGACCTCTCTACTGTTGGTGACAACTCCTGCCATGGTTATCTGTTAAGGAACTTGGCTCTTCCAACTCCACTAGAACTTCATCGTTTTTAGATGTGAGAAGAAACTGAAGCACAAGGGATAAACCCAGACTGGGGAAGAGGAGTGAGAAGAAAACATGCCAGGGAGATACTAGCAAACTAAGCAATCAGATATAGAACTCCTCAGTCCAGTAGTCTAACTACTGAACCACCAACTACCCTGGTAACTGTAGTGTCCTACTGAGTCCGCTCAATATAAACAACCATTAAAATATTACTTGGAACTTTTATACACATCAGAAATTAAAGGAGGGGAAATCATTCGGAAAGTAATATGAAATTACTTTATTAAACCATTTTGAACAATATCTGATGCAAAGTTTTACAATTTTTACATTATTTAAATTTTTTTTTTTTTTGGTGCATCTTTATCTGTCCATCTGTGTGCAGCAGTGATGAGTCGTGGCCATGTGGCTGAACAACAAGAGATAGGTGTGTTTGCAGATGTTGCTAAAGCTCTACATAAAACTAATAATAAATGATACAGAGGATGTTCAGATAAGACTGTTAAAGCTATTACAATGGCCAGGCAAGTGGAAAATAGAACATAAAGTGGAAAAAAAAAAAATTACATCAGATTATTCCAGTAGGAAATGCGAAAAATCATGATATCAGAGATTGGCAATTCAGGAGTAATTACCAATTAAAGTCTCACTAGTGAACAGCAACATATTTTGGCTTCTACTAATGAAGCTGACAAGCTGCTATAAATGATAGATTGGATCAGGGAATGTGGTTCAACCACATTTTGAATACTTTGTGCATATATGGATATTGAGATATTGGGAAGCAATCATCAAAGCTTCTCTACACCAGTTTTTTTTTTTTTTTCTCTTCAATTTAAAGATTTAGATTAGAATATTCCAAAAAATACTAGGTATGTGAAGTTTACTTTGTGTGTAATTAGAGAAACACTGAAGACTACATAGTTTTAAAATATACTATTGCAATTTATAATTTGATTTTAATGCAAAAATAATTAATTAGGAATTATTAAATTCATGTAATAAATAATCAATTAAATATTCTTATATATGTGTGTTTCTGAGTGCTTATAAAGTGAAATGATGGTAGTAGTAGAGCCCAGACAAATGCCATACAATATTGCATAGCTGAGACGCTCAGCCACACACAATATATGATGTACACAAAGTTGCTTTTGTAGTCTTCTTGACAGAAGAGCTGTGGTATTACCTATGCAAGTCTGAAAAGTATCAAGAAATTCCCACGAAGTTAATGATAGCTACGAGCTTTAAAATGAGGAGGCAGACGATGGATAATAAGCGAGACCTTTAAGTGTTTTTTTCCAGTTACAAACATCTGAGCCAGTGCAGTCAGTCACTGAGCGCCGTGTGCTAATAACGACAAACATTTTTAAACACCCTACTGATGTGGATGCTTTACCTGCTTAAATCGAAATTCTTTCCCGCTCTATTGTTTTTTTAAACAAGCTAAAGAAAGGTAATTTAATTTAAAAAAAAAGAAAATTGTAAATCAAATGAATAAAGTTTAGGAAAAACCAAACAAATGGACAGACGGACGTTCAGTAGTAGTGCCAGTCGGCGGGGAACATTTGTTATATTTCTAAGCCATTATACCAAGATTTAACTGTCTGTGAAATTGGCAGTCAAGGTTCACCTGTAAAGGAAACGGTTACTCATATCAGGTAGAAGCTGAAAATGTTTTCTAACCACTTCAAGACGATTAACATTATATAGTTACATGGGGAGATGTTAGATTTTTAAAAAAAATACAAAATCAAACCAGTGAAGTCTTTAACTAGTCCGCAGACCCAGAAGCAAAGTGAATGAACATTTGTTAAAAATGACATCCCCCCCAGCTTAGTATGCCTGAAACTTCTATTCCACCTGAAAACATCATTTGTTTCTGTTAAAAAAAAAAAAAAAAATTACCCAAGGTATTTTCTTTCTTCTTGATTTCTCCGTATTTTGGAAGAATGAAAGCTTCTTCATTCTTGTTTTTTTCCTCTCTCAGGTGGAGATCATTCACCTGGACATGGCTGCTTTGATGTGCTTTTCTTATAGAAGAATCACCTTGCCCACATGGAACGAAGGAAGAAGAGAACTTTAATTCTCAAAATCCGACCGGCCTGCTTTAGCCCGATCTAAAATCTCCAAAATCTTTTCCTTGTGTACGATTTGTTTCCAATGAATCTGAAACATTATCCACGTAAGTAGAGCGTACTTGGATAATCTGGAAAGGTTGACAAAGTCTGTAAAAGCACCGCAGCTACAATTTGTCGGTACGGTGAGATATGTTGTTTAACAAAAACATACGATGGCCTGTTCAAAGAAGAGTCCACTTATGGGTGTTTCATACTTATTCCCACTAGTGTACATCAGAACGTTAGTCAAAGTTGGTGACCAATATGAAAAAGTAGTCAAAGCTTGGCAGTCTGAAATAAAGATCCTATCCATAAGACGTTCTCTAAAATATGTTTGGTAGATATAACGTACAACAATATTTAAATATTTCTGGAATGTTTATATCAATGTCTGATATCATTAAAAAAAAAAAAAACAACATATCACATGATTTCACCAAATAAAACAGAACTGAATCGTGTATTTCCCATCTAATTTCTCAGTGAAAATGTGTAAAAAGTCTATAAAAGTCTGATGATTTCTTTCTTGAACAGGAGGAGAAATGTGAATCACTGGAAATAAAGTGGATTAACTAATTAGTTGAGGAGAAAAAGGCTAAGCACTTTAAATCACACGTGTAATCTAATTCTTTCTCAGTGTTTTTAAAGAAATTGAAGAAACTTCAAGTGGTAGATAAATGTTGGCATATTTGAATGAGTAATTACAGTGCTGAGTAATGATCAACTTTAAATTTAATTGCTGAAAGAGTAGTTGAGAGAGATGTGAAGTTTTTTTACCTGCAGTGATTGTCATGTATGGAAGGTTATTCCCCTGTCTGTGTCCCCAGTGGCTTGGCTCCTCAGCTGAAGAGGAGGAGAAATGTTCAGTACTACGACAACAGCTGTTTGGGAATCTCTCGCTTGCTATTCACGGCAGTCAGTTGCCAACTTCGAGCTTCACAGGCTGGCTTGGGAGAGAGAAGTGTGCTGATGCTGCCATAATTAAATTACAAAAGAAATTGATTTGTGGTGCTAGCGGAGAGAGAGAGAGAGAGGGGAGAGGAGAGAGGGAGAGAGAGAGAGAGAGAGAGAGGGAGAGAGAGAGAGGGAGAAGAGAGAGGGAGAGAGAGAGGAGGAGCAAGTAGAAGGAAGGGAGGGGGCTACTAATCAAGCAACCCTGCAAGAAATTTCGCTAATCACATAGCATGGTGATCAGCAATCGCACGTTGAATGGTCCAGTATTCCCCTGTCCTTTCTGTTCACACAACACCCGCATACACACTCATTAACGTGTGTATTCACAGAGCCGAGCAGCCAAAGCAGAATATAACACAAAAGGCACAATATCTTCTTCTTTTTTTAAAAAAAAAAAAAAAGAAATGGCAAAAAACACTAAAACAAAGCACATTTTTGTTTCTGGTATTTTCAGAGCACTTTCTCCTCCTCTTTTATGATTACTAATAAATGAAAAATAACAAAACCAATCTGGTACCATGGTGATAACTATTTTTTATCACAAGAATAAATGTGAAGACTTGGAAATTTTACAAAGCTTCAATTAAAATAAAACCAGTTTGAAAATATTGTAGTACATGTTGCATATCCATCATTTTTAGATCTTTAAGACGACCTGACTAGCTATTATTATTATTATTATTATTATTATTATTATTATTATTATTATTATTATTATTACTATTTATACCCTTATATACAATATTAAATAACAAAAAGAAAACCTCTGTCAAATGGAGCCTGTAGCAGATACAGAGGACTGGAAAAGCTATCAGTACTTTTTATGAGAAATAAAGTAAACAATGAAACAAGGGCAAAAGAGAGATAAAACAAAAAAGGAAAGACATCAGATAAAAGCAGAGGGAAAGAAAAAAAATACTTAATGATAAAATATTATATTTATTCATGAGTATCCTCCACTTGGAGTAAAGTAAACAAGATTTATAGGTAGACAAAATATCAATATCTGCTGTCCAGACACCAATAAATGATATCATGCCTTCATCAAAATAATTACTGTTACTGAAAGTTTATTGCTTTTAAGAAATCCTGATTTATATACAATTAGATTGTAGAAAGATTTCAATAAGTGAAGATTAGTCATTATTCCTATTTAATGGAATAACAATTCAAAATATTTTTCAGATGATGAAGCATGGCCAACTTCACAGATAAATGATTTAATTTCTAAACATACCGCAGACGAGAAAGAATGGCCAACTCCAGCAGGTAAATGATACAGTTTCTAAACACGATGCAGCTTGCAAATGGACTTCCCCTGGTTTAGAAAAATATGTGTTTTTAAAATGCACAATATATAAATTAAAAAAAATTAATTAATTGGAAGAAATATGCCAGTATGGCCTAGAAAATTAAATAAAAGTGAATTTGGAAACCAGATTAACACTACAGTTTAGAACAAGATGTACTTTCAAAATTATAAACAGACACAAAAGTCTATAAATAAATAGACAACTAAGAATAATTTTTCTAAAATAACTCACATGTATCATTGATTTCAGTAAATTGAAACTTTCAAAGCTTTTAAAACATGCACAAGTCACACCTGAGCTCTCTGTGAAGAAGATCACAAAGAATGTTGTGTGTGTTATAACTGTGCAAGATGGTGTGGCCTTACACAAATAAGGCATTTTTTAATACTTGCACTTCAAAGTAGCTAAAAAATTTTTAAAAGACAGAAGGCGGTACTGCCAAAGTGTCAACCTTAGGACATTTAGATACATTTTTTTACACACAGAGACATACATATATAATCCCTTTGAAAGAGCAGAAACCAACTGCCATTTTGTATGAGGTCAGGTAATTAGTCTGGCACTTAAACCTCCACCAATGGAAACCAGGTGAGAGACCGGCCACTACACAGAAGTGCAACAGTTGAATAAGCACAAATTCTCTACTATAAATCCTCTGCAATAGCTGTGGGAAGAGACTGGGGAAAACCTATACAGGAGCAGCTGGTACAGAAGAGCAAGAAGAGACCATACCACAGGTCTACAAACCAAGCCTGACCTCATTGGTACTTGAACCTGGGTCCTGCAGGCCATAATGCAATGCACTCAACCGTCTGCTGTCCAAATATTTCTTACATATATTTGATAGCTTGTAATTAGCAATTTTAGCACTGAAATCAAATCATAAATAGTAGTGATATACATTAAAACTATGTAATCTTTTAAATGAATTTAATGGACAAAAAAGATTAAAAACCTAAGCTCTGAACCTCAATTGGGGGGTGGCGCTCCTAAAATGTTTCTACTACACAATATTTTAATTATAGTTTTTGTAGAAAATCTAAAAATATTCTTTATTTTAGCTTGGCTTTGTTTTCTCTAAGAACCATCAGAATGTGACTTAAATGGTTATTTATCACTGCACCAATATCTTCAGTTATGGACCACAACTTAATTTTGACATTTTCAGTTTACAACTTGGTGACAGTTTTCAGAATTGTTCGTCTAGAGGAGAAGACAACCGCTGCTCGATTGGTATTCTCAGAGATTGGTGAAATACAAAAAAAAAGTGTCAAATAATAAATATAAAATTTCTTTGTTAATTTTCCGAAGTAAATTCTGGGTATGCCAAACCCGGCAAATGTGTAATTAACTTTACTTTAAAGATACAAGTTTCTGGATGGGTTCAGTAAAAATCGGTGATAAGTGATTTCTCTTAAGCTTGTTGTCACTTGCGAGTTAGTGCAATGATTTATCATGAAACCAAGGTGCAATAATGATTTGCATTTTTTCTTTAAAACACATTGTTGTTTATATTATCTCCATGTAGGTGGAGGAGATGCATCATGTGATGACCAATGTTTAGCCAGCCAGCGAGCCAGCTTTGATCAATCAGGTTAGACAACCAGCAATCTTGCTTTAAAAGAAGAAAAAACAAACAAATACTCTATTCACTAATTGTGGCAAAGCACCTGCTGAAAACCAAAGTTTACCTGAAGCTGATGGTTATTTCTCTATTCTGGGAAAATACTCATTGATCTTGTTCAGTATCTGTTGGAGACTATGAAAAATCTGAAACACCTCCACAAAACATTATTTTTTATACTTTCAAAAAAATAAAAAAGAATAAATAAGAGATAGGTTAACTAACAGGATGCAGGATGGAACACTGACAGAAATGAGCTGTGATTCAATAGGAATAAACTTTTTCTTGTCCCTGGTGCCTATAGAATCCTCCAATGTTGACATTACAAAAGTGTTTGATTGAGTTAAACTTTCTTTCCTCACAAATCTCTGCCCTGACTTCGAGGACAGACAATTGATGAACTATAAGGGAAAGGTATGGGGACCTTGTGATCAAGTAAGTTATCTGGTACAGTTGTTAGAGAGAGAGAGATGAGAGAGATGAGAAGAGAGAGAGAGAGAGAGAGAGAGAGAGAGAGGAGAGAGAGAGACCTATGAGTGTTGTTGAGGTGCAAGCCAGTCAAGAGTTGCCTGCAGAAACTATCACAAGTACCTAAAAATCCCTACTACTCTGTTTACATCTCACAGTCAGACTGATGCAAAAGAGTGAGAAGTATGCTATATGAGGTCATAGAACCCAAGCCTTTATCCAAGGCAGGTTGGTACACCACACTCATTACTGTCTGCCACCCATCAAGCTAAACCATTCTCTAAAAGGCTGGGACAAGTAAAAAAATTACATAAAAGCAACTTAAAAGCAGGTGTACAGGGCCTAAAAAAGTGTCCTGTCTATCTTACAAAACCTAAGAAAACATTTCCACAATTAATTGCAATGTATGCCAACCTATTTACTTAGTTCAAGTGGGATTTATCTAAAAAGGACAGCCAAAAAGGCATGACAGTTAATGATGCCTGATCATGAAGGTTTCAAATGGAAAAATATTTACTTTAAAAATCTGAAAGAGACCTGTGTCCACATGGGAATCATTTTCTTTTCATTAAAGGAACTTTTGCTTTGAAACGAAACAAAAAAAATATGTTCTCATAATGAGATGCTACAAAAGATACCCTTCCAAAACTAAACAAGACCAATTCTGGAAGTATTGCCTTTTAAAAATGTAAACATACCATTTCCTTAATTCAAATTTGACCCAAAACAACTGATTTATTTTTCCAGGACTTATTTGTTGATATATATTTAATGAGGTGATTATGATAAATATTAAACAACTGAGAAAAAACAACTTCTCCAATTTTAACCTGCTCAATGTTAGGTTATAACTCTTTAACTTAGACTCAGCCTATGTGAAGTTCTAATGCTATGTTCAAGTCTCTCCCAGGTTGTAGTTTCGTAATGAGTTTAATAAATGCTGCAAGAAATCTTTTTTTTTTTCTTTTATAAAACCTTTAAAGCAGGTAAGTCAAGCAGAAAATCTAGTCCTGAAGCAAATGCTAATTCTTGTAAAGCATGTGTATAATAAAGAAAAAATTACAAGGAAACTTCTCTGAAGACCAGAGACTCTAATGAACTACAACATGCTTGATTTTTACACTGTAGGCTTAATTTAAGGATGAAAAATAATACTTGACAAAAATCAGTTTCTCATGATGCTGCCCATAGCATGGATTAGAATGACTTTGTAAATGATTTCAAAGTAGATGTTATTGTAAAATTAAAAGTAGAAGAAAAATGTCTTAGGCAGAAACTGATATAAAGTTTGTAGCAGAATTAACCAGCTAATTAGCATTATATGAGAAAATGAGACAGCAGTAACTCACTCTGCCATCTTACTTATGTTTTCATCACTTGGCCATTACAGTTTTTTACTTTTGTTTTGTAGGTTTACTAGAAAAAAAAAAGATTCACTCATCAATGTTATGAAAAGGAATAAAAAATTTTCAAATTAAATTTGGGTTACTCCATTTTGAAACTAGACCCAAGAAATTCTTTCCACCTTAGCAGAACTAACAAGAGAACCATCAGCATTAGAAACAGAAACGCACAGAGGATGTGCACAAGCAATGAGAAATTGCAACTGAAAGACATGTTACACACATAATGCATTATTACATACATTGTACAGTGCAGTGGCATTTGGTGTGTGAGCCCTTTGCTTTATACAGAGCCATGATGCCTTGTTCTCTCCCTTGTAGGTTATCAATGTGTGGACCTCTGTTTAAAAGACCCTGCAGCGCTTTCCATAGTAACGTTCTCAGTAGCCAATAACCCATATGGGCCTTAACGATGTCATTATCAGGACTCTGTCAAGGTCAGGTAATCTTTGCGAATGGTCCATTAGCCTCTTTGCACCACACTAGCTGTATGCTCCGCATTGAAAGACGAGTCTTTGCCCAAAGAGATGCCTTCCTCTGGGAGAGGCGTGGTGGATAAGGACTGGGCTGCCAGTGCGCCCTTGGCTTTATGCAGGTCTCCAGCACCTTTTACTGACACGCAGCATTGCACTATCCCTGCTCCACCACTACACTTTACCGTAGCTGTGGCATGCTGACTGTTATACATACCACTGTCCAGTCTGCCATTATTACCAGATAGTTCAACCCCAGACTTGTCTGTAAAGATCATCTTCTGCGTTTGCTTATCCACTGTCTAATTTATGCTGCCCCTTTTCAGCCCTTGCCATCTGGTTGCCTTTCTCTAGTAAATAAAAGTTGACTTACATAGGAATGTCATGTGATATTTCTCCCCCTACCCCCAAACTGTTGTGGTGTAGTCCTGTCGATTACTCCCCCACCACTGTTTTGTTTTGATAATACAAGTGACTGGACTTAAATCTGCAACCTGTTAGCTTCCAAGTCCTTTCTCAACTTCTTAGACCAAAACGTTAGCCCTCCACACTACCAGGGAATCTGCCCAATTAGTCATGACGGTGACCGCACAACCCTAATCCCTGACCCCTAAAGCAGCCTTTCCTGGCTAACTGCCAGTGGGGCTCACAAAACCAGAGTATAAGAGCACAAGAAGCCAGCTATGATTGGTATTTCTGCTTACAGTGAAGTGTTGAAGAAGCAGGTGACAGTGTTTTAGGATGGGCAGCTCACAGGCTGCCAGTGTAGGTGCGGAAGGTCAGGGAGAGGGGTGGTTAGGGGCAGGTGGCTTGAAACCTTAGCTCCTGTTTCCAAAAAAAAAACAACAACAAACAACAAAAATCAAAACTAAGTAAAAAAAAAAATTTCTCTCTTCAACTAAAGAGTTGGCAAAACAACCAGGCAGATGCTACGCAATTATTGAAAAAACATCCCCCTATACTTAATAAGAGTGGTTTTTATTTATCTCATGTGTATGGCCACACACCAAAATAATTATATAAATTTACACGTTATTTTATGAGAAAAAATTAATCTGAACGTCCTAATCATGTTGGCTTGAAAACATCTGTAAGCTAAACTAGGCAAATGAAGCCGTTTAAATCTTTTCTCGTAACCAAGGCCATGCATATTAATTATCATCCTAGTAAACAACTTTTGAGTTTTCTCTAAAATATTGGCATCCATTGCATAGAGATCCCCTTTCTGTAGTGTACACTCAAAAAAGAGCCCTAACTAATAGAGAGGGACTATATAGTATTGCCTAAGACCCTTTGACTTTAAAAATGCTTAAGTATTGCTGCTGACTTTTTAAGGTTCTATGTACCATGAAACCTAAACCCTTCTTATCTGCTACCATTGTAGTGGTAGTACCATCTAGTTTGTACAAGTAATTTATATCAATATTTTTAAGTCCAAAACTTTTGCATTTGTTAGACCAATCCACTAAACAGTTTAAACCCAGTTGTAAATTTAATATCATTATTATTATTAGCTCTAACATATAATTTGGTATCATCTGCAAATTTCATAATATTATTAGATATCCCGATGCCAATATTACCTACATATGTTAAAAAAAAAAAAAACAGGCTCAACAACTGGACCTTGAGGTACCACACTGCTGACCATCAAACTTCATACAGTGCCCTCTAATACACCTGTGAATTTTGTTATTACAAATAATTATTAATGCGTAACAAAATGTTACCACTTATACTAAATTTGCATTTCACTACCAAACATCTCCATGAAATTGTACCAAATGCTTTATGAAAATTGAGATAAAGAACATCATTATCATAATGGTCCATGTTACACCAGTGCCAATTTAAAGGAACTCTAACAAATTAGTTAGGCAAGATTTCAAGAACAAACCATGCTGATGATTTTTCAATGAAATTATCTTCACCCAGGTGAACAAACTCCTCCTCGTTAATACCCTCAAGCATTTTGCTTAAAATGCTAACCCTTTAAAGCCCAGTGTACAATATATTGTGTAGCAATTTTGTTCAATATGGCCCCCCCCATACGATATATCTTACATGTAAAGTTGTGACTGTTTCAAGTTTCCATACTCAATATTTGCTGACAAGAGTTGCTTTCCTTCTGGTTTATTTCAATATGAGCATGCTTTCTGCTGTATTTCTCGTGGCTATCCAGCATGTGTGTCATTTTTTGAATTCTTTACAAATTTACAAAGTTGAGGGGATGGCACCAGAGAGACAATACTTAACAGATGGAGCAACACAGATTTTTCTTGGAAATATTCCAGGTAATGGAACGAATGGTAAAATAGAGTTGTCCGAAGATGAATATGATGATACCATCAATCCTCAACCATGTGGTGAAAGTGAAGAAATTGTGGTACTTTTGATAACAGACCATAGCCATGCAAATGGAACCGATGACCTAGAAATGGTGGTCAGGAATCCTTTTGGACATTTGGATGTCTGTGCTCAAACTCTGAGTCTCCAAATCCCATCGAGAGACCACACAGAGGAGGACTTCAGACTAGCACTAATCGAAGACATTTTACAGAACAAAACCCGCAGAAAGAATGGTAGGCCTTCAGCAAGACAGGAGCAGGAGGACACACGTCTTGTATACCATTATTTAGAGAATCTGGCTGTGTGAATGACAGTAGCAAGACTTAGAAATAGAGTCACGTGCAGCAGAAGGCAAGGAGAAGCATCTACTTCTACCCCAGTGTGATGAAAATTGGGCAAGTTTCTACTTCATTTCTGTGAACTTACCCATCAAGCTAGTGAAATCATTGGGGAAAACTTAGACACGGGCTAGACCATCTGATTGACCTAATATGGACCCTAAAGGGTTAAAAACTAACATGATCACAGCTTCTTCTTTTTTTTTAAAACAACATGGTAACATTTGCCAGTTTCCATGTGAAGAGACTTCCCAAGTAATTCCAATTTCATAAAAATTGTACTTAAAGCAGGGGCTAGATCCAAACTGTCATCCACCATCTTCTGGAAGACATTCAGATACTTTTTAAACTTAGTTTTCCTGCCTCTAATTAGTTTCAATCCATTCAATTAAAACACAAAAGTTTGCACCTTTCAAAATGTAAATGTGCAAAATGAAATTTGGCTGGTTGACTAACGGAAATAGTGTCATCAAAAGTCCTGCCACAAAAGTTAAAAGGGCATAGATAAATCAGGCCGTTCAGAGCAAGTGTGAACCTCGTTGTTGTGTGTTTCAGAAACAGGCAAAGGTACATGGGTTCAATTTTAATAACATTACTTTTATTCTGTGTACATTTTAAGGCCATATGAGGTCTGTTAAAGAAGCACTTAACTGTATTGTGCAGCTTGCATGGTTTAACAAAATGGCTTCAATCGTTGTTAAGAAAATTTGACCAGAACATGGACAGACACTACGATCCATTATTAATAGAGAGAAAAATTGTTGTGGAAAATAGTAAAGAGCAACATGAAGTATTTTATTTCCACATGTGGCTTGCAGACAGATGGCGATGTCGGGTTGTCTTACCTAGCAATGGTTACTAAGGCCTAGCTAGGCATTGTTGACTGAGCGATCTTGCTATTTTGAAGGTCAGTTGCAAAGCCACCACAAATTGTAATAAGTATATTAAAAAATAAACTGTCATGCCTGAGGCGTTCATATACAGATTTGTTATATATGTCCTCATGGGCTAAAGTGCTCATCCGTTTAATTTGGTTGCTTCATCTTTAGGCTAGATATCGACCCACGACTTGCACTAAAATCAGTGATGTAAAAGTAAAATGAAAGATTGAACTTGAAAATGTTAAATGTTAAAAATTCAAGGCCACACAGATACTAAGGATGCAAGGAAGCTGCTTTTTGAAATTTCTTTATTTAAAAAATAAAATATTCATGCAGACTAGCAGTTTGCTCGTGAGTTTCATGCCTTTTTATTCCTAATAAAGAAACAGTAGCTATTGGTTATTTCTAGGGTGCCAGAAAAGTCAGTGATCCACCCTAGTTAAACCATCAAGACTCAGAGAAGTCAAGACTTTCAAACAATCTGGCTATGCTAAGGAAGAAAAATACAAGTTCTTAACAAATATTTGGAAACCAAACAGTCCAAGTTCCAAAAGGAAGAGGAGTATGGGGAAAAGAAATTATTTAACTATTAATGATATTAGCAATATCAATGGTTGGATAACTCTGCTGCTTTAGATGACACATTGTGTTTACCCTATTTGTGTTTGACTGTAAAATAGGAGAAAAAGAAAAGGATAGAAATTAAGAATGCACCAATGAATGTGATATATTGATAAAACCTATTCAGAATGAACTAGTATCTTGTTGTGCCAATTTTACCTGTGATCAAGTTGGTCAAAACACCAAAACTACAGGGACAATAGACAGGAAGCTATTCCCAAACATCTGTAGCCTATTGAAGATCCTGCATGCATTACTCTGCCACAACTTGTGAGTGTGAGACCTCAGTTTCTGAACTTTGATGTCTGAGAACCTACATGCAACTACAATAGAACAAGTGAGGGTAAATAGACTTGTGTTGCTTCATGTGTATCACAGTATGGATATTAATGTGCTGCAAGTGTGTAGTGAATGAAAATATTAATTAAATAAACATGAACTCTCATATTTGAGGCAGTAAATTTTATCACATTTAGTCGTGTTTAACATATCTGTGCTATTTAACTTTTGTGCAGGTGTTTAACGGAATAAATATGACCAACATTACTGACACAAAGTACGAGAGTTTAAATACAATAAATACATGTGAAATTCATGTTTATATTGTTCATTCAATCAATATTTTCATTCACTACATATTCTCTTATTTTAAGTTTTGGAAGATTGTCAGCATGGAAGGATGGATCTGCCTTTGTAAAGAGTAACACCATACGAGAGGTAATTTTAATAATGTGGACTGGTCTATCAAGGTTCTCATCTTCTCTTTTGTAATGGCCAAATTATTAGTATTAGTATTTTAATGAAGGATCTCAGCTTTAAGAATTAGCTCATCACTTTCCTGAGTAAAACACAAGCAAAATAGATATTGAGCATACTAGTGTGTCCCTTAACAATAACATTTCCCTAGTCATCTTTAACCCTCTATGCACCACATTAATTTTTACCTCCCTTATACTACCCTAGTCTAGAATTACTACTTAGTATTTCTTTTAACTGACTGTATATTTACTCAACATACTCAAAATGCAAAACACATGGGGTTGGAGTGGCATGGATTTGTCATTACAAAGAGTTATATTAATGACAAGGAACTGCATGTCACAGCCCCTATGACTCAACCTATGCTTAGTAATATAGATTTGAAGGGTGTCCCAGATGGCATAGAGAGAGTTAAATGTTCCTTCATACTGTACTGTCTTTAATAAAATTGCTTTGGTTTACATTGAATTGCTTCTTGTAACTCTTAAGTGCAGCAACTTTATAAGCACAGTACTGAATTAATTCAAGTTTCAGCAAATCAGTCTTGACCCGTAGCCTTAACCCTTTGAAAGGATTTCCTTTTTCTGAAAAAGCCTGAGCTGCCCCTCTGCTTTCTGTGATCATGCAAGTTTTTACCCTTCTAAGTAGCTCATATTGCTCCTGCATGACTTTACCGAGTTATATACATGTCAGCTGAAAATGCCACCATTCATGTCTCTGATGCATTTATAAAACCACTAAGCCCTTTTACTATAATAAATTGAATGTTACCTGGTTACCAGAGACAGGTTAAGCTCAGACACTCCAGGGCGTGTGTTTAAAGACACTGTTACCTTGTCTAATGTGACCACAGCATTTAAATAAATCACTCTATTTACAGTAAAAACACAATAAGAGAACCAAAACAAAAGTTGATCAAATCTGAAAATAAAATAGCACTCAGAAAATTACTTTATTAAAAATAATCCTAAGTTGACAAACAAGAGTTCTTTTTATTTCTTGTATAAGCCTCTTTAGTAACTGATTTCTTTCCCTCTGTAAACTGCATAACCCATTATGAACCAATGTGGACAACAAGGAGACATACTAATGGCTTTAGCACTACACTAAAAATAGTATCTACTTGGTGAATGGTTGAGTCCTTCCAAGATGGTAAATTGGTAAATAGGTATCCTGCTACAAAGAAAATTCCTTTCAGAACTCAGAACTCTCTAATTTCAGATGTGGGAGAAAACCCATGTGACCAGGTAGAAGAGGTGTGTGTAAGGAAACCATGCCAAGGGGGTACAGTACCAGATTGAGCCAGTGCTGATTAGAATTTTAACTTATGCCTTCAACTAGTCAATCCAGTAGTCTGACCAATGGAATACCAGCAGGCACTAGTAGCTGATTAAACATCTAGAACATTTATCATATTTTTATAATGTTCTAACAAATCTAAATGAAACAACAACAACAACAATTATCAGTGCTACTTAGCAATAGCCTGTAATGATGAGGATCCCATTAGTGACATATGACATTTAAAATATTATATAAAAAGAATTAAAAGAAAACATAAATTCTAGAATAATGTATGTAGATGAAATGCCAATCTAGAGGACTAAAATGTTTATTATTGTAAGGACTCTCAACATACCATTCATGCAACTCAAGAAAATACCTAGACAGCTAAGCAAAATTTAGTTTATCGTAGTAATACCAATTACTGGAATTATTAGCTTAATCAACAGTTCTAAATGAAATTCTATAAACAGAAGCACTGATGCTATTCTATATAAAAGCAAAAACCAATTTTGCTTAAAGATGAACTTTATTTAAACTTTGTCTTCAGAAATAAAATAAGCTTCTTTTTATAAATGTTAATTTTTCAATATGAAAAGCCAAAAAAAAGTCTACTTAATTGAAAGGGCTGCAATTACCTGGTTTAGCCTACAGATGCTTTTGAGTTGAAATTATTTATTAGTTATTTTGGTAAAAGAACACAGAGTTAGGTGGATTCTCTTATAACACCCCATCACCTATCATTGTGTGTGTACCAATATGAGCAGTATAACGTATATGAAAATTATTAAAAATTCATTTTTTCTTCTGTTGTTTGAAAATATAAGATTTATTTTTGCATATATAACCACAGATTCTCTGAGGTTTGATATAGAATTCTTAACACTAACATTACAGTGCACTTACATTAAAGGTGAGACCTCCATAAAGTGGTACATTTTTCTTCTTCTTGTACACTTGATTCCTACGAGGGTGACAATCCTAGTAAGGAAGTGTAGTGCCATGGTTGACTGGTAACAAGCGTGGGCCAATCCTGTGCCAAGTGTGAACTGCATTTCCAACTTTGGCAAGGAAACCTCTACTGAGATTCTTCATTTTTTTTAGATTTGCGAAGAAACCATACCAGGGGGGGGGGGGTACACCAAATCAGGTCAGTCCCCCCCGCAGGAATCAAAATCAGGCCCTCAACCTTAATGGTCCAATAATCCACTGCACCAAACAGTGCATTCAAAACAGACATGTGTGACTGATGAGCAGTTTCCGTAGCGCCGACCTTGAAACTTCTGGCTTCAGGTAGAGGCCAAGAGGTTCCAGGGCTGTTTACCAGGTGTTTTCTGTGATCCATGAGTTCTGCATAAGAAAATTAATTTCTGCCTAAGCAAATTTTAAAGAACAACACATTCTTATTTAGACCTCAGGGAATGTCTTTTCGGCAACCAGCTAGTGAGAGCTTAGAATGCTTTACCAAGTCTCTTCCTGGATCACAAAAAGTATCACAATTTTAAAAAAAAAAAACAAAAAAAACATAAGATTATGGGGAGGTGTGAGCGACAAACTGGCCTGGTTACAAACTTCATGCTCCTGTGGATCATTCAACTTCCTTGATGTTAGAAACAAACTAATTAGTAATTAGTTTAACTTTACCAATGAGAAGCACTGGAAGAAGTACATATGCATGATCTCTCACCAGAAACAGCTAGTCACCACTCAGGAATTTCATTAATACCAGAAAACAAAGGTAACCATATACTCCACATTTTTGCCTATAGATCAAAAGGTTTAAAGACAGGGACTTTTAAACCAATTAATTGGCGTTTCCTGCAGTAAAATCTCCTTTACCACACAATACTACATAACCAAGCTGTTCAAAGCAAATGCATGAATACATAGCTGGCTCACATAAAACATTTATCAGTAGAGTGCCATGTATTCTCATATAACATAACTGGACTATCAAAGCAATGGTATGTAGGTAAATGATTATGGGTTGCAGATGTCCAACTACGGTGGAGCCAAAACTAGTGCATCACCTCATGTTTTTAAACAAAATAATGACTATTTACTGTTCACTGTGTGTTACTTTGGCTGCCAATGTGTTTGCAGGTAGTACAGACATAGCCCTAAATAGAAAAGAGCACAAAAGAGGGTGGATTCCAGTTATCAGCAAATAAATCTCAGTCTGATTAACAGTATTGATATATATATATACCTATACCAGTAGGCTATAACAACTATGTATTTGTGCAGCATTAAGTTTTGGTTTAGGTTTTTTCAGGAACACAAAGAAACAGGCACCTGAATAATGCATATATAATTATACAATTGCATTAATGTACGCTGGTGTTTAAAATTATGAATACATAAAGAGAAAACACTTACATGCCTTTTAAACCACAACACTGCCAATAAAAATATACCATTTAAATTTAAAAAAGCAACAAAGAAGAAGAGTCAAAAGAACCATAACGTATCGGAACTTGTAAACTATTAATTGTGATATTTTTATTGCTTCATGCATTTTTATCAAAACAGCCATCTTTTGTGCAACTGACTGCTGCACATATTTTGGGCAGCCTGTTCAGTATCTTTTCAAGATATTACCTTGCAAGCAGTCTCCCCATCCCTCTTGTGAGTAGTGCCAGAGCTGACTTCCTGTGGACAGACCTTTTTCCTTAACTCCTTGATCTACTTTAACCACCCATCCACATAAGTTCATTGGGGTTCAGATCTGGAGATTAGGGGCAAACCGCTGTGCTAAAAAGTCCTGATTATTTTCTAGAAAAGTATTGTGTATTGAGCTTTGTAGTGTACTCTGTATCACCACCTTGTTGCAGTATAAAGCCATCACATTTCAAATGAGGCCCTGGTGAAATTGCATGATGCTGCAGAATATTGGACTGTCTCTCTCTCTCTCTCTCTTTAAGAATTCTATCAATTTTTTATCGTCACCAGCTGAATAACCAGAAAAATAATCAGATACTTCCACATGCCTCCACCATGCTTAATTGTGGGAAAACAGCTCTCCTTATACTTTTGTCTAAGATACTCTTGCTGCAGGGAACCAAATATTTCAGACCCACTTAGTACTTTGCACCATCGGTCCAAGGTACGCTTTTGATGATGTTCAGGCCTGTCCAGTCACTTTTTATTGTTACCGATTCCTAAGCAAAAGGTCTCTCTAGCTTCTGCTAAACCAATCAATCCAACTTCTCTTAACTGTCTTTTGGTGGTAGAGTTGAGATGCTGACTGTTGCAGAAGAGTTATGGCCAGCAGTTGATTGGCTACCTGTGAAGAAAGGGTTTGCTCTAAGTTTTGAAACCAGTGACCCATCTTCCTGTCCTGTAGTTTTTCTTTCTTTCTTGGCCTAATATGTTGATATATTCATGGATGTGCTATTTAAGTTCATCTAAAAATGGCTGTTCACCTGCCATTCTGAATAATTTCAACTTTCTCCACAATTTTTCATTGGGAGTTACCAACTTTATGAAAGGCAGTAATGGTCATGCTTCATATGGAATTTTGATCTGAGCTGCCATTTTCATTAACCAAAGCAACCAGTAATAGTCATGATTCATGGAGTCCATTAACATTTGTATAAATGTAAAGAATGAACTAACAACTGTTTAGATTAGTGATAAAAAATAATATTGGATGAACACGATAGCATCATGCTTACAGTATAAACTAAATTTAATGTCCATTGAAATATCTATCCAGGTAAATAATCACATATAAAATAAAGTGATAACAATGACACAATTAATCATTTATGTGTTTTCAGATTTGAATGTTATTCTTTTGCTAGGAGAATGCATTTTCAATTAACACTAAAGTGTTGAAAAAACAAATAACTATACATGGTTGATTCATAATTTTGGATACCAATGTTTATTTATTAAAAAATTTTCCTTAATTAAATATACATGTTTAACAAATTGTTATATATATTAAAATCATAAGTATATATTTAGTATTCTAAAGTACAAATTTTTTTATAGCTTTGTCTTTTTTGTAATCTCTTGGATTCTTGTTGTTTTTGACAAAAAAAAGAGAGGAAAATTCCTTTGACTACAAACCTACAGTTATTATATTGGTTAGGTTTGACTGACACAACCATTATGAAATCAGTAAAAAAGCTGCATAAGGGAAGACAAACCTTATATATATATATATATCAAGCGTTATGGTAAAATGCACTTTCCTGCTAACTTCTATCACTTACGGCCTGTTGGCGGTGGTTTCTTTTTCTAGACCTGACAAACAGGCTCTTACGGGAGTAGTTTACAAGACGAGCTAATACTACATGTGAGGCCCAACACCTATTTACAATCAATTTTACTGTCAGGAGTTAGGTTTGTCTAGTGTCTCGTTACCATTCCCTCCCCATTAAAAGTCATGAAACTGGAGTACATCAGGTCAGAAATCCCATGCAAGTCTTTGAAGCATCAAAATCCAACATGCTACTAGGATGATTAATGCAAACAAAAAAGGTTTTTGTTTAATTACTAGATTATAAAAAATACAAACAAAAATGGTAATAATTTTGCAGAGTACCCTTGGGCAGGACTGAGGCTAAGCATTCATTGCCTACGAATCTTACTCAAACTAATTATATTTTTTCATCAAATCTAAACTTCTTAAAGGGAGAATTTCTAAGACATTTTTATTGACATGTTACCATCCATAAAACCAAATATTAAAAAAAAATAAGTCCAAGTCAAAACTGCACAAGTAGTTGTGGGGTTAGTTACTACCCTGGTTCAGTAGGAGAAGAAATCAATGGCTGTAGGCAGGGTTCCAAGTCCACGTAGAATTACCCTGAGCTGTATATCAGAGAAAAAGTGATCTTGTCATAATTACAGACCCACACATCCAACAGCCAGGATTGGCAGAGTTTCAGACCAAACAAACATGGCTGAAGAAATACTAACAGTGCACACTTAAAGGAATCATGCCAACCAACAATGGATGTTAGAAAGTTTTTCCCCGTTTTGGCTTAATCTCCCATTTAAGGTAACATCTCCTGCTTTCGTGGCACCTTTTCCTTTTCTTTTCTTAAATCTACAAAGGTGTTCTCTTAAAACTAGACAGAAATTTAACAAAAAAAAGAGAAAACTTACAAATATTTCTAGTTTGAAACTCAAATGAGTTAATCAACGTCTTTTTATCCACTGAAATCTCTCGAATAATACCTGAAACTTATAGCTCTTCCCAAAGAATTTCCAGCAGAACATATTTTGATGTTCTAGAACAAAGAGACAAGTAAACGTTCTAATTCAATCTTTATGCTACCAGGGGAAATCAATCTGGGCAGAACTTTACAGGTTGTGTTCAATTCACAGCAATAATTAAAAAAAAAAAAAAAAAAAATCCACAAAACAACGCTGTGAAAACTGCTGTTTGTTTTTATAAAAAAATTTTAAATTATATGTTATCATGGCTGCAGCATCCGCTGTGGGTTTCAGCGGTCAACTTTGAAAATGAGTTCTAAGAGATCTGAGCAGTGTGGTGGCTTCCATACTGTTGCATTGTGGGAGCATTTTTTAAAAATAACCACAATCAGATTACATACACTACACCATGAACAACTTGATAAAATTTTAAACATTGCTTCATTAGCAAATGATCTGCTGTTATGCGTTTCTAAAGAGATGGCAAACATTTTAGAGAGAACAAGAAATATTTTTTCAGCAGGTATTTCAAGTGGGAGAGTATTGAAATATTTGCAGGTATTTTTTTTCTTTTTATCTTATGCACATGTTGTCCCATACTGTGATAATATATGCATTTTTTTTTTAAAAAAACTTAAATATACCTAAAAAAAATATTAAAAAGAGAGAAAAACTGTTAAATAATTGTTGAAAGGCCTTTAATGAAATTTTTAGAACATTCTGGAAAACAAAATATGCTCCTCAAGATTTCTTGTCTACTCTCTACAATAGTGGTAGTTAGCATCTGGATACTAGGGAAGTTGCTCATCATATTGTCAAATAATAGGGAAATATTATTTATGCCATAGATCAAGAAAAATTGAAATTTACATTACCCGTTTTTCACATTTGGTTGAGTACCCGCTCTTTAACAAAGACAAGATTTTGTGTTTATTACCATATGCACACTTGCACGTACACACATCTAGAGCTCATTTAAAAATGTCAACAAAGATGACAAATAATCTAGAGTTTGTTAAGCTACAGGAAAAAAAAGATAATAATCTAGATTTAAATTAAAACATAAGAACAAAGGTTAAAATCAGAATAAAGATAACATATAATCTAGTTTATTAAAACACGGTAGCAATGGGAACAGGTAATCTAGTGTTCATAAACAAATAAAAAAAAACAGGACACAATAGCTGTCATTCTGGCAAGTGACCTGATAAATCGTCTATCTAAAATCAGTCAAAGTTTATTTTTCTATAACTTTCTCGTCTGTCTGCCTGCTTTGCCTTCATTACAACTGAAACTACATTTATGACACCATAAATTTACTGTGAACACAGGTTTTGTTATAGCAAATCCCCTTTCTTTTTATATTTTTAAAGACCAATATTTCATTTTTATTACCTTAAAAGGAAATTTGCAATCATGGCTATGGAATCTTGAAGTGACGCCATTAGTTGTGCAGCCCACATTCACTTTAGTGTACAAACACAACTTTACCTCCACACCTCGTCAAGAATTACAGCCCTTGAGGCTTGTTTTGAAAGCAGAGATGCTTTCAGCTTGTGCTCTGCATTATCTGTGCTTCTATGGATGTCATGATTTATAGTAATCGGAGAACACGAGCAGAGAAACTGTGCGCGCCATTCAGAAACTGACAAGTTGTGATCACCGGCATCTGTTGGAGAAGCCATTCATTGCCGTGGTTGTTTGTGCCACTGTGACTTTCTGCTGAAAGAATTTGCCAGCAGTTAAATGAAACATCATGGCTCTATGTCTTTAGTCTTCGAGGGACTTGCTAGATTAGACATCCGAATCTCTGTTTACAGGAATATCTAGGCAACAAGGTTTCTTGGTATCACTTTATTTTCTAGCACACCCTTTACCTGCCAAATTAAAAACTTAACTTTGTGACGTGTATACACTGGAATCCATAATTATGGACTATTTTGTGCATAAATCTACTTATCAGTGCATATGGTTACATCTATATGATTGTTAGAAAATATACATATGTAAAAAATACAAATAAGACAACATACGTTTTTATACTAACCACCATTAATGTACTCAAATTACTAGGCGTTTATGTCTTGAAATCAATTAAATTAATTAGACAAGTCAGTTTTCAGGTGCCCATACTCATAACTGATCCAACTTAAGAACAGTACACTCTACCTGCTATTATGGCTGATCTGAAGGATAAATTATGGGGGAGAGTGTAAAAAATATATATAAAAAGGAATTTTGAAAAGGCTTTATTAAAATATTGAAAAAACATAAACATAAAATTAATTCTGACCTATTCTCAGACAACAAGCACAAACAACGAATTGCGAAATGTAACATTTGCAGTAATTGTTGATAATAGTAACTTATATACGACAAGAACAAATATCATGTGATGTTAGCATGTCTAAATGTATTTTACAAACATTTTTGTTCTAGGACTATTTACAAGATTATATGCAAGACAACACGACAACAGCAAGGATGCAACAGATTAACAGAGAAGGTTGGAAGCAAGTCTACACTTTTTACCCAGAAATGTTGATACTCTTGACAACATGGTTTTCTCATTAGTCTACTCAAACAAATCTACCATCGCATGATATTGATCCTCTTGCACTTGTTGAGTATAATGGACAAAAAACAATCGCCAAACTAAAAAAAATGGAAAAAAAAATGATTGGTTCAAAATAATAGAAATAAATTCTGTTCTAGAACATAAGTAATGAGATGTTCAACACCAAGGCAGGATTTTAATATGCCTATCCTTGATAGTAGCCCATATTTTAACTAACTCATCAAGACAAATGCTATCAGTTAAGTCATTCTCATAGGCTAGTGACATTATAGCATCAACTCACTCACTCACCATGCAGCTTCTGCAAGATTTAATAAACTTCAGTCTGCTAAAACTCCTTTCATCTTTGTACATGCTGGGGCAGGGCAGCTGTCAATAGTAGTCTATATGTCAGGGGTAGCATTGGGATAAACCATACTGGTTTTCACAAACTGCAAAATTACCAGCATATCTGTAGATGTTGTTGTTGTTTCGGGGCAAAGTATCACTCCTCTGCCCACATAACTTCTCAATCTGAACTTTAGTTGTGATCTTGTTGGGGTTTAGCACATCTAGAAATGGTTCAAACAGTTTATGGTCATTCTGCTATGGATTTCTGCTAGAAGAGAATTTTAGGCAAAAGTAAATTCCTTTCTACAGAATGAATGCACTCTTTATTATACTGTTGCATTAGGATTTTCATATAGTCACCTAGTTACTTTGTGGTGGTGGGGGGGGGGGAATCCCAAAAATCAGGCATAAGAGCCAATTTTTTAACGAACATAATCACTGAACATATTTTTAGCAAAATGGCTGGTGGGTGTAGCACCTTCCTCATCGAGTGGCATGGCGCCAAATGGCATTGCAGTACCTGTTTATCTCGGGCCACCAAAGAAAAGCCCAACAAACTCTTCAGTCCACTTTCTCTTTCTAGGAGCAGCCACTATGCTAATTGCCTTGTTTATATGAGACAAAAGTGAGCTTGGACTCCACCTCAGAAGATTCACAGGTTTTCTGCTGCCGTTTAACTTGTCAGTTGTGATCTAAAAAAGACTGGGGCACTTTTTAAAAACTGCAACAGAGACTGGGAGGAAAATATAGTTCTGTGGCCTTGATCGAAAACATGAGAAACTGAAAAAAAAAATTATTATAAAAATAATCAATGATGTTTGTTAGGAAATAATAAGAAAAGTTATCATTTTAAAGTCCGAGTATTTAGAGAGTTAGCACATAGCTTAATCATTGAAATAACCCTGCACCGTTTGCAATGCATATTTACCACACAGCAACAAACATGGTTACACAATCCTTCTCCATAAATCAACCTCCCTATTCAGTCACTGCCCCCTACCTTTGGAAATTTTGTAAGAGGACGCTGGAAGAAGAATTTGCAGGTCACTAATTGCATCTTAGAAGCATCACAATATCACCATGGTGATAGAGATGCTGAATGTATCTAGATGGATATGAAAGATGTGTTGGTGCCACCAATTTGGTTGGGTTTATTTTTAGAGTAGTAGATTCTGGTTAATTTCAGAGTGGAACATTGGCAGCATGTGTATATCACTATCTTGATACATCTCAGAGATGCTATCGGAGTGAGCATGCTGATGCTTGAAGACCCTCATTGTCTGGTTGAACGATGACTAAATTATACAATGCTTCTTTACAGAAATATAATTAATCTTTCGTATACATCTAGAGGTCAACAAATTAAAGTCACAGTCCAACACTGTTATTTAACTTAGATCAACTTATAGTAGCCAAGACTTTTACCCTAATTTTAACTTTAAATATCCAAATCTCAAAATTATCATATTTCAAAAATATTTCCAAAGCATAACCATAAACTAAGTCCATTCTTAAATGAAACCAGCCGACCTCTAACTTAACTTGGCCTATCCTGTAAACTATACTTTTCTAATACAAACTAGCCCATCCCTAACTTTAAGCAAGCACTAATTTTGCCCTAACTTCAACCAAACAGTAAGCTAACTAGATTCTCTAGGATGTGGTTTTTTTTTTTGTTTTTTTTTGAATCTGTAATCTCTTGGTTGAGAGTCCAACATTATTGGCCCACCGGACCACTAAAACTTTAGTACAATGGGGAAAAATGAATAAAAGAATTTTGAAACACACTAGACTTTGATGTGGTATGTCACTTATTGGTTAATAGTTCAACATTGAAATCCGGTTTGAGCAGTTGGCTCTACTACTACAATTGCCAAATGTTGGGAATTCATTTCTATGCAATCTGTACCAAGATGCTGCGATTTGGTCAGCCAGTTCAGAACTCCCATCCTATCAACATAGTTAAAAGGATCATCAGGAACCTTAGATGGAAGAGTTGCAAGAACATTTTATTCATACACAGAACACAGCATATCTAAAGTGTTCCCTCACCTGTTGAATTAAGTCAGCATTACTTGTAAAATCCAATTGGGGTTCATATTACAGAATTATTATATCAAGGTGTGATTCCACAAAGTTTTTATTTTGTACTTAATTTTTTTGAAATGTATTTTAAAAATCAGTCTACAGATGTACAAGTCCTACCATGATATAACAAGAAAATTTCATCTAATGCATTGTCTACAACCTTCTATCAGTCATAATTTTCTTTTTGTTATAATTTAGCTGTTAAGTTTCACAGGTTGTCCATCATACTCATTTCAGTAGTTTTCCACACTTACATACTTTTTAAAAATTATACTTAAAATGTAAAATGATTATCACTGAACATTATTTTTTAAAAGATTTCTACTTGAGTCTCCTTATGGCTTTGCAAGCTAATCTTCTTAAATGACACAGGTGTGTTTTCAAAATGTGTGTGAATATTTTAAAATACTTTTGTCTTCATCCATTTTGCTGACAGACATGTTTTGGCCACACATGTTGGATATCTAGCAACTGACACAGCTTCTCTTCCTCTTCCCTTCTGCAGAGACTTACTCTTTTCTCTCCAATCTCCTCATCAGAAGAGTTATTATAGTCAATCAGGTTGGCTAGCTACTAGATCTGACCAAAACATCATGTTTAATGGCTTGCCTAGAGAACTATTTTTCCATGGCATTTTGATGACAATAAACATAAGAAATAGTAAATGCTATGTAAAGATCATCTTTTGGTTCTTTATGGCAATCATTACAAATGAACATAATTTTTTGTTCATTGAAAAGTCAGAGTTCATTAGGTACATGAATATTTTAATTTCAAACACCTAATAGCCATACAGATTTAGCTCCCCTAAAAAAGTCTAGAAAGACAAAATATTTCTAGCACAGACATTCACTCATTCACTTCCCCCATTACAGTAGTTAGAATTTTAAATTGATTTAAATACTAGATAAAAAAGACATACACATCATTTGCTATTAAAATAGAGTAGGTAAATTTTTATAAATGCTACACAAATTAATCTTGAAGAGAAGTATTATCAATTACTCTCTATACCCGCTGAAAATACATATTTTTCACAGAAACAATGAATGGAAACTTGCAAAGGCATGCATAGATTAAGATACATGTTCAAATCTACTTTCAAAAAGTTTAAATCTCTCCCACTCTAATTTTGGTGATACCTTTGATTTATGTGAACCCAATTCACTCAACTTCTTTATTATTCAGCCGACCACAGTTTGACCATGAAAATGTAAATGCAGAGCAGCCTCATTTATAAAATCATGACACAAAAATCTACAATTTATCTTAATGAAGCCTTACCTTATTAAACCTTAATGAAAACACTTAGACAGGTAGAAATGTCTGTTGAATCCTGGATGGGTTCTAGTGCAATACAGAGGATTCTGTTCACAAGCTTTATTTTCTTTTAAACAGCAGTTCTTGCCACTTATCAGGATTTCTAGTATGACATGGTGGTAAAATTACCGCTAGTCATGCATGTATATTTACTAGCATCATCACGTGATTATAATTAACAAAGTTACCATGTGAATGATTAAAGTTTAGCATTACAGTTGTCCTTCCCCGGTATAAGCAGTGGTTACATTGCTAGAGCACCCACGAAGAGGTGAAAAACTGCGAATATTGGACGTGGTCCATAAAAATGCCTATAAACATAAAAATATAATGTAAAATGCAATTAAAAAAATATAAGTAAATATATAATAATAATTTAATAAAAAATACACCACTCAGAGAAACACTCAGCGAAACATTCGAGATAGCTACACGCGGTAAACTGGGATGATGCTGGGCTGCATCTGCCTGAGACAGCGCCTCGTGGGCAGCAGCCAATCAGCAGCCAGGAGAAATGAATAACACTCTCGGATTGGCTACTTTCAAACCTCCAGCCAATAGCATTTATTTTATATTGATATTTTGCTGAATTTACATTAGTATTTATATTACAAAATTAGTAAATTATTATATTGCTATTAATAATTTAGCGTTAAAAAGTGTGAAAAAATATATATATTGCCACGAAAAAAGCCATAAAAAAATCGCGGAAGATATTTGTGATTCCGCGAATATGCAGGGGTTTCCACGAAAAATTATTAGTTGGGTTCTAAGGAAAATTCAGCGAATAACTGGGGGCCGCGAATGCCGAACCGTGATTACGCGGGGGTTGGCTGTATAACATAACATGAAAATTGATATGTGAAACAGTTCACCTTTAAGAATCTGCGAATTAGTTTAAACTGAGAGACATGGCAAATTTAAAAGCCATTATTTTACTAAAGTTACTAATTTCTATATTATACCTTATTGATACTGTACTTCCTAAAATAGATATATAGTAATCAATCCCTCCAGGACAAATGTGTCATTGATATCTTTAGTGTTCCTATTTTTTGTATTAATCAAGATTTAGCTTCTAGCATGAAACATGATATATGGTAACTTTATCAGGTTCATTTCACTAAAAAAAGTCTACATTGTATTGAAAACTTGCCTAGTAATGGGATTGATAATATTCCTCTATGTAAGGAATCTGTGTGCATCTCATCCTTTGGTTTGTAGTATATTTGAACCTAATAACTGAATGCATCAAACTGTTTTTTTTTTTTTTGGATTATTTGGCTGAGTAAGGCTCATGGTAGACAGAAAGCAAAGGAAAGGTAGATATTTCAAACATTTCTAAATAGCCACGTTTTCTGAAAAACTAATATGAAAGTGTACTTTATTAAAATAAAGATATCTTAAAGCAGGATGGAATCTAAAACATGCTCCTGATAATTCAGAAAACATTTTGCGATGCAGTTGTAGCATTCAGGATCAGTGCTATCAACTCTAGCATAATTATGTGCCATCAAGGTTTAGCTGAGCGACAGGTGCTGCATCACAAGGGAGTGTTTCCACAGTTATTTGTGGACCTCAGAGATTCTGTGCACCAACAAAGCAAAACTAAGAGTGCGTGTTGCACTTAGAACAGAATAAGATGCAATTTTAGGCAACAAGATATACTGCAGAATGTGGTACTGTAAAGTTCTCTGTAGTTATGGGATGAGGATTGTTGTGATTCAGGCGCTTGAACACAGATAACAATAAAATTTTGCCTAGCTTCTAAGAAAAAAATAACTAGTACAGAGTTAACTCCCTTGTTTCTGCCCGACTTCAACAGATAGAATTTAGAAACTCAGTATCTTTATACGACACATTCCGGTTTTTACTGATAAACATGATATTTGCTAAAAAAAGCAATTTTCTGTTCTGTGATAGTTTAAGGACTCACTGCAAATTAACCATGTTGCACTGTTGATATATTTTCTTGGGATTAAATAAGTTAACCTTAATGAAATCAAGATGTGTGTAGATGGTGGTCTTCTGTCATATTGCTGTCTTAGCAGTAGATTATGGATTCTGTTAATTCCAGGACCTGAAAAAGCTTATAAGCTCCACAAAATATCAAAGTTCAGGCAACCTTTAATCAGGGATTTATATATGATTTGGTTTTCGGAAGTTTAGGTTATCAGTCAATGCATTTACAACCAGAAAGAATTTGCGAAACCAAAGAAGAATCAATGGTGCAAGAAAATCAATTACAGTAGCTTTCATCATGCTGAGATGATGCTGGAGTTGGTTAACAAATAGAGTGAATGTAATCCCTCACTAAAATAATATTTTGTAACAACTCACCTGTGCCATTAATTCCCTTTTGAATCTTTTTGGAAATGAATGGATGACACCATATCTCTCTTGTGAGTAAAACCGTAAACAACTTTGCATGTGTCAGCTGTGCAAGATGATGCACTGTATGTGTGATGTTTACATGGGATCTAATCTCACTAAATAGTAACAATATATGTTGTAACCGTGTTTCTTTAAAGATGACAAACACAGATGTGTATATATTTATATATATATATATATATATATATATATTATATATGTTTTAACGCCGGAAATTTGTGCACATCAAAAAGACTTTCTGTTTACTAAAGTAAATTTTGCACACAAACATTTAGCATTAAAGATGTAAAGTTTAGAAAAGCATGTAGCATTAAAGATGTAAAGTTTAGAAAAGCATGTAGATTAAAGATGTAAAGTTTAGAAAAGCATGTAGCATTAAAGATGTAAAGTTTAGAAAAGCATGTAGATTTAAAGATGTAAAGTTTAGAAAAGCATGTAGCATTAAAGATGTAAAGTTTAGAAAAGCATGTAGATTTAAAGATGTAAAGTTTAGAAAAGCATGTAGCATTAAAGATGTAAAGTTTAGAAAAGCATGTAGATTTAAAGATGTAAAGTTTAGAAAAGCATGTAGCATTAAAGATGTAAAGTTTAGAAAAGCATGTAGCATTAAGTAAAGTTTAGAAAGCATGTAGCATTAAAGATGTAAAGTTTAGAAAAGCATGTAGGTTTAAAGATGTAAAGTTTAGAAAAGAATGTAGCATTAAAGATGTAAAGTTTAGAAAAGCATGTAGCATTAAAGATGTAAAATTAGAAAAGCATGTAGCATTAAAGATGTAAAGTTTAGAAAAGCATGTAAATTTAAAGATGTAAAGTTTAGAAAAGCATGTAGCATTAAAGATGTAAAGTTTAGAAAAGCATGTAAATTTAAAGATGTAAAGTTTAGAAAAGCATGTAGCATTAAAGATGTAAAGTTTAGAAAAGCATGTAGATTTAAAGATGTAAAGTTTAGAAAAGCATGTAGCATTAAAGATGTAAAGTTTAGAAAAGCATGTAGCATTAAAGATGTAAAGTTTAGAAAAGCATGTAGCATTAAAGATGTAAAGTTTAGAAAAGCATGTAGCATTAAAATCAAGGTAAAAAAATCTTTATGTTAAACCTGTATATTAAAAGGAATTAATAAAAATATAAACTCTTTCTTTTATAAATCAACTAGAACTGACCACTATCTGATTTCTGTGTGCTTTCCAAATGTCTGAACCCAGAGGTAGTTCAGTATAGTAATTATGAGGAAGCTGGAAGCTATCATAACTTACAGAAGACCTATTCCCCACAGGAATTAAACAAAAAAACCTTTTTCAGGAACATGAAAAACATCTACCATTGGTAATTTTCTCCATTCATTTACAATTCTATAGCCAAAGGAAGCTTCGAAATGCTTAAATCGGCAGATGTGGGAGGAAGACAAGGAACGACGACGACGATGGAGGAGGAGGAGGTTTGGTTGCTAGGCACATCGTTACCCATTTTTTCAGGGTTACTGTTGAACAGTTCGGTGAGCAGGCGATAGGTATGCTGGGGATTCTGCATCGTGTAGCCGATTTGCACTTTGTCTTGCTGTTCAACCAAAAGAAAGAAAAACCAGGTCGTAGTTCTAATAAATACCGAGGTCTTCTCCACCGGCGGCTCCAGTCGCTTGGGAGGAGGAAACAAGGCACACCGAAAGAGCGGGAGGGTCTCTTGTGAAAAATAACATTCAAATTTCGGACTTACCCCCATAGGTTCTGCAGGAGACCCCCCCACCCCCCTCGGCTTTACCAGGAGGCTGTTCACATGTCGACGACGACTCGGGGGGGGGGGGGTCCTCAGGCCACATCAGAGAGGGGGGGTGGATCTTCTCTCTCTCTCTCTCTCGATAGTCCAACAACTGGAAAACAAAGAAACATTTAAAACTAAGCCGCACTTCTTTTTTTTTTGGCAACAGAAAACAAATAATGAAAAAAAGACTAAAAAAAAAAATAATAAAAAATAGTGTTTTGTTGTTAGGGACAGAGCTTTAATGCTTAGCAATGCTGACTTCCTGCCAAAGAGGAAACCGTCTCCATCCCCGCGTGCGTTAAGGGTTGTTGTAATTGTAACATATATATTATTTGTTTTTGTTTCCAAAAGATTCTAATTAAATAAGCGATAATTACATTCCCAAGTTTGAAAAATGAACTAACAGATTTAATGAAATCGCCTGCGACTGATTGCTACTTGGACTGAGACACACGGTCAAACAAAATTGTATATATATATATGTATGTATGCCTCTGGCGACGAAGACTCTGATAATGAAGCTTCTTTATTGTTAAGCGCGTTTATCCCCTTCATTTTTTTTTTGCTTAAAATTTTCTAAAAAATAATAATAAAACCAAAACAACCTATGGCATCCAACAAGACCGTGTCGCCATAGTCGTCTGTTTTTGGTTTCAGCCAATCAGAACGAAGCACGCCGCTAAACAACAACAACAACAACACTCCCGCCATTATTTCAAACCTGACTCACCGCCATTTTCCTTCTTTATCGAAAATATTCGTTATCAGCCGCCCTTATGCTGACCAAGTGGTAGTGATGCCGTGTGTGTGTGCGTGCCCTAAAGAGGAGAAGGAAAGGAAGCGGCAGTCTGTCTCGCTGGACGGATGTAGAAATGCAGGCCATTGCGAGAGAAGATGTGCGGCTCGGCTCGGTCCGCGTTGAGAACCATCCTGGACCCGAGAGCAGACGGTACGAAGGGCTTCGGTCGGAACGGCAGGGCGTACCAACTGCTGAGGAATTAACTCGAACGACGGGGAGCAGCCGTAGTGGCGAATTAAAGATTATTGTTATTTTTTTTAAAGAAGTCTTGAGACAACGATAACGGCGGAGGAGGCGGACACCGTCAGCGACTTTGCCGGCCGTTGTAGGCGATGTCCGTCAGGAAGCAGGCGCTGATGATGTGCAAGAGCTTCCCCGACTCACCCGCGAGGGGGTTACTTGCCGAAACAAGGATCGCGAGAACTCTGGGGCCTTCTCGGGCGGCTCCCCCGACCCCTGGCAGCTCGTTAGCAAAACGGTGGTGGTAAATACACTACAACACAGCGATGGAAGCTCCGGTGAGTGCGATTCGGTTGGTTTCTGCCTGTCCCCTGGAAGGTGTGTGTGTGTGTGTTTGTAATGGTATATTTAATGGAGTCTGTACGGAATAGCGAAGGACCGGGATCGATTCCCTTCCGCCAAAACTACCTACCTCTGACACCGGAGCCGGCTCCGTCGCTACACCCGTGTGTGTGTGTGATATATATATATACAATATATATATATACACATTAAGGGGACCTCCTCAGGTAGCTGCTGGTCGTCCTTATTGAAAAACGAAAGCAGCTTTATTGTTGTTTTTCTTTCTTTTTTTTTTTGGCTGATTCACAGCAATGAAAAACAACGGAATTGCGCCTTTATTTCGTTTCTTTAAAAAGCGAATGTAAGGGAAACAACTCTGTTATCATAAGTGAGACTTTCCGCTCAGCTTCCTCTATCCAGTCTTCCATACCATGCCCGTCACTTCTGTCGCCTAGCAACAACAACATCACGTCAAGTTTTCCCCCCTGTCCACGTTGATGCTGTTGCTCGGTTTTTTGTTGTTGTGTTTTTTTTTTTTAACTCTATTCCCGAATCCGTTCTTACTACTTTCGTTTTTGCCATTAATAATGCAGCAGCAAGGGAGACAACCGTACCAAACGTCTGCTAATGCATTATTTCTATGCTTAGCTGCTGCGATTTCAGGCTGTGCAGGGGCTTCTCTTGGTGTCCAGGTTCCCCCCCCCTCCTTCTCCTCCTCCCTTTTTTCAGTCCATTTTTCCACTAGGTTTAAAAAAAAAAAAAAAGGGAGCTAAATCATATTCCCTTTACCCCCCCCCCCCACCATGGTAACTGATCGCATGTCTACAAAATTCGCTCTGGTGGTGGATAGATAGGTGTCAATGCCTGCTTTATGGGGTTAAATCGTTTATGGCCGAGAATTTAATAGCAAATGGCCTCAGTTGAGCTTAGGTGCACAAATCCCTCTAACCATAAGATGACCTGATCAGAGTACGTTGGACAGGTAAAGTCCCTGAGGGGCAGGCCTCACCAGTAAACTTTGGCTCCTTCATCTTTAATATTTGCTTGTATCTTGTTTGCCATGCTGCATCATTCCTCTCTAGCTCTCTTCCAATCAGAAGAGTTCCCCACTTAACCCGATCACAACAACAACAACAACTGTCAATTAGTATGATAGCCTTCTGTTCTCTTTTTAATTCAGAAATTTCTTCACCTTTACTGTACATACAAGAATCCTAAGGGGATGTGGTGGTCTTCTGGTGTCTGCTGCAACCTAAACCTTGCTTCTGTCAGTTGCCATAGCAATAAATCATAAAAATAACACATCTAATATACGCATATTTCTTATATTTTGAAATTTAAAAAAAAAAAAAAAAAAAATTGTTTTGAGATTTTATAGAAAAGCAGAAATGAAACACAAAATAATTTTCCATAGTGCAACAGTATGGAACAAACTACTCAGCTGCTAGACGACTTGTAAAATGAGTTATAATTTATGAAAATAATAGTTGCAGCTGCGAGTTAGTAAAACAGAGAGTTAGTCTGCAGTTCTCAGTAGTTGCAGTGTGGAAACATTTTCTTAAATACTAACATTTAATAACTTATTTACTTTGACTTCTCACATCTACTCCAGTCCCCCACTTCACTCTTTGATCACAAGTGTAAGAGAACCTCCTTATATTATGGTAATTCATTCGTCAACCATCAAAGGCTTCCCCAATTAAGAAAGGAAGAGGTTTTCAAAGGTCATTTTAGATAATATCAACATTGTTATTCAATTTACTGTGAACGTTTACATCCTTTTGGTATTATAAAAAATTTTTTTTTTTTTTTTTTAAAGAGATCAACAGACAGTATTTTTTACCACTCTGGTCGCCTCAAATGAGTTGTAATTCCTTTTGTAATTTTGAGTGAATCACTAAATCTAAGTGACACATGAAGATTACCTTTACACCCATCCAATTTACTCTTGTGATGTTTAGGCTGCTGCTTTCTTACTGGTAGCCATGTCTACAGGTTAATAATAGGGGTGATATGTAAATGTGTTGTTGGCTAATTGTTAGGTGTGATAGATGCATAATTACCAATATCATTATTTTCATGTAATTTCTATGTTACTTAATAAAAAATCAAATGTCTGTATGGAGTAAATTAAATCTGTTTATTAGACTTGCTTTTTTTTTTTTTTTTAAAGAATCAAAAAATGATTTACACGTTTCTCAGGAAATTAACAAGGAAGTGCTTTTATGCAATGTACATCTCTGCACTTATAATGCCTTCAATTCAAATTCCATTTTCCAAAGTTAAAACAAGAATTGACTTCATAATAAATTTATGGCAATGGTTTGCCTTTCTTTATAGCTTCTGCAACTTGGCTCTTGGCTGTGCCATCAGAATACTTCTTATAAATTGCAATTAGCTTTTCTTTAGCTGGCACAGTAGGTGTAACACTTGCACGTTTGTGACAAGCCTGCATCCACTGATGTAGCCGCTTAAATGGTTCATCGGCAGGCAATTCAAAGTTCCTGTAATGCTGCAGCACGTCAAAGCGTAGTGTGAATGGCAACAGCATGATGTCAACAACTCCAAACTTGTCTCCCATAAAATATGGACCTGAAGAGCTCATTGCTTGTGTCAGAGTTTGGAGATGCTCCAGAAGTGTTTTCTTTTCTTCATCCACTTCTGTAGATGTTTCTGCAAGAAAGATTTTATAGAATGTCCGTGTAATTCTCTTTGAGATAAAATCTGCCCAAATGCGGACAAATGCTCTCTCATAAGTGTCAGATGGCATCAGTTGTGGCTTCTGGGGCCAGTTCTCATCAATGTACTCCAAGCAAATGTATGACTCGTATACAGATTTTCCATTGTTGACCAGAGTAGGAACAAGACCTCGAGGGTTGATGGCCAGAAATTCTGGGGTTTTGTCATAAGGGTCTATTTCAATGTACTCAAAGGAGATGTTTTTTTCCAGCAATGCTATCCACACACGCTGGGCAAAGGGACAAAACCAGGAAGTAAATAATTTACATCTTGAAGACATGTTTATTATCAGGTGACTTTCTATAAAACAAAAAATAATAATTATAAAACTATTTAAAATGAAAAATCAAGAAGGCAAAAAACCCTAAACTAACATTTCCATGATACTCTTTCTGAAGCAAAATGCAGAAATTTTAATGAAAAAGTGCATTGAATTTAATGTGATCTTTTCTAAATCACATACAAGTATAATTCCAAAAATCTAAAGAAATCGAATGCATTACAGAAACTGAAATTAGTAGTTCCCTTTATCAATGACTACATCCATTGTTAGATCATTTTGGTTATTTATTGCATCTCAAACTCTCCTGAAAAACATTGGATAACATTGGCTATGCAAAGTTGCCGATTCTTAGGTAAGTCCTAGTGTAAGAATAGATTTCTACCCCCATATCCTTTCCTGCTATGAGTAGAAAACTACAGGTCTAAATCATTAAAGAACATGTTTACGATAAATTTAAGTCTAGGTTGGAGCATCAAGTGATTTAAAACACGACGACTGGTTCCTTTAACAAACTAATAATAAATTGTTTGTTTGCTTTTTTTTTTTACTTCTAGGCAGGTTGCTTTGAAATTTGTTGGAAAGACATGTTTGTGAAATAGATGTATTCTAGACTCTTTTTGCCACACCAAAATACAGGGGTAGAGTTTGCCTCAACACCAAATTTCTAGTGCTGCTTAACACGACAGTTTTTCTTGTTTTATTCTGATTTATTTCAGTCTTTATTTTCATAAAATACAAAGAATCTTGTTATAATCAATTGTTGTCTCTTCTAAGATATCCTAATTAAATGCTTGGTTACAAAGTCATTCCAACCAGCCTTTAATCATCTGATTAATTGAGATATTAGCAAAAATGAAGGATGAAAGAGGCACCTCATACTACTCACCTGTAATATTCAAGTGCATTTACTTTAAACTTTAAAATATATAATGTGTCTAAATCTCTTCTAAAATTCGATATGAAAATGTTAAAACTAGAAATGGAATAATATTTCTTAAGTTTTAACTAAATCAGGGCATATGATTATTGCCTGGTAATATCAGGTATGTCGTTCACAGCTAAAACTCAGTGTAATTCCTTACTATGCAGTCTTTTTTATCAACAGCTGTTTAAAAAATGTTTGTATACAGGTGCATCTCAAAAAATTAGAATATCGTGGAAAAGTTCAACATTTTTTGTCAGTTATTTCAGAAAGTTAAAATTGTATATATTAGATGTAAACTAAAATGTTTCAATCATTTTTTAATTTTAATTTTGATAATTACGGCCTACAGCTAAAAAAAAATAGAAAAAAAACGTATCTCAAAATATTAGAATAATCCATTTCGAGTTTGAGTAAATCACTATTAATGCAGTATAAATACCATGAATCTCTCAGTCTGGTTCAGTACACAACCACAATCATGGGGAAGACTGCTGACTTGACATTTGTCCAGAAGACACTCGCTGACACCCTCCACAAGGAGGGTAAGCCACAGAAGGTCATTGCTGAAAGGGCTGGCTGTTCGCAGAGTGCTGTATCAAAGCATATTCATGGAAAGTTGACTGGAATGGAAAAGGTGCACAGGCAAGAGGGATGACCGCAGTCTTGAGAGGAATGTCAAGCAAAGCCGATCCAAGAACTTGGGGGAGCTTCACAAGGATTGGACTGAGGCTGGAGTCAGTGCATCAAGAGCCACCACGCACAGACTGGTCCAGGAAATGGGCTACAAGTGTCGCATTCTCAGTGACAAGCCCCTCCTGAACCAGAGACAACATCAGAAGCGTCTTACCTTGGCTAAGGAGAAAAAGAACTGGACCGTTGCTCAGTGGTCAAAAGTCCTCTTTTCAGATGAATGTAGATTTTGCATTTCATTTGTAAATCAAGGTCCCACAGTCTGGAGGAAGAGTGGAGAGGCACAGAATCCAAGTTGCTTGAAGTCCAGTGTGAAGTTTCCACAGTCAGTGATGATTGGGGTGCCATGTCATCTGCTGGTGTTGGTCCACTGTGTTTTATCAAGTCCAAAGTCAATGTAGCCGTCTATCAGGAGATTTTAGAGCACTTCATGTTTCTGTCTGCTGACAAGCTTTATTATGGAGATGCTGATTTCCTTTTCCAGCAGGACTTGGCACCTGCCCACAGTGCCAAAACTACTAGTAACTGGTTTGCTGATCATGGCATTACTGTGCTTGATTGGCCAGCCAACTCGCCTAACCTGAACCCCATAGAAAATCTATGGGGCATTGTCAAGAGGAAGATGAGACACACCAGACCCAACAATACAGACAAGCTGAAGGCCGCTCTCAAAGCAACCTGGGCTTCCATAACACCTCAGCAGCGCCACAGGCTGATCGCCTCCATGCCACGCCGCACTGATGCAGTGATTCGTGCAAAAGGAGCCCCAACCAAGTATTGAGTGCATAAATGAGCATACTTTTCAGAAGTTTGACATTTCTATATTATAAATCCTTTTTTTTTTATTGACATTATGAAATATTCTAATATTTTGAGATTGTGGATTTTTGGTTTTCATGAACTGTAAGCTGTAATCATCAAAATTAAAACAAAAAAGGCTTGAAATATTTCACCTTATGTGTAATGAATCTAGAATATATGAAAGTTTCACTGTTTGAATTAAATTACGGAAAAAAACGAACTCTTCCACAATATTCTAATTTTTTTAGATGCACCTGTATAAGCGAGATAACAGAAAATCGCAAATATCTGATTACTTTGTTTTGAACAGCCATAACAACTTTCATTGTGTTACACGGTACAGTTTAAAATCCAGCAAACTTCATAGACCTTTAAATCTGTTAACACCCTAACAGAAACAGACCCCTGTTATTCAGAGGCTCACCATTAAGTGTAGTTATTTTGGCTTCTATTTGAATGCAGGCCAACACCATTCTTCATAGTACAACTGGGTTTGTAGGACAAGGCCAACCAGGACTCCAGCACTTAACTGAGTCAAGCTGATACCTTGTATTCTTATATGTAAACTAATTAGGCCACCCTATTGATTTGTTCTGTTACTGGCTGTTCTCACAAGCTGGCTGCTCCTGTTTTAAGACAAAAAACAAAGCAGAGATGTCTGCTAGCTTACCTGAACCAGCCCTGCCTTGTACATTGATGATGACCTGACCTTTATCCAATAGTTCAGTTCATAGTTCTCACTTATTATATTTTTTATTATTATTATTATTATTATCGTCTGTTTCTTTCTGATTGCATTCATTGCTCACTTTTTTTATTAAATTTAAAAAGTATGTTTTACGTTATTTATAGAAAATTAACAAATTAATGATAGATGTTTACTTGTTTTTTTAAAAGTTAAATAGAAAAAAAACAGGAGTGTTATGATTTATTATCTCCCTTCCCTTTATCTTAAAAGCCTGCAAACAGCTGAGTGGTAAGTAGAGCGAAGTCTTTCAGATAACGAAGCTAGGTTTTACCTATAAAGATAACTACGCAGTTTAAGGATGTTTGTAATTAAAAATTTAGGGTACAATTATTTTAGTTTGGTTTTTTTTTTTTTTTTTTTACAGCATCCACCACTTGTGAAATCTATTGAAGTTTTAACATTTTTTGTGTGTGTGCAAGGGCAATAATCCTAAATAATAATAGGCATGTTGCAGTTTATATTAAGTTGGATGCTGAGGATTCACCCTTTGCTTAACACTAGTTGGTTTTAAGTGGCCAGCGATAAGATGTTGGTCAACAGCTGTCTTGACTCCATATTAAAAATCATCGAGTCTTCCAATCCCTGTTGTTCGCTAAGCACCATCCATACCTCTGTTCTTTTATTACTTGAAAAATATTTCAAAAATTTTCTCCAATTGCCTCCCCTTTACCACACCGTATCATTTGCGCGCGCAAACGCACACACCCTCTCAACGCACACATTACCATCGTGACCTCCAGTGTTTTGCTTTTCTTTGGCTGAGCTACTTTGTGATGGATGCTGCACTGTCAGAACATCTGAATATTTTTGTGTATGATTTTTCCCCTTGTAAATTTTAGTTTTATCTCTTGGAATTTTGATTAATATTTTACTACTACCACTAATGGTGGTTTATATTACTAATAAAAATGAAATGCTTTTAAATTTTATCTATGGGCAAATGGAAGCTCAGGAGCAGCAGGATGCCAACACTGAATTGAGATGTGAAATACAGGATTGGAGGGGAGTTAATTGGTTGCATGAGAATGAGAAAGGACTACTTGAGCAGGATGTTCATGCACACAGACATGATCTGACAAGACAGTCTGTTTTAACACACACCCCCTAACTTCTCTGAGCCCACTGGGGTATGATCTTGCCATTGTAATGATTTGCAGACATTATGATGGTCTACTACAGCATATTGAAATGGAATCTTTTTCTCTGGCATCACCACCCATTACTTGGCAGGTAAAAGGGGAAAACCTTGAATGAAATAACTGGATGCAGATTGTAGACATAAAATGGGAAAATAAAACTTTTAGCACTAGCAAAGTATTTAGCTAAATTACATGAACATGGCAGGGTTTCAATTTTAAAAGGGTTGGGAAACACTTAGAAACTGAAAAGCAGAATCAGCGTGGATTCTGATATTAGCAGAGAAATCATGAGACTTGTGTAAATGTGGAAGATTATGAAAAGTCAGGAAAATTTGGAAGCTTTGAAGAAGAAATGAGATGGTTTTCATGCAAGAAATTAAGAATAATATTTGATGAGAGAAAGGTTATGGATTTATAAAATAATGTGAAAAATCCAATGGTGTCAGAAAAGATGGATAAAAAACTCAAGTTTATTTGAAAACAATTTTGTTATATTACTTTTACAATTTTGGTGATTTATTATTGTTGGTTGATCAATGAGACTTGTAGCTTTACCTTTAAAATATGACAAACAGTTTTGGTGCCATGTTTGTGTGCGTGGAATAGAATGTAGCAGTTGTTCTACATGTGACTCGTAGCTCATGTACAAGTTTTGCCAACCCATAAAACATTTCTAAATAACAGCAATGACTGGTGCTGTCATTGGTTTGTCACACCGAAGCCTAAGATTAGTGATTTTTAAGATTTTTCTTCCTCATTCAGAAACAACATTCATCGCTCTTCTCTGCTTCCCCACACATTTTAAATAATTTTCAGCAGTCTAAAGACACCTGATGCCATTTACATTCTGATAACTTACTAGTCTATATACTGAGTTCTGAAAACTCTGTCATTGCATCCATCAAGAAAAATTCTTACCTGTCCAAATGTATACCAGTCTGTTAATGCATTAAGTTTATACCAAAAAAGAAAAGTGGAATTAGAAGGCTATATTTGTAAAGACTTCAGCTTAGTTATAATAATGAGAGTGTCAGTCTGATTTTAGCAAGTATCAATGTAATTTCGGTGTGCCAATGACATTTGCCAAACAGAGTGATTTATAATATTTACCTGTCTATCTTCATAAGCGCCAATGTGATTTTAAAGAGCATCAAAGAATCACTAATGAGAGTCATTTTGATTTGGATGTGTCAGTATTCTTTTGACAAGTCCAGCACCTTGCCAACTCAGTGCAGTCTCTAAATTTTGCAGTTGATTGGTCTGGATTGCTGGTATTTCAGTTCTTGAAAACTGTTTTGAGTTTTGAAAAAACTGAATAAGCATTAATTTACTTTCTTGCCATTTTTATATCTGTAAAAAGTGGTTTTGTTTTGTATTTTTCCTCTCAAGATAATGGCACCTAGGCATGATGTATTATTTGCATTTAAACTATTGTGTACACACACATGTGATACACATTTTTCTCTAGGTCAGGGTGTGTATATCCAGTCATGTTGTATGCTTGAAAATAGTTCAATTTTTAAACTGTAAAAATCTATTAGGGAGCCTAGTTTGTGCACAAAGTGGTTAGGAAACAGAAGCAATTGCACCTTACACAAGGACCCAAAAGAATACTGCAGTCATTAAAACTTCAGTAGCTTGGAAGATGGGTTGTGAACCTGCTCTACCCAAATAACTCTTACGCACTCCTTGCATCCAAATGAAACTACTGGAAATGTAAACAAAGCTATCTGATCACTTTGGTCCTATTGAGAATTGGAGAATATTATCTACAACTTTCTTCCTTTAGTCGGAACACTTGTATTTTTGTTCTTTGAAATTGCAGCAAAAAACTAATGTTTCAGTAAATACCAACAAATTTGTTGTGTTTATTGTTTCAGTAAAGGAAATGAAACTATTCTAGCAAGTAGTCTGTAGGGGAGCATGGTAAGTTGTACTATGACCTTTATTTGAATGACATCCTGTAGATATAAAAATCTGCATATAGAGTCACATGACTATTACATGATTTTTTTACAGATTTGTAATTCTGGAAGAATCAGAAGAAAGTCATTTTGTTGACTGGAAGCATCAAAATGTGAGTTTTGACTTATGTATGTTTTTTAATTAAAACTACTTAAGCTTACTGTGTCTACATACTAATATCAGTTTTAAGCACACTATGTTTACTTCTATAGGTTGCTACAGTTAGAAGTTACACACTAAAGTGTAACTCTTATATTGATGTATTATGTATGACCTGAATGAGGCTGTCTGGAGTTAAGTTGTAACAGTGGTATTGACATAAACACATGGACAGGATATTGAAATCTTAATAGCATGTCATGTGATGTGAATTAAAACCCCAAAATTCCTCATTTGTACTAAATGAAAGACATTTGTGATAAATGCAAAATGTTTATATTCTTACTCATTGCCCCAGTAATGATAGTGTTCTTACAAATGGCATCACAATTTTGAATTTTCTTTCTGATTTATACAACAGTGAAAAGACAATCCACATTAAATTATTGACCTATTACATCTTAAAATTTTGGAAAGTAGGTATTTTTCATATAACAATTTTCTCAAAGTAGAAAAATGTTAATTCTGTTACATTTGGCCCTGGTTTCCACTACTGTGTGAATAACATTCCTTTTATCTAAAGCACACATGCACTCACACTTCTAGAAGAAATTATGCAGATGTGCCATAATAAGCCAACATGTGTTGCTTTTATTTATATTTTTGTAAGGTGTTAAGAAAAAAAAAATTTAGTTTCTTAGCAGCTCCTTGCTACTGTAAAAGATTTTTAGATGACTTAAGTAACTTAAGATAATTTCCCCATGTTCTGTATTATTTTAGTATATTCTTTAGGCCTTATAATCTTGAGAGGTGCAGGAAAATTCTGGTTTATTGGTTCACTTGTCTTTTATAACAACTAATCTGATGAGGCTCTGCTTAACAGACAGTAAATAAATATCAGAAATTTTCCTTTCATATATTAGTCCACTAGTAGGTACAGTGTGTGTGAGAGTGAGACAGACAGACAGTGAGGGATAATACACACACACACACACCTTTGAAATTACAGTCAGCCAAATGACTACTGTCCACAAATCGTTTTCATTAAGACTTCTAAAAAAATATAAAAAAAACAACAAAAAGAGGGTTGAATTAGACCCGAAAATAATCCAGAACATGCTATCACATATCTTGAGACTACAGCAGTTCTACTTCATCAAATACGATGTTTCAAACAAATTCTAAATAGCCATAAATCATGTACAGATGAGAAGTCACTAGAATTTGAAAATAAGACTTATTGGAAACAAATTTTAGAACTAGTGTTCCATTAGGAAACTTCTGTACACCAACCTAAATTTGTCTGGATATTTTTCCAAAAAAAAAAGTTGAGATCTTGGGCAAATAGTTGGGTAAGCTTTTTTCAACATGGTTGGAATGTGTGATATGTCTATCTGTTTGTGACATTACCAGAAGGTCTGGGGAGAGCAAATGGTCTGTCATTTATTCTAAAATGTGCAAAATTTCCACTAAGTTCTCATGAAATGATCATAGAAAGTTGCTGCTCCTGAGTTATAGTCCTGGCGTATTTCCGGTACTGTGTGAGAATCATCTTGTTTTGGTGTTTCCTTTAGAATAGTGTGATACGTCATATACGGCAATGTGCTAACATAGAAACTAACTGGCAGCAGTAGATAGCAATTTATCCAATTTAGCATGAAAAAAAGTGAAAGTATACGATAAAAAGATTAATTTTCATTCTCATGAATAAGTACATGGAAATTAATCCTTTATTATATGGAGTTTGTGTATTGCATGCATTATCTGTAGTTTTAACTCGTGACTGGCAAACTTGTTGCTAGAGTTTCGTCATGACCCTTGGGATTTTACAGGGCCTACGTACGAAGAAATCGATTTCCAAATTGTGACTTATTACAGAAAACACTGAAACAGGTATTTTGAAAGAAATAATATAGATATATTTAATGTCAGGTAATATGTAAAGGTGAATACTTAGTGTGTTAAATAAGTTTTGCTGATACTAGAGAAGTTCATTTTAAATCCAGCCGCCTACCATTAATAGTGATGCTATGCTGGGTGCTTCTAGTACATCTTAATTTTCATAGTTTGCTGTAGTCAGCCAAGCCTGGTAATGAAAGGGTGTTAAAAAAAAAAAAAAATTGCAATTTGTTGAATTATACAGTGTATAACTGGAGTTGAGAAAATTAGATATTTATAGACTTAAATTTCCACTGTAAATTTTTCTTTTGGCTTGATAAACCTAAGTCTCATAAATGTGTGTAGACCAGTATTTAACTTCGTATATTTTGACCTTCACCTAGTTTTGTGTATGGACAGCGATTTTGAGTTTGGGGACGTGGAGAGCTGAGAGGGCAATTTCACACACACCCAAAAAAAAAAGGGTTATTTCCCACAAAAATTTGCGCTAAAATTTATTGTTATTACTTGCATGGAAAAGGTGATGATTGAATGAATGTCTGTGGAATTTACTGTCTGTTTTTGCTGCTGCCACCAATTTCCTTAAGCCAAATTGATGACCTTGCTTATGTGTTAATCTAGATAAATTGATTCATTTATAAAACTTGGAGGAGGATACAGAAAATAAAAAAAAAATTTTCCAATTCTTTCTGACTAAGAAATATGCTTTTTATTTGCTGTTATGAAGCCCAGTAATTGAAAGATTAGGCTAATCTCTGATTATCTACCAATTAATTGACACATTTCTAGTAGAAGAGTAAGAGAAGCTGGGTGCAAAACATGCTCATGCTGTTGGGTTCTCAGATTATAGTATATAACTACTAGCTGACTAAAAACTAGCATTTACAATGATCCCCATCTTGTCTGAAATTTCTGTAAACCATTGAATTAGATGACAGTAAGCTCAGACCCATTCACCAGCAAAAAAAAAACCAAATAATTTACCTTGAAAAAAAAACATTAAGCTAACATCTGCAACATTGAGCATACACCTGTGCAAATTGTTGACTTGGGCAATAGTGCTAGGTCATCAGCATTGTCTCATTGTGCCGCTTCTTCCTCATGTTGTGTGATCTTAATCCCATAATGGTGATTGCATGCACTGGCACCCAAAGCTTTCCAAAATTTACTGATGCATTTTGAGAGACTGTTAAGTAGTATTTCTGGTTCTCTGTCCAACTTTTTGATAGGATACAACATGACTTACAATAGACTCATGAACATCCAGTCAAGCTGTGGCCACCCTTTTGGAAGGAATTTGTCTAATATAATGAAAATTATCTGATAGGTCTTTTTTATTTGCTTCTGACTGCCTCTATGATTAGAAATAAATATTAAGTTATTTAGTACACCAATGTATGTGCAACAGTCATCTGTCTCACGGTGATCATTTTTCACTTTTACACGTAACCACATTGTGGACTGACCATTGAAATACTTCATTTTATGTGTAATCCATTTACCAGTGCATAGATCTACACTATAGTAGTTATAACTATTAAAAATGTATACTCTTTAAAATTGTAGCAATAATGCTTAGGTTATTAATTGATTTATTCACTTATGAATTTGTGCAATAGTTACATTGTGTCATGAATCATCGGTAAAAACCAAAAGTTGCACTACACTTGAGCTCATCACATCCACACAACAATCCACAGATAACATGTGGTTTTGGGATGTCTGCATTGTGTATGCACTTAAAGAGTCAGTGATAACCTGCTACTTATTCTCATCTCTATCTGTTAGAGCCTGCAGGAGTTGGACAAAGTTTCTGGTGTTAGGCCTGCAACATACTATACGAGGTCTGTCCAAAAAGAAACCGAACTTTTAAAACAGCATGCTTGCAACTGCAGTGCTGTATTGGTGACCTTGACCTTCAGTCTAATAATAGCCGCACAATGCCTTGTCAATTAGTGCACAATGCAACCAGTGTTTCAAATCGGGAAGAACATCCACCGAAGACTATCCCAAATCTGGATGACCTGATCACATTCAGAAAGTGCATGCTGTGATCCATGGAAATCGTCGCCTGACTGTCCGTGAAGTTTCTGAAGAAGTAGACATTTGTAAAAGTTTGTGCCACATGATTTTAAAAGAAAAATTGAAACAAAAAGGCAGTCATCACAGTGGGTTGGATCGTCGTCGCTGCGACCAAAAAAAGCACATTAGAGTCACTCATATGTGAAGGTGATGTTGATCCTCTTTTTCGATTGGAAGGACGTCATTCATCGTGAGCTTGTTCCCTGTGGTCAGACGAGCAATAAAGAGTTTTACTTTGATGTCCTGAGGTGGTTGAGAGAGAGGCAGTGCAAAGGAGGAGGAGGCCTGAGGAATGGAAAAACAAAACCTGGATGCTGTACCATGACAACGCACCCGCTCACGCATCACTACTTATCCGTGACTTTTTGGCAAAGCACGAGACGACTCTCGGCCCCCTGTGGACTTTTTTTGTTCCCAAAGTTGAAATCCACCCTGAAAGGTCACCGATTTCAGACGCTAGAAGAGATTAAAGAAAATTTGCTACAAGAACTGCACACTATCCCTGAAAACGCATTCCAGGACGCGTTCCAAAACTGGAAAAAAACGTTGGGAGCAGTGTATCAACAGTGGAGGGAACTATTTTGAAGGAGACAAGTCTGGTTAAATTGTAAGTAAAGCACTAAATTTGCTTTTTAAAAAGTTTTGTTTCTTTTTGGACAGACCTCGTATAGTGATCAAACTTATTCCATAGTTTAACAATTGAGGTTTAGGTCTGGGAAGCAAGATAGCCAGGGTGTCATACTGATGGTAATGTTCAGAAAATTCCATTTATTAGCTACAAATTAAAATTTTTCTTTTGGAACAGTTAATAACAGTAGTAGAAGGTACATAACACAGGTTAGTACTGAGGAACAGTGGTAATGTTGTTGACTACTGCTGCATAAATCTCTCACCAGTCTTTAGGAAGGAGGTATAATTCAGTTGGGTCTTTACTTATCATGGTGGCATCAAGTTTGTTCAGGGCAGGACTGATGCAATTGTGTAACAGTGTTTTTTTTTCCTGATGTTGATTCGCCTGTCAGTCTCTTTTGTTAGTTTATACTGCAAACAGCCAGGAAATGATCAAAGGTTGTGTAAGGGAGCCTGAGTGAAAATAAATGGTATTGTTATTAGCTGCACCCAATTAATTAATTACAGTTCTTAACAATTGGACTACTTAAAAAAGAAAGGAAAAAAAACAATTCCAATGTCTAATATCTAATCATATCAAAATCTTGACTAAATTTTTAAAAATTTTCTTTGCCATAGCAATTCACACTTTTTTCTAAAAATTGTCTGTTTTGCATACTACATTCACATTTTCGTCACTAGGTCAATAGTTTGTGAGGTCCATGCATGCAGCATTATAGAGGTTGACATACTAGCCAGGTCCCACCTTTTTCTGTGTAGTATGATAAATGCCAGCATTTGTACATGGTTATTTTCTATTCTACAATTGATTACTTTAAATCCTGTATGGAAGCAGCAGTTTTAAACTGACCAATGAATGGTTAACATTTATTGTTCAATTACAGTTAACAGAAGTGTTACCATGAGTTTCTTAAGTTTTGACTCCATACTCTGGAAAGGTGGGGGAAAACATACCAAAAGGGGGAAATAATTTGGAGTTATTAATTAAGTTACTGGTCAGCTAGAATGTGAAGAAAATCTGAAAAGAAATAAGTTTATCCACACTATTGGGTGTTAGCCATTGACATGCTGCAGAATGTCAGGGAACAGAATAGCTTTTGTTCTATTATGCTACAGGCTATGAGAAATTAAGGGAGGTAAGTGTGTATACTATGAAGTTTTTAAAGTGAATCAGTTGCTTTTTGGTTTTTCTGTTATATCAAGAGAACTGGCAGATGAATATTTTTTTTGCTTATAATGTTATTTGAACATATCATTTGTTAGTTTAAGTATATGATATGAATGATACTGTAGATTATGATGAAAATTGAATCTGACTTTTGTAAAGAAAATACATCCATTAAAGGGTAAGCATATCTGCTATTTCAAGATTGTTTTGTTGGAAGAAAGATTACAAAAGTGATATTAAAATTGAGTCAATAATAAATATGCTAAAAAAATTTTATGAAACTCCTTTACCAAAATAGTAAGTAAATTATTAATTTATATGTATGTAAAATCACTATTAGTTTGCTAATTCACTGCCAAAGTAACTTAGTAAAAACTTGGGTCAGTATTTGGTAAACAGAAAATGTTGTGTAGCTTCTAGATATATTGTTACTAATAGAACAAACAGCACTCACCACTGTTTATAGTAAAGAATTTCTTATCTGTATCCATACCAAACTTTGAAGACTATGTATTTCTTTTTACTTGTGAGTTTTACCTAAACTTGTTATGCTGGTTAGGCTCTATCCAAAAATTTTAATTTAATAAATTCTGATCCAGCTCCACAATGTCTTTCTGCCAAAACATTTAGTTACTCACTACCTCCTCTTGGATTATCAATAATTACTTCTCTTTCAAATGGGCAGTCCTGCCCCAGGAATATTCATCTTTTAAATATTTAATAACTCAAGCAGCAGGTGGCGGTGATGTCATTTGCCCCATTACCTACTTTTGCACTATAAGAAAGAGCAGATGCCATTTTGTTTAACATTGTACTTATTTCTAAGTCCATTTTATGACTGAATAATTCACTTGTACAAACGTAGAGATGTAGCAAATAGAATTGTTTGTTGTTTATGCAGTCTTTAATTATGTGAGAACTAGTTAACTTTAAAATTTGTTCTTTGTTTTTATATGGGTAAAAGGATTTTAGATATTTGTGTGAAGATTGTATATACTATATAATGTGAAGGTTTAATCCTTACAGCTGTAGGAAGTGATTACTTTGGAAATGCGAAGAGACAGAGCCTGACGAATGTTTACCAAAGATCTTAATATCCATTTATGCTTGTTCTTTTCTAATACTAAGTAGACTTCAATGATGTACCTTAGCAACAAAAATCTTTAATTAGAAATTAAGATTTATTTTTCTAGTCAACATTAAGTAGTGCGATCATGAATATGGACTAACACTAGCTCCTCACATTCCAAATCCCAAAAAAATAAATGAAACCCACTAAGCTTGAGCAAAGTGAAAACAAAAATTGATTAATTCTGACCATATTCGCTATGACTTGGCTTGATCAAGAATCCTTATTTGCTTGCAAAATCTATAGAAACTCCACAGTGGAATAAATTCAAAATCTGATCAATACTGCTAAACCAAAATTTTATTGTTGATTTTCATAAATTTAAAAATCTTTTATAAGCATTACTTTCTGCTGGAATTTTAAAAAATATATATATATTATGAAGTTTTTATATAAAAAAATAAATGTTGAATCTATCCAAATATTTCAAAACCAGATCATTGCTAATTCTCACATGTTTAAAAGCTTTTAAATTCTTAATGTCCATATTTAAAAAAAAAAAAAAAAAATCAGCTAAAATGTTGGGAAACTGAAGAAAAAAAACAAAAATATCCCACACCTAATAATGCCTGAATTTGTGCCATTAAAAATACCCTCCACACACACACACACACTGTTTGTGGTTTAGAAAGGTTCCCAGAACATATTCCTATCCATATGACAATTTTTCTGGAGGAGAGATGGGCCATATAAGATGATGCTAGCACACGTCATTGGTTATGATAAATCGAACAGATGTTTCTAAACCTCAGACAAATGACAACTGCTGAAAGCTATAGTTATTGAAATTTGTTATTGTCAGAATTGCAAAAGAGAAAAGCAAATTGATCTTGAAACATGATCTGTTATTTATACTTTGAGAAAGGACAGAGAGATTGCTAAGAAATGTGGAATTTCCAACAGAAGCATTCACAACATGCTGAAAAGACATCAGACTGCAAGCAATATGGATAAAAAAAAAGAGGACAAATATATTATGGTGCTAAGCAAACAAAATAGAAGACTGACAGCCCAAGAAATTACAGGATAGTTTAATTGCACAAAGGAAAATCCAATGTACCCTGACAACAGGTTGTGGGAAAAAACCAAAAGAACACTGCTTAGGGTTACTAATGAGTGAACAGGTTGCACTGGGGAAAAAATGACACAAACATTGTATTATAGAGGAATAAAGTGTTATTTACTGATGGACCAAAGTTTGAGGTGCTTGGGTTCAAACAATGTTTGTGCACAGACAAGTGTTCTGTTACTTTTATGGTTAAAAATTGGGGAGGGACCCAAACAGGACAGGGGTCTCATTATCATGGAATAGCAAATAGAGTCATTGGACTTATATGAGATAAAGCATGCAAGATAAACAACGATCTTTAGCTCAATAGTTGAATCACTAATGAGAGGCTTGGAGGGCAATATCAAAAGATTATCTTACAAAATTAATTGGGAGACTTCCAAGAATCTATCAGTTAGTGATAGCAGCAAAGGAGGATATTTTGATGAATGAAAAAAAATAGTCTTGATTATATATAATAACATGCATGTTTAATTATTATACTTGTTAAATACATTATTAAAAGTACATTTTAACTTTAAATTGTATTTATGTTAGTTTGTAGATTACTTATCCACTAAAACTTAAAATTACTGTGGTGTAACCACACCTTTGAATGGTAGTGTACTTTTTATAGCCTATCAAGAATTTTTGGTCACATCTCTTTAAGATTCTTTAGCCAAAATAAACAGTGTATTGTTAAATACAGTGTATTAGCTTTAGATTTTAAAAATTACTTTGTTGTATAAACATATGTTATAATAAAAAAGTGATATTTCATAAATAATAAAACTACTTTCTGAGTTACTTATAAAAGATTTTAAAAAAAAAACAACTACAGTAATCAAAAAAATACATGAAGAAATAAACTGCACTATCATTAAATGTTGGAGCTTGTAGATTTTCCTTTAATGAGATTGTCATGACAGCTAACGATAATGAAACAGCCCTTTTTTTTATCTAGCTGTTTGAAGGGAAAAAAAACTCTCTTGCAGGAATACCAGGCACTTGTCATCTATACCTAGCAATCAATACTTGGTACATCTACAAAAAGTTCAGTTTGAAGAATGTAAAAGTTTCTTGTTAAATGCCAAATTTTTATTGAAATCCACAGCAATTACAGAATGTTAGATATTGTATTCCCTTTGTTGATCTATTAAATAACCAAAATATATTGGGGCGCAGTAGAAATACGTCAATTCAAAAGTGGAATTGTTTGGCAGAGATTTGTTTCTGTTAAAGATGTGACAACACTGAATGGTCAAGGAAACAAACTTATTGCCATGGTACATTGGTGTTTCTACCAAAATTATTAATAGTTAAGCACAAGTTGCACATGTAACATAAACCAGATACTGCAGCACAAAATAAGCTCATGTCCTTAACAGTAAAAATTGAGCAAGGAAATGATTCCCTCAGTTATGATTGATGAAGACAACTTCACTACCACCAAATTCACAGAAGAAAAGCAGGCATAATTCAAGCTACCAAGATTGATCTGTTGCACAACTGGATTGTTAACACAGCACTATATAGTGAGGTTAATGCAACAATGGAAAACTGGCACTACTAGAGGTGAGTCTTGCCTGGATTATTACATCAAACTTGATGGCCCAATCTCCAAGACCAATTGTTTTCAATTTCAAGAAAATCTGAAGAGGTGCAAGATCAAAGAATTGTCAACAGTATGACAATCAGATGTTTAACTCCAGATATTGGACCAAGCAATAGTAGCAAGTGTTCTTTCTTTTAGATGAACTGAGATTTATCCTAAATATGACAAGGTGTGGTGTTGTCAAGGTAAATGGTACCACATTAAGTGTGTTCTGCAACAGACAGACATGATGAGGAGGAAGCATCATATTTAAGGTTGCATAACTCTTCACCACAGGACACTGCTCCTCGCCTTTAGGGGACATGCTGATGGGCGGATTTGTTAGATTATCTTAGCAGGCATCATTGTTCCCTTCTTTAGACATCGCTGAGTCCATCACACAGCAAGACAAGTCAGCACTATTGCCAGCAGAAAGCCATTTCTCTGCTTTCATAGCTGCCCTTAGATTGAACAACAATTGCAGCAGCATAAGTCATTGCAGACCCTAATCCAGTGTGAAGCTGCAAATCATCAGAAGTGACACAGTATGACAAGACGGAATATGCTGGAAAGAAGAATGCAAAATAGGAAGCGCAAGCAAATCCAATTTACAGAAGTGCAGCAGCAAATTTTGAGAATCTAGCATGGAAAAAATCCTAATTATCCAACCTGTGTCAGGCTGTGTAATGTAAATAAAAGCCAACATTGTTCTCTCTCCAAGTAACAGTTATTGCCCTCTATTGACTAGTTCAGTCAGATTTATGTTAGTTTTGTATTTAAAGTAAATTCACTGTATTGTCGAGTACTCCTAAACTTAGCGTTTTGTAGATTTTTGTTTCACAGTAGCATTAAAAAAAAAAAAACATTTAACTGTTGGTGTATTGATTAGGTCAATGAGAAAACATTGCATAGTATGTATTGTGATTGCTGGATAGCATTCACGTATTGACTTTAGTGCTGTACCCTATTACCTTTCAGATGCTCCGTATAAAACTATTCTGGGATAACATCTTTCTCTGAGTTATGTATCTGTTGCTAAACGATTAACATAATTGTTGTATAAATTTTACTGCATTAGCTGCATTTCTGATGTGCTTTAGTATGATGATAATAAATATAATTTTCTGAAGTTTTTTCTCATTGTCTTAAAGGTAGTTAACCATGAAAGGTACAAATAATTTCAAAATTATTTCTAAGCAGAGATGTGTTGTGGTATGTATAAAGGTGGAGACTGACTACAATGTATGTAGACTCCTCATAGGTCATGATTATCTGTCAGGCGGAATACAGATGTTAACAACCCTTTTTTTTTTTTTATGTTACAGAAGCAAAAATCTAGAATAGTTGAATTAAAGTTCACTCCACTTGGGATGAAAATGTTTAATATGAAATACTATTTATTATGAAATGTTTTGGATATTTTCAATGTAGATGAGACTGGGCTGTTCTAGTTAGTATTGGTAATCAACTTTGTCTATATGTAAAAAAATCCCCCCACAACAAAATCAAATGGATTCAAAATGGTGGCCAAATTATTCTGTTCTATAAAATCTGAAAAATTTTTAGACAACCATGTCTGCAATATTTGGGCTGAAAGCAAACACCCAAACTTGTTGGAATGCCCAGAATTCAGTTCCAATGTGTTCTTGTGCTTACAGCTTTACATGAGCTTCCAGAATAGTGTTTTTTTGTTGATTTTGATACCTTGAGGAACAAAAATCAATGAGGTTTCTCCGTTATCTGGGATACCTACCCAAACCATCATAGATGATGCCTTTTGCGTTTGACAGATTTTTCCTGTTGGTCTCAATGGATGGAGAAATGTTTGGGGAACAAAATGCAGTCATGTTGGATGTTGAAAAACTGTTGAATCACAAACAATTTCTCATCTGAAAATAGTGACAGCTACCTATGAACTGGCTTTAAGGAAACAACAATGATTTAGCTGCTTTTTGTTTTGACTGCACCTAAAGATGTGGTTCAAATTTCTAAAAAGAAGTATTTGAGCTCTCTTCTGGCCATCTTCTGGACCTTTGATTCATTAACACTGATCTCCCCAGATTGAAACAGCATCACAAAAGCAGAATGTTTCTGTTCCATCTTGCATGATTTAAATGCATAGCAAAGCATGGCTATTTGGGACATATTCCTTTAGTAGGCAGAGCTGTCGATCAGTGCAAATTACAAGAAATTCAGCCAATCAGCAGCAGCCTAAAAATTAGTTTTCAATCATTTGAATAGAACACACTGATTGCCAACTATGAATGTACTCAATCTGGTACACTTGGCAGTAAACGTGTTAAAACACACCTTATAACTACTGTTTGGTTTCAAATTAAATGGATAATAAGAAAAAATTAATTGTTCTTAAGCCATTAGTTCATTCTAAGCTTGTTTGAAGAGTAGAAAATAGTTACAACAGAATTTATGAATACATTACGAAGACAATTGTCATGTATGCACTGCTTGTTTGCAGTTTTCTCATCAGGATAGCTATGGTATTATATTGCTCATCTATACATACTTACATATATATATAATGAAAGTTTTAGTTTACTGAAATTCCTTGGGGTATCAAGGTAGACAGATTCAGTTTTCTTGGAACTGATGCTGAAAGTGCATGTAACAGATATTTCACCAATTATGAGTTGGTTAATTGACCAGTTTAAGGCCATACAATCATTGATACCTATCTTGTGCACAAATCTGTTTAATATCTGCAAATCAACAACCTTTATGTTGTTATTGTCACAATAGGTGACACTGCAGTCTCCCTCTTGCAGTTCTTTCAACATATCATTAATGCATTTTGCATTGACTTTTCTGCAGACTTTAACATACTGGATGGCTTTGCTTAACAGATGTGAAAACAGGCTTTTGCCCCACCCTCTGAATATTGGCAGTCTACGGTCTTCAGAGACAAGCCTAACAGTCACCAGTTTATATTCTATGGATGTACCACGGGTCTAAAGAAAAGTCAGGCTTTCGACCAGCTGTCAAGCAGAGTGAATTTTTAATAAACAGTGTCTTGCACTGCTTGCTTAATGTCTAAATTTGGAATCACTTGATAGAGACTAACCTCACAGCAGAAACTGAAGGAATATTTGTAACTTTTGTTGGAGAACCCAGGTCAGGTTCTCTTATTCCATCATTTAAATCCCACTTTTCAACAAGTCAGCAAACATGACTAAAAAAAAAAAAAATCTGGTTTAGTTAGTGCTAGAAGGATCAGTATTAACACCACCTGTTTATCAATGACCCAGCCATTGGCGTACTGATGAGAAATTACTTAAACTATTTTATACTTGTGACTTAATTTTAGTGTTGAAACTAGATTCTAAAAAAAAAAAAAAGAGGTGTTTCTTTAAGCCTTTTTGTTGATGGTTGTTGTATGTATGCTAGGCATCACCATATTTCCCCTTCGTGGTTGAGTGAAATCATATAAATGTGCCTAAGCTCTGTGTTGCACATGGACTGCTTGGCATTCTAAGCCCAGATTTGAACTGACAGAGCATTTTGGAATCAAATCAGGTGTGCTGTAAAGAAAAGGAATATATCTTTCTGTTCAGAATTTTGCTAAAATCACCCAGATTGCATGAATGGCAGAAAAATACCACTGATATGCAGTTGACATCTTGTGAGCAGCATGAGGTAGAGGTGTGAGAAAAACAAGCCATTCAATGGTGTGGGGCGGGGGATCATCCTCAATACTGACTAAACTTCCAGGATTAGGTGACATTTTCAATGTAAAATACTAATAACTCATCTAATACCATGTGCTTTACAATGATACTTTTTTCCCCTTTCCATTAGCCAATTTCTACCGTTTTTTTTTCATGGCATTTTACAGTATGCTACATAATTAGGAAAATGAAGTTTTCTATTCCCTTCTAGGATATAGATTAGTACTTTGTCACACTAGGTCACTCCTTAATAAAAAGTGCATTTTAGATTTCATATTAGTTTTGCAAGACGCTTACCTTTGAAAAATTCAGTGGTGGTTGATTTACACAAGGTTATTGATACAATGCTTTAATTTTTTTTTATAATTTCCAGTGTAACATTGACATTGCGGAGTTTGTATTTTGTATCTCAGCTTTATGCAGCAAATGAATACACCAACAATCTGTTATTTTAATATCTAGTCCATTGTAGATTGTTCAAAATGTTTTATTTTTCTTACCTTTTCAGCAAGAATTTTGTATTTGAAGTCAATAATTAAAGATATCTCCTCCTGTTTGCAGGAAACAGACAAATCCAGGTATGTCGTTTTTTTTTTTTTTTTTTTTTTTTTTTTTTTGAGATTTTTATTTTCCCCTTTGAAAATGAATTTAGCTACATTCCTTTAGACTTGTAATAAGGAACTGATTCTTTGCTATTGAGGTTTTAGTGTTTGCAATTCTTTTAAACTGATGCCATTTAGATTTCCTCTTGTGACCTTTTGAAACTTGATCAGATACCAAACCAAGCAACTAGAATTATTAAAGTGGAGGTGTATGACCTGAAACACGTTGTTTTCTGCCAGGTAATCTCCAAACACACAAGACACTCAAATATTTCAAAAGTGCTTCTTTATACTTAATAGTAGTAACATGGAAGTTTTCTCTTTTAAACCCTCACTTCTCGTACCAAGAGATACTGGCTCCCTCCTAATTAACGAAATGTTTCCATAATGTAGCACCATAAAAACTGGCTTGGCTTGGTCCAATGGAACTTAGCAAAAAGTTAATTGCTGAAGATCGTGGACAGCTCAACTAAGATATTATTTACAATTTGAAAAAAGAGAATTATACCCATGTAACACAGAGAGGAGGGTTTAGCTTTCATAGCATTGTATTGTGGGGATGTTACAATTATCAGCAAAAATAAACTTGTTTCAGATTCAATACACCTTGCTTTAATAATTTTTTTTAAATAGTACAGTTATTTAGTATCTATGACTACAGTCTGCATCCTAAGTGATGTAAATCAAAGAAATATCTTCATATAGAAATGGTATTTATTGCCATGCTTAAATAGGAATAAGACTTAATATTTAGTAAAATAGAAGGGCTTGGGATATTGTTTTTTCTTTTCTTTAATCTGTTCAGGTATTTAGCAAACATTTTATTCCCAAACAACATTGGAGGAAGAGAAAAAAAAAAAACACTACCTAAGAAAAGTTACATGTTATCAGCTATTTTATTTATTTTTTTGTAACAACATAGACAATTGAAGCTGCAATAGAAGTTATCTTGGTTATTAGGACCTTAACAGCAATCAGGAGTTTTACAATTGTTTATTAAATCATCTAACTAAAAGTTGTGTATTCAATTAAGGTTTAACGCTGAAAATTCTAGAATTTTTTTTTTTTTTTTGAAGACTTAACAAAGTTAATCAAGTTCATGTTGCATTAAGGTTTTTGATAACACTTTCTCTTAATCTTCTATGTGGTACTTTAAGTGAATAGTTGTGTGTTGAGTACATTTTTAGTATCAATTCCACAGGGTTCAGTTTTAATCCACTTTATTATTAATATTAAAATGTTTGCAGATGTTAAATTGAAAAGGGTAATTAATTATTTTTTTTTTTTTTTTGGTGAATTTGAATTCACTAGGTTGTCCCGTTAATTGGAAAATAATCCAAAAAATATAATTATTACTATGCGAAATTCTGATCTGAATCTCAAATGTGTAAAGCAATGGATCAGCGACACAAAAAAAAAAATTGGTCAGTCACTCTTAATATTCTGGTTGCTAAACATAAAGTTGTTTTAGCTTCACTGTATAAACCATTAGTTTATTCACATCTTGAATACATTGAGCAGGCATGGAGGGTTTATTTGAGAAAGGAAATTGATTTATTAAAGGTTCTCAGGTTTTAAGCATTTGGAATAAACTGAATGATTAAAAATATTATGTCTACCAAGCTCAAGTTTTAGCTATTGAAGAGTCAGTGTAATGGAAGTTTTCAGTGTGTGAACAGGGAAAAATGTTCTTTTCTTATCTACAGTTACTAATGCTAGGGATCCAGCAGGGTTACTTATCAAAATATACAATTACTGGAAAGGGTGGTTATTAGCAACGAGAGCCTTTATAATTAATTTTAAAAAAATCAAAGTATAGTATGCTGGACCCTTTAAAGGAAAAAAACTAGTTGCTTTTGTCAGCAAATAATCTGAGCTATACTTATTTCTGTTATTATAGGATAATAGGTGACATTATTAAATCAGATAAAACAGGTCCTTAAGCTGATTACTGCTGATAAAAATTTCTTAAAACGGATTCCAGAAATGACCATTGTAGTCATGGATCAGTTATATAGTTTACCTGATGATAACAATAGAAAATCATTTTGAAAAAGTAGTCTGACATAACTTATGAAGAGCATTAGAAGTCAAACTTGTTCATGTGTGACAGCATTTTCGCAAAGTGGCATTTACTAGAAGAAATTCTGCAACTTGACTGCCCACCTCAGTCTGCATGGATGTCATTTTCATCTTTGACTTTGTAACAAAGGATACAACTTCTGATCCCTCATTATTTATTGTTAATTCTTACTTCCATGATCAAAATTTAGTCATAACCATGTGAGTTTCTGAGCAGCCTTGTATCATACTATTGCATAACCAACAAGTGACAGATATAGTTCAGGTGAATACTCCTTCATCCTTTTGGCTAGATTTAGCTAAAAGATGATTTACAAGTAGAAATATTCTTAGTAATGGCTGTATATATAAGCAATCCTTGCTTAGATTCTATGTATACATATTTATTTCATATAAAAGAGAATTACAATATATATATATATATTGTATAACTTGGATCACAAACATAGTTTTCAAACGGTTTAACATAACCATAAAACTTTTCTTTTGTATAATTTTAAAATAAATGACTTGTATTGGTTTTTCAGTGGACCATTGGGAATAATCAAACATGAAGGCAACAAAATCACAGATGCGATTATACTTCATACAAATCTCTTCTCCCCCAAAACCATAATATATGGCATATTTTGCACATTTTGGTTCAAGACAACAGTCAGGTTTCTGAATTAAACCCACTTTCCTGATCATCACTTCTTGTGTTTGAAAGAGTCTGACCGTTTGCAAGGCTTGTCTCTCCATCTTTGTGTTTTATATGGACAGCATCATCACTTTTGGAAAAATGCAACAGTTGTGTGGATTCCTCATCTTTGCCCAACACCAAGTCTCGGGCTGGAAACCTAGCTGAACAGCTCCTTCCTCGGACAATGTTTTTTTTGGGATCCTGTTCCCAGTCATCGTCATCTTCCACAAAAGCTGAATCTCTGTTCCCATCAGACAACAGTGTGTAATCATCCAGATTCTGTGGCCAGCTGAAACGCTTGGCATATTTAGTGTTTTTTTGTCTGAAGAGTTCCACAAGACTGTTAGATTTAGATTTGTCTGCATTTCCCAGGCCATCTTCAGGAACTAGTGTAAGCCCTGTTGTGACAGATTGTAACTTTTGGTAATTTTTTATTTTACTGGATGTGTAGAAAACATGAAAAAATGATTGTAACTCTGCTGACTTTTTAAATGAGTTGCTCCTTTTCTTCTTTGCCATCAAAATCATATCCTGGATACAGTGCTTGTAACTGTTTGTAAAAGATGTCTGCAAAACTTCCCCTTTGCCATCCTTTTCAAACTCTGGTTTGTTGGCATGTCGAGGACTCCCTGTACCAGACTTGGATTGTATAACTTCCATGGGAATCATTAATGACTGTAAAAATGGTGCTTCACTGTCTTCAGGTTGATGCTGCTGACATATCTCCTCTTCAGCAGCGGCGGCAGCTGCTTCATTCACGTGCAGCAGAATGTGCTTGTCTGAGCAAAGTCTATCCAACATTTCTGGGTTCTGTTGTCCAGGAGTTGTTAAAACAACATCAATGGGAATTGAGGCAGACTGAACAGGGTTATCTTTCATTGAGTTCAATTCCATAGACTGAGCCACTTTAACATCCTCATCAGAATGTTTCTGGGGGGCTGTATCTGGAAGCTTGTTTTCAATGTTTATGTCTGCATTATTGTAGTTTTGAGATCCACTCCCACCACTAGCTGAATTGCTGTAGCTCCCTCTCTTATCATTTAAAAAAATCATCAAGCCTGATGGCTTCCTCAGGGACATCCATGACATTGAAAAATTTCGCGGTCCAACACGTGACAGACGACTAGCAAATGTTGACTCTTCTAGTCTTTTGCAGAGGTTAACACAGTCTTTCTTGAATTGCTTTGTAAAAATTGCATATAAAAATGGATTAGCACAGCTGTTGAGTGGCAGAACAAAAATTGTGAAAAGCTTGGCTTCATTGAGAGAGATTAACTCTTTCCCAAATACAGCTGTTAGGGAGAGAACTGTGATTGGCATCCAGCATGCAAAATCAGTAAAAATCAGCAGTGCCATTCGTTTTGCTACTCGGAACTCATTTGAATTCCATGCCTGCGAGTCTCGAATTGCACAGTACATCTTCATGTAACAGGAAACAATGATGAGGAATGACAAACCATTAAAGATCATGATAAAACAGACGTAACCTGCAATAGAGAGAGAGAAAATATACAGAAACATTTGGCTGAGCTGCTTAGATTTAAAAAAACAAAACAACAACAATGAAGGCTGTTTGTTAACTCACCAATAGGTTTAAAACATGACTGGTTGATGTACTTATGAGATCTGTCGAAAAAGTATCCGACTTAATTTTTTCCAGTGGGAAGTAATGGCACTAGGGAGGCAAAAGTGTGCATAGTGGAGCCACATGCCTTGATGCGCATGTGTGATTTTTGGCGGGCTTGCTGGATGCATTAGTTGCTGTCAGGCAGCCAGTATGTCAGGTGCTGTACTACTTACTCGTTGCATTTTCATTTCGCCCATGATGATGGAACGTGTGGAGCAACGATCTTGCATCAAGTTTTGCCAAAAGCTTGGAGATACCCAAGTGGAAACAATTCGCAAAATTCAACAGGCTTTTGGTGACAATGCCATGGGTGTTACCCAAATAAAAGAATGGTACAACAGGTTCAAAGATAGCCACACATCGGTGGAGAGTGATCAGCGTTCTGGGAGGCCATCAACAAGTGCAATGCAGTTGCTGTCAAGAAAGTGTGGACCTTGATAATGGAGGATCGTCATTTGATGGCGTGGAAAATTGGTGACAAGGTTGGGATCAGTAAAGATTCTGCATATGCAATTTTGAAGCAGGATTTGGGCTTGTGCAGAGTGGCAGCGAAATTTGTGCCCAAGCTGCTTTCTCAGGAACAACTTCGTCTTGAGGTTGTGCAGGACCGGCTGGATACTGCCAACAGGAATCCTGAGTTCTAGAATACCATGATAACTGGAGATGAGACGTGGGTGTACAGGTACGACCCGGAAACCAAAGCTCAGTCATCACACTGGAAGCACCCAACATCGCCAAGGCCCAAAAAAGCACATCAGGTCTGGAGGCAAAATCAAGGTGATGCTGACTGTTTTCTTCGACTACTGAGGCGTTGTGCATCATGAATATGCACCAGAAGGAGAAACAGTTACAAAGGAGTACTATCAGGAAGTCCTCCAACGTCTTCGTGATGCAGTTCGGTGCAAGAGACTGGATCTGTTGGCCTCGCAAAACTGGCAGCTGCATCATGACAACACCCCGGCTCATTTGTTGCAGCTGATCCAAGGTTTCTTGGCAGGCATTTTGCTCATTCACCAGGCTCCCTACTCTCCAGACATGGCTCCTCCTGACTTCTGGTTGTTCCCAAAATGAAGATGCCACTGAAAGGCTCCCACTTTGAGTGCTGAGGGGACATCATGCAGAATGCAACGGCGGAGCTGAGAGTTATTCTGAGAGAAGCATTCCAGGATTGCTGGGCTAAGTGTGTGGAGGCATAAGGGTCCTACTTCAAAGGGGATTAGCAATTGAACCCCACCAAGTACGCAATTTTTTTTCCCCAGCCTAAGGTTGGATACTTTACCGACAGACCTTGTATGTTAAAGGATCATGACCAATTCAGTTATCTTCAGTGTGTGGACATTATGATAAACCTATTTGTCTCCCTATGGGTGGGGGGGGGAGGAGATTTTTTAAAATGTTGAGGTATCAAACAAAACTGAAGTTTTACTAAAAAAATGTTGCCATGTTTTTATGGTTCTTTTTGATTTTTCAGGAGGGAAACTTAATTTGATCTTATTATGGCCACCTTGTTATGAAAGAAAGCAGTTGACTATTTGTTAGGAACCTCATCCTACAGTTTAAAGTCTAAAATGCACATCTTGTTGGTACCATAAATTTAATTAAATAGTGGAAAAGCTAACCATAGGATCTAACAGATTGTCCATGTTTTGTGCCATGGACTGGAAGTTGGGGGGGGGGCCAGAATGCAGACAGAATTTCAGGAAAAGGAAGGAAGTTGTTTGAATAAGGCCAAAGGTACTGACCAAACCCTGTACCTTGTGGGCGAGCTAGAGTAGTAATGAGAGTAAAACCAGGCTTACTCTGAAACAGTAAGAATATGAACAGCACCAATTTGCAAAGAAGATTGAATAGGTGACCAATAATTCCATTAGCAGAAATCAATTTAGAGTAAATTATGAAATAACACCCAACAAAAACGTGTAAATGTGTCTTACTGGCCCCATATAAGATAAGACAATGACTATGTATAGTAGGAATAAAACTGTCAACATTTCAAATTCCTGACAGTCACAGATCAGCAAGCACTGCTGGAATCTAAGATAAAACCCCTATCCAGTAATTAAAAATTCATCTTAACTGGGAGACACTGAGTGACAACAGATACTCCATGGGATTCTCAGTTACATAACGCTTGACACACACTAAAGTCTAATGAAAAATACTCAAAAAATCTGAGCTGCATAAATTCAGGTACTATGCAGCCCTCTTGCATTGCATCTTGAGTGTTGGTGACCCATAAGCATCTGTTTTGCGTAACTTTGCCATTGCAATCGTGAGCAAGCATACAAGTAGTGTGAAAGGTGCTAGTGCACTGAAGAAGTGTAAAACAATTACGCTAGAGGAAAAAGCAGACATTAACAAATATGAGGGTGGACTTAGTTTAACTGCCATTGCACATACAGTGGAGATGGTTATGTCGACAACAAACATGATTGTGAAGGATAGAGAGAGAATAAAAGAATCTGCCCCAATGAAAGCAACACTCTGGCTTAGTTAATAATTTTTCCATTTCCTCAATTTTGTGGATTGAAGACCAAAACTCAGCCTCAAGCTTATCCAGGAAAAAAGATGTAACTGAGGGTTCCTATGTGGCAAATCAATGGATGGGTTTAATCAGTACAAGGCTTGTGCAAACCTGCATAATATGAAAGTTTGTGGTGAGAGCACTAGTGCTGATGAAGATACAGCCAAAGAATTTCCTATGTTGGCTGAGATTACTGATGATGTTCAGGAAAATACCCTCCAAGTGATTAATGTTGATGAGACAGGATTATTTTGGAAAAAATGCTGGAACGGACCTACATTGTGAAGGAGAAAATTATGCCTGGTTTTAAGGCAGCAAAGCTTGAAGACATCTCAAGCCTCTCTGCTAGTGTACCATACCAAGAATCTGTGGCCCTTTAAGGACATCTGTAAAGGTTCTCTTCCTGTGATTTTGAAGTCCAATGACAGTGCCTGGTTGAAAAGCCACACTTTCCAGCAGTGGTTCTGGGACCATCTGATTCCTCAGTTGAAGGAATTTTGCAGAGAAAAGAACATTCCTTTGAAGATAGGGGCATTAGCAAGGACAAGCAATGTCATCCATCCAACCCTCAATGATTGCAATCTGGACATCAAGATAGTGTACATGCCAGCAAACGCCACTTCCATTTTGCAGCCAATATATCAGGGGGGCCATCACAACATTTAAGGCCTACTACCACCTCTGCTGCATGTTTGTCCAGGCTATCGATGAGTAGGGGAATATCCTTCATGCTGTCAGGAAGCACGAATGGCGTCTGAAATCTGAAAGAAAAACTGCCCTCAGTTCGTCCACAACTTCAAGAGCTTTACGAATACTGTCGATTTGGCTGGAGGTCTCAACATTACTCAAAAGCCATTCACAGGAGCTTGCAAATGGAGTTAGATGAAACCTTGAGGAGATGGATTTGATTGTGGAAAGACTGGGCAAAGTTAGAGGATAATTCAAGATGAATTATCCTGCTACATAATCATTTGTGAAGAAAAGAAATAAGCCGCCATTCAAACAACTCGCGACATCATATTTAACAAGGTTGATAAACCTCATAGTACTTCCTCTGAAGTATCAACCTCTGCCACTCCAACCCTTTCGCCTTGCCCATCAGCACCTTGGATACCTGAGCTCAACGACCTTATGGAAGAGCTTTAAACCCTCCAATGGAGGCACCGTCACTTCACATAAGCAAGCCAACACTAGGAATTAAGAGGGAGGGATAAAATAAATGTTGTAAATCAGGGAGTCTCTGTACTAGGTCAAGTTACATCATTAAATGAAGGACATGTGCCACAGTAAAAACTGCAAATGGGCAAAAAATATACCAGGAGCCACCTAGTTGTCACAACTAAGAGGTGCATCAGAAAACACCTTCATTAAGAGTAATGTGATTATCTTTCCTGAATGTCAGGGAAGTGGCAACTAGCACAAGGAAGACCATGACAAATGGTATCACTAGAAGCCATTGTGCTTTGTGAAATCTGCAACATTTTGAGTACTACAGCAGTGAAGGAAAAACTGCTGTCAATTAAGATCATCATCATGAAGCATAGTGTTCCATGAAATGGGAGATATCAATGATTCTCATGAAAAGGCTTTACCTCTCACAAGCATCAAACTGCCAAATGTATTTAATAAGCATGCACTAGGTTAAAAAAAAAAAAATTCCTGCACATCAAAGAGTGGTGATATGGACACTGACAAGATAATGATAAGTCAAGTGATTCTATTAAAAAGTTCTAGAACATGAAGTTTTAAGTAGCAAAATTTAACTAAACCAACAAACCATCCATGACAAAGAACATAGGCTGAGGTACCAACAAGCTTTTAAAATAATGATTGTCTTGGACAACTTTAATCAAATAAATTACCCACAGAGTCTATCTTCTGCTACTAGGAGGGCTATTTAACATATTTTCAGATGTGTGATGTCCCCAGGACTGCCTGATGATCTGGTTTTTAATCTTTGGAATCAATTTAATGAAAACTCTAATCATTGAATTCTTTAGTGAGGAGGTTGATGGCCCAAAGTCTAAACACATCCAATTTAGAGAATTCAAACTTTGTCCTAAAAGAAACCTTTTTGCAAAGTTGGATTGGCTATAATTTATGCAAGCAGAAAATTTTAACGTACCTAAAGAATATCTGTTTCCGGTTTCAAAAGGCAGGCATACAGCAAATTTCCGATAGTCACTGACACCAAACAGTGGTAAGCAGGCAATAACTATGGAAAATATCCAGCCACACAACATTATGTAACCTGCATAAAACAACAAAAACCCAACAGTGTGTTGGGTGAAATGATCTGATTGGGAAATAGATGTAGTATGGTAGTAAAACAACAACAACTTACAGCTATGGTAAAGGATTAGAGACACTGTGCAATTAAAAAAAACTTTCCTGTAAAAATACAGTAATCTCTTAAACAAAACAAAAAAAAAAGATATTTTAGTAAAATACTACTACAGTAATTGACCTAACTATTCACTTGTAAATGGAGCATTATGAAAGTAGAGCCTTATGGTCAAATGTTGAAAGAGTTTGGATAAACCTTCATGTCAGTAGTTTAGCTCATTATTTTGTGTTATACTGCAGTAATTAACTTACCACATCCACTTTTATTTTTTTTTTTTTCGTGGGGGGGGGCTGCATTAAAATGTATATATAATCTGTTTCCATACATTTAAGTCTCAAAACATTAAATTCATTCTGTCAAGTCACTAGAATGCAGCAGTTTGATGATTGTGTATAATGTAACCTGATTTTGAAAAGTAGCATAACTACACGCTGAAACCTATTAAGAAAAGAGTCAGTTGTTGGATTAGATCAAAACCAAACTCCCTAACCCTTAAAGAGAAGCACAGACCTGCACGTTTCAAGGAGAGACGTTTGTTCAGCTGCATGGCATGAGTGATGACATAGAACCGCTCCAGCGAAATCACTGTCAGTGTGTACACGCTGAGCTCACTCGATAAGATTCCCATGAAGCCAGCCACTAGACACCCAGGGCTCATCTGCCAGCGGATTGCAAATTTTTTAAACTCACCTGGAAAACAACAAAAAAAAAGTATTTACATTGGCTGCTTTTGTTAGAAAAGCGTTAATGTTGTTGAAGAATCTTTAATGGGAAGCAGCAGTGAAAACTCCTGTTTTAATATCAAAAGAACTCTAGTCTAACTTTCAGTTTTGGCAAGAAACACCCTTTTATAAAATCTGAGGTACAGTGTAGTAATAATAATTGAGAACTTTATGGCATATTAACTGAAAAAGAACTTCCAGCTTAATTTTGAGTTAAGCAAGTAACTCTTCATTTAATCAAATAGTGGCAGTTGAACACGATAATGCAAGGGCTTCGGCTTTATTTATTTTAAAATTTTTTTAGAGGTAATCAAGGAGGGACCACTTACCTAATGAGGAAGCATCAACAACTGCCAAGATGCCCAAAAATATGCCCATGAAGAGATCAGCACAGGCCAGGTTACAGATCAGGAATCGTGGTACATCTATTTTAGATTTGCTTGTTATAGAAACAAACAGGACAACAGCATTCCCCACAAGGGCCAACTGGAAAACCACCCAGACCCCACAGCGTAAGGACCACCAGCCAAACAAATCATCACATGGCAAAAATGCATCTTTAAAAAGAAGAAAAAGTCATGGAGACAAGGTTTTAATTTTCTATCCAAATAAAGGTAGAAACCCAACCACTAGGTAGTTTCCACCACTGCATTATCTGAATTCTTTGATAAAACATAGAAAACCTCTATCTCTTGCTATGCCACAATTTCTTAAAATGAAAACCAAAAGGTGAAGTAAAACTTAAAATTATTTAATACCATCAATATATAGGTTATCTTTAACACAGTAAGTCTGCCTCTCTGTTTCCTTTCTTAATCATCACTATACTCCAAACAAGATGTTGACTAATTTCCAAGCTAACATCAAAAATCTACCAAAAACCTTAACTGCTTTAATCAGTTGCTGATTAATACTTAAAAGAAGTCTGTTAATAATAATTTCCCCTTGACTACAAACATTTTTTTTTAGCCTGTATCATTAATTTCAAGGAAATTTGAACTTTTCTGTCAAAATGACCAGTAAAAACCTTGTAAGCATCACTGCTATTTCCACTCTGATTGCAAAAAAGCTAAACAAACTGAAGATGTTGGTGTCCAAAATATTGATGGGAGAATGTTTATTTCTTGTGATAATTTATAAATGCATACAGATATCTTCCATAATAATTTAAACATCACATGCATTAGGACATTCAAATGAAACCTAGCATCACAATATTGGTATCTGGCCGGATAAAAAGAATTTTATAGCAGTGGTGATACTCAAATATATGAGTCATGGCAAATTCACCTTTTTGGGGTCATCTGCACATTGGTAGACATGCAAGTTTTCAAAAGTCATGCAAATTCTGTTAAAGAAAAATATTTAAATAAAATTTAAATCTTTTCTCATGCAGGAGATTTACAAACTGGTTTGGCTAATGTGGAAAAAGAAACATTGAATTGTTAGAAAGGGTTTAACAAGCAGTTTATAGAATCTAGAAAATTCGGATTGTATTCTAGATACTGGAGAGGAAATCTGGTGCCTTTTTTCCAAATTAACTAAGAGTTTTAAACATGTAGACAGTAAAGAAAATTCATTTGGCTCTCCCTAGTTATTATAATACCAGACAACATAAACTGACCAAAGACCAAATTTTCAGTAAAATTTAAAATTTAAAAAGATTGTAAACAAATGGAATGGATCACCAGGCACTGGTTATTAATAGTGAATTGATAAGTACATTTACTAGTTTAGTTTATGACCTTCCAGAAGAGAACCAAAAATATTATCAGGATATGATAAACAATTTGAGTGTTTTCTTTTTAAGAGCTCACCACGCTAAAGTACTCTAGCTGCATTTCCAACACTTATTGTTAATAAAAATTCATCATTCCAGCAAAAAAACATTAAAAAATCAGTTGAGCCATGTATCAGAACATACAAACCATTAATTGTGATGTTGTTATCACACAAAGTAGCCATCTTCAAAATGCTGCCTTGTCAGTAACCCCTCCATTCCTCTTGCAAGTAGTTCTCGAGCTGAATAACATCGGTTGCATCTTTTAACTTTGATTTAATTGATCTCCAACTAAACAAATTCAGTGGGGTTCAGATCTGGAGAGTAGGGTCAAACTATGATTTTATGAAGTACTTTGTAGCAAGCTACAACTTATTAAGACTTTCAGTCTGCTTTGATTCATTATCTTGCTACAGAATAAACTCATCACCTATCAAATGATGTGATGAGAATTTCATGGCACTGCAGAATACTGTAATCTCCCTTTGGTGAGAATCCATCAATTCATATTAAGTTGCCAGCCAGTTAACAAGCAAAACCATCCAAAACTCACATTTTGATCACCATGCTTAACACTTCTCTTGCCTTTCTTCTGACATATGATAATGCTTAAAATTAACTAATTGCAATAGATTGCACCACACCAAGGTGGAATTCTGATGCTGTTTAGTCTAGCAGTTGTTTTTTTTTCCTTATTACCCCCCCAACTAAACAAGGATTTTCTAGCTGCTGCTTGGCCAATCAGTCTAACTTCTCTTCACCATTTTTTGGTGGTAGAGGGATGCTGACTGGTTGCAGAAGAATTGTGGTCAAAAGCTCATCTTCTATGAAAGGATTTTCTCTAGACTTTAGAACCAGCAGTTTTTCTCCTTCCTTGACTATAAGTTCATGGCTGAACCAGATGAGTTAATTCTATAAATGGTTATTTGTAGACCATTCTATGTAGCTCCCTCCACAATTCTCCAACCAACTTTATGAAGAGCAAAAATAGAAAAACCATGCTTTAAATGAAATTTCATTTCTATCATTTTCACCTGAGCAACACTCATAGAAATATCTTGCTTATTGCACAATCATGTAACATTCTAGAAGTAATAAGTGTGTTTTCATTAAAAATAAAGTGCTGACAAGCAGATTACACTGGTTTTGTATGGCCTCTTGTCAACAGTATACATAGAAAAATCCAGAAATATATTTCTAATCAGTACTGCATCTTTTAAGCTAGAAACTATGAGTTCTTCCAGTGAAAGAGCCAGTGGATATATTTCAGATTAGCAGGTATTTTTCTAGACTTGATATGATATTGATTGGCTGATACTTTCAAAAGCATTTTTACTGGTTGTCCATTGTATAGCATCATTCTACATTCACATGCACATTAGTGTAAAGCAATTAATGAAACTATCCAGAACTTTCAGAACAACATGGTAATTTATTCCTTGCAAATGTTGTAATCATAATTCAAATGTGATAAAAATAATCAAAATTGCTATAAGTGATTTAAAAGTATAAGATCTCTCATACAAACAAATGTCCAATCATCATAGACTAAAGCTTATTTCTTGTTTTGTAAGCTATTCTCTCAGGAACAGGTAACTACTTTAACCTTATGAGTCCATACATGCACAACTACAACACATTAATAAATGCCATACCTCATTATGTACAACTAATAATAAACATTTTTATAAGGAGAGCTATATAATTTCCTGTACATGCTTTAAAATTAGCAGAAGTTTACACTTAAAATTCTGAAAAAAATCAAATTGGTAAGTTATTACAAAAACATCAAATGTTTTTAGCTATGGAGTGTATAAATTCAGTTTATTAACCAATGTCAGTGCAGCTGTCCAGCATAAGAAGCCTGACACCACCCATATACAGTATGCTAAACAAGCTAATAATATGACTGAGTTCACACTTACTAAACTAACATAATGAATTAAATAGGTTTGAATCTGAAAAATTCAGCCTAGAAATCAATCTTGTGTTGCAGGAATGGATCCATACTGAACATAAGATGGAATAACCCCAGGTCCAGATACCCTATACTTTTCTAACATCAATGTTGTTGCCTTAAAAATATTAAATGAATAAACTATTTAAATGGCTTCTGTAAAATTGCAATAAATGACACTGCATGGGTATAATACCTCTCCTAACACAATCTCTGTCCAGATAAGCTAGCTGCAGGACACTGATCTTGGACGGCCTCATTAGGCACTCACCTTCTGAAATGCAAATGGCTGGTTCAAAAGAGTAAGAGAAATGATGCCAAATTCAACTTTGACTGAGTAAGGGACGTGCCTACAGTTGCGAACCACCACCATTTTCCTTCAAATCAAATCTTCATTTTCATTCCCACAAAAATGATAAAAATGACTATTGCTCCAATTCTAAACAAATTTTGTCTTATGTTTCTTCTCCAAGGCAAAAACTTGACAAATGCAATAAGCCTCCTTAAAATAACATTTTCACAAATGCCACCAACACTGCAGAATAAGAGCAAATCAGAAATAATCACAAACCTGGCATTGGGATACATTTGACTGGTGGTTTAGCTATGATAATGTCCTCCACGCCTTCTTGCATGTAGTCTTCCAAGTAATCCACAGTTGCAGGTGGAAGACCACCAAGCCGATTGAAGTCGCCCTCTTTTCCAAAGTTGCCATCCCAAATGTCATTGACCAAGTCATAGTGTCGAATTGAGCCATTAACTTAAAACAAACAATGTGTAAAATTTAGGATTTAACTTAAGACTAAAATGGAATAAGTTCTGTTAATAAAAATTCTCATCCACAACAAAAAATTTTTTCTTAAAAATTTCAAATTATTTTTGTGATGGATTCTCAAAGAAATAAAGACAATAGGAACTTTTATGGCCATATTTATTTTCCTCTATGACAAAAATATATCAAGATGATTTATTCTACTTCACTTCAGTAAATGCGTACATTCAGGAGGAAAAGCTACCAACTGGTTCCAGGGCATTTTAAGCTCAAGATATTTGTCAACATTATTTTCCATTAAATCAACTGAAGCCATCTCTTCCATTGTCTGGAAACTGTAAGCCTGCAAGGAGATGGCTATTAATTCTTGCCTTCTACAGATAAATGTGCCCCTGGATGTTGTTTTGTGTTGAACAACTCCTGCACAACTTTTCTCAATACATTTTGTAAGTTTCAACTTTGCCTGGGGAATGTGAGAGAATTCCCTGCTGATGTAAAGTTTAAGATTTTATACTGTGTAATTTCAAAATAACAGAGCTGAGATTACCCTGGAAACTCGAGTGCTTAATCAAAAATGTAGATAAAAGTTAGCCATTTAAGGAGATAAACTTGTTTACCTTAAAAATTAATTATCTGGGTTAAAAAAAAAAACAAGAGTTTAAATCAATTTAAATAAACAGAAACAGTGTATTCCACTAATGATAAAGGTATGTCTTTTGTTATGTTACAATATACAGGTTCGAAGAGATCATTTATGATGCCAGAGCAAATATAGATGGTGGCCAAGATAATGTTTACGAACCTTATAATGTTACAGACTCTTAACAATGATCCTAAAATCTAAAGTGAAAGCAAACATGTATAAATGACCATGTTACTCATCATAGGTAATTAATAGATTAGTGTTTAATTTTTTTGAAATCGAGCATTGATTGAGCATGTTTTTTAATTTCAAAGTTTTGGTAAGGGAGGTAATCATATTTTTTAAAAGAAATTACTTCTGTGACAAGGTATTTAAGGTCAGGTGATAATATGATTGGTGTCATGCTCAATCAACTTTGATCTCCCAGTTTTTCTCAGACATACAACCAAGGAAGATGGAACCCAAAATCCAGCCTCGGAGATCTTGCTCAGCTATTAAAAAAATACCTGTGAATAAGCCTATTATTTGAGTACAATCAAAAGTAGCTCAAAGAGAGGAGGGAAATGAGTCATTCTATCTCTCCAATGGGTCAAGACTTTGAGCTTTAATTTTCTAAAAAGAAATTTCATTTACACTTACAGATTAGACAAAAAAAATCCTTTCAACTGGAGAAAGATTGTACAGCTATACGAGTACAAGAAAATACCTGACCCCTGTGATCCTCATTTGCTGGCTTCTGTGCACAGTTTCTGTTTTTTTTTTAAAACCCCTAAACGAGCAGCTACATAATGAGCAATATCATACTTGGACCTGAGCCATCAGGAATTTTCCAAATTCACAGTACCCAAGATTACAGGATACCATGCAACCAGACAAAGTAGTATCTCAGCTCATTCAAACCCCTTGAAGTTCTGTGCTGATGAACACAACATTTCACCAGATTGCAGTCACCTCAGCTCTAGTTTCCACCCAGATAAATAGCCTTTTTTTCTCTCTAAAACCACAATTTCCCAAAGTCTACAGTTTATTGCTTTCTGATTTTCCATATCAAACACTATTATAGTCTTGCAGTAAAAGTATATTCACATTATATTTTAAGTATTCATGATGTGGCATTTGATTGTCTGCTTTCATCCTGGCAGATGTATCTGAGATGGAGTAGCACCATAGGTTATGGTGCCTTATCTAAAGTTACCAGTCACTGAAGTTTTCAGCCTGTTTCACAATGAGGCTCTTAGTGCGTGCAATCATGGGTATGTAAGTCCACTGTAGAGCAGAAACAAATTAGAAATGTTTTCAGCTAGCGCAATGCCAATTAAATCCAATACTCAGAAAGTGATACAAGAATGCCATCAAAGGCTATAAAATCTAATCTCTGTGACTTTGTAATTTATTTCTACACTGAAAAAGGTTAATTGTTGATTCATCTAGGAGAGTTCCCTAGCACACATTTCTGATGGCTTCTTCTTTAAGGCTGTTTGACAGCCATATTCATTCATCTATTGGTTAGCATCATTAAAAGTATGGTGCATGATAATTAAGTCCAGAGTTCAAACTTAAAGGAAGTGAAAAGTGCTGGTGGTGAAAAATCTTATATATGCACAAAGCATCTAGGCAGAACATATAGTGTAAATGCAAAGAATGAGAAAAGCATCTACTCACTGATTGGCCGCCATATGTTTGTGAGATTCTGCCAAAGGCTCCAGTCTGAGTCTTCATTTCTCAGCCAAATGATGTTCTCTTTCAGGGAGACTGGTTTGATGCTGGACTTTAAGAGAGAAAAAAATTACAGATAAGAAGAATGGCCTTTAATTGTACTTTAAAAACAGCAGTGTGTCTGAATTAACTAAAGGTAGCATTTAAACCATTGCCACTTAAGAAAAAGAGATAACATCAAATTGATATCAATAAACAGTCTTCAAGCCTTTTTTAAAAGATCTTTTCTATGACTGTGGGTACTGGTTCGACAGGATACGGAATTATCTTATTGATAACCAATGCAATACTAAATCAACCCTTAACCCTGAATGTGTGATGAAATGCCCTAGAATACAGATGATTAAAACTACAGGGTGATTGAAAAGTAACCCCCTATTATAAAATACTTATAATTTATCCTATTATTGTAATATTTTTCTCAATTTTTTTGTGTGTTCCATGATGTATGGGAGCAAGTCTACTCTACCAAATCAACAACTTTGGAAGAACTTGACGGGCGAATATGAGAAGTTATGTCTTCCATCCCACAAGAGTTCCTTGTGAAATCAGTTGACGCGGTTCCCAGGCGGCTTGAGAAGCTGGTGGCGCCCATATCGAATTTTAAATAAAACTCCATGCTATACACTTGCTTATCATATTCATTTCTTGTAAGAATTGTAATTCAGAAATAAATTACAACTACTTAATATTAGGGAGTTACTTTTCAATCACCCTGTAGATTCTACATCTAAGTGTCATGCTCAAATCTAAAAAACATAAAGGTCTTCAGTAAGTGGTCCTTAGTGATGTAACCTCAGTTTAACCCTATTTTAATGGTGTTGTTCTAGTTATCATAAACTTGCTTTGTGTTGATTTCTTTTTCTAACATTAATTCTTCTCAAAGAAAGAGTTAACTCTCCTAAGGGAACTTTCCTGTCTCAAGGGTTGACATCCTTTGTCATACTGTGGCTATTTTACCTACCTCTTTAGCAGTGTGGATGAATTCACAGCAGTGGTAGGCATAGGAGAGAGTCAGCAGCTGAATCTTAGGGAAAGCACTAGGCGGCGGAAAGTTCTGCAGGTTCTTGTTATTGTACGTGAGCAGTTTCTTTAAATTCTGGAGCCCTGCAGTTGGAAGTTTGGAAAACTGGTTCTCACCCAGATTCCTGTATTTAAAACAAAATATAAGTTACAATCATAACAGACTACATGTACACCCTGCTAACACAGTTTTTCAAATTTAGTTTAAAGGGAAACTGCTCTTATAGGAGTTCTACCAGTTAGGAGACATACATCCTTGACTTTATCAGATACTCTGGTAATGAGCCAAGTTTCATTTAGTTTTCATATAATAGTTGCAAATAATCCAAGATTTGTAATTTTTATTCAATCAATTTTGCAGAATTTCATGAAATGCAATTTAAAACTCCGTTCTCCTGTTTGGAGTGATAAAAAACAATCAAAAGATTTTTCAAAATGAATTTTCTCAGACTAACTTTAGAACTGCCTAAGCTGCGATAAGATAACCAGAGATGTCATTTCTTCAAATGTTCCTCGAAATTCATCTTTCTAGCAAGAATCCAGCTGTACACGCCACTTGCTGATGCACCAAACGTGTTATTTACTCCAGCAGTGATAACAGCAGGTAACTTCAATCATTTCAGCTGCCTGTATAGATGGCACCATTTGAAAATGATTTCAGGTACATCCATCACAAATATTATAAAGGGTGAAAGTAACTATGTGCCACGGGGCTGGCCTCGGCCGCGTACTACGTGCCATGTAACAATGTTCTCTCCCTTGAACTTTGGAAATAACTACAGCTTAGATAGTAAATTACTAAAAAAAAAAAAACAATCATGCTACTGTGTGGGAAAATTGTATTTTTAAAACTCTTTTCTCATATTTAGTCTTTCACATCGTTGCTATGATACAGTGGATCTTAAGTATCCACTACATCCAAATCTCAATCACTATCAAGTAACTTGGCCTACATTTTCTTGATAGTTCTTCAGCTAAACAATGCAACAAATTCATGAAAAAACAGAAAGTAGCTAAATGTTGAACACCTGCAATTTAACAGTTAAATATCCACTTAATATTCATCTTGTTTTCATCTGTTAATTATTCAGTGTAACATAATTGATATTCTTTTGTAAGGAATTAATTTACCAGACAACCATTGATAGGACTCGGAGCTTTTCAATTTTTACATAATTTGGGATGATTCAGATATTTACAGAAATCTTATATTTATTTTTCGGGTTTTTCCTTTGTTTTTCTATCCTTCCCTTAAGGATATACTTTCTAGAAAGAAAAAAACAGACAAAAATGTTCATACAAAATTAATTAATGTAACTGTTAGCAACTGTAGGGAAAATTTCCATAAGAGAATTAGATCTCTCATCTTCATGGACTTTGTTTCAAGATTGTGGTTCTAAACAATTAAACCATACAGACTATCAGGATTTAGAGAATCTGAATTTAGGCATTATCCTCTATTACTGTATCTATCCCCTTTATATTTTCATGGGCCTTAGAAAATACACATTTTGTTATTGACATAAATTCTGGAAATTATTAGGTTGTTACAAAAGTTGTCAGTTTTTATATTATGTTAATTTGGGGTTCATTTTCTGCAAGCTTGTGAAGGTGTATGTAGATAGGTTATGTATCGTTTTTTAGCATGTGTTTTGGCATGCATTCTGCAAAACCTACCTTTTTAGAAATTAAAAATGGATATTTGTTTCAGGGATCTGAGTGAAGCATGGATAGAAAAGTTTGTTGTGCCACTTTGATCCACAAGTTCAACCAAAGCAAGTGAGGCAACTCGAAACACTAAGCAAGCATGGGGCAAGGACACAGCAAATGAGTGCACAGTACAACGATGGTTTGCAAAGTTTCAATCAGGAGATGTGAGCCTCGAAGATAGGGAACATAGTGCATGTCCTTCCAGCTGTGATGACGACCATCTGAAAGTCTCAGTTGAAGCTGATCCAAGAAAAACAGTACGAGAAATTGCTGGAGAGCTTGACGTATGCACAGCAACTGTTTCCTGGAATCTTGACGCCATCAGCGGGGTGAAAAAACTTGACGAGTGGGTGCCTCACGAGTTGAATGAATAACAACAAAATCATCAATTGGAGATCTGCTCTTCGCTTGTCATAAGAAACAAAAACAACCAATTTTCTTGACTGAATCATTATGTGTGATGAAAAATGTATCCTTTATGACAATTGCAAATGATCAGCAGAGACAAGGTGCCTAACTACATTCCAAAACTAAGCTTCCACCCAAAGAAGGTCATGGTCACTGTCTGGTGGACTGCAACTGGTGTCATCCACTATAACTTCTTGCAACCATCACAGCTGAAAGATACTGTCATGAATTAAACGTTGTTCATCAGAAGCTCTCAATGTCAGCTGGCATTGGTGAATTGAAGAAACCCAATCCTGCTCCACTACAATGCTTGTTTTCATGTTGTAAAAGTGACTCTTCAGAAACTGAACACATTGGGGCACGAAGTTCTCCCTCACCCAGCCTATTCACCAGACCGCTCTCCCACAGACTAATACCTTATCAAACACTTCAACAACTTCCTCCGTAGGAAATCCTTGTCCATCCAAGCAGCAATTGAAACTGCCTTCCAACCGTTTATCGACTCCAGAAATCCAGATTTTTTCAAAATGGTATAAATGTGCTTGTAACTCATTGGCAGAAGTGCATTAATTGTAATGGAACTTACTTCGATTAATAAACTTCATATTCAGCAACAATAGGAAGTCTCCTTGTGGTAAAAAAAACAGACAAAACCTTTGTAACAACCTAATATAAAATAACTCTGCCTGAACACCGCCCCACCATGTTGTTAGCTCACCTCTTAACTTTATTTACAACATGGGTGTGTTTTAATAAATCCCCATTTATATGTCACCTTTAAATCCTTTGGATTTTAAAAACAAGCCAGAAAATAGCATAGAATTGAAAATGACTTAAACAAATAATAGAAATATGAAATGAATATAATTTCATTGATTTCAAATAATAATAATAATAGCTGTTTTCCCTAGTCCAGTATGTAGATAAATTCTTTTGTTTCAATTGCTTTAGAGAAAACAATAAAAGTTACCTTATTCTTTCTGAAAATATTCCTCCTCCTCTGAATTTATTAAAAAATTCAGTCTTTACATTCTTAAATTTGTTTTGAGATTAATTATTTGTTAACACTATAAAGCTAAAAGATCTTTTTTTTTTGGCTTGAATTATTTTTCCTTAAAAACGATTGATGGTAAAGGGTTAAATACTGAAGAGGGCAAACAAACAAATCAATCAAGAAAATATGTGAAGTAATCTTAGTGAATACACTAATTTCTTTGATTGGGTACATTGGAGGGGAAGAGAATAAAACAAGCTGGCAGTGTTGTACTAAAAATCTCTGAGAGGAAAAATAATAATTTGAATTTACCAGGATAAATAAACAGTTGTTGGGAAGCTGATCTTATGCTGAAATTAATTTCAGCAAAGACTCAGCATTTTTATTCCTGTTGATGAATTCAAACTACAGCTCACATAGTTACATGAGCTACCTTAGCAAACACAGTCAGCAGTGCAGCAGGTAAGAACTGCGTCAAGATGGTGGCATTAGAACAACAAAGAATGAGACTTACAATTCCACTAAGTGGCCTGTAGGCAGGAAGGCCCCTTCTTCAATGTGAGAGATCTGATTGTGCACCAGATCCCTGCAAGAAAGTAAAAAAAAAAAACAATAGAAAACTTATCCACAGGTCAATTTTCATTGCCTTTTCTAATTTTTTTTTTGTTTGTTTTCATTCCCAAGCCTCTACGAGTAGATGGCCATGTTCTATGCCATAACTCTTCATTTTAATGTGAGAGGAAGTGCAAGAAGAAACTGCACCAGGGAGGTACACCAAACCGAGGCAACCACCCCCCACCTGCTGGAAATCTGGCTTCGGCCTTCAGCCACGGCAGTGCAGTAGACTAGCCACTGGCTGTGTCTGCTTCTCTGAGTTAAGACCACTTTGTTCAATGGCAATTGATGTGCGTACACCATTAATGGAAAACCTGAATCATGTGATAAATAGAGTCACTCAAAATTTAGAAAACTGTTAAGGCACCAAAGTTGCACCACCATTAGTTAGGAAGCACACACAGAGGTTAGGGGTCGCACAGAGTTTACTAAGGTCAGTTAAAACATCAAGTCTGCCATAGTCATGGCAACCTGTTGTAGGAAATTGCTGAAACCTGACATCTACACACTATTTGTAATCAACAAAGTGGAAATCTTTGTTCATCTTTCCCATTAACATCAATACTTCCAGCTTATTAATATAAAGTAAAATGCAATTTATGCTCTAAATGATGGCAATTCCTTTATAAACTATGATTATTGCCAATGTTATTATCTTATTTTAAATTCTGTACAGACACCAAAAATTACAAGTGTTTTCCTGCATATGACGAAATAAAATTAATCTTGTCATTACTGAATCAGAAATTACTAATTCATGATCGACACCATGAAGCACCCATACCTGATAATTTGTTTCCCATATACTAAAGAACCCAGTGAAATAACTCTTGTGTTTTAAAAATGTTTCTGTTGTTCCTAATAAGATATCTTTCTCTTCTCAGTGTTGGCTGCTATTCCGAGCAGATCTGATTCTGTCTGATTTAAAATCTGTTATACTTCTGTTCATGGTGGCAGCTGCAGCTGGTTTCTCCTGATTGCCTTTTCCTGAGTACTTTGTTTTATTGCCACTTGCAATCAAAAGGATTCTAATCAGTTCTTTCATTAAAACAATTAAGACTGGCAATTCTTGTGGCCATGCAAATCCCTTTTCCCTGCCCAGCTAGTGTTCTGGGTCTCCAAAATGGGGTGTATAGTGGAGTAACACTGAACCAACAAAATCATTAATTTTGTCACCAGTGCTGCTAAAAGGTGGAATAGAAAATAATAAGCATATAATGGCTAGATGTGCAAGGTTCTGCTGCCCAACAGCCCAGGCTCACATTTATCAGATGTGAAGTAATTACACCAAAACCTGCCGTCCTATTGCTTGACAACGGGTTGTAGCTGGGTGGACAAGAGAGAGAAGCAAATCACCCAATCTCTCCAACCCTCATCCATTTGATGAGGCGATCAGACACTGGTATGATCAAGAAATTCAAAACTGACATGTGGGAAATGATCAATTCCTTTAATTTAACTTTCCACCTAGATTGGAGAAGGTAGATAGGAAAGAAGGAAATACCTGCCAGTGTTTCTCTGCCCCCAATCCATCTAAACCCAAACATCACTTTCTCAAATGTCATCCATCATTGTTTATAAAATAAAAGAGAGCAAATCCAGTTTTAACAGTTAAGATATAAAACAACCCCTATACATATACCACAGAATAACAGATAACATATAGAACAATCCCTATACATATACCACGGAATAACAGATAAGATATAGAACAACCCCTATACATATACCACAGAATAACAGATAAGATATAGAACCCATATACATATACCACGGAATAACAGATAAGATATAGAACAACCCCTATACATATATCACAGAATAACAGATAAGATATAGAACAACCCCTATACATATATCACAGAATAACAGATAAGATATAGAACAACCCCTATATATATACTATAGAATAGCTATACCAAAATCTCTGCCTATTTTTGACAGTAATGCCTAGTATTAGTTTCGATCAATACCAAAAACTATACCTATAATTGCTGGTAACCCCTAGTATTTGTTACGAGCTATACCACCTATTTTTGACAGTAATCCCAAGGCCACTCTGGGCAAATGCAGCCAGAGCCAAACCCATGGCTACCAGCCACCCAAACAAACGAGTGTGCTATGCTATGGCCTACTGTCACTGCGTTGCTGAAGTCTCTTGTTTCTCTGATGGCAACAGAATATTCTTATTCTCGGTATAAGGAAGCTGTCAGGTAATATTCTGCACGACATCACAAACATGATAAAAAAAAAGAATGCTACAAAATTAAGACTCCCTATTTTTTAAATAACATGCTATTAATATAAACGGAATTGTGTGTAAATGAGGGGAGGTTAGTGTAATATGTAGCATTCTTACTCGTCAAGGTGACACTCAGTTTTGAACCCGGGCTTTGCCTATTAGTGCCATAGATTCTCTCGCTCTTCAGCTCCAGTCTGCTTACACAGGTTTCCTCTGACTCAAGTCCCTAGTAGTGTTTTTTTTTAATTTACATTTTAGTTTTGACAGCTTACACTTTCCAGCGTGCATCATCAGCCATCCCTAACCAGTTTATGTCAACCGCAGATGGACTACGTTCCTGTATACCAACATCATCAGAAACAGACCCTATGCAAAAACTGCATTGTATTTCTTTCAGCAAAGCTGATTTCTAAATGGCTGTAAACCAGTGACAAGCCAAAGCAGGTAACCAAGTTAACACAGCAACCTGTATGGCGATAAAGTAAAACACTTCTTGCACCATTTGTTAAGGGTGACTGTATACAGGCAACCAAAGATCAGATATTGCCTAGTACAAAATGTTAATGGAGAAAATCTGCAGCCAAGAATAGGTAAAGCAGAACAAGATTAGTAGTATTTGTGATGCATTGTGGGAATGCTTGCTCAGACATGGCCTGGTAACTATTTTACGTGGAGGATTTTAAACTGTTTTTACATCTTACAACCACACTTGCTGGCTGAAGGCTTGCATAGTATAGTACACAGTAGGCAATAGTTTTCTGATACTTGCAATGAGAACTGCATTGTGGCAGCTGACTGGTGCAGAATGTAAGTATAAAATCTGGCTCTACACCAGTTTGGAAAGAAAGAATAAAAAGGAAAAGAAGGGACTTACAGATACTCCAACCTTTCCAATCCAACAAAAGAGTCGTTGTAGATGGTGGTAACGTAGTTATTTCCCAGGATGAGATCTCTGAGCTTGTGAAGACTCCGAAACGGCTGTCCCTGCAAACTGGTGATTTTGTTGTTGTATACATTCCTAGAGAAACAGGGGGCGTGATAACAAAACAAACCAACAAGCACGGGGGGCCCAGTGGCCTGAAATGTGCCCGGGGGGCGGGCACCTGGACAGAAACAATAGGAGTTCTGAGTTATATTGGGGCATGAATTGTTATTTACACAAATGTGAAGGAATAAAACAAAACAAAAAAAATTCATCTGATTTTAACTAAAACTTTCTGCTGAAGAAAGGAAAACACTGATGTTTTCATACATCCCACCACCCCCAAAAGGGTTGTAGCTGCCACACCATCAGGTATCATCTTCAATCCAGGGGTAACAATCCAAGATCCCTATCCATGATCCTAGATAGATCAGACAGAAGAAAGAGCACATAATTGGTGGGGCTCCCATAATCATTTCATGCTCGGTGTTGTGGAAATGTTGAAAGGCAACACCAGTCCGCCTGCCCCTTTCTAAAGTCTCCATTCTTTTAGATTAGCGAGAAAACTCACATTGCCAACATTGGTGAAGAAAAGAAGGACGACACCATGCCAAGACGGTATCCCAGATTGAGTTGGCACCCTGCAAGAATGAAACTTAGGTCCTCCACCAGACTACTGCAAGGCCCCAGCTATCGCCTAGTCACTCAGGAAATGATATTCCATGAGCCCGCTGTTCGTACCGATCGGGATAGCAGGTGGTGTAGTGTCCTTGCAAAACGGCATGAAACAGGGGATCTTTTATCGAGAGAAAGCTTCAAGAGGTAGAAAAACAGGCAAAATGATGATAGAAAATGGAAAGTCAATGCTGATGTTCAATTTACAGTAAACAAACTGTTAGTTTGTCGGTTCTGATGTTCCCCTCTCTCACCTTAGTGGCAGTAACTGAACCAATGCTCCTAGATTTCAGTGATCTTTCCAGCATCACTGTCATTATTAGGTTCTCACCCCCGCCCAAAAATTATAAGCAGACAGAAAGTCATTTCATCTCTGATAAATCCTCATCCAGCTCAACTCTAATGGAGGTTCAATTAACACATGTGACCAAAGCAAAAGCTAATCCATTCAAAATTTTAAGGACATTAATGTTTCCGGTTCAAGGTTACATATTTTTCCCCATATTGAAGCCCACTTATGAGCCAAATAGGAGCTTCATAAGAGTTTTAAGGGTTCCAGATTCCCTTTAGTACCCAGCTATGTCTATGGGATAACAATTTAAAAGCAATACTTATGAATATAAATGAATTTCTATTTTTTGCTTATCTCAGCTTCAATTCATCTACATGAGTACATGAGATTAGAGCAGAGCTGGATGTAGACCTGACCCCCTACTTACAGTGAGATTAGGGCAGAGTTGGATGCAGATTTGACCCCTACTTACAGTATGTGTAGTTCCCTGCATTCTGATAGGTCTGGCACCTGTGAAATCTTATTGGAATGAACATCTCTGGAAGAAAAAAAGGAGGACAGAGGAGATTTTTTAAAAGAACTGGTAAAGGCAGCGTTTGGCTGACTGCGTCTATTCAATTAATAATATTAATGAAGGAAGTCTGAAAACTGGGGAAAATGTAAGAATTTGATCAAAACCCTGATGCTTCAACGGATGGCATATTCAATTCTCAACCAAGAAGTTGTGGGCTTAAAACCATTCCGGTCTCCCCTGGGATATCACCAGTGGGTCATTTCACAAAGTATTCCAGAGAACTAATTTCAAAGGCATAGTTAAAAATACCCAATCAATCATAAATTTAAACAACTCTTCTGGTCTTGAGACCACAAACCCCCCATTTTTGGAAGCAGATTTTTACCTCATGGAGTTATCTCCCCTTGCTCTGATGGGCCGGCCTGCTTTTAAGAGAGGTTGCAACTGAGCATAGAATAAACAAATCGTTTCCGGAAACACTCTTTAAAAAAGTAGATAAACATTAAAAAAATCTATAATATCCTGTAAGAAAAGAAAACAACAACACCCACAACCCAGTAATCAGAACTAGAGTTAAATGAGATAAGGATTTGAAAGAAGATTAAAAGATGACTGCTGCAGCCATGGATGAGGCATGAAGGACCACTCTCTGTCCTCATGTAAACATACCAAATAAACCTGAGCCCATGTGTGTTAATTCTACCCCTTATTACTATCTATAAATTCTTTAAACATGCATATATTTACAAGCAATAATTCTCATTATCACTGCATGATTTGAGAAATATAATGGTGGTAGTTCCGACAACATGGTGTGCGTGTTCTTGTTTGTTTTTAGACAGAAGATAGGAAAGCAGCCAGAAAATAGAACCTTACAGACTCTGGATCCGTCGGAGAAGTTGGCAGAGGTTTGATGGGATGGACCTGATGTTTGCGCGGTCAAACTGCAGGACCGCCAAGTTGTGCGTTCCGGTCAGGTCGGGAAATTCAGTCTGGTCCCAGGCCTCTGAAACAACTCTGAAAGGGAAACAACACACACACACACACACCAAGAGAGGTTAGAAGTTGGGCTGTCTTAGGAGAAAGGCTGATTATTAAAACAACAACAAGATGCTGAAAATGGTTCCGTTCTGGTTTATGGTTTCAAGGAAAACTTCCAAAGTGAAAATAATACAGAATAAATTAAAGAAAGAAATTAAAACCCATCCAGAACTTGTGCTATAACAGAACCAAGACTGCAGATCGGCCAGTTATTTAGTAGATAACTGCATCAAGCAATTTCAATATGTAAACTGTTCACCAACTGGCTCCAAAAAGAAATTTTTTTTCTTTTTTAAAGGATAACATTAATAACACAATTAAAAGAATATTGAAGCTTCACAAACCTCATGCGCAGGATGATAAATCTACCTTACATATTCAATATAATCATAGCAATGGTGTGACATCACATCCATTGCTGATATGATGTCACCTATTTTGAGTTAGCTCACTATCACTTGCACAGTTGTGTGTAACATCACCTGTACACCATTAGTTGATCAATGTAATGTCATGCATACAGCATTTATACCAGTTATCACTAAGATGCAACTTCTACATTAACATAATCATAGATCACCATCAGTGTGACATCACATATCAGCAGGAGATCATCATTTGTGTCACTGATGCAACACATACATGATTTGTGTGATGCTATGAGGATTACCGCAACTATAGATTAGCATCCTTATACATAATCAGCAATATGATAATTATACATCAGTGAGACATCACTTATGGGACACATCATAGGTAATTCTAAATTATACCCCTTAAAAATTATTTACGTCACCAACCAGCAACAGCACACAAGATCTGTTAAGAATGACGGCAGTCTCGGTAATACATTCTTTAGATCACATTTTTAAAATTATTGGTAACATTCTTCTAAACATATGACAGGTGACTATAAAACAAAAACACGCATATACCAGCTAAACCCGAAAGATAACAAACTATAACTGCATATGACAAATAATGCCACAACACCTATTTAAAGTAGTCCTTATAAGCAACCAATAATTTTAAAAATTGCCTTTCAAGGTAAATTTGTAGATAATTTTATAAATAAATCATTAAAAGAGTTGTTCCTCTATGGGGAGGAACTCTTATAATCAATGCGTGGAGCTTTCCCTCTCCAACTTTGCAAATAAGACAGGTCTTAGTGACACAGATCTGTTCTGATTCTTTTTGACAATGCCATTAGCTGATGGAAATTGCAGACTTAGGGAGATATGGATAGTTGAAAGATCATGGAAGAAACAACAATAAATGTTGCATCTCTGGAAAGATTTGATAAAATGTCTTCATGCCAACTAATAAGTTTTTTTTTTTTTTTCAGTAAAGGCTGAAATAAATGACTCACGTTGAGTGTTCTTGTATGGTCACAAGGGTAAGAAAGTGATATAAAAATGGTACTATAGAATATTCAAGGGACCAGGGCCAAGATTTTACAAATGTATGCAGTGGGGGCCAATAGGGCACTAGAAATATGCAGTCCAGGCCTGGAATCCTCGTCATGGAATGGATAATGTTGCACGTCTGAAGGAGGTTAAAGAATTCACTAGAATAATCAAAGATTTTGGTGAGCACAATTTGAGTTGTCAAGAGAAACTCCAACCTGAATAGTATAGCTCCCACTATCGTCTTTTCGGTGGAGACTCAATAAAATTAATTAAAATTTACCTTTTTTTCTGCATACTCTGATAAGAGGGCGGTTATGGACAAACATAAAACTACAGATGATGTTGGATGATGGTTTTAAGAATCTGTCAGATGCCATTTCAATGCGAGGGAGCCCTCTTTCTAAGTTTTAAATTCTCTGCTGCTCCGACTATCCCAGTTTCCAAGGTGACCAAGGAAACCCCCCCCCTCCACCTCCGACAATTTTGTTTCTTTTTCTTGTTGTTGCAATTTTTCAAACACACTATCCCAAATAAACACGGCATCGTGGGATCACACGGCGAGACATCACCTGACGGATGGCAAACTGTGGGTCTCTCGATTCACACCAAGCTTAATCGCAGCCATTCTGGCAGCGGCGATACGTTCCACAAGGGAGCAACATCGGAGTTCGGACACGGCCTCTGAGCAAAGGGAGACGTTTTACAGCGCGGCACAGCGGGCACCACACCAGTGGTCGGTCGGTCTGTGAATGCGGATGGGTGCCTTGAGCGGCCCTTCTCTCAAAAAGGGTCCTGAATCTGCCCCCCCCCACATTGCTGTACTCATATCGGGGCCGAGTGGGACACACCAAAAAAAAAAAACCCGTCTGTTAGAACTGTGCGCTTACAATTTGTCCAGTTTTGGCATCATCGAGAAAGCATTGGTCCCGAAAGAAGAAATCTTGTTCCCCCGCAGCTCTAACGAGGCCAGCTCTGGATTTTTGGCAAACCCAAAGTCGGGCAGATATTCAATCAAATTGTCAGCTATTGTTCTGGAAAAAAAAAAAAAAAAAAACTTGGATTTGGTTAAATTTTATTAAATAATAAAATGCTCAGTAATCAGAATTGTGAGAGTTTTAACTCTAGTGCAATATTTTTTTTTAAAAAAAAGGAAAAATATTTATTGCTTAAACAGGAAATTTATATATATTGTATCTGTCAAAATTATTTGACCACCCAAGAACAAACGAATTTTTTTTTTCAATGTTATTCATTTTAGGCAGATCAAGTGGATGATTAAGATGATAGAGGACAATGTTACGTATTATATTTTCATAATAATCACAATTATATGCAAATTAAAGTTAGAAAATAAGTTAAAGTAGGTTGTTTTTTGTTGTTTTTTTTTCTTTAGCAGGGGCTGTCTGATAAGGGCGGGGAGAGAGAGAGAGGTATCCTGAGAGTGTAGTAGCGGCCACCCGCCCCACTGAGATGTTTGGGACCAATTAAAAAATTATATTGATACGGTCATCTCTTCCCTGGAAGTCTTGTATAAGCCATGATGGCTTCCTGGCAATGTTAACCTGATGTATGGCACATCCACTTGTAAAACTTCTGTAGAAAAAATAACATTATATTGGATAAGCTTTTTTTTTGGCAGTAGAATCTTCATCTTGCATTTCATGAAATTCAAATTTTCCGACAACTCTTCAAATACATTCGTCAGTAACAGCTGATGTGCTACTCTAACCATCAAGCAACCCAGGTTCTTGTTTCAGAGCTAACTGAAATGGATGGAGAGGAAGCAGACTTTCTGATGCGGCTGTACTCTTGCTTCCATAACTGAAAGTCAAATACAGAACCAGTGTATCTTCCCAGCTTTACTGCCTATCGTAAACCGTCCACACTTCCATTTCGAGAAATAGTCCCCTTGACAAGTTATTCAACAAAACCGACAACCAATTCAGTTGAATTACTTAATGTCTTCATCCCCATGGTCAGGCCAAATCAATTTCCTCCATGCGCTTATGCTACCACATCATCTGAAACCTGTTTAAGGACCCGTTCTTGTTCTACCTGTTAGCTGCCTCTCATCTGGTCATCATGGCAGTTTGTGTAGCTGAATCATTTGTATATTGTGAGCAATTTCCTGAATCAGAACCTCCGGGTATTTCATGAGCTTCGCTGCACTGGTCTACCGGTAGAATCAACCCTGGCACCGCAACTTGTCAGCTGAAATTAGTGACAGCTCAACCTTCTGAAGCATCACACAGCTTCTTGGCCAAGAAAAACATCATCTTGATTGTCTGCTTTCCTTCTTCATTAAACCTTTCCTTTTTTCAGTAAATAAATAGTGTTTTCTATGTAAAAATTGACAAAACCTTTAAATTTAAAATGAAAGCAGTATGAAGTGGTTTTTGCATATATAACATAACCAACCCGAACAAATAGTTGAATTAAAGTAGATAATACAATGTTAAAGCTGTATATTGTAAATGACTTCAAGTGTCAAGTTCTTGGTTTTAAATCTCCTGAAACTTCAAATTTACTCAAAATTCGAATTAAACAAGAAAAGGATATTTGTAAATATTTTTTCTTTTTTTTTTTTAAATGGAGAAATTATGTTGAATTAAAGCTGAAGTTAAAAACAATAAAATATCATAAAACTCAGTCAACTTTACCACAAATAAAGTTGGGATAAGGATAATAAACAACATTTAAATTAAAATGAAAGGTGTTTCGCTAGAGTGGAGTTACTTCAGTATATAATTAGAGCATAGCTGAGATGATGACTGTGAACAGTCATTTGCTTGCCGTTAAGATGATAAAGGAATTGTTTATTAAAGATGAATTAAAAACAGAATATTAAAGTTCATTACAAATAGAAATAACAAGCATTATAAACAGTTCTTCCTTCACTAAAAGTGTCAGGTATAAGAAGAACATTAAGGGCTTAGATTGTAAACGCGTAGTTTAATGGTTTAAAAGAACTTTGTCATCTCTGCGTTACTGGCGGCAATTTTTCAAGGAAATAGAAATAATCCATTAAATCGTTGGTGTAGAACTTGATATACAAAGGGGGGGGGGTAGTGTAAAATCTTAGAAGTTTAATTATTAAGCCACATTTTTTTTTTTTTTTTTTTAAATGAGAAAATTAAGATTTGGACCTGTAATTTTTAAAACCAAGATGGCTGAAACTTTAGGGGAAAAAAGCATAGTTACTTGAAACTAAACAATCACCAGAGAGAGAGCGAGAGAATTTTAGTAATTTATCTAATGTGGTCAGGTTAGTAAGAATTGCCAAAGTGGATTGGTAGTTTTTTTTCCCAGGAAGATATGAACTGTGGCATTTTGTCAGGGTCACCTAACAGGGGTGTGGTGCCAAAAAGAGCAGAAATCAATGGCAGTGTCTGTCTGGCAGCGCAGTGCATTTCATGGGTAAAGTGAGCCATGCTAACCGATGAAAGTATTGTTTAACTTAATAACAACACTGGGGTATCCCGAGAGAACCACTTTCGCCATCAATCAATGTTATTATTTTCAGTCTTTTCTGACTCCTGGCCACACACACACACACATCTCTCTCTCTCCCTCTCCCTTCCTCTCCTAACCACAAATCCATCAGCAACATCTGAAGTACACCAACAGGAAAAAAAAGTAAGTAAATAAATAAATGCCTGTGATCGATTACCGTGGAGGGAATCAATGGAATAGAAGTTAGTTAAAAATTAAAGTTTTTCTTCAATTTCCCAAACATGAGCGAAAAGGTCAGTGCATAATATCAAAAGGTTGCTGCTGTTTCTTTTTGTCCTCCCCATCGTAGAAATCCAATCGAGCCGCCATCCGAAGTTACCAGCTTTCGACAGCTACAATGCATTATACAGACAAGTCACAGAAACACCTTCCTTTTGTTAACAGCCACAGTAGTCTACATTACAATGTGTCACTTCTGGTTTTCATTTAGAAGGCTTCACCAATGTTACAATGTATTGTCTTTATTTTAAAACAAACAAACAAAACCCCAAGGGATGAGCTTCCAAACAGATCTGTTTCTCATTCTGAAGCTAAGTGAAGGAAGGGTCAAGAGAGAATATTTCCCTCATTCTAAATGCATTTGCCTCTCTCATGCAATGTAGTTTTGATTTCACAGTTGAAGCCAAGTACAGAACTGGAGGATCTTCCCAGCTTTATCTATTGTTATAAATAGTTCTTCATGGCTACATTTCAACAACTACACCACACTGGCAAATTATTCAGTATCCTCAAGAACCAGTTCAGCAGAGTTACTTAGCCCCTTTGTTTTTTTCATTCTGTAAAAGTAAATCAATCAAAAATCAGGCGGATTTTGAAGTACAAGCCCAGTTTCCTCTTTACAGTGTCAGTCAACTTCTAAAAATTACGGCTAAAGAAACTAGCAAGGACATTTAACTACTTACAAGGTATCGATTAAACAAACAAATAATAACTTAAAACTGTCTTCTTGTTTGCTGATTAGGGGCTAATCTTAATTAAAAATATAGATAACAGTTTTTTTTTTTCATTTGTCTGCGCACAGTAGTGCAATATTAAATACATCTCTAGCTGGTACCTTTACCATTTGTGGTAATAAGTAAAAGGAACACTGATGCAGCCAGGAAAGATTTATAAAGAAAAACCAAGATAGAATTAAGTACAACCAAATCACAACAAAACTATCCAATTATAATCCTCACTAATTCTGTCAGCAGGAGAGAAAATCTGGGTAAATGATGCCCCACCAAACTACGAATAATATTTAAAAGAAAGACGGTTTCATGACAAGCTTTCTATTTTTCAAGAATTATTTAGAAAACTCAACTCCACTTGGTGAATTACTGTCCGAGGGTGTTCTCTTATGTCCTCAAATTCCCTCTTTCTATTACTTTTCTTGATCAAACACATTATGGACCAAAAGTCTAGATGATGATGATGATGATGATGCCTCATCTTGCTGGTGTTTGATCTCCTTCAGCCGTCATCTTTTATGATCGGAACCATGCTGTCATGTCTGGCCGTTGTTCTGTTTTACATGGATGATGTTCTAGCTTCTTTAAATATTCAGTCAGGTTTAGATGTTCTTTTACATTTAAATTTTTATAGTTTCTATATGGATGATTCCCTATGATGTTTAGATGGTTTATCACATCTAGATGGTGGTCTGTCCTGTTTTCAGACTTCCCACCTTGCCACATGACTGAAGATGCTGATTTTATTACATACAGACACAGAGTGCAGAGAATTACACACTATACCAAGTAATAAAAACAGATCATCTGTTCAGATTCTTGGGGGTTTAATGTTGTCTCTCGAGGTGCCAGCAGGAAGACAAGATAAACAGCAAAATGAGATAAGTGGAAAGTGACGACTTTCAGCAGATGTATCCAAAACTTACAAATCCATTAGATCTGGCAGAGACTGGAGGGCTACAGGAAGTTTAGTCAGGTGGTTTCGGTTCAGTTCTCTACAACAAAAAAAAGAGAAAAAGCAAATTATATATATTACAAGTTTACAGCCAGCCTCTGTAAGAGTTCAGTCGACTAACACCATATTTAAGCTTTTGCCTCGTTTCTGGTTTATGCACTTTCATTAGAATAATATTGCAATCTGGATTCTTCCACAGTTAGAAGCTTTAGTTTCGCAGGCCCAGCAATCGTCAAAACAACAGACACTTTATCAGGCGAGAGATTCGGCATCACACTACGACAGTCAGCATCTCCCTTAACAACGTACGATAATAACCCTAACCCACCACCACTGTGTGTGTATACAAGTGAACAAGAAACGAGAACGAACTAGTGGGGAAAAAATGTCCACCATGATCAAAGGCCGTGACTACACGAACAGCTTCTGTCTTCCGCAACCTGCCAAGATTAGGGATCAATGCCTTGTAGCATTGGAAGCCATCAGCGTAACCACTTACCACTACAATTTTTCCCTTTTCAGATGTGGGAGGAAACCAGAATGCCTGGAAGGTAATGGAGATTTCCATGCAATGTCACGTAAGTGTGATCTTATGGACTTCAGAGAAGGAATCGTACTTACAAAATCTGAAGCACGGGCAGACCTTCAAACGCTCTGTCTTCAATTCTGTCAAGTTTGTTGTCGTGGAGAAGTCTTCAGAAACAAAATTTGTTTGTTGGATTTTGAAACAGAAAAAGAAACAAAAACAAATACTTGTGAAACACTACTCAGAGGTTTTCATGTGACACCAGTAAGTTTTACTGCTAAAAGCTATTAACAAAAAAATGCACTACACATTGGTGGCCTTAATTAGACAACGCTGAACATGAGAGAGAGATGACATTATGAGAGATAGAGAGAGATGACGTTACTACACAGAGATGACGTTATTAGATAGATGACGTTATTAGAGAGATAGATAACGTTATTACAGAGATGACGTTATTAGAGAGATAGATAACGTTATTACAGAGATGACGTTATTAGAGAGATAGATAACGTTATTACAGAGATGACGTTATTAGAGAGATAGATAACGTTATTACAGAGATGACGTTATTAGAGAGATAGATGACGTTATTACAGAGATGGCGTTATTAGAGAGATAGATGACTTTATTAGAGAGATGACGTTATTAGAGATAGATAACGTTATAGAGAGATGACGTTATTAGAGATATGACGTTATTAGAGATAGATGACGTTATAGAGAGATGTTATTACAGAGATAGATGATGTTATTACAGAGATGACGTTATTAGAGAGATGATGTTATTAGAGATAGATGACGTTATAGAGAGATGACGTTATTAGAGAGATAGATAACGTTATTACAGAGATGACGTTATTAGAGTTAGATGACGTTATAGAGAGATGACGTTATTAGAGAGATAGATGATGTTATTACAGAGATGACGTTATTAGAGAGATAGATAACGTTATTACAGAGATGACGTTATTAGAGAGATAGATAACGTTATTACAGAGATCACGTTATTAGAGAGATAGATAACGTTATTACAGAGATGACGTTATTAGAGTTAGATGACGTTATAGAGAGATGACGTTATTAGAGAGATAGATGATGTTATTACAGAGATGACGTTATTAGAGAGATAGATAACGTTATTACAGAGATGACGTTATTAGAGAGATAGATAACGTTATTACAGAGATGACGTTATTACAGAGATCACGTTATTAGAGAGATAGATAACGTTATTACAGAGATGACGTTATTAGAGAGATAGATGACGTTATTAGAGATAGATGATGTTATTAGAGAGATAGATAACGTTATTACAGAGATGACGTTATTACAGAGATCACGTTATTACAGAGATGACGTTATTAGAGAGATAGATAACGTTATTAGAGAGATAGATGACGTTATTAGATAGATGACGTTATTACAGAGATGATGTTATTAGAGAGATAGATAACGTTATTACAGAGATGACGTTATAGAGAGATGTTATTACAGAGTTAGATGATGTTATTACAGAGATGACGTTATTACAGAGATGACGTTATTAGAGAGATAGATAACGTTATTACAGAGATGACGTTATTAGAGAGATAGATAACGTTATTACAGAGATGACGTTATTAGAGATATGACGTTATTAGAGATAGATGACGTTATAGAGAGATGTTATTACAGAGATAGATGATGTTATTAGAGAGATGATGTTATTAGAGATAGATGACGTTATAGAGAGATGACGTTATTAGAGAGATAGATGATGTTATTACAGAGATGACGTTATTAGAGAGATAGATAACGTTATTAGAGAGATGACGTTATAGAGAGATGACGTTATTAGAGATAGATGACGTTATTAGAGATAGATGACGTTATAGAGAGATGACGTTATAAGAGAGATGACGTTATTAGAGAGATGACGTTATTAGAGAGATGACGTTATTAGAGATATGACATTATTACAGTGATGACGTTATTAGAGATAGATGACGTTATTACAGAGATGACGTTATTAGAGATATGACGTTATTAGAGATAGATGACGTTATAGAGATGACGTTATTACAGAGATAGATGACGTTATTAGAGATGACGTTATAAGAGAGATGACGTTATTAGAGAGATGACGTTATTACAGAGAGATGACGTTATTAGAGAGATGACATTATTACAGTGATGACGTTATTAGAGATAGATGACGTTATTAGAGAGATGACGTTATTAGAGATATGACGTTATTAGAGATAGATGACGTTATAGAGAGATGACGTTATTACAGAGATAGATGATGTTATTACAGAGATGACGTTATTAGAGAGATAGATAACGTTATTACAGAGATGACGTTATTAGAGAGATAGATGATGTTATTAGAGAGATGACGTTATTACAGCGATGATGTTATTAGAGAGATTACGTTATTAGAGATAGATGACGTTATAGAGAGATGACGTTATTACAGCGATGATGTTATTAGAGAGATGACGTTATTAGAGATAGATGACGTTATAGAGAGATGACGTTATTACAGAGATGACGTTATTAGAGAGATAGATGATGTTATTAGAGAGATGACGTTATTACAGAGATGACGTTATAGAGAGATGACGTTATTAGAGATAGATGACGTTATAGAGAGATGACGTTATTACAGCGATGATGTTATTAGAGAGATGACGTTATTAGAGATAGATGACGTTATAGAGAGATGACGTTATTACAGAGATGACGTTATTAGAGATAGATGACGTTATAGAGAGATGACGTTATTACAGAGATAGATGATGTTATTACAGAGAGATGTCATTATTAGAGAGATGTTATTAGAGAGATGACATTATTACAGTGATGACGTTATTAGAGATAGAGATGATGTTATTACAGATATGACGTTATTACAGAGAGATGACATTATTACAGAGATGATGTTATTAGGGAGATGACGTTATTAGAGAGATGACATTATTACAGTGATGACGTTATTAGAGATAGAGATGATGTTATTACAGAGAGATGATGTTATTACAGAGATGACATTTTTACAGTGATGACGTTATTAGAGAGAGAGATGACGTTATTAGAGAGATGACATTATTACAGTGATGACGTTATTAGAGATAGAGATGACATTATTAGAGAGAGAGATGACGTTATTACAGTGATGACATTATTAGAGAGATGATGTTATTACAGAGATGACGTTATTAGAGATAGAGATGATGTTATTACAGAGATGACATTATTACAGTGATGACGTTATTAGAGATAGAGATGATGTTATTACAGAGAGATGATGTTATTACAGAGATGACATTTTTACAGTGATGACGTTATTAGAGAGAGAGATGACGTTATTAGAGAGATGACATTATTACAGTGATGACGTTATTAGAGATAGAGATGATGTTATTACAGAGATGACATTTTTACAGTGATGACGTTATTAGAGAGAGAGATGACGTTATTACAGTGATGACATTATTAGAGAGATGATTGTTATTACAGAGATGACATTTTTTACAGTGATGACGTTATTAGAGAGAGAGATGACGTTATTACACACACACACAGAGAGAGAGAGAGAATTTCAAAGAAAAATAGTTTTGTGATTAAGTCACAGCATAAACCTACTGTAGTGCATTTCAACAGGTACATGCTCTTTTTTTTGAACAGGTGTGTATTTTATAACATGTTTTGACACAAGGATTTTCTTACAGCCATACACACTAATAAAATGACTATATAGAAGCTGCTTGGGTATATGTATGGTAAGTTTACAGTTAAGGCTGATAGTGCACACATCTCTTTTTTTTGACTTTTAAAAAAAAAAGCTTTCATTAGAAATTTGTTTTCACTATCAGAATTAAATTAATAAAAGTAAAATGTAGAACTACTTTAGATGCACAGAACGATTCTATATGGTTTCCTCTGGTGATCAGGGTGCTTAACGTTCAGCTCTGTTGAGAAATAGAGCTGATGAAAATTAACTGGAAACTAGGTAATCACAAATATCAAACTTCTTATCACCCTCAGGACCTGGAGCACTGGCTGGGTGGAGAAGTGTGTTGCAGTCCCAGGCTTGCTACATCGAGCATCTCCACTGACTCTGCAGGTTTAGTCAGGGGTAAAGTTAATTTCTCCATTTAGACTTTTATTGCCATTCATTTAAAGTTGTGTTATACGTGTTTAAAGAAACCTGGTAAAATGAATTATTTCATCTACATTTTTTTTGGTAGAACATTAATAACTCTCTGAACATTTCCTCCTATAGAAGCAAAATCACACTGCCTTCCCATCATCTGCAAATTGGTAATCCGGCGCTCAGTAGAGAGAAAGTTGGGCCAACCTGGTACAAAATATTAGGCAAAGGAAATTTAAAATTAGATTTGAAAGCATTGCATCGCAAAACTTTAGACCAGGAGTTATATTCTTAGCCAATCAGAAATATGCTACCCCTCAAGCAGGACTTATATTCTTAGCCAATCAGAAATATGCTACCCCTCAAGCAGGACTTATATTCTTAGCCAATCAGAAATATGCTACCCCTCAAGCAGATTGAAAACAAGCATATGCTATTCCAATATTTTTTTTAATAAAAGGAAAAGAAATAGGTTCATTAGGCATGATTCTAATTATTACTGACCTGTAAATTTAGCAACAATTATAAGTAAGATGCTTTGCTGAAAACAACTCCCTTAGAGCCAGTTAGCATGGCTTTCATTCCAGCATAGTCCTGTTTAACTAATTAGCCAGTTTTTTAAAGATGCCACTATAACTTAGAATGAAAAAAAAGGAAATAACAGAACAGATGGACATTCTTTAATTCAATTTCCATAAAGCATTTGGCAGATCAAGAATTACTTTCATAACAGTCCAGAGTCATAGAGAGGGCATTGTATCGGAAAGTCTGAATATTACCAAACAGCACCTTGAGAATCAGTTCTTACTTTTCACCTTTCTTCAATATACTGTATACAGGTGACATGATAATGGAATCTCAAACAATATCATGACATTTTCAGCCAAAATATATGGCAGGGTTAATAAAAAGACGACTGGTAAAATAAGCAGCAAATGCAATTTAACATCTCAAACTCTCAGGCTTATATAAACCACTAGAAACAATGATAGATGAAGAAACCCTGTACTGTATGGAACACACAAATAACAGATCCCTGTGACGAGCCAGTGCCCACAACAGCATTATTTATTTTCTATTCTTCCCCCAGCCTGGTAATTAGGTAATTCAGTTTTTCTCGTACAATTTTACCTTTAGCTATCTTACCTGGTCCCACCAACACCTGAAGCGCTCACAAAGCTGGCCAAGTTTTGTAACCTTCATCACACTCAATTTTGGTCTATTCTTGGTTTTTTTCACTTTAATACAAATCACCAAAGAGATACCCACCAAAGTTAACAAAAAATCACCAGCATTGGCAGAATTTCTCCAGTCGTGCAGGGTCTTCTACGTCATCAGCAACACAAAAGATGGAGATCATTAAAGAGCGGCAAGAGATTAAATAAATGGATGTGGTTGTTGATGGATGCGCAGGAGGAGAGAGAAGAAACCTTTTGTCGGGGCTGGGAGGTCTTTTTTGTGTTCAAAATTTAAAAAAAAAAAAAAAAAAGAGAAGTTTACTCACTGAAACACAGTCGATAACTTGAGTGCAATAATGACAGCTACATGTTGCCAAATACCAGGATGGAAATGTTAGGGAAACCCTAGACCAGCCAAATGTGTTTATTTAAAAAATTAGAAAGTTTGGCAACTTAGAGACAGAGCAAAAAAGGAATGTTTTAATGACACAGTTTGTATTGTTTTTTTTAACAACCTACCTAAATATAAAATACACACAAAAAGTCTATGATATTTATAGATTAGCCTCTCTTCAAAATGAGCACATTTTCCAACTAATATCCCATGCAACCACTTAAGTGGGTAAAGGGTTAAATCAAATTTCAATCGTTCTTTTGCAAAGTTTAAATTTTTACAGGACAACACCAATGCTTTTCTCTCTGGCAAGTTAAGAAGTAATGAAGCCTCACAATTTCCACCATGAAGCTGCCATCTAAATATACTCTTCAAAATGCATAACTGGCATACGTACACATTGTACATATGTCCTAACAATTACGACTGTGGACTTATGAATAAAGTAATTCATCAAGCAATCAGAAAAACACTTTTGCAACAAATATAGATTTTCTGACAACTACATATATGTAACACACTGATTATGCACTGAATATTTCAATGGCAAGTCTTCGATTTTGACCACCAGTGCGTATATTTCATTTTCCTTTCCAGTATCGGAAAACCAATGAGAATGGATTATTTTGCTTTTGCAGTAACTGTGTTTAAACATTATACTGGTCCTATCGCTGCTAGGATTTCTCATCTTTCGTGGAAAGAAAGAGAAAATCCATGAAGCAATTTTTAGAGAGAGTAGATCCTCCGAAGCCTGACCTAAAATTTGAAGCATCCCACCAATAGCTGGACGAAGTGACACCAGCAAAACATAACAAATAGAAAATGAAGGGAGAGAGATTTAGTTGTGACTCACAGCACAGCCAGGTTGGTCATGTTCTGAAAGGCATAGTCTGGTACTTCCCTAATTTCATTGGTTGCCAAGGTTCTGTAAGAGGAAACATTGTAATTAAGGATATTGGCTTTTAGAGTAAATTAAAAGTTTGGTGGAAGGCAAAAATGTCAGTTTTATGGAAAATATGGCATAATTAACTGTCAGTATTTTTAAGGATGAATAGTAATGGCTATGCAATTGTATGTAAAGATGATAAGCTGATAACAACAAAAATAATAACAACAACACAACAACAACAGTCAGCATCATTATCATGATAATATTTTTTGCATTGTTTTTCAAAACAGCCAATCTAAGTTATATACTACAATATTGTATAGTTCCATTATTGGCAATCAGTGAAATATACAGCATAAGCTAATATTTCTTTCAGCCAAGTACAGGAAAGATAGTATGTATGCACCAAGGTATCAAGCTCTGAATATTCGCAAACTAAATTCAAGAAGTTTTACAAGTGTATTTTGCACAGTAAAAAATAAACATATTTTAATTAATTGGGCATCGATCAAGATTCTAAGCATCATCGTTTTTTGCTTCTTTGATAAATATAATATAAAAAAAAAACTGCAAGACTGCTCTATATCCATATTCAGAAGGTTCCTGAACTGGCAACTGACTGTCAACCCATTTCCAACTATTTGAGATTTGTGTAATTTTCAGTTGACTTCTACGATGTATCCACAGAGATGATGAGACACGTTTCCATAGAAACCAATCCTGACAACTTCTGATGAGAACCAGTACACAAAAGGAACGTCTAGAGCTTATTTAATGAAAAAGCAGTGGACATCCTACAGATCATCACATGGAAAATGATACCATCATTTCTAGTGTGTTTAAAAAGAGAGGGGCAGATGGTGACGATACCCTTTCTCTCTTTCTGTTAGGACAAGTAGGAACATATAATAATAATAATAATAATAATAATAATAAAGGTGGTCTTGTGCTGCACAGGAAGGAGAGAAACTGAACGGCCAAGAACCATGCCAATGCATTATTCCTGTCTTGGAATCTTTACTTTACATTCCATATGATGATGTAAATTGCTATAATAGTGATAATGATCCACCATAAAAATCAGGCTGACGCTCACATACATACACAATACACAGAGTTCATGCAAAGCTTAAAAATTTTTTAAAAAAAAAGGTCAAATGATAACTGTGATTGATTAGCAGCTTAGGCTGCCACCAGACTTCTGTCCTATGTGCACACCTCACTGCTGCTACTAGCATTCCCAGCTTGTGAAAATGGCAACAAAAGGCTACGATCAGATTCCAGCTTGAAAAGGGCTGCGTTAGCTTCTTGACCCCAGGTTACACTGTTTGCTACCTGGAGTTAGCTGCTGACCCAGGTGCTTGCATGCAATTGGTGAATAGCCCTCTTTAATTACAAGGGAATACCATTATCATTGTTGGTCATTTGAGTACGAGACATGTACCCAGAAAACCCTACCAAAATTCTTCATTCTTAGACATGGCGAAAAGTGATGGCTTTAAGATTTGCTAAACCCTGACCATGACAACAGGGAACGTGCTGAAACGTTGATTCATTAGTCAGTTCAGGTACTACTAATAACTGTGCCATTTAATTCTTGATAAGCAAAAAGAAATAGCTAAATATAAATGCATGCACACACACACAGTGTGTGATAGAAAATAATTATGGAAACAGGAATAATTGGGTATAAAATGAGAACATGTGACAGAATCAAATCTTGTGTGTAAAAACAAAACGTTCCATAGTAGAGTCATGTGTTGATACACTACACCCTGACTAGTTGTCATGCAAGCAGTCAGAAAGTGCGCCAACTGTAAAAGTATTGGCATTGTTAGCGTAGTAACATGGTGAGTACTACTATGGCTTCTGGGCAGAAAATATCACACAGCAAGTGGATAGAAATCTAGTGAAGGCTACTTCATGAAGCAGTTATACATACAAGCAAAACTCTGAGGAAGAAACTGGTGCTGCTGACAATAGATGCATCAAGGAGGAAAACCCAAACTCTCCAAAAGTGATGCTAAGTAACTCAGGATGTGTTTTCTATGGGGTAGACAATCAGCCAGTAAGGATCTTGCAGTTAACATTTCTTAAAGTACAGTAAAGTACACGTTAGGCAAAGTGGTCTCAGCTTCCCAAAAAACATTTTATAACAAGAGACAACTGAACAGCAAGAATGAAAGTGAAGATGACAAAAAGTGCTTTTCACCGATGAGTCCAAATCTGAACTGTTTGGCAATAATCAATACCAGTTTGTTCAAAGGCAGATTGGGTGATCTGGAAAGTAAGAAGACTGATGGAACATTCACAAAAATTCTTTTGATCTGCACAAAGTCCCGGTATAAACATCACTGAGTTTATATGGCTGCTGAGAAAGTTGGATGATAGCCAAACACCTTGGATGGATTGTGGAAAGTGCCAGAGCTTACTTGGAACAACATTCCGCAGACATACGCTGATAATCAGTATGCGCACTAGAAAACAAGATGTCATGGACTGTGTACAGCAAAGGGTTCACATAGCAAATAATAATGCATTGTACATATTATGTACATGTCTGTCTCAGTTACAATTATTATTTGTGTATTTCCATAATTATTTCTAATACTGTGCATGCATGTGCACAGCAGTTTTCTTACTTCCGTTAACAGCAACTCGGGCAATAACACCCCTCCGAGTTGACTTTGTTTAAAATGGTTCAGTTGTTGGGGATAGAAAAGTTATTGTTGTAAAGACTCACAGAGCTTCCAGGGACCGGATCTGATTGATGGCCAGGACAGGGATTTCCTTCAGCCTGTTAGCATTGAGCCAGAGCTGCTTCAGAGAATACATTCCTACAAAACTGTCGGGGGGCACAGCGCTGATCAGATTAGCGTCCAGGTGCCTGCAAATACAGTGTGATTTAACTATTACAAAATACTCTGTGCAGAGGAGGGAAAATAAAATTAAAAATAAGGTAGACCATCACTGCAATGGACAGAGCAAAATCGGTAAATTTCATAGATCTTTTGGGGGAAACCCTCTCACTTTTTAGAAACATTTAACAGTAACATTACCTGATTTTGAACCCACGGTTACCAATCACTTTCAAGAACAAACATTTGTGGGATGCAATTTTGTCGTCTTGAGCTTATACATTAAAATAAAACAGCCATTTTGAATCATGCTGAGCTGTTAAGTTCAAGATATCACAGATTGGTTGGCTGGTGTTCTGCCATTTTTTAAAAAAAATTTTCTTACTGTAATGCACGTATTTTTGGTTTATTTCAAAGGAAAAAAAAAAAAACTGAATATACTAAGAATAATTTAGTTTTTTAAAATCTCCACTTTCATTATTTCATTTCATTCTCATCCAGGTTTATTTTCTCTCCTTGTTTTTACTCTGACAAACGCCACAAAGATAGAGTCCTATGGCCTTCAGGACAACTGAAATGGCTGCCCCCCTTCAACACGGCTCACTAGGACAATACACGCTAAGTTTTCCCAGCACTCTTCTTACTAATCCTCTGGTCTGTTATGCTGTAGTAGGAAACATCCTTAGCAGGAGTGGCTGCATCCATCCAGATTACCAGTTGGTTTACGAGCCTGTAATACGATTAAGAAACCAAAAAAAAAACAACAAAAAACACACAGCCAGTTTACTTTAACGGTAATAATAATTCATCTCAAAACTCTGAAGGACAAAGAAAGAGCGGCGATGGATGAGAGCCAAGCTGCCAAGATCGCCACGTATAGTCCCTTGTGATTACGGCAATAATACTTAACACAGATGCCACGACGATTTATCAGCAATGTCTGCGGCAAGCTGTCACGGCCAAAACGAGAGAATAAAGCCTGTGATGAAACCCGTCCTTGGTTCACACTCTGCTCTGTGCAAGAGGGAGCTGGTTAGGCAGTTAGTTGCATTCATCCTGCATGCAAGGAAGCCCAAAGATTAACTAGTATTTCTTTACCCCCCACCCCTACCTGGAGGGTTTAAGCTGTGACAGGTTAGCCGCATGAGTTATGGTTTTAACAGTGGTTTACTACACGAAACCATCATGCTGGCCAGAGGAATGGATAACAGCTGGATTTTTCCAATTTTATTTTGTTGTGGAAAGGGAATATTGGGAAAGGGAGGGTGCAAGTGGAATGTTAGCCCCTGACTCTCCCTGCCCTTCTGAGATGTAAAGCAATAAAGAAAACAAAACAACAACAAAAAAAAAGATGATTTTTATAAGTAATTCTATCACCATTTTGCTATAGTAACTAAATGCACCTATAGTAATTGATGCTAAGTGAATAAAATCAATAGAACAAATTACTTTGCCATGTGTGCCTGTCACAATATATATATATAGATAGATATATAGATAATTAAATGAAAGTTTATCTTGATATTTTGTTCACAACATTGAAATATTTTTGTTGCAGACCATAAAGACGTAACCTACCACACACTCTCTCTCTCTCTCTCAAGACAAGCTGACAACACAGTATGCTAATTATATATATTAAATAATTGTCGACAAGCAATATGATAGACCACTGGAAAGTGTTAAAAAAATCTCTCTTTCCTTTCTTTTCCATTTATGATGTTTATATTCCAAGAAACACTGAAAATGTCTAATAAAGAGATGCAGTGGACTGTTTCCAAGTGTTTCAACCTGTTAACCTCCCATTTTGTGAAATCAAGACAAAAAAAAATGGGACACAGAGCGAACAACAAGTTTGACTGAATAATTGCCTTAGCTTTCAGTCTAAATGAATTAATTTTCATATTGATGATTTCATACAATTCAAGTGAATGTCAGTGTTATTGTGACTAACATACATTTTATAAATTGCATGTACATGTAATTTCCTTCTTTGTCTTGACATTAAGACTTTTCCATTTCTGAGAACTGAGTGGATTTATAAAAGCTTTGCTCTATCATTGTGACTGATGTAATTAGTTTCCTTCTTTAGTCTTGATAACAGAACTTTTTCATTTCTTAGTTAGACTTAAGTGGAAATTCCTTACTGATGCAGAAAAAAAATTTTAAAAGGCAAAATAAGGATTCAAGACTTTTAATTTATAAGAAGTTTATGTAAACATTAGCATCTCATTCATACTCAACTACCAGCACACATGCATCACAAGATGGTGGTAAATGGTCTGAATTATTATACTGCATGATGATTTGCTTAGCACCATATAGAATTGTCTCACTTAGTACTGCATTAAAGCAGTCTCTAGGCAACTTGATTTTGCTAAACAAGAGTGCATCTGCCATTGACCATAATGTATTTTCTTCACCAAACTGAAGATATGTTCAATGTCTGCATCGGAGTGTGGTGTGTACATAACAGAGGTTCGGAAGTGAAGAAAGAATCTATTCCCTGTAGCATTGGTCAATATGCCAGCTTCAAACCACTACTTGTCCACTGTTGTCCTCTTCATCCACTTCTAGAAAGTTCTCAGCAAGCTGGTATTCAATGAATTCCTCAGTGTTGTGTTAGCAACCAATCCTGACATCAAATGTTGAGCTACAAGGTACACAGAGTCCACTGATGCTAAGTCTCTCTTTGTATCCTCAGGAGGTAAAATTCTTCAGAACTGCATCATCTAATGGAAATTTAGTGAGCATCTTGTCAATCACTGCACAATAGAAATACCTGACATGCTTGAAGTTGCTAAGAGTGTGAGTCGATCCCCATCTCAATGATCAAGATTCAGGTACCCTTATCCAAAGCCAGCAGGTCTGGAAGCTAGCTTTCCTTTCTCACACAAGGTACCTCCATGGTTTGTGCATTCTCCTAACCTGGACTTGAAAAAATCCTCAAAAAATTCCTCGGTAGCCATCTCACCTCTGAGTATGTTTGGACAATCTCAACTATGCCTCACTGAAAAATGATGTTGAATTCATTCGGTAATGCAAGGATGTAGTCCAGAAGTGAAAGTACAATTTTTTCTCTGGGTTGATAAGGTGTGCAGCAATGAATTTTACTTTCCAAAGTTTCTCTACATCTGAACGGCTGATGAAGTAACCCGAGGAAGCTGGGTACTGTGAAAAGTCGTTTTAGCATCTCTCCAAGATGTTACCAAAAAAAGGAGAAGAAGCTATGCAGCACAACTATGGATAAATTAGAAAAGGGATCAATCAATCAAAATAGTAAAAATTTACTGTGGTATCGTCAATTTTTATTTTGTGGAGGAAGTGTGGCCTTTGATGAACTCAAACTAAATACTCTGTGTATATTTCTTATGGCAGACTGCTTGTGACAGCTGAGTGGTTATCGTTTAAGCTGAAGATAATTGGAATCTGCCTTCATTCATCCGTGGCACAAGATCACCTAGACAACATGGCTATAGTGGTAATCTAGAACTAAAAAGCAAAGCAAAGCAATAAGACAAGGGCAACACCATAGACAAATATGCAAACAAGCAGGAAAATCAAGATTTGAGTCATAGGTGTATGTATCCCTCATGTTTGATCACATTGGTTTGCTTGTTGTACTTATGCATTCCATGTATTGCTAAAATATCCTCCCACCATAATTATGCTTCATAGGGGGCTTCCAACTGTACTATTATGCTACTAAGTGGGGGATGAATTTAGGGAGTCAGTTCAAGCTTTTCCAATCTCCTTAATAACAGTAATACAATTAAGGAAGCTGTGTTTTGGTGGTCTTTCCCTGTCACTGGCATCAAAAATCTAGCCCGCTCTCACAGTGAATCCTGACGATGCTAACAGGTAAAGTCCCCCTTTACCTGAGATTTACCAATGAATGTAGACTTTACACACAGCAGATATGTTTTTTTTTGGGTCCCTTTGAAAAAAATGAGAACAAAAAAAATATCAAGTGGATGACTGACATCTGACATCTTTAAAGCCATTTGTAGCATGAGTTTTAAAAAGAAACTTTACACCATTTACATATTTATTCGGTCTTTAAACCCTAAACTCTTAGCCCTACAGAATGTTTAATGTTAGTGGTGTTTCCCCATACCAGTGTCACAGTGTGGTTTGTTGATGTTCTGGGTATAACACATTTCACAATCTGCAAGACATCAAGGATTCGCAAACAACATCTGACGTGGAAAATCGCACAATAAGGTTTGCATGTGGATGTACCCCTCCCGTGTTGTTGCTGTTTCCTTGCTCAGCAGAAGTGCTCTGGTTTATAACAGCATATCTCATTATAACATTGAAAACAAAACAAAACTCAGAAAATTCGATAAACAGAAAGAAACTATGATTAGATTCTCAAGCAGAGGCAAGGGGACTTTGTCTCACTGAATAACAAAACACGTCAATCAATCGATTACTGCTGTGTTTACACAAGGTTGCTTGCACTTTCAACTCTAGATAAACTGCTACAAGTGCTACATCCTTTGGTGCAAAATAGACGAGTATTGGTCAGTCTGGAAACCTCTAAACTTGCAAATGCAACAAGAAAGTTTTAATCCAAATCCAAATGAAAGCAATCTAAACTGTAGGACAGTAGAGCGATGTAACAACAGAGAACGTCAATACACTTCAGACAAATTGACTATAGAACTCTGCAGTTTCTCTAGGAAACAATGTGAATTCAGATTTCTTGGATTCTCCTTCATGTCCACCTTGTTTTTAGAATCGACTGAGTGTGAAAGGAGTCAGGTTTCTTCATCCAACATCTTCATGAAAGTGGCAGCACTGTGATAAAATGAAACAACTGATCATGTCTGGAACAGATCGCTTCCTGCATATAAACTATACTGCTTATCAGAGAGCCAAACTGTCTGTAATTACTTCGAGTTTCCCATCCTCTGATATTTTGGAGAAGTGCAGTGCACTGATGTGATATGAATATTATCTGAATAAAATACTGAATGCCTGCTGTTATTTTTTAAAAAGAAAAAAAAAAATGAAAACAAAATTGTACGAAATGTGTTTATGAAAACATAAAAGGAATGAAAGTCTATCATATTTCAAATAAAACCAATCTATATTATCCAGCAAATATAACCAAAATGGCCACCTCTCTCTCTCTCTCTCATACGTGTATTAAAGGAATACGTGCAAAATATATCGATAAAACAGGAGTCTTTCGTTCATTCAGAACAAAAGTTTGCAGCATTTATGGTAAAAGATTCCGCAACAACCTAATAATTTGGAACTTCTACCCATGATATTAGGAGCTCATGTGGTGCCAAAAATGTGTTGGTTATAATATGCTGTACCAATGTTTGTTTCAAAGTCTTTTTTAAAGTTAACAATACAGTAGCTTTTGCATCCAAGTTTGGCACCAATGACATGACATGCAACAACTCTTATTCCAGTCAAGAAATTTCATCATAGAGTCTAAGGGTGTCTCAGATATTAACTCTTTCTGGAAGGAATAAAAAAAAAAAGAAAGAATGATACAAAAAGGCACTTTGTCTGCAACCTGTCATAGATGTTTTACATTATATAAATGTACCATTTCTTTTAGAAAACCAGAACAGAAAAGGTTTTATCCATGTTTGACAACAGGAAATGCTGCTTACTGTGTAGACAGTCTCTGATTCAATGTTTTCTTGCCCTACCGAGATAAATTAGTTAACTCAAGAGTTTAATTTAAAGCTGTAAAAACCCTGAATAGTTTTTTTAAAAAAAAAAGGATTAATGATAAAACAGAGATAAGAATAAAATTCAGGATACTCTTTTTCCCTTGGGTCAGAAGATTCAACCACCATGGCATTACCTACGTCACAGCTATTGATTTAGAAATCTGACTTCTGGTAATACCTTACCTGGGCCTCCTGAGTGTAGGAAGCCATTAATTAACGATCTACATTTACGCTTTCATTTCTCATACTAAAAATAGCACCCGCAAGACCGCAAACTCTGAGTGCATTTCTGTTCAAAGCTCTGTGATCCACGGTAAGCTAAAAGGTGAAGCCGGTAAGACTGCTGAAAAACACAAGATTTTATTACCTTAGGTGCACTAATCAACATAAATTTTCCTCCCCCCCCTTTCCCTGTGATTAAGTGGCCTTTGTTTAATAATAATAAACAGAAACCAGCCATTAGCCGGTGTCGAGTTCTGAAAGCTCTGTCACTCTGAATCGCCATAGATGATGAAAACATTTCTTTGTTCTGATAGCTTTTATGGCGTTGCTTTTACGATAGATTAAAAAAAAAAAAATTTTTTTTCCTCTCTTCTGCAGAATTTAACTGTTTCTGTAAAGAAAGAAGAACAAAAACAACAAAATATAGAACTCAGAAACAGTTTTGACAGGTTTATAGTTTTACAAACTCTTAAAAAAAAAAAAAAACTAGGAGATGTATATGGAATTAGCTTCTTACCAAATGTATTTCACCAATAATATCTGATATTCTGAAAATTTAATTTTCTTTATTTTTGTACAAGTAAATCGATAAGAATTAATTTCTTCCTGCATAGACTACATGTAATCTGGCAGTTCAAACTTGTCATAATAGGATCGTTTGCTCTTCGTATGCCTCTTGGCTTGAATCACTTTTTAATATTCTCGTCATTATTATTAGTACTTATAATAAACAATCAGAACTCTTTTCATCATAAATGGATGAAAATCAGAATACCTCAGGAAGAAAACGACATGGAATGGAGCTGATACAGAAGAGAAACAAACTTCACTTAAGACTAGACACGTGGCAAACCATGACAAGCAACTACCCGAATCCACTGTTCCTCGGCCTGTAAGATGCTTCGCTATGCAGCTTTAACTGAATTACTTGAGGGTTTGTATACAAAAATACAAAGTAGAAAGGTGGAAAATTTTTAAACAGCAGCACGAATAAAAGCATTATGACCGAAAAGTCTTAGTTTGGGCATTTCCCTGTTCTCATTAATGGTAACTAAACTAACTAATGATGACGCATTTCAGTGATCTCCCCCTGCCCTGCCATCAATCCAGCAGATTTAGAACTGCTCTGGCACAGAAGGAATTTTTACTTTTGCATGTTACGCGGCTGAAACTGGTCTTGAACCCAAAATCTGTTGGTTGGTTGCTAGGTTTTCGATCAATATTCTAATCCACTTTTATCAGGGTGTCACCATTGCCTAGTATGACTGTTAGATTTTCTCATGGTATTTGCCTAAGTATGTATTTTGGTCAATACATCCTGTTGATGACTATTTCTGATAGCAGGTTCTAAACACAACTTTACTGCACATTTACAAAGGTCAATGCAGTGCTGTCAGCGTTTGGAACAATTTAATTCTGATGACATACACAGCAATTCCTGCATTTTCATTCTTTTTATATACATAAACAGATTTATAAAAAATATTTCTCAGATGTTACTCAATACAAGACCTTTGAAAAAAGAAGAAAACAACATTTGCTCTGCTGATGTTCTTTCTTATAATAATTAAAGCTATAAAATTTAAACATCTCAAAGCAATGTTCCAATAATGCAATGCAAAATTAAAAGGAAGACATGTGACCTGGCTATTCTAGTTACCATTTCCGTGCTTGTTTTGTTTTGTTTTTTTCTTTTTTACTTAAACCAGCCAAGTGACACATAGTTGACTCTAGGCAAGGTTCCATTCCATTCAAGATCCATCACGCCAACCCCCCCCACTGACATTCTGTTTTTAAGCTATAGCATTTTGTTATAGTGTGGCATTAACTCACACTTTGCTTAAGCACATAATGTTGTCTCTTGTGATGTATGTCGGTTTCTTGTCACTAGAAGTGTGGCTGTCACCTTCACGGTCTGAGATAACAATGTAGCTATGCTGATCTATAATTTACAGCATGTCGGAGCTTAGCATCTGCAAAAATGTGGGCTCAATTTAATGCTATCGAGCAAACCTGTGAGAGGTTGGTATCAAACTAAAAGCCAACTAAATAAAACGAGATTTTCCAGTCAAGAAATATGGTAAAATTAGGCTAAAGACCAAATGGATTTTCTGTTTATTATTTTACTGTTTTAAAAAACAAAACAAAAGCAAAACAATCCTAAGGTATCTAATGATCACATTTCTTTTAATCAGCCATGCTTAATTAAAACCATAGCGCTGGCTAACAGCTCTGTAAACCACAGGGATACCCTGACTTGCATATAGCCAACTGGAACGTAACCCTTATGTAAGTCAGGGTATTCCTATATTAAGTACCAATAGTCAAAAAGGTTGAACAAAACTCTGTGTCCTAGAAAACGGTGATAGATAAGGCTTACTATATACATTACTATAATGTGACACTTGCTAAATGCATCTCATAGGGAATATTCATACACTCACACAATAAGATCCAAAACATGACAATACAAAGAACACCACCATACTGCTGGTGCACCAAGTTTTGGCCAAGTCCGCCCCTTCCCAACTAACCAAATCAGGCTCATTCAGACTTTTTTTTCTACTCTAAAAGTGTTCTGATGAGAGATGTTTTGATGATGTGCCAACCAGTGGTTTTGTGGCTGATGCAGTGAAAGGACTGGACTACCATGTGTGTGTGTGTGTGTGTGTGTTGTAATCCAAACTGTAACATTTTGGCAGTGACCACTTCACACCTACCAACTTTTCCAAATTCTCATTGGGTAGATTTTGCACGACTCGCAGAAAATGAAGCAATTTACAAGCAAAACTGGTTTAAAGCCCAGCAATTTGCAAATATCCACACATTCATTGATTTTTTTCATTTGTTTTCAATTCTACAGGTCTCCAGACATCATCATATTTTCATTTTTGTAAATCTCAGACTTAATCTTAACGCAATGTTGTTTTTTGACTTCCATAAAACATGGCTGAGGCACCAAATGTACATGTATGTGTATATATATAGTAATTTCTTTGGCTGTCCTCTTTATGGCTTTACTCATACTTAGTTGATGAATTAATTCAAATATGTATTTGTTTTTGTTTCTGAAGACCTCATCCATCATCTTGAAATATTGTTTTCAATTGCTAAGTAGGTTGTTCAATTTCCTATGTTGATTGGAAATATTAAATGAACAAGTAAAAACAGTTATATCAAATTTTATTGTATTGACAGACACTATTTAATAAACTGTATCATTACATTTCAATCACAAATACAGAACAGGTTTGAAAATAGTTTACTGTAACAATCACAAATGAAAATGAAAGAGAAAGACAGCAAATATTGAAAATAGCACACAATCACAAATGAAAATGAAAGAGAAAGACAGCAAATATTGAAAATAACACACACAATCTGGAACAACACCATAAGAAACATAAGGATTTTAATTGTACTATGCAATGAAGAATTTAAAATTTGGGTAGTGGTTCCCCTAGCCTGGGCCTTTTTAGAAATTCTAGTTTAAATGATAAAAAATAAACTTAATGGATACAACAGAATCAGTCGGAGAATTAAAGCCTTCATAAACATCAAATGTAAAATAAAATAGGTCTAACCTTGCAAAATGCATCTGTTTTCAAAATACATTTGGCTACCCAAGGAAATTCCGTTTCCCAAGACGTCTGGAATATGCACTCGTAGTGTTGCCAGAGAAGTCATTTTAAGTAATCATGTGAACAATCACGCTTGGTTTAGAATGATGAATACGATTGGTCATCTTATTTGTATAATCGGTTTCCACTAGCCAATGAGAAAGTAAAACCCAATTTCCAGTATGAATCATGTGTTTATGTTTTGCTATAGAGAGCAAACGATTGGCTGACATTTACCGGGAAATTTTGAATGTACAAAAAATGTTAATTATAGTTATGCAAATCAATATACTTCCAGAAAAAATCGGTATACATGCCTAAAATTGGTATAAATTACCAATTTTTAAAACCCAATCAGTAGATCGGGTCAAAAGTCCAAATTCGGGAGACTCCCGCCCAAATCGGGAGAGTTGGCAACTATGCTACTTTAAAGGGGACATTATTCATTAGTCTAAGTCTTAAGCTCTTTACATAACAAAATCAATCTTGAAAATTCATAAATGATCATGCGTCATACAGCCACAGTTCATGCATGACAGTTTTACTAAGCTTCCATCAAGTGCACCATTGAGAGCTACAATATATGAAATTTACCATCATCTTTGGAGATGCAGTACAGCACAACCTTCTCAGGGAGGTTACCGGTACAATGACCTAAATCATCAAACTGTCCAGAAAAGATCCCTTCAATACCTTTTGTTTTAAGAGACAGGGGTCTATAAAACTTGCATGAATGGACTACCATAAAGCAAGGTGAAATTTCACTGAACCAAATGGAAGAAAAGCAAGTATCAAACCTGAACTATGGCACTATCTGCTCTGGTATGCACTAAGTAGCATCCTGATACACAAAGCATTAATAGAGAGAAAAGTTATCCCATTTCATTTATTCTTCCAATCATCATACTCATGAAATGAGTTCCATTGACGATGTGGTAAAAAAAATGCAAGAACAAATAACACTAATGCAATTCTGTAAGGCGCAAGAGGGAAATTTATCAATGTGAGGCTAGACATGCAAATGACTGTAATAACAATAACAAGTACAACCCAGGTCCCCTACATCCATGGTTTGTCAAGTTCTAGGTATAGATGGTAGAACTCTTTGGTGAGGAACCCAGTGAATCAAAATTTAGGTACAATAAAATGGATGACCCTAGTTGATTTCGGTATCATATGATGTTGATGGTGAACCATGTTAAGTTTGCTAAAGGATAATACTTAACCTCGACTAATGGTAGGAAACGAAAGCTAAATAGGTAAATGATTGTCTATAACAAGGGTTAGGAACCTACAGTTCGCACCTTAATTAAAGATGTCCCATGGCCGCATGAAGTACAACACAAATGTTATTTACCTGTCACTACAAACATTTTTCATTTTTTCTGTGGTGTGATGCAAATCTATGCAATTGTTCAGCTCCAAAGAATGGGAGTGAGTAGGGTAGCCCAGACTAAGTGTCCCGAAAGCTGTGTCGAACTTCTCCCACAGGCTGGCTGGGGGACTCCGTAGCAGCAGCTCAGTATGATGGGAAAGTCAGCCGAGAATGGCAGATCGCACCAAACCCCGAGCCTCTTGATGGAATCTCAGCACTGTACACACCGCCCCCTCTTCCTGAGCAGTTTACCCCTAACAAAAGATCATAGGATATAACCACACTTAATCAAGTAATGAGAGAAATGCTTGCAACCTAGAAACACCGTTTCTAATCTTAGCATACTGCGAGAGTCTTTTACTGTTGCCATGCATGCCCCAATCAGTCTTCTGTGATTGTTGGTCACATGTACAGTTTTCTTGTGCTTATATCACACACAATACACACAGTAATATAAAATGGTGAATGTAAATAAAAGAAAGTAGATACGAAAGGCTGTTTATTATTAAAAAAAATAGATAATGGGAACATTTCTTTTCTTCTTTTGGTAGTAAATGGAAAGAAAGCCTGTTTGTTTATTATGCAGTAAAAAAAGAAAGAAAAAAACTTTGACAGTAATGGAGATGATACACCTAGGATGCTATTACACCACAAAATATGTAAATATTCCAATCTCCAGGGACAGCTACATGTTGACAAGATTGAGTCCCTGAAGAAAATATGATTGCTCAGCAGTTGCTATTCACCAGGCTGAATAAAGAATCCGACAGCTTTGTGCTCTGCTCATAAGCCAAACAGTGAGTGAACTGATAGCAAAAAATCTAAAGCCTTATTAAAATGGTAAATTCATTGTCTAGAACTAGCTGGAAGTATTTTTTATGCTCAGAGAAGAAAAGACTGTTCCAGAATGTGAACCTTTCATACAGGACTGTTTCTGATCGAATATAGAATGTCACCAATACAAGCCAATTAACCATCTTTGTTCATGGTGTCACATCAGATTTTGAGGTCATGGAGAAGTTGGTTGCAGTGAAACCTCCGCATGACACAACTACAAGAAAGGACATGTTAGCAGAATCTAAGTCAGCAATGAAAGAACTTCACTTAAAATTTGAGAAATTGATAGGTATCAATATTGTCAACTCTACTTGAGAAGCTCAGTCTGAACACATCTAATTTGACTGTGTCACTGCATAATTCATCAAGAGAACCTCTGCACGCAATCTGACTGAAGAATACCATGTCAGCCATGGCGTCAACCATAAATTTAATCGAAAAGTTGAGCCATAAACAATCCCCAGTTCAAAGAACTGATGAAAGATACTGAATCAGAATAAGGTGACCTTGTGCACTGTTTTTAAGTATGTTGGCTCGGCAGTGGCAAGATAATGAAACAGTTTTTCGAACTCAAAGTTGTTTATGGAGATAAAGGAGAAGCCAGCCAAAGTTCAGCTCAGCAACTGGTTAGGCAAACTCTCATTCATTTCTGGCACCACTCAGCCTTTACCAGGGCTGAATGTAAAACTGCAGGACCTGAAGCAAGTAGCTACCATGTTGTTCTCACATGTGAAAATGTTTTTAAAACAAATTTTTTCTAGCCAACAGAGAGAGAGAGAGAGAGAGAGAGAGAGAGAGAGAGAGAGAGAGAGAGAGAGAGAGAGAGAGAGAGAGAGAGAGAGAGGAGAGAGAGAGAGAGAGAAACAGGGTGGGATGGGGATGACATTGTATATTTTCCGACACTCGCATTCAACAAACCAGGCTCAACCGGAGCAGATGCAGATTAAGTTGTTAGCTCTGCTCAAGCAAATTTAGCCCCCCTGACCCCCTTTTATCAAATTTGCCACCTGCTGATCAGAGAGAAAGCCAGCACCCAGGTAAAGGGCCTGCACTTCATAGTGACAGAAGTGAAACTGCAGTCATCTGCACTGTCAGGGAATTTCTGTCGAGTGATGTTTTTCGACCATCCTTGTTTTTTTTTATAATGACTGAGTCAACTTCTGATTCTCCGATCATTTATCTTCGCTTACACGGACCAAATCTTCAAAGCAACTTCATAAAAGAACCCATCCACCCACTAATTTAGTGCCAGTCCTGCTGCTTTAATGGTGAACACAAAAAAAGTCCATCTAAATTGCCTTCCAGCCTTTGATGTCACCTCAGCAGCCTATCACCGATTTATGATCAATAAATATGAATCTCTTCGGATTTTGTGATTTAAAAATGCACCACCCACCCACAAATGAAAGAAAAACTTTGCCTATTTTTGAGCAAATTTTGGTTATTTAAACAATCAACTAATAGTCCTTTCTGGTTAACTAACATCAGTCCAACTAAAACACCGTGCTGATTGTCCTTTACATCACGTTGCACTTAACAAATTCCAATTATTTCATAATAAGTGTACACGAAGGGAGGGGGAACAACTAACTACAACAATAAATGCAGCAGCAAAAAAATGTTCGGTTTAGCAGCTTTGAGGAGGCAGGAACCGATCATAGATTATGCAAAGAACCTAAAAAAAAAAAGAGAGAGAGAAATGGCTACCAGTGATTCTTGAGTTATTTAACACTACTGCCATTAACTACACTTGCTGCTCACTGACTATAAAAAAAAAAAAATATTTTCTGATCTTTAACTGTGCCAGAACTTCAGTTAATCTGTAGTTATGATCCCTGTTATTACTGCTGTAGGCAGGCACCAGCAATCTCATAATTAAGAGATGTGTTGCCCAATAAATAACAAATTCAACTTACTTGGGCTGCCTTTATACAGTGATTACACCACTATCAAAATTCCGTTGGTATAAATGCTCACAGTTACATGAATCATAACTCAGGGCAGTTATGAAGTGCGCAGTAGATGCATGACATGCTTCATTGTCAAAGTATATAACTATTCTAAAAAAAAAAAAATCTGTGGTTTATTTCACTTGACTGATTACATGGCTGACATTAAAAGAGTTACAGTAATCTCCCCTTTGTACATCTAGCGATAATTTATGAACCAAAATTTTGATTTTTAATTCAGTTTATGGTTGAAGTCCATTAAAGACACAATACAATTTTATAAGAAACTTTATATATCATAATTGTTCCTAGGCATATGGCTTAGGATCTTTCAACCAGATTTAAACTGTAAAAAATTAAAAACAAACAAGATGGTGGACAAGTGAAAGATAAAATTCTCTGCAGTTAAACATTTAATGAAATATCAATTACTGCACCCACTATACAAATGCTTTAACCCTTTTAAGCCAGAAGAGTATTATATTTATCAACAACATTTGTCCTTAAGTGTAATGAAACTTCTTTCTAAAAACTTTGCTTATTCATCAAGAGAGTAATATCCAGCCCCTCTTTTTTGTTAATTTAAAAACTGCTCAGCACATTAATCTCAAAAATTCATATCTACTGCAATAGTTTAGTTGTCAAGACAGTCAACAGTTAAAGGGTGATAACTGTTTTAAAAAATGTTTGTATTTTGGTGTATGATATTTATTTTTAATAAAAAAAAAAAAAAACATTTTAAAAGAACCACTGTCATTTATTTCCTGTGGAACTAAAAGTTACAATTGTACACAGTATACTTTTGGTTTTTACTTCACGTGATAAGGACACAGATAAAGATTCAACTAGAATAGTATACTTTAATCATATGCTATATAAATTACTTTTTGATATATGCCATTGTTTTGTTGCATTCAGATTAATGAATAGGATGCCATTCAGCGAAGACCAATGTCTTTTACAGCTTTCCTTGTTTGGTGCACTGCCATATTCATGGGAATTTCCACATTTTCCAATAAATACAGACTATAAAGATGCGCTACCAGGAGAGTTCATTTAATCCTCCAGTTTAGTCCGTGGCCTCAAAGGGTAAAGCTTTTCCTATTGTGGTTACTTTCTTTCTGGAAGGACAAGTAATGGCTTGGGATCCAAAGTACGGTAGAATTCATATATCGACCTGCTGCTACATCATTAACAATGTGGACAGCACTGGTTCATTAAAACATCTAAAACAATGAACAACGAGACCAGCAAAGACAGTTGGAATTCAGCGAATTAATATGAGCGGACACAATTACTATGCAGAAGGATGCAGCTGACGTGTAGAAGAGTCTGCCAGAACAGGTTGCTAAGGGAGGGTCCAGAAATAGTTTTAAGAATACTCTTAACAACCTGGATTCAAAATGGCGGTGTATTTAAGCCCCCCTCTCTAGTCTCTGCCACAATGCAGACATTATGTTATATTGAAACAAGAATTTCAGAAAGAAATACAGAGTTAGAAAATAAAATAAGGTAAGCCTATACTTAACTAGAAGTTTACTTCCTAAAATAAACCAATATGAAATGTTAATGGCTCATATATATTACAATCATTTAGCCTGCTGCTATCATTAATGCACAATATAATTTTGAACAAACTGCAGTTCTATTACTTCAGCTCTATAGATTCTATGACCATACAACGTCCATCTTTGTTAGTAAATAACAGTAAATATCTTGCAAAGAACAAAAACAGAATACTGTTGTAAAATTTCATTTGTTTAAAAAAAAACAACAAATGTTAACAAATTCAGATTTCACACAGCCTCCTGCTCTGGGGTTTATGAACTGTAAAACAAGAATGTGATTTAAGTGAGCTAGAGTTGTCCCTACCTTGAATCACGATCCTCTTCAACTTCAGCTACACGTCTCTTAAATTTGTAATGCTGTCTTTCCAACATTTGCTGCAGACGATCGGATATGATAAATTCTATTTACCAAAACAACTCTCTTAAAAAGTAGACCGATAAATAAAGTAAGTAATAATAACAATTCTCAGACATGAAACTAGTAAAACTTGCTATTGTCTATATTATATATGGCACCACCTGGTGAGATACACTGTAGCATTGTTATTTGTCTGTTTGATGGGAAGCCCACAATTTCCCATGTGCAGATTTTAATGGGAGATAACTCACTTTGGTTGTTTTCATTTTGGAATTAATCTTGAGCTGAAAATTCTCTTGCAACAAAATGCAGCAGCAGAAATTTATCACCTACATAAAAGTAAAAAAAATGCTTGCATCCACTGCCATTTTTCTATTTTAAAAAAAAATATTTATTTCAGAGATTTGCAAAGTAAAATAGCTGTATTGGATTATGGCTGCTACCAACAGTGGAAGGAGCCAGAAGTCCAACACAAGTGAAGTGCTCAATCCATGTTAAAAACACCCCAACTCTTTCTAACAACAGAACAGGTGATGCAAGCATCATCCATTTCACAAGATCACGACAACTCTACTTACATCCACTGTTCAAAAAGACTTCGCTATTGCAAAATTTTTTTTTTAAAATAAAAAAATGAGACATTTAAATATTTTATAAAAACAAAATTTTAAAAACACATGCACACATTATCATGCTCAGCCTTTTCAGAATAGAAATTCATTCTATACTTCGCTCTACAAAGGACCAATAATTATGATGCTCCATCTGTCCACAGATGGCATCCATAGTTCACTCTAAGAGACCAGTAACTAATTTTAGTTGTAGCTATGATTTTTGCCACTCATCTCTGTACTTTTCTGGTTGTTTGTCTGTCTTTTTTAAAATAGTAATGTAACAGGAAGATAACTCTTACAATGTAGGCCTACTAAACTGGCAATGTTTGATATATATATATATATATGTGTATAGCCTTATCTTCACTTTCTTTACAAAAAAATATCCTGAATACTTAAATCATATTACTGCAGAAACATCTGCAGGCCAACCCAAGCAACTGCAGCCTTTGTCCTCCTTCAGAGCTAAGAAAATATGAGTGAGCAGTCTCTGATGAACTTTTGCTAGAAATATTTAAATCCTCTCTATTGTAGAGATTCCAGATCTGGACTGCATTTTCTAAAAGAGCTTTAACTAAAGATTTGTAACCAGGAACTAGCATGCCCCAAAAGTTTCACTATTCACAGTACAATTTAGCACTAATAAAACTCTAAAGATATTTTAAGATACTGTCAATTATTAAACTTTAATTATCCTCCCTTTTACTTTTATTTATTTGACTCTAGTTTATGAGTATTGTTTGTTTTTCTCCCAGTACATCAAAAGTTCAGATACTTGCACTTGAAAATTTATATCTCATTTGCCATTTTTGAGACCTTCTACTACTAGAAATACTGTGAAATCTTAACCCTGGTAATCACTAATATTTATCCCCAAGCAGAGTGCCAGTTGTTAATATACCAACTTTGGATAGTACCATTACAAATGGTAGTTTTAACCAATGAAAAAAATAGGAAATTCATTTTACCTGAGATTGCCATGATGATGTCAGAGGCTACTGCACTGCAGGCAGAACTAGAGTTAACATTGTCACTACTGCTACTATATAATGTATTATTACCTGAAAATTTCTTAATATAGTTATTGTGGCACCGATGTCATTACTTGCATGAGAAAGAGAATTGGTCCATAAACCAAACCATGAGTTAAGTACACCCTAGCAACAGTTTACTATTGTGTCACTTGAAGCTTTCTTTTTCTGAATGCTAGTATATACATTTTATGGAAAAGGTTGCCACTAACCCAAAAGCTTTTGCAATTCTCCACTAAACACTTATGAGAAATTATATCAGATGCTTTACTAAAATCAAGATAAAGAACCTCAATGCTGTTATCTTAGTCTCAGCTACAACTCAAGAAATTTTAGCAAATATACCGTATTTATTCGAATATAAGTCACACTTTTTTGTACCAGAAAATCAGTCGGGGGTGTGACTTATACTTGAGGCTAAGTCGTATGACCAACTGAAATCATTCGAGGACATACCGGTACTTATGAAAACCTGCAATCGCCATATTTGTTAGCATTGTCGCTGATATGTACCTACCTAGCCTTAAATAGGGCTATTTCAGTAATATTCTATTCAAATTATCACTGTAACGGGTTGTGACATCAAATTATCCAAGGTTACTTCATTTTAACTGTCAAAATGTTTCAGAAATAATTTTTTGACAGGAATGCATGCAGCTGATATCTGCCATCTTGCCATGTTGACCTGTATGACCCTCATTATGTGCGCAGTAACAAATACGGAAATTTATGCAGAATAAAATAACATAATATAATCTAAATGCATGTGATCGATCTTTTTGTTAATTATTATTATTTATTAAATCATAATTATTATGAATCAATTTAATCGGCCACATATTCAAGTTTTCACAGGTGTTTCATGTATACTCGTGGCTCTTTGATCCTTTGTGACTAATTTCTCACTGCCTTAATTAAGATTCCAAACATACAAACTGATACACACACTGTGAAATACCTCTGAGGTACAAAGTGACCAGACTGTTTGAACCATGGCCGGACACTTGACCAACGAACATTCAATTTTAATTTATTTTACAGATAGTGTAGTTCCAGTTGGGTAAAAAATATAAAAATAAGATATTTGTATTAAAAAAATTTAAAATTGAATGTTCATCAGTGAAATATCCATTCGGCCATTTGTCCAGGAGTGGTTTTAAACAAACTGCTTATAATAACACACTCGACTATATAAGATATAAGAGTAAGATTTTCAAATATTTATTTTATTCATGATGGCTACTCTAAGTATGAAGAGAAAACGATGTTCCTATGGTGCTTCCTTCAAACTGAAAGTTGTTGAGTTTGTTCAATCAAATGGTGATACAGCTGCAGGTCAGGAATATGGGGTTTCAGAGAAGAATGTAAGAGATTGGAGAAAACAGAAAGACGTACTGATGCAACTACCTAAGACCAAAAGAGCTTGTAGAGGTTTGAAGGCCAAATATGAAGACATGGAAAAGGACCTGGCTTAGTGGGTTACCAATCAAAGAAGCAGTGGCTACATTTTTACCTCATTACATATCGGACTACAGGCTATCAAGTTCTGTCAAGACCCAAACTTCAAGGCTTCTAATGGATAGACACAGAATTTCATGAACAAACATGGATTCAGCCTACATCAGAGAACAAAGATTTCACAGAAGCTACCACAAGACCTAGACGAGAGGATTACATCTTTATACTCAATCTCAGAAAGAAGTACAACTTTGATCTACAACAGATAGGCAACAAGGATGAAACACCCATGTTCTTCGACCTACCAGGCAACAGAATCATAGACAGTAAAGGAAAGAAAACCATCCAGATAAGAACAACAGGCCATGAGAGAACTCACTTCACAGTCGTCCTATTCTAAGGTACCAAACTCAAGCCTATGGTGATCTTCAAACGCAAGACCATTCCCAAGGGTGAGAAGTTTCCACTAGGTGTCCTTGTCCACTGTCACCTCAAGGGATGGATGGATGAAGATGGTATATGTCTGTGGCTAAACCAAGTTTGGAACAGAAAGCCAGGCTCACTCCTCAAGAAGAAATCACTGCTAGTGTGGGACCAGTTCCGAGCTCACCCCATAGAAAAGATCAAAGATAGACTCAAGACCATCCATACATCACAGGCTGTGATACCAGGCAGGCTGACCTCAATTCGTCCTGAATAAGCCTTTCAAAGACAGTGAGACAGAAGTGGATGACATGAATGTCATCAGATGACAAGGAACTGATAGCTGGAGGAAACTTCAAGAAGCCTGGGTTAGCCCAGGCAACTTCGTGGGGTGAAGAGTGCACAGGAAGATATTCCAGCAGAGATGGTGATTAAGAGCTTCCTGAAAACTGGTATAAGCAAAAAATGGATGGTACTGAAGACGACCTTCTGTGGAAAGATGAGGAAGACAAAGATGTAGATGAACCAGACATACCCACCTGCTGGGATACAGATGAGAAACTAACACAGGGAGAATGGGAAGGACTATTTGGATTATCAGATGATGACTGACTTTCATGGGTTTTAGTTAATAGTTTTAATGCTTTGTATACATCTATTTTCTTTGGAACAGTACTTATGTGCTTTATATGCTGCTTTATTAACTTATTATATTATGACTGACATGCTTGTTGTACAAATATTGTGTTGTATATAGTTTGTATTTTTATTTAAATCATATTTGTATAAATAATGTGTTGTGTGTGGTCCGTATTTTTATTCATATTTTACTTTGTCCAATCAATAAATAGTTTAAAGATGGCGTCTTATTCAAAACAAAGTTGGTTGCATGTTAGAGCTTCAATTGTCATTGAAAAAAATTTTGTACCAAATTTTGGGCATGCATCTTATACTCAGGTGCAACTCATATTTGCATAAATACGTTAAGTTAGGCAAGGCTTTCCATAATGGAAACCCTGTTAATTTTTTTGTTTTTTTTTTTTTAAATTTAAGTACAGAGCAATACCAGGATTTGACCAACTTCTGACATTAAGCTAACAGGTCTGTATGGAATTGTAGGAGAGATGGGTATTAACGCATCACCAACAACTCAGTCAATAGCCTCATAGGTTTAGATCTTTTTAAGGCTGATCTGCCATATAAGAGTTAATACTTGACGATTAAGCAGTATAATATAATTTTGGTTTTTTTGTTCTCAAACCTATCAATACAAGAAAGGTATATTTGGAGGATAAAGGGTGAAAGGAAATAGTCAAAATCAAAGTGTTACTGACCCCTTTGAAAATATCAAAAATTAATCTGGTCAGCACCTTACTGAACAGCATGTAAGTGGAAGCTACATTAAATGCATCATTACAGTGCACCTGTAACTAATGTACAACCTCTGTCTAGGTAACAGAAGAATTTTTAGAATCAACTAGTCAGGTCCATTCTCTTCACAACCAAATAACCAAGAGTACACATTACTAATTTCTTCTATAAGTGATGATTAACTTGGTAGAATAATTTTAGATTACAGACAAAAATCTGTGTTCTTGTAGTCAGTGTGGCTTTGGTAACATGACTGGTGAAGACAACACCATGATAATCATCTCTGAAACTAATCGAATCCCTAAATATATGTGTGTGTATATAGAAGGGATACTTATTACAATGGCTAGAGAGAAACTGCTCAAAGAACACTAACAAGGAAAGATTTAATAAGTACAATTTCTGATGATGGATGGTCACGAATAAATACTTTCTGTTGACTTATGATTACTTTGTTACATTCATGAAATTCATAATAATGGTATTCATCTACTTTTCACGAATTCATCATCATCCTGCATTTCATGCATGACTCAGTAAGTTCCATGTCTAGACTTTGCTAATATACGATGCATTTTTTAAAAAAAAAGCTGTACTAAGTCGAATCATTGAGATGTGGATGTATTTCTGGACAATAATAAAGTAACAATCATCAGCGGCAAATTTTTGCAATTATCAGAAGCATTTTATTTCTTAAACAAATCTCAGCCATATTTACCACTGCCTGTCATAATTTCCGGAACCCTCAACTTTTTACAGTGTTATACTGTTATCGTGTTACAGAAATCAATACGTCAGCAGCAATACTGTTCAAACACAGCTGAAAAACCTTATCGACATTTTACCCCCCCCCACCGAAACCAAAAAAAAAATCATTAATGAATACCCTCTCCTGACCCCCACCCTATCCCCCTAGGTTATTTGACATGGGAGCACATCACTAGGCTGAGCATGCATCTGTCAAAATGTCAACAGCTGCCCCCCCTCTCTTTTACTTGAGATAATTGGCATCTCCCTCAAGTGACATGTCAACCGATAGTGGCCGATTAAAACCATTACTGTCACACTACAGCTTCTCTATAGCAATAATAAAAAAAAAAAAATTTTTTTTTCCTCTCTGTGTCAGCCATATCTTTGTAGCTTCCCGTCATCATCATCATCTTCAGGACTGTTCCCATATTTTGAGAGTGCAACCCTGCCTGGAAATGCTACAGAGTAGAGATCTGGTACTTACAACTGGTCCACAGGCCACAGGTGCCGTAAAGCTTGGGCTGGCACACTTTCAAACCTGTTACCTTGAAGGTGACTAAAATAAAAAGAAAATAAGCTTTCTAAATTATCTGTCAGCGCTGGAATAACTTTCCAAAAATTTATCACAAAAATAAATAATTCATTTAGTGTTTATTTTATTTATCATGTAGCCATCTCAGCCCTCACAGAGGAAATGATTATTAAGACAGAGAGTTTGGTTAAAAAGTAGAGACTGGTGGCTAACCCACCCCCCGACAACTGCAGCCCATGAGAGAATCCTGCATCCAGCAAACCTGAATGTTTTCAAAACATTTTGATGCTCGGATGCCACAAGGAAACAATGCAACTTCTCTATTTCTGCTACTTATTTATTTTTAAATTGAGTATCCTAGTTTTTGATGGGCTAATGGTTTTGTTGATTTTTTTAATGTGACTTATTTTCGGTAAAAAAGATTGTATTTTCACACTCTACATTAACTTTAGTTTTGTTTTCTTATAGTTGCAGGTAGAACAGCAGCTGGAAGTTGTAAGTATTTCATATATTGGGTTGACCACTTTATTAGGACCTAATGCATGTACCCTTTCAGACTTGGGCCAGACATGACCTGCAAATGCAAATTAGGTTTACCACATGATGTGATAGATGCTTCACCCTTTTCTTGCAGAGATGAAAGGCATTTGGTAAAGCTACATAAATCATTCAACCTTGGTGTGTGATTCCAACTGTAGGACTCTGCTGATGGAGTCATGGTTTAGGGCATGTTTTTGCTTATTCAGCCTGAGATCCTTGGTCCCCTTTAGATGACAGATTGAATGTCATGTCAAAGCTTACCTCAACATCATTCCCAATCAGAAAGCTATTTCCAAGGCAACAATGCTTCCATCCACTGTGCCAACAATGAGTATTCATGGTTTAAAAAAACTCAAAGATTTCAGGTATCTCTCATAGCCAGGACAATTACCAGATCTTAATCCAAATGAACATCTACAGGATGAACTGACGTTTTGATTCTTTGTCTACTTTGCTCCAAGCATTGTATACATTATTGATGTCAGAATGAGAAAATATCCCTCAGGGAACCTTGCAGCAATTTATGGATTCTATGCTATAACATGTCATGGTTGTTATTAAAGCAAATAGTGGTCCAACCTGTTATTAGGTAGGTATAGGACCTAGCAAAGTGGCCAGAGAGAGAGAGAGAGAGAGGAGAGAGAGAGAGAGTGAGTGTGTGTGTGTGTGCGTAAAATACTGTTTTTTTTGGAGTAGACATTTTGTTTTATTCTTGAAGTATTCTACCAAGTAGTTTGCAGGCTGGGTCAGAACTACCAACTAGAAAAGAGATAGATTGCATGGTAATGCAAAGAATCGCTGATGTGAATGACACCTCATGATCATCAACCTCATTAGCAAACAAGCATATCAGAAATCAACATGGAAGTGGAAGAAAAACAGAGGCAACTAAATTTCACATTGGTATAAACCCAATCAAAGCCTAATGAATTTAAGTATGGGCCAAGGGTAGCCCTGAGTACAGCTGTCTACCATTTAAGTTATCATGAAATGAATGTAAACAGTAATAACAAGTTTATAATAGGGAAAGGAGAGCCTGCATCTGCATTTATCAAGTTTTTAGGAGTATGCAAAAAAATTTTAAAAAAGGAAAGAAAAGATAGGCGCACAGTTAAACTTTTAATTAATTAATGAAGCAAATAAACAAGAATGTTTTACTTACTAATTAGTTAATACAATGTCCAAACTTCAAACAGTGCAATTTAAAATAGTTTTCTGAAAGCTGTTGCACAGTCAACAATCCATAACAAAAGCTTACCAATTATACCAAACGTTCAAATTGGCAGACATCAAATTCTTCATTAAAATCCAGTTAAACAACATTGATATCATCACCTTTTTCTAAAAGACTTCTGGACTTTCTTTAAATGATTTACTATGCAGTCTTATATGGGAATAAGAGCACACAGCCAACCAGAATATGCAAAACAACAATTACAGAAGTGATCTGAACAATAATGAAGATATCATAATAATATATTTACTCAAGACTGGAGTCGTGCAATATTTACCTTTTAAAAAAATTATATATATATATAATTTAAAATAGGCAAGTTTTATTCTTAATGAAGGTCAGTCACAACGTCATTTTCGCTTACTTAGCTTAGAGATACAGTATGCTATTATAGTTGCCGTAACTTCCTGAACCAACCTACATATATTTAGTTTCATTTCTTAGAAAAATTTACATATATTTTATATTTCCAGAACCAATTTGCCTATACTTACTATTGCTTCTAAGATCAATATGCTTAGATTTACACAGACAAGCCGTTATTTCTTGGATCAATCTTCATAGATTTACCATTATTTATTAAAGCAATTTAAACAGATTTACCATAATTTTTTTTAGTTTAAACATGGTACATATAATCTTGTATTTGATGTTGTTGCTCTCAAAAGCAGAATACTTACAGCTCCTTGAGGTTGGTCAGTCCATAAAATGCATGGCGAGGAAGATCCGTTAGCTGGTTGTCGGCAAGCTTTCTGAAAAAGACATTAAACCATTTTTCTTGTAGTTTTTCGCCTTGTATTTTAATTTTATTATTGGTAATCATGTATGACATGCTGTGATAGATGGAAAAAATTGGACGAAAGTTTGGAACCACTTGGAAACTTTGAAAAATCTAGTCTCAGATTAGTTTTCAAGCAGAATTAATGGAAACTTGGTATATTTTGCAGTGGAACCAATAAAATTTGTTCATACATTTGCCATTGTTGATAATGTTTTAACTCTAAAATACACACACAGCTTATTGTTTTCTCCAGAGAACCAATGGAAAAGTCAATCAGAGTTACATCCCTTCTATTTTAAAGTTATCATCTATTCAAAATGCAGCTTGACATGGTATTTCTTCTGTTTAGTAAAACAACTTTGATCGTCAAATATTGTGTTTCTTTGTCATATTCATTTGTTAATATGAAAGGTTTCTTTTTTTAATCTCCATTTGTGATCTGTAAAGTGGCATTGTGGTGAGAAATGCTAATAAAACTTTAACTGGAAGTAGAGAGTCGTAAGGGGAACTTAATCTCCATATATCTTTGATATCTATAATGCATCAAAATAAGATTCTTAATCTTTGAATTCCAACTGAAAGTGGATATACTAATCATTTTTGTAGGAATCATTGTGCCATTTTTAATTTTCTGGCTGGGCCATCCAGATGACTCCACCTTCATATGGCATCTTTCTCCTTTCTTCATTTAAAAGATCAAGAACCAACTTGATGAATGATCTTGCTGCTTATTGCTGCACCTCCCAAAGTTAAAAATCAAGCTGAGAATCACCCTGCATCAAAACCATTTAAGTTAAAAACAAAATAACAATAAAAGTCTCTGCTATGATTAATTAGTTCACATGTAGAAAGTGGTCTTCTTATTGAGTATAAGACAGACAGACACAACTGCACACAATTGAAAGCACATTTTGGAAGCAAGAATAATTTCCCTAAAATTTCTTTATAATTAGTTTTAACTGTAGCTTTTATTATTACTTAAACGTTTATTCATTCAAACCTCTGTCATCTCCACAGCACAGTTCCAGAAGAGAAATTCAAGGTCACATATCACACTGACTTATATTTGGACAACTTGGAAATTAGTTAATAAATCCCAAATATTAATATATTAGAGAGCAATTATAGAAATCCATAACAAGAAGTTTTCAGTACATAAAATCATTGAATAGAAAACTGAATCAGTGGCTAAAATGGAACTACATTACTACACTTAATCTGACTGCCAAGTGTGAAACCTATTACAGAGTAGTTTTTATAGCAAATTTTTCAAAACAAATTCTACAGAACTTTAATTTCCATACATGCTATTATAAATCTAAAAGCCTCTCTAGCAAGTTTCAAAACTCTTTTTTTATAAAGTCATTTGTTAATTTATATATTATTTTTTTTAAATTACATAAAAAATGAAATCCAGTTAACACTTGTGTACAATGTCTCTCTTTATACACTTCTTTGATGGTCTTTTGATGTTGTCATGGCCAAAAACAGAAATTTACCATTTATACCAATCTTAAATTCTTTTGTTGAAAGATAATTAATGAGTCATCTTTATTTTTTAAAAATATATTAATAATTAAAAATATATCTGTCTGGCATAACTTTTACTGTAAAAATTCATTTGCTGCCATATGTTAGAATGAATTAGATATGCCTAAGTTGTCAATTTTTATCAGCACAGTTTGTGATACAAGTCAGCTCTTAGCTATATGAGATGCTATTACTACTAACACAAAGTAGGCACATGTCTGTCTGTTGTTTATTTTTAATATAAGCAGAAGTCTGTATCTTCAAATTTGTATTGAAAGATGAAGAAGATGACCATTCCACAAGACGACATTGTACAATATGGCAACCTGTGCTTCAAATTGCCACTTTGGAAATGTTGAATCTATATCTGATAATGTGCATTCTTGTAAATGTATTTATTCATTTTATATTATCCATCAAATTCCTCGGGGTGGCAGCCAGGATAATGTCTCCAATAAATCTGGGATAGATTTGCCATCCAGCCATGATATGTAATTTCTCTTGGTTTTCTGTACAATCTTGAGTATGACATTGGTTTCTCTTATTCCTGTGTACTATCTCCTATTTCTCTTCATTTTCTAGACCATCTTGAATTTATATTGGTTTCTCATCTGTATCAACTCAGGTTTACTCTAGCTGCTCTGGTTTTATCATTTATCTAATCAAAAGAAATTTTCATCTGTCAGGTCAGCCAAAGTTGGCATGCATTTGGCATCTTTGTGCCGGCTGCTAGTTTCAATCACACCCAACTCTTTTTTCTCATCCAACCATTGGCAAATGAACACTGTACAAGATAACCAAGAAATATATCAACAACACAACCACTTCTGATGTACCTTTAAGTCAGTGTGTTTTCTGCTGCATATTAATTTAATCACAAAAACATGCGTACACACAAAAACAACTACAGAAATCAAGTAAATGATAAAGGCACATCTATAGCACAGTCAAAATTCCTTTCAAGTGATTGATTCAGCTACCCTTATCTAGATATAAATTCTATTGAAAATTTCATACATTGGTGGAGCAATGCACTGCCAGTAACACCTGCAAAAACGTAGATACCACTATCATCATCAACTATAATAAAGAACCATCACACTACCATCTATTTTGCTTAATCTTTCCATACTGAACTTACAGATCTGTTAAAAACAAAGGAGTGGCATTATATCTTAAAAAGAGGGAGAGCTAATTACTCACAATGTCTCCAGGAGTAGATTACAGATTGTTAAAGGGACAAGCAGCTTTTAACCAGTGTGTGTACACGTATCATACTGATCAGAGAAATTGCCAACCACTTTAAAATGAAAGTTTTGTTAACCATTCAATGTATTAAACACAATATTCTGCAAATTAATACAAGGATGTGGGAAGCTGAGCTTCTGCCATGCATCACCTTATCTGGTAAAAGCCACAAACAGAAACAAAGAACCCTAATTCATGTTTTTATTGTAATCTCTCTGCTTCTTGATATTAAAAAAATTCACGATTTAAAAACTTTTCCAACAAACAACTCTTCATATTTGAGTGATTTTCAGGGAAAAAGAAAAAGAATTCCACATGACGACAACCAAAAATATTGAGGGACTCTCATCAGTTTGAAAAATTCTCTTTAAACAATAAAAATAAACCCACCACTATATTTTCCCGAATGCAACATCATCTTTAATCCATGAACTAATGAATCGGTAATGCATCTGCGCAGTGTTGAGATATATTTAACATAACTTTTCACAGGATGATTTTAAAAGCACTCCCAATTATGTCTATCGATCAAGATTATCAGGTAGAGTGTTAGCTCGCATGACGATGCATCATATTTATGTGGGAGTTATGACAACTTGTGGGTTTTGCCTGTACACAGAACAAAAGTAATTATTCCACATTCCTTGCCAAATCAAATCAGCCATGTAATACGGCATTATCTCTGTCCGTATGATCAATGCCACCTGGTTTAACAGCCTCGGGTACCAAAGATAGAAGAAATAAAATTCCATGGTAGATGGAGAGAAGCGAATCTGGGCCAAAGGGGTGAACAGTAAATTCTGAAAACATAATTGCAGCAGAATTATAAATGAAAAACTAGTGTACCCATGATGGAGAGGGGGAAAAAAAGAGGTGGGCAAGCTCTGCTCTGAAGTATTATATCTACAAACACTACATTAATCTTCTGATAACGCCAACTTTTGGCGGGGTACTTTTTTGAGTGAGTGTACAAAGGCTGGATACCCAGTTAAGGTGCATCACACATGCATCCAACCTGGCTTAATTTCTGTTAGTGTGAGTAGAAACAAAGCTAGTAGAGAGTTCTTCTGGAAGAAAACCAAATAAAACCCCCCCACCACAGGGTTACAGAAAAGATGGAGGAAAGACTACACTGCTGGATAAACCACAAATGCAGCTTGGCTAAAATGAAGGACTTAAATCTGTCCTTCAAGCCATAAATGGTGGTGCTATGACTACTCTGACAAGCAAGCATGCCACATGCTGTTCCAATGGTGGTATGTGCGTGGAGGCTTTGAACCTTCTTAACCAAACATTTCTTCATCCATGGAAGCCATTTTTTTACTATTAATTACTGAACAAACTTCCTCCTGTTTCTTAATTTCTGATTACTGAATGGGCATCCATGCTATCCCTTTATGAAACTTGTAATTTTATTTTCATTTTATAGACCTATACCACTTTTTTATTTTTCAGTTTTAATAATTAAATGAATGTCCCTATGTTTGTGAGTGGGTTCCTACGCCACCCCTTTGTTTGTTAATTTAATTTCTGGGTCACCCTCTCAAACCTCAAGCTTGCACACCACTGATACTTGTCATGCTTGTGATGTTAAAATTATATTTTTTTAGTTTATAATGAACCAAAATCGTTTGTTTATTTTAAAGAATGAAACTCAACACTAACAGACATAGATCTGAAAATACTATATAATTTGCCATTTTAAAATAAGGGCATCGCTATTCATTTTGGCTTTTACCTACCCAGTGAATAAGATTTAATGTGCCACGTTTTCTAATACACCCTTTGAAGATACTACTGTGAATTAATTTTCTACTATTCCAAGTGAATTCTCAACATACCTTTTTATTTGCAGAATTATCACCATTAATTGAATTTGCATTATTTAAAATTTTCTTTCTTTTTCTTCAGTTTAAATTCAACATCAGATATGTAGTGTCACCAGATCCTTTCTTAGCTGTTGCTTGACCAGAATGAAGTATAGTCCCAATTTCCTTACACCTAAATCTGACTAAAATAAATGCAAATTGTTCTTATTTGCCTAATTTATATTATCAGTATCACTTAAATTCATATCTTCAGCTTTTAGAAGTTATTCTTCGAACAACAGCCCAAATTTCTGTGGCAACAAAAACCTGCCTTGATTTTGAATTGTGATATTAATTTCAGAACAAAGATCCAAATTTGTCTGAGTCATAGACTCACAAAATTCATATTTTATTTATAATTTCATCAAAAACCAAATCTTCTGCAACATCATTATATTCCATATAATATACCAAATTTTCTAGAATCTTCTTCCCATTCTTACTTGATTCAAAAGCTTATTCTATCCTCTGTAAGTGATTTAGTTGCTGATACAGCAATCAAAGTATTTATACCTTGAATTCTGATTTGCATAAAAGAATTTCCACTTAATGATTTAGTCTTCTTAAAGCATCACAAGCATTTTACCTGTAACTTTTCTAGTACTTTTAAAGTTTTAATCATTTTTGACTATTCAAAACATACATAATCATTCTGGTAAAGGTATAATTATTTCCCCAATCCAACAATATATTCTCTTTTTATATCATTCTTTCTCCGAATCATTTAATTTTTTTTTAAAAAATAATAAAACTTGCTTTAGATGTAATCTCAAAGTTATGGGTCCATTTCTTAATTCAATAACTTTTTCTTATTTGGTCTAAAACCAACTGTTTTATGTTCAGGTGAAAGATTTGAACAAAAATTATGAGATACACAAGAGTGGAATTAATTGATAAACTATCAACTTCATCATCACTTTCATTATACCCAAAGATATGGTAACATTTTAAGAGAGTTCTTAAACTATTCTCTACAGTAAAATCAACCAATAACCCTGATACATTTGAGAGTAGCACCATTAACTTTAATGGTAATATAATATTCTTTATTCTTTGATTCCCAATGATTGTTATTTTTCAACTCTTTGAATTTCATTGCTGATTTCTGAGAGTTCATGTGAACCAGCATCTAAAGTTATTGTGGTCATTGGTGCATTAAAAAATAATATTTCTATTATTAATGTTTGAAAAATATTAATAGCATCAGAAGATTAATCGGAGCGATTCATATTGTTTTGTAGAATGTAAACCTAGCATTAGATAGAAATCTATTTTAAAATTTGTAGTTTTCGATGATAAAACAAAACTATAAAATATTTCAGTTCCATGCACTTTATTGCCTTAGTCAATAGTTTTTATTTATTAAATTTGATTTAAATAAATGATCACCAACTTCTTTGAAAACAGTATTATTTCCAGCTTGTTCAGATTCTCTCCTTCACTTAACCGATCTGGGTCTAAGTAAAACATAAAACCATCATCAAAATACATCTCTCTCGTACTCCGCAGTCTAAACTGTCTTAGGCTGGATGAATCTTTTGCTGGCTTTTAATAATCTCACTTAGTGTCAGCTCAGAAGCAGTATATTTATTCCATTTATAATTTTTACTTTGATGCAAATTTTTTTTTTGTTGTGCAGCATCATCGTTGCGACAAGTAGCTGAACTTTATAATATAATTTCTAATATCTTTTTCAGTAAGAACATTTTTGTCCGCTTTTGTTTTAGCTAAAAGTTTCCATAAACCAGAGGTGGTATTGATTTTATACTCATTATCAATATCAAGTTTATCAGGTATCATTTGTGTTGTAGACAGAATCTAACAACTGTTCGATTGGATTAAGTGTTGTAAAGTAAATGCAGACTGATCATCCTTAGAAGCCAAGTAATCTGCATGCATGTTGTCAGCTATCAAGGGAGCCAGTGGAATTGATAACTTAAAAAAGTGGGTCAGGTCTATCTATTGGTATTCATTTTTCAGTTGCTAAAAGTACCACTTGTAGACTTTGAGTAGTAGGTAGATGCTTGTTTTGCTTTTTTTTTCTATAATTTAGGCGAAAGTTAAAAATTACTATAATGTAATAAATATATTTCCTTATCATACAAAGTACTTAACAAATGTTAACAGGTGGTTTAGATCCAAGTTGATTTCCTATCATCTTATTATAATAATCTGAGAGCCATTCATTTTGTAAAGGAAGTTTTCTGCAGCCAGTAGATACTGTTTATGATGATTACATGACTTTGGTATTCTAAGTCTTCTACGTATACTAGACCATTTGATAAATCCAGTTTTTCTAATAATGTGTTTGTAAATGCTCTAAAATCTTGTGGTTCTTACCCACCTAAATCCATCCATTGGGAGGGTTAACATGCAGCTCAACTGTAGAGATTATCTGCACCAAAGTAAATAATGTAAGATTTGTTCTTTAGTTGAGTCATAATTTACATTTAAAATCCTAATTTTATACCATCTCTGGAGATGAAATTTGACACTTTCCCCCACCAATTACATCAATGTTAGATGCTTCAAGATTTTTGTGTGCATGTGTGTTTGGTATCTCAAGGCACTGTAGACAGCTAACGCTGATGCTGGGATTTGAATCAGGAATTTCCGATTGCTAATCCCAAATCCCAGCATCAGCGTTAGCTGTCTACAGTATCTTGAGATACTGAAAACACATACACACATCAATCACTCTACTTGTGACAAAAAGTACTAACTCAGTTACAGATAATGCAGCAAGTTCTGTAGCAAAACACTTCAAGGGTTGTTAGATACACTATGCATGTGCAACACCAAAGAGATTGCACCTCTCATGACTTGCTCTATCAATAATAATATATTATAATCTGTTAAGAGATCTAATTTTATTCTAGTCATCTTTAAACAAGCATTTCAGGCTAGAAAAGGGGCTGTAAAGAATTGACATCAATCTCATTTATAAGCCTTTTGACATAGAATTCTAAAGTTTCCAAATGTATCATAAAAAATCTTCTTTAGGTAATTCACTAGTAAATATATTATACTTACTAAAATTGTCAATAAAAGAGTATGCAAAGACACCTTTTCTTCTTAACGTTTTATCAGTTGTATAAATAATTTTTTTTTGTTTTAGATTTGTCATCAACTTATCTAATTTTGTTACCATAAATCTAAAAAAATCTAACTTTGAGACATTTGGCTTTTTTTTGTTTACAGTCTTCTTATCAATAGGTTCCACAAATGAATTATGGTATAAGAGACACAGAGGCTTCTTTAGCCAAATCTATAAAGAAGAAATGTCCATCATAATTAGATAAATTATAAAATATGACAAGTATCTGATTGGGGTATCTAAAATTCAAACTACATTCATTATGCCATGCACCTCTAAATTTACCAGGTGAAAGACAATGGACTCTCACCTTTTAATCTCCAACAATAAAATCTTACAGATATGACAAAATTCAGAAGCCATAAATTGTGTGAGATCTTTATTTGCATAAATCATATCTTTAGAATTTTTGAGAAATGAATGAATATTATGTACTTTCTTAAAAATACATTTTGCAACGATTTTAGTAAAAGTATTTACTACTATATTTTTAATTCTAAAATGGACAGATGTAGATTTTGTATAATCAGATATGACATAACAGAAAGATGACAGAATATGTCTATTATAATGTTTTGCACTTTTAGTATTCCTATTTTTAGCTAAACACTTTAAAACTTTGCATGAACTACAAACTACTTTCAATTTTGCTGCAAAGTTTATCAATTCTAATTCATTATTATTTTTTATGTAATCTATGTAAAAGTTGCTAAATTTATATTACACAAGTTCTTTCTCATTTCTATAATTTAACAAACAGTTGAGGTATATTAAGATATTTTATTTATGCTCTGTTATTTGCATTCTAAATAGTCTAGATAAATCTTTAATTAGAATGTAGTAAGTTTTATCTCCTTGTGTTATAAGCAAGAGATCTACATGTTCTCTTGCATTATTTAAATTTGCAGTCATATGTGGCACAACTTTGCTGGTATCTTCATCGTAAATGTATAGGTTAACTGAGATGTTTCTTGCAACAGTTAGTAATACCACCCATCTTTAATTCAGACTCATAATTCTGTTACTTCATTATCCAATTATGGATGACTTTTAAAATCAACAGGATGTAGATGGCCTAGTATACACCAGAAACACTGTTTTATCTTTATTTTGAATGTTTAATAAGCATTTTTTTTTTAAAAATAAGTTTTGAGAAATTCTCTATAAGTGAATCATATCAATCTACATTCACAAAAAACTTGGCAGTCTTTTCATGCGTCCACTTGGTTGACTTATATATCAGCTTTCTACATTATGAATTGTTGTCAAAGCGATTTTTTTAAAAATTAAAGTTATCAGAAAGTACATGTACTTTCAGTAAAGAACGCATTCACTTCTCTCATTAGTTCTGATGACTAAATCCTGCACATAATATAAATTAAAATATAAAATTATAAAACTTTCTTAACTCAAAAAAGATCTTTTCCACTTCTGTTCATTAGATGCTCTAAAAGTCTTTAGATTTCCATTTTGATGACCTGATCTCCAAACAACAAACAACCATCAAGAGCAGAACACTTCCACCTTTATTTTACTTTTCTTATAATTCTCGATTTGATTTTTGCTTCAACGACAGCAAGAATTTTTAAAGTTTTTATTATCCTGAGCCTAATTGGTTTAATTAACCCTTTCTTGACCAGGAAACGCAATATTTGATAATGCACACATGTTCAAACAATTTTCAGGATGGCTGCACAAAACTCAACTACCTGATTATAATTAATAAAAACCATTAAAAAGTCATGGAACGACTCAAAAAGTACTAATGATTTAGCGCGCGGTTTAATAATCCAAAAAAAAAAAATTTGTAGAGTAAAATCACCAGACTGCTATCACAGAACTGCTAATACTAATCCAGTTTCTGGAATCACGCTGACATCACTCCAATAATCCTCAATAGACAGCATAGAATCAGTTATGTTTACCACTACAAATGTTTTCATCTCCTCCCTGATGATTTCTGTCCAGCTGTTGTCAGCTCTTTCTACCTCCATTTTTGGTCTAGGTAGTGTAGACAGAGTCCTCAGCCACACAGTAAAAGAAATTTTCTGGTGTCAGTTATCAAGAACATCAATCTTCAGGCCAACAAACTGCAAAAAACACTGGCATGTTGATCAGCTGCAGATGACTCAAACTCTGCTCAATGACCCAACCTTCACTCTCCACATCTGTCCATCACTGCTCAACCAGATCATGAGATATCCAAGGAGGTATAAACACTTGAAACCTTCACATCAACGGAAGGAATTGATTCCATCAGATATCAAGTAAACGAACAAACTAGGTAATGTACATGGTTTACAATAAAGAAAACAAGTGATAATGTGGACCAGCATCCTTCTACATGTACTATTTATAGCATAGACAGAAGTGGTCATTAAATGATTCATCAGTGCATGTTCAAGTTGACAAAAATGGCCAAGAAAAGATTAAGAACAGAGTGCAATTGATTAAGGTAAGGTAACATAAATATTTCAATTGCCTGTTTATTTAAGAAAGATTTGTCATCAGCATCCAGTCATTAACACCTATATGTCTTAATAAATTCCCTTCAAAAATTAAAGTTAACGTTTAATTTAGTTATACAAAAATTCATTCAATACTTATTTTAGTTTATAATGCTCTTAGGTCTATAAATATTAAAACAAACATGTTAGTAGTGAATATTCATATTTTAAATTTAAGTTAAATTTATTTTTATATATAATTTAATCAGACTGCGCCAAAGGTCTGTTGCTTCAAAGCTAACTTACTTTATATACAGGTTGAAAAACATAACAGGCTGCCTGAACTTCAGCTGTCACATGCAAGTTTTAGATCAATATCTATTATGAATCAGCATCCAGGGTACCTATAATAGACCACTGAATTAATAGTAGATGTTACCAACTGTGAGTGTACTTCCCTGTATGTTCTCGTGTCTTTTTTATGGTGTTGAAATGAGAACAGGAAAAACTGGCATTTTTGCCAGGCATAGGATTTTGCTCTCTTTTTTTTTCATAAACTAGCAAGCAAGCTTGAGATTTGAAAACGTGAACTATCCAAAATGTGGCTGTAGAATACCCATCAGCAGTTCTGGTAACAGCTTCAAAGGATGTACCAGAGTATGGTGGATTGAGTCTTAGTCACTGGTTTGAGAAAAAAGGGAGACGACAAAGTAGGCCACACACATTAACTGTGCATATGAACATCGTTGTTTTAAAATTATAAACCAAAGTATAATTCTCATATCTACATCTGTTAGAGTTACAGTTCACTCTTGGAAATAAACAATTTTATTTCAGTTTCAGACGAGAATTATAAATTAAATAAATAAATAAATAGTTTTTTAACAACATCATGAAGATGGCAATTGTTGTCTGTAGCGTGCGAGCTCGACATTTGAGAGGGTCACCCAAAAATTAAATTAACAAATTGGCACAGAAGCTCACTCAGAAACACACACACACACAAAAAAAATGGTGCGGTCTGTTCAATTATTATAATTGGATGATGTGAACGAAGAATGTAGAGATATTTCACTGAGGTGGTAATGCAGAAGCTCCCTCTCCCATATCTATGATGCTTCTAGTCCACTGTTCATCCAGGATGAGCTATAAGTATGGATGCTGACACTACCAGATGGAATTCCTCAAACATTTCTGCAAAGTAGCAGAATGGAAATCATCCCAGCTTTGCTTTTGAAAATAATTACTGCCATGTTTGGCAATCCTGATGCTTACAGTTCATTGGAATTGGTCAAACTTTGCATAGCTTGGAAGCCAGCTTCAGAAGCTATTTAAACAATGCATTTTCTGCAAACAGGATAAAGTCCAAATTGTAACTTTTCCTTCTATTATCTTTTAATCAGTGGGCTACATGGAATACCGACAAACGTGTCATAATTTCAACAGAAGAAAGGCTAAATACAGAAATTTTGTGATATCCATAATAGAACTAAAGTTAGAAACAGACATTACTTCCTATACAGCATCTCTATGTCAAACACAAAAGGTGTTTTCATCCAGAAACTCATTGCACACATTTGCATTTAATCTAAAATTTTAAAAAATATATATCTACAGAATAGGAACACAAATAAATGAAGTATTTTATACTTCTAATGGTCAACTACCACATAACCCTTACATAAACTTTTGATTAATTTGTTTACCTTACCCCAGCCCCATGACAGAAACATACTCATTGTTCATAAACTACACATAAACTAAAAATACTAGGTATACTTTTGAGATTTTCCTAATGTTGCCTGATAACATAGAGAGAGTAATCACTCTACTTACAGTTCCATCAACAGGTTGAGTTTGCTGAAGGCACGGTCTGGAAGCTCCAATATGTTGTTCATACTCAAATCTCTGCAAGCAAACAATAAAAAAGGGAAATGAAAGAGTCAAATTTTAGCATAAAATTAACTTTGCTTTAATAAAAATCCATGTGCAAGAAACATCAAGGTATGAAAAGATTTTATCGGGTTACCGAATCTAGAGCAACATCTAGCATTCTTCTAAGTCAGGCAGCTTCCCTTTGTTTTTCTGTCTCTCCTTTGGACTAATATATTACAGACCCTTATAAGATTAAGCTTTGGGATAAACAATGGGGCATTCCTAGTGCACAAGCAGAGAAAAAACCATTATGCAGACCTGTTTTCTTTGGCACAGGCTGAAACAATCTTCCCTTTACAGCATCACTTGTATCACCTACTGAGCAATGTTGTAACAGGAAAAGGTTTACTAAATGTTGGGTATAACAGGGAGACCGTATTGCCTACTGGGGCATAATACATAGTATTAATTTACTGGAAATAAAAACTGTCCACTGTTAAGTAGAAGGCGTTTTATTTATAATTATGAATGCTTTAATAAATACAAAAATAATAGCAGCAGCAGCAACAACAACAACAACAACAACAAAAAACCCCACCATCCTCCTCTTGGGAATCAGTGGCGACAATTTTCTGGTACCATACTGTGAACAGATCCGTATCACTGGACAATGGAAGTATCATTTATGATGTTAGTGGCAGCAGCATTCATAATCAGACACTGGAGCAGCGAACACATTCAGGGCTGGTGCCAATTTTTTTTGTTGTTGTTGTTGAGATTTTCATTTGTTTTTTATGTAGCCAAGTGGATCATAGAGAGAGAGACTTTTGGTGCTTCAGGAAACAAAGCAAACAAATTTGTAAACCATAATCCAGCAAGTCCTTCAAGACACCTGACCAACGAAAGCCATCTGTTCTTTGATTTTCATTTATGTAAACTTATTTGGCTTTCTTTCTCTCTCACACGTGGTGGGATCCAACAGAATCTACTGTTCTGCGAGAATTCCATAAAAGGAAAGAAAATGCGATTTTCATAACAAGGTTTAAAAACTTTAAAAAAATTTTTTAAAAAATCTAAAAGTGTTTTCACAAGAAGCAGCAGCAATGATGGTGACAACAAAGATATGAGAGATATTACTGTGTGTGTGGTGGGGGGTTAAAGGGAACCATTGGTGATATGCTTATAAACTCATTATTATTTTAAGCTAAACTTGGAAATAGTCGAAAGCAATCAAACTATTTATTTTGTGTCTGTTTCAATGGCTGGTGCAAAAATTTCCACATTTCCTTTTTAAAATTTTTTTGGTAAAACATTACTGATCACAAATGCAGTTTAATGTTAAAAATCATTTTAATGCAGATACTTGTCTGTCTAGATTATAATAAAATACCATTTATCATTTAAAACCTCCACAGAGAGATGGAGAGAGAAGCAAAACCATTGAGCCATGCTGACTATGGGCTGCTGAGAAGGTGAGTCATGCATAACTCTTTCACGGCCAAGTTTATCAGTTATTAAACACAAAAACATCTCTTCCATGCTCCACAAGACACTGTCAAACTGTGCAAACGATTTTCTAACCCTGACGCTCCAGAGTAACAATTTTGTTAAAAGAAAAAAAACAAAATGTTTACCATTAGTTTCATTTGTGGAGAAGTCTAAACCACTATTATTAAATTTGACTCGCTTTGTATGGCAGTATTGTGTCTGCTGGTAAAGCTTCAGCGATCTCTTTTCTAGCTGCTGGGGTCCTAATCACCATTTCCAGTAACTATATCCACAGCAGCCAGTCATCACAAAACCTTTCACAATTATCCAATCTTAATCATTTCATTTATCAGCAGCCAAACATTCACCCATATAAGTCTCTCAATGTGCACAAGTGGTACTGCCAGCAATGGCTAAAAATACAGTGATAAAATTGCCACATCTAAATACTTTGTAATTTTCGAACCATCTTATCATTTAGATAATAGATGTTCCAATAAGAATCTTAAGCATTCAAGAAAACACTGGAGTACTTTTCAGAATTTAAAAAAAAAAAAAATTTAAAGAATTAGCAAACCTTATCATTCTGTACAGCTGAAGCCAAACATTAACTTGTATGAATTCTATAAGCACAAATGCTTCTGATAGTAACATTCCAGAAATCCCAAGTAATCAATACAGTTTTGGTTAACAGTTTCTATGTAAAAGCCTGGTTAATTATTAATTAGTATTTTTTAAAATTTCTTTTTAAAGCACTAATGCAACATTCACGTGTAATATGGATGGAGGGGCTTTATGACTATTGTATCAGCTACAAAAATACTGGTGATCACATCTAGAAGATGACACAATCTGCACGATTATTTGTTCTTTCTTAAAAATCTTTTTAAAGATACAAACAAACAAAATGGTTTAGGTAAATATGGTTCAAAAGCAGTATCTCAAAAAGAAGTAAAATTTCTAAAAATCAATTAAAACTAACAATAAAACATCGACTTCACACATTTTGCAGAAAATGAAACATCTGACATAGTAGCAATTTACGTGGATATATCCAGTTTTATTTATGCAAAATTAACCAAATAAACCTAAGGTTTTGCTTCTTTTTCATTAAGGTGTAGGAATTTGTTCACTAAACATTTTGATTTTACAAACAAACAAAATGGTTTAGGTAAATATGGTTCAAAAGCAGTATCTCAAAAAGAAGTAAAATTTCTAAAAATCAATTAAAACTAACAATAAAACATCGACTTCACACATTTTGCAGAAAATGAAACATCTGACATAGTAGCAATTTATGTGGATATATCCAGTTTTATTTATGCAAAATTAACCAAATAAACCTAAGGTTTAGGTGTAGGAATTTGTTCACTAAACATTTTGATTTTACTAATTACCTTTGTTATTTTACATTAGTTTTAGTTTTTAATCAGAATCACTTTCACTGAAACTCTAAGTGCTGATCATAAAATGAGATACATCCATTCCTTATCAATAAACTCCTTAAAATTAAAAATTTTTAATATAAGGTAAATGTTAACATGTTTTTGTATAATCTTAAAATATACTCTAAATAGGGAAGTGAGACCATCAAACAGTAGGTGTGTCAGCTTGTGGTCAAGATGGCTTTTCCATTACATGCTTGATTCTTTGCCTTTCCAACCCTGATCTATCCATAACCAAGTTCCTTTCTACAAGCAGGGTAATTTCTTTCCATTCTCCAAATCCATCCTGACCTTTCATAGTATATATATACACCATGTACCAAGCTTACTGCAGATACAATATATATCCAGTGGTACAATGTATCATGTTTATTTTTTTTTTAAGTACACAGGAGTGGAGAAAATGAAAATTTTGGTATCCTTTCATCCAGATAAGAGGATTAGTAGAGATCATCTGGCAGAAGGGTTAATCTAGCACGCTCAAGTTGTTCACATTGTCAGAAATCCATCTATGTTCTGAAGTTAGCCAAGCAGGAAAAAATAATTAATAAATATAGTCTAACACCCTCCCAAATTAAATTGAATTAATGTAGCCATGCCATTTTGAAAATAGAAAAATTGTTCAGGTTAGCATTAACTAGTGAGTGAACTACTAATAAGTTCCAAGAACCATAAAGAATTGCTTTATTTCAAGGCTCAGATCAATAAAACAAAAAAACCCAGGATACCAAAGATATGTTTGGCAATTAAAGGCACATAAATCTTTCTGAACAACGATCAGCTGAAACAAATCTGCCAAAAGTAGCAGCATTGATAATAAAAATAATAGCAAATTCCCACAACATGGCTGCATTAAATTCTGAATATGATATGGCAGACAGATCAGAACATTGTCTCTCTTTTTTCTCTACTTCTGACAAAAAAAAACGATCTATTCTCATTCCCCACCAGGTAACAAACTAGTCAATCACAATAAAAATAGATAACAACACAGGGCCAAACACCAAAATTAAATAACACAATATCAGGGTCCATTTATGAAAACAAGTAGTTATCAGGACTGTGGTAGCCTTCACCACATTTTATTGCATAAGATTCAGGGTTACTTCCAAATTAATCAACAATAAAGAATTTTGGTTACTACAGCAAACGGTTTTGCATTATCAGCAAAGATATTCCGAGGGGTTATAAATACAATATTTTACCAAAACCAGAGATTCCTTGTATCCAATTATACACTGTGAATTTAGTTTCGTAAATCTCTTCCTACTGTAGATATATGGTAAAGGAAAGTGAGCACCAAGCTACACTGACCAGAAGTCACAAATCTGTTTGCATAAAGTCAAGGGTGGAACACTGCTCTTTAGTGTGGACATAGCTCCTGTGCTAAAGCGCATAAGTGGAAGGATTAGTCCAAAGAAAAACTAGTGATTTCCATACTTATAGACAAGGGGAAGTAAGTAGTAAACTCAGGATTCATAATTTATGCACCATTTGTTCCTGAAGTTAAGAATCTGATAATTGTATGACACCTAGGAGACAAATGTAAACCTTTGGATCAATTTTAAATTAAGGGCAAATTTCCATGTTTCTGGTGATGAGGATCTCTCACACATCCTCTCTTTGGTGACACAAAAAAGTGTTGTTCTGCTCACAATTCCTATTGAGAAATGTTTCCTTTAAGTTGACAGCTCACACAATGCCCTGTCAATGGAATATGGTTAATGCTTTCCTCTTCTTCTAGGTACAGTAGAAAGCATACTAACTTACCCAGAAGATGGAATCCATTGTAAGTACTGTTGTCATGGAAATTGGTCAAGTTTTAGTCAAGAACAGGAAACTTCTTATCTTCTTGTTGTATTCTGTTATCAAGTGTTATTGTGGAGAGGATTAACAATTAAATCAAATTGTAATTTAAAGTGCAAATAATTCTACTGAGCAGTCCAGGAGCGGTCAATGTGTTTCCCTTGATCACCCAAAACAAGTGATTTTTAAAAATTCTAGTCTCTCCAAGAAAATAAACCATCGCTGGATGAAAAGTTATCATTACAACATCTTTAATGGTTGAAATAAAGAACCAAAAGACAATAATTACTCATCATGTGCTCACCAACACATTTAACGTCATTTCACTGCCATGAAAGCATGGTCTTTTGGTTCTTTATGCCAATCATTAAAGATGTGTCTCTCCATCCTCTGTTCAATGGTTTGAATTCTCAAAAGATTCAGAAAGCTAGCAGGAACATCTCCAGTTCATGGTGGTGACAAGAGATGGCCAAGAAAATGTTATCACAAGATCAGTCTGCCTAATCAGTTTGAAGCATTTTAAAACCTTTTACAACTAAATTGCATGTATGTAAGAAATAGTGATAATTCTATTTGTCTAAGTTCTACCATTTGGATTATTTTATATTCTTTTGGCTGTGAATAAAGTGATAAAAGGCTGTGTTTAACTCAGATATGATTGCGCACACACGCAAAAACCTTCTGGTGAAATTTCTATGAGGAATTCTGATATTAGCTACACTCCCTCCCCCAAGTTTCTTTAGCTAGCATGGTACATGTATTGTTGCAAAAGTATAGCCAGTAATGAGTTGTATTTTATATGCAGACCCACTGATCCACATTTATGGACAGCTTACTAATTCAAACACTTTGTATACATGTAAATTTAGCAAAATGAGACAAGTGAGTTTCATTTAAGAGTTTCTTCCACACACACAAACAAACAAACAAACAATGAAAATTAAAAAAATGTAAATGTTTTAGACTGATATATTTTGTATTGCTTTCACAATTTGTTCAAGTGGTTTGGTTACATATCCCTTAATATATCTACTGCACAGTTTGTGCTACGTATATTTTTTGCGAACTTCACAAACAGCTAAAATTGCCTAATTTTAATTTCAATGTCACCTGTCTTCCCATTCAAGCTAAGCAACTTGTTGGATGCATGTATTTATAATAAAACATCTATAAAAGCGCAAAGTAGACTAATTTATGTTTGACATTATTACCCATTGTGATACGTCATTAAATAATCAAATGTAGCACCGGTGTTTATACAAACTCATTTATGTCCATCTTTGTAAAAAATATGCAAATGGCATCTTGGGCTATTCTGAATTATTTTGATGGCATAAATGAAATTGGTATATTTTAAATAAAAATTTTTAATATATACAGTGGGGAACTGATTACCTGGACTAAATGGAACCAAGGAAAATAAAAAATCTGGATAATTGATTTAAAAAACTGTATGTTGCAATACTAAAATGTCGGCACATGCAGTACACATATCGTGAACATATATTTCAAAATATTATTAATGAAGTTCATGCAAATAAAAAGTTGTTTAAGGCATAAGTAATAAACAATCCCATTTACCAGTGTAATAGTACAATCTCCCCCCCCTTTTTGCTGCTAAATCACACAGTCTTTTCACAATGTCCACTCGGCCTCTCAACAAAAGAACCAACCACTCTTCTGCGTTTTAGCAGACATTTCCACCTGAACAAAGAGCAACTCATTATTTTAAGCACCGCCACGCACTCATTGTGCCTAATGTCAGTTCCAACGCTCTACCATTTGTCACAGAGTGATCACACGCGTTTGACATGTGTGCTGTTGTCAGTGAAATATTTCTATAAAAAAAATTTTTTTTAAAAATTTTCAAAATTCGATCTGTATAACTGGACATCTAGATAATCAGCACTCTACTGAATATATACTTTTTGCTACAATTCAAGTGTTAGGCATAGGCCTAAGTGAAGTAGAACCCACGTGTATATTATGCTCAATGTTTAACAGATCCCTCCCACTTGATTAGATAGCTGAGCTAATCTTATTAGGGCACAGTTAAGAGATTCACTTTGAAATAATCTTAGCCTTATTTAGTTTCTTTTTATAAAGTCTCTAATACAGCACCTCACAGGAGTACAGGAAACTCCTGCTTTATTATTATATATGGCTGAGTAGCCTAAATGTCAATAGCATCTGCTTAGTATTGGCATTTAAGAAGCAGGTGCCATTTATTTTCATTAAAGATGTTTATCTAACTACTTATTAGTTTTTTTCATTAGAAACATTTAAATTATTTAACTTATATAAATATTATATATATATATTAAATAAATTCCCCGCCGGACAGCAGCCATAACTCAAAATGTCATTATGCAAGTACTTGGAGAGACTTAAATCAGACAAAAGTCCATCAAAAAAAGAAAGTACCTGTATCACTGATCTTCAGTATCCAACAGTAAAAACTGAAAATAAAAGTCAATTCATCCGGTCAGTCAGACAAACCCACTCAGAATGTTTCAAACACAAAATGCACTCTTGTTTCAAGTGTAGGTTTTCAGAAAAGAAAGATCATGCTAATTTAAACCGGCCATCTTGTTGGTCTGCAGAGTGCACCAGAGTAGGTCGGCTAGGAGTATAAAGTGTGTCCACATCTGCCGAACGGACGACGTTTTCTGTGACATTCTATGGAGGAGAGATTCTCCAACAACAATTACTGCAAAAAAAAAAATCATCTTTTTGAACAACAAAAACCGACTGCACACAGGTCAGGTGAGTGAATTCTAGAACAACTGAAACCAGTCAGTGTTGATGAACATTCCCGCAACAGCTTGACGAGTGAAGCATAAAGAAACATTCAGAATTTTTTTTGAAATAGCCTACAAATTTATTAAAATGAATCGTCCATTTACAGGTTTTCCTATCGACATCCAAACTCCACAACTTTAAATGGTGTAATATGGGCTGAACTTCGCAATCAGGAATTTCTCTGTGCAAGTATTTGTGATCGTATATCATCACAGCTGAAGCAGCAGCAGCTAAACAAGAACTTTTAGGATTCAATTGAAAGATTTCAGCTATGCTGGATAAATCAATATCTTTTTTCAGTGCTAAGTCATCATTAATAATTCATTAACAAGTTTCAATATCTGAAGATACAGAATCAACAGACATCTTTCTGGATTTAGTAAAACTAGCAAGTATGATGGGAGCTGGGCTAATATTTTCTTCATTGGTAAAATGTTTGAAATCACGTGGTTTTGATGAAGCTGTTCTGAATGTAGGATCGTAACTATTTGTCAGGTGGCACTTTATGACACAAATAATTTCAAATTTCATTATTTCACGCTGCTCTTGTCACAGATTAGAACTTTCTGTTGGCAACATTGTTTATAGACAAATTGAACAGTATTATACAGTACTTTCGTCCCTCACAAAAATCCGAGACAGCCAAAGCATTAGTTCAGATTTCAAAAGTAGGGAGAGTGCTCTGCACAAGGTGGGTAACTTCCAGTTTCAAAACACCACGAACGCTGCCTGAAACTTGTATGCTGCAATATACCAGCATTTGTCTGAAGCTCCAAAAGACACATCAAGAGACTCGAAACAAAAGGCGACTTACAATGGACTGAAATTATAATTCTATTCAGTGAAATTAGTAAATAATTTTGGTATCATGTATGATGTTCTTCAGAAAATGAGCAAACTGTCTACGGAACTCCAACAAGTATCATCATTAGTGGGTGTTCATCGTTCAATTTGTCCCCTAAATAAAGGTATTTGAAGGTATGGTTGGTAGATCTGGAGCAATAAGCAAAACGTTTTTTGAAAGTGAAAAGGTAGACAAATTTTTTAATGCGAAACTTCATGAAGGATGAACGTGTGACATTGGAATCGATAGCAGAATGCCTTTTTTTTTTTTTTTGAGAACCTTACAGAAAATCTAAGTCCTCTTCTATCAACAAAGTCATCTCAACAAAAAAGAACTATTACTACTACTCATCAGCTGAAAGCCCACAACAGAATGAGTACCGTCCTTTAATTAAGGAAGTTAAAGTTCTTCACAAGGAAGTATGGCCAAACGAAGTCCCCATCAGTTATGGAGAGAAAAATGCGACCTCTTTCTTTGCAAGTGATATTGTCCTGAGATTGGACAAATCGTCCATTCATTTCCAGAGTTCAAAGAAACCGGGGGTAAAGTCATAGAGAGAGATCTTCAAAAAGGTAAAAGCAGTAACTCGCACCATTCTAGTTTTGATGGCTGAATGTGAGCATGGACTTAGTCGAATGAATGTAAGAACAACTAAAACTTGAAATGTTCCTGCCACTAAGAGGGTTCCAGATCTTTTATTTATCAAATTAAAGGGCCCTCTTTTGTGAATGTTTGGACCGGATTCATGGAAAATCTTGGATAAACCAAGGAGATACTCAGTCATCGATAAAGTTTGCCATTTTAGCCACACTGACATTGTTTGCTAAGTTTAATGCACTTAAGTAATAGTGGGAATTAGGCAAACCTTGTAAATACTACAATATATATATATATTTTTTTTTTTTTTAAATCCCCAGAAAACAGTGTGCTGGCACCAAAAATCTTTAAGTTTCATCACTGAGTATAAATCTTCTGATCTAAAAGAAACCCACAGAAAACAACCTGGCACAAAAGGGCAAAAGAAACCATGCCATTGGTAGACAATGAAATAGAAAACACCCCTTTAGGGCCAAACCATGGCAGCCACCTTGACCCATAACATTAGAACTCTTCATAATTTAAAAGGAGTAATATGCATGTGCAATGGAAGAGATGATAATTATGCCTGTTTTAAATGTAAAATTCCTTAGACACTTACTGACTGAAGTTGTTAAAACATTCAATAATGAAATTTTTTTTTTTAAGAAAGAATTTCTTTAAATTCCTGTTTTCTATCAACCTTTACATTTATTTTACAACAACTATTTTAATTGTCTTTACTACATAGAGTCTACATCTTGATATTATCTAAGCAGGGCTGTCACACTTAATTCCATTAATTATTTATTAGATAAAAGTTTCTTTCTTTCATGGTGGCTGTCACATGACCACCTCTTAAAAGTATATTATATGCAACCATTGAGATTGTGCCAGTTAACAATAACAACAGAAGTCTTGAGTGATTTCACACAATATATCTGCTTGCTAACTTCATAGGCATCTCTGGGACAGTTTTGCAAACATTTCTTTAATTGCTGTTAGTCCCTTTTTTTTGTGACTGAACAAAATAAATAAATTTGATAAAAGCAAGTCAAAGCTGGGCAGACCATGTGACATTTGGCTTTAGGAATCTGAAATGCTGGAGGATTCGGATAGTTTAGCTCTGATTAATAACACAGGGGCCTGCAATAGAAAAATTGTCTGAAAACTAATAGATTCTTATAGATTTTTGGGTGCTGTTTTCAATAAAAAGAGTTTAAAAATTCCATCATGTACCATTTTCCCACAAACTCAAATTTTCGATTTCAATATCTCCAGAATCACTGTATTAAGCTCCCTACTTGGACTCAGTTGCAATTAGATTTTTGTGTGAGAAGGTTCTGTCATAACCATTGTACTTTTCCAGACCTGTCATTTCAGCAGAAGTTTACTTTTTTCCTCCTTTTTCCTTAGTGGTTTTTATTTGTGGTTCTCTTCTGTTTATAAGTGTACTAAATGGCTGCAAGGGGTTGTCTTAATGCAGCTGATAGCTTCTGTTACATTTATGGGAACTTTGTAGTGAAGAAACAGCAAAGAAACATTACAGACTTTGTTAAGGAAGTGTATTATGCGTATTTTGGTGTGAAACTTGGTGACCAGGATAAGTCCTGGGCCCCACATAAAGTGTGTTCTATTTGTGTGGAAGAACTCCGACAGTGGTCTCAAGGTAAGAAAAAGGCATCCCAAACGGAAAGACTATGATCTGGAGGGAACCCCAAATCACAGTGATGACTTTTACTTTTGTTCGTGTAACGTACAGGGGTTCAATCTAAAAAATAAGAAAGAAATTTTCTATCCGAACCTCTCGTCGGCAATACACCCTGTACCTCATGGCCCAGGTATACCAGTACCTTTACCTCCAGAAAAACTAGAAGACACGCCTGAAGAATCTGAAAAGGGCCAGGATTCTGATGAGGACTTTCACGATGTTTCAGGCAGCAGCGAGCCCCAACTTTTTCACAGCTTGAATTGAATGACTTAGTCAGAGACTTGGGTCTTCCTAAAGATGCAGCAGAACTGTTAGGCTCTAGGTTAAAGGAAAAGAACTTGTTGGCCCCTGGTACCTCTTTCTCATGGTTTAGAAATAGAGAAAAATATTTCATTCCATACTTTTCTAAAGAAGGTGACCTGGTTTACTGTAGCGATGTCCCTGGACTGATGGAGAGGTTCAACATACAGTATGATGTGAATAAGTGGAGGCTCTTTATTGACTCGTCAAAAAGAAGCCTCAAAGCAGTGTTTCTCCACAATGGCCGCAAGTACACTTCAGTACCAGTAGGGCATTCTGTGTATCTGAAAGAATGGCTACAAGAATTTAGCCTTAATTCTCACTGAACTGAAATACAAGGATCATGGATGGACGATATGTGGCGATCTAAACGTAGTTTCCATGCTTCTTGGACAACAGGGAGGATATGCCAAGTACCCCTACTTCTTGTGTGAATGGGACAGCCGGGATAAGGGCCAACACTGGATCAAAAAGGAGTGGCCGTGTAAGGTAGAATTAGAACCTGGAAGCAAAAATGTAGTACGGGAAAGTTTGGTTGATCCAAGGAAAGTGCTCCTGCCTCCACTTCATATCAAGCTTGGACTGATGAAACAATTTGTAAAGGCTCTGTCAAAAGGAGAGTGTTTGAAATACCTGCGCAACAAGTTTCTGGGACTGTCAGAAGCAAAAGTGAAAGATGTTTTCGTTGGTCCAGATATTTGGAAACTTCTGAAAGATGATCATGATGTGTTTGAAACAAAAATGGAAACACTTTAAAAAGAGGCCTGGAAAGCTTTCAAAGAAGTTGTACAGAAATTTCTTGGGAACTTTAAGGACCCCAACTTTAAGTGTATTGTGGAAAACATGCTGATGAAATTCAGACAGGTCTTTCGATGAGCTTGAAGGTGCACTTCCTGAATTCTCATTTAGACTACTTTCCCGAAAATCTTGGTGCTGTTAGTGAAGAACAGGGGGAAAGATTTCATCAAGATATCAAAGAGATGGAACGCAGATACTAGGGTAGGTGGAAAGTCAACATGATTGTGGACTACTGTTGGATGCTGCACACAGAAGAGCCGCAAGCTGCCTACAAGAGAAAAAGTACCAAAAGGAGCTTTGAGGGAAAATGGAAAAGGCAGCATAAGGACTTGTAAAGGTGAGTAAGTGCTGAGAACGGTTTTCTATCAACAATTTTGTAAATTAAACTATTTCAAAATTTTTTGTTGCAAATAAATGTTTCAACCAGAATACGTATTAATAATCTCTTTTCCCATATTTTCGGATTCACTTTGTGGAAAATCCTTAGGTGAAAGAGAAAAATAGGGGTCATATTTGAAATCAGCACACCAAGCAACATAAAAATCAGTTATAGCATTGCAGACAATTTTCAATGACCCAAATTTTGCAGGCCTGTGTAATCAATGCTCGATGTCTGATTCTGGCAATTCATGCTGAAATCTGATTGAGGCTGTTCCACCAAAACAGCATGAACCACTGGAGATTTTTTAGAAGAAAATGAGAAGCCCCCACATTAGGATGGCAAAAGTCAGCATGCAGAAAGTTTACAATTATTGGGGGAAAACCAGTTGTGTGTTTAAGATTCAATTTGTTGAATCAAGAGAGAATTATCCAACTTACATTATACTATGTAAAAACACTTATTTAAACAATGGTGCTTTTAAATTGTTAAAATATAAAAGCAAGCTAAGGCTGGTTAAATAGTTGTGGTTATAGTCCATACAAATAATTATGATAATAGTATTGCAATGTGACATAATTTTTTCAGAACTATCAATAATTGTTTTCAAACTTCCCAGTTTTTAAAAGCACTAGAATCCATAGAGCTTTTGCTTTATTGTTGTTATTTTTTTTTGTTTTTTATGCATCACAGAATTAATGCATACAAATGAAATCAGTGCAATCACATCATGACTGTGTACATTATCAAATGAGCTCTCTGGTAATTACTATAAAACCTACATATTTTTTCCTTTTAGTTATCCCTTCTTCTTTTATCATAAGTTCCACTACCACTTACACTGGCTCAGAATTTGCAATGTTCTTTGGCTTAGTACCCTTTTTGTGGACTAAGTAGGAAATAACTCTGCATATGTACAGCACGTAAACCCACAGTGTTCTCTAATAATTTAGAAAGCATTTCCTCAATTCAATGCCATAAAAACCTGAAAGATCATAATTTTTCTGCCTTCTCGATTTCTCCAGCAAAACCCTGTTTAGCAGCATGTTTGAGCCAAATCCTACTCCAATACTGGTACAAGAAGAGCGTATCACACTGCCACATTTTAATTCACTATTACTGTGAGTCCATATTTACTTTAATTTTGATTTTAAAGGCAAGCATTAGTCTAAATAGAAGTTATACAAACAGAAAATATTGTTTATTTTGCAATAAATTTGTTTTTATTTTAAATAAAAACAGTTAAAAACCATGAAAAATGAATATACAACAGAGGCTACTTACGGAAACACTGCAAATTCCAGGGAGGTGGGCTATACTCAAAACTGACATTTAAAAACAACTTAGAAAAAAATTTTTTTGATATATTTGATATTTAACCCAAAATATTTTGGATTTCAACCCCCTATTCCTATGGTTGTCATAGTAACCTTTCCAGTTCAATGAACAGGAAAAAACACTCTGAGAGTTGTCTTCTTAACCATTCACTGATCCTTTTTGGTTTCAAAATAATACGTGAAACGTGATTTCATATATTTTTTTAAAACAATTTGTTAATTTGTTTATATTTTGTAAATCACAGAACCTAACATATTCACCCTAAAGTTACAAACTAATACACATAACACAATTGACACTACATCTGATAGGCTATGGTAGATCTGCATTCAAAATTTTAAGGCATATGGATGAAAATAAGAAAGTTGTAGGTGCAAGAAAATTATGAATACCGTGAAATGCTGCATTTCCTGTGGTTAAACGCAATTTAGGAATGCTCTCATGAGGTATAGCATAATTTTAAAAGTGTCAATCATATTACTTTGCTGAATAGGAACCCAAATGAAAAATGGATCCAAAAACTGCAGAAAACAACTTACAATTTATCATGCTTGGTGAAAAGAATTCTTTAATTATTTGGCTATTTTAACTGAGAATTAACTTTCTATCGTAAATGTAGTTAGTTGCATCTTTAAATTAGTAACTTCTGAAGAACATGAACATCTAGAAGAGTAAAGATGGTGATAGTGTAGTAATGTTTTCAAATTCTCCAATTTATTAACGCTGAACAATTCTTTGATACATTGTACACTTCATCCCAGTTACAGGGGCTGTGGATCCTTATGTTGGTTATGAGATTAGGGATCACTGTGCTGACATGCTGAGTAGGTTGCCTGACCACTTTTCATTGTGCGGGGGCCAAGAGCAGAAGTCCCTGCTTCAACTCTTCATTTTTAGGAAACCTGCATGGCTGTCTAGTGAAGAAGAGTGGGAAGTATACCAAACCAAACCAAACTTGTTCTGACCAGGATTTGATCTCTGACCCCCAACTTTAGCAGTCCAGAAGCAGTAATAGTCTGAGTTAGTTAACCTGTGTTAATTACTACAATAATCTCTATTCAAACAAGGCAACAAAATCCGAAAAATCAATCATGGCAATCGCATGAAGAAAGTTGATAAAATTAAACGAATATCTAATTTTTCTTTTTAAATTAGCTTAAGGTTTATTTCTGTAATAAATTTTTTTTAAATGTATTTAAACATGTCCTGCAGAGGGCCAGAGTTGGAGGTTGATAAATGGCAGTGACAGATATTAATCTGATTAATCATAACATCAGAATATTTCTGCAAAGAGATTGGCAAAAAAAATAGTAGTGTCAAATGCCATGTTGGATACAGATAGAATAATTAAATATTTAATTTATTGTATTTTTATATTGTTTTCTTTTTAATTTGTGAAAAAAAAATGAACAAAACAAATTCAGTGGAAGTAAAATGGGTAGTGCTAAATTTCCATTTACTTGTCACTTTAGTTAGTCATTTCCTCTTAATGACGATGAAAATTCTTGGGACATCTAATTGTGTACAGAATAATACTTCTTAAATTTGAGGATCTGTCAAGTTCTTTGAAAAGGAGGGAGTGTTTTTCCTAATATTTTTAATGAATAGAAACATGGAAACTCAATTTTCTGGGTTTGACAAAAAAGAAAACTTCTTAGATGCTGATATTTCTTAGGTTTAGTTGCCCCTTTGATCCATATTTAGTTGAATGAAGAGTTAAAGCAGGGGCTTTTGCTCTTGGCCCCCGCACACTGAAAAGTGGTCAGGCAACCTACTCAGCATGTCAGCACAGTGATCCCTAATCTCATAACCAACATAAGGATCCACAGCCCCTGTAACTGGGATGAAGTGTACAATGTATCAAAGAATTGTTCAGCGTTAATAAATTGGAGAATTTGAAAACATTACTGCACTATCGCCATCTTTACTCTTCTAGATGTTCATGTTCTTCAGAAGTTACTAATTTAAAGATGCAACTAACTACATTTACGATAGAAAGTTAATTCTCAGTTAAAATAGCCAAATAATTAAGGAATTCTTTTCACCAAGCATGATATATTGTAAGTTGTTTTCTGCAGTTTTTGGATCCATTTCTCATTTGGGTTCCTATTCAGCAAAGTGATATGATTGACACTTTTAAAATTATGCTATACCTCATGAGAGCATTCCTAAATTGCGTTTAACCACAGGAAATGCAGCTTTCTAGAACAATCTATACTTGTGCTGATTGTTAGGCTGTTGTTTTTGCCTCATTTGATTAGGTTTGATGCTGTGTAACCTCGAGTCTGATTGCATGTAACTCCCACTCTGCTGCAAAGTTATCCCTTACACTCGGTTATTTTTCTATCAGACCCGGTCAATTCACTGGGGCCATTTTGTAATTCTGAACAACTGACTTCACCACTGGGTTATTGACTATAGATGCTCACCATTCTGGGGACACAGGTTTACAGCAATATCAGATGAGGATTTGTGCAGCAGATCTTTACCGTTGTAATAAAAGTAGGGTATTTTTGTTAGTAAGGAGAAGTTGTTTTTCTTTTTAAAGCGGAGAAATATGAAGTCCTCCACAGATCATGTGCTCCATCCTCTGTTTATATTATTTCTCTACCGCCATTTTCTTTCCTGTTTTCTGCATCAAAATCCTATTTCACCAGGATTTCAACTTAATTGAACTTTGCCTTAATTGAAAGTTTTTTTTTAAAATAAAAATGTTAAGACTTTCATTAACTTACATTCATAACTCCTATTAATTAAACAATAACTATATGTACTGCACTGCGTATCACACCTGTTTATAGCAGGGGCATTCAAATGAAACCTGGCCGGATATCACTATGGCGATGCCATTCCGTTGAATGACTCCTGTATGTGATAGTCTGTTAGAACAGCCACACATTTAATCAAAATTTTATAATTATGGAATTTTATTATTTTCACTTTATCTTAGTATTTGTGTAGTGTATTTTAGAGTCCAGTTCCCACGGAGAGGCTCTACTTCTTTCCTGCCGGCAAACATAACAATGATACTGGGCAAGGTTACTATAAAACATCATTTTTTTTAAAAAAAACAAACAAGAATCATTTAGTTCAAAACTCTTATCTAAATGAAAGAAAATCTACAGTACAGACAAAATCATTGCCATAACTAAACAAAACATTTCTACAACCACGAGATCACCATCACTTGTTAACCTGCTTACAGCACACTGCCATTATCTGTCTATACAGTCCTTTAAGTTCCCTCTTTTCCTTAAATACAATAAAGAAAAACTTTAAATATAATAATTGCCTGTGTCACATAAGAAGTCATTATGGCTCATCTAGTCTCACAGAAAATAAATGCTCGTCAGTTTAATTTTCACATGAGTTTATACACTATCACTACTGATGAGTTAATTAAAGTGCCCTGATACCAAGTCATGCTGATACTTTCATCTGCTAATTTAACTTATTGTATTTTAACTAAAAGAATGCATTGCTGCCTCTCCCTCCACACACACAGCTATACCAGAAGTCTCTTCATGTCTTGCCATCTCCCGAACATCTGGCATCCAGAGTGAGTGACTTGAAGACTTTAAATCTTTCTGAAAACTTTAACCCTATTCAAGCTAAATTAAAATGTTAAAAATGTGCAAAAAGTGAAAACAATTACAATTTCTGTTGGTTATTACCATCTTGATAACTTACTGGCACAAAAGATGATTATCCATAAAAGCCAGGCAGATAAATGAAAACTAACAGATTTACTTCACTTAAGCCACATTAACAGCCTTCACCTCTGATGAGTATTCATGCAAAGGCTACATTTAGGTTTGTTAAGGTTGCAAGTTAGAAACATTCAAGGGTCTTAATCTTAACCATTTCTAACATCTCTATGTTCTGCAGTATGTTCAAAATGGTAAAAAACCAGGAACATATCAAGATAACTCAGATTTTCTTGACTGCATATTTGATAGTTTGGTGAATTAACTATTCTTAATATTCTGTTAGCAGCTGAAATGTATTTTAGTTTTTTTTTTATATATTAGAGATTTTTGTAAAGGAAACATTGAAGTTACCATAACTTTCCAAAAAAAAGAAGCATCTCTGCCTTTTAAATTTAAGGAATTCAGTATACTTTTTAAACATGCATGCATTATAACTCTCCTGTCAAGAAGACAACAAAAGCTTTGCGTATTACAGTTGTTGTTTATAGTACCATACACATCCAGTTTTGCATTATATTTGTGCTATGAAGATACCCAAGTCTGATATCACTATCTTTTCTGCTCTGTGGCTATGCAAACCTGGCTTTACTGCTGCTTCTATTCTAATTTAGAGAGAGTTGAAAAAATTCAAGACAACTTTTTCCAAAGTACTGACATGAGCATTTGATAAGCTAATTCTTATATGAATTTGATAATTGGTGATTCTTTTTAATATTGAGACTGAATCATGAATAGTAATAAAACCTGAGTGTCATTCTTGTCTGATAAATCTTTATTAAAGAGTTAATGCAAAATCTGAAGACTTATAAAACTATATTCTTTTTATTTATTTATTTTTTTTACAAAAGAATGTTTTATTAAAAGATTTATAATAGCTAAAACCAAGTAAAATGTAATGGTGTTAGGGAAAACTGGATGTTGGCAGCAAAAACTGTATACTGATGAACTTTCCTGGTATGACATTACTGAAAAAGATACAATGCAAATTCTTCTAGTCTCTCTCCAGAAAACAAGCTAATGGACATCTCACGGGTTTCAGATTTCAACTGAGAAGAATGGCCGGTGTAATTAATGTTTTACTGAAGACTTTAGTGGACCAACAAACCTAATAAACTCTTTAATAAATGTTGGAGAAAACCTGAGCCTGAGGAAACTCCAAAGGAACCCTTGTGGAAAAGTGAGAAAAACCGCATTAGTGGTTAGATATTGAATATCCAATGCTGAACTATGGCTGCAAACATGAGAAGCAAGCACACCATGATGCACAATTCCTCACTGCCTGTGGTAATAACGAGTAGGCTGGAAAAGGCTCACCCTCACTTCATAATAATATAGTGTAATTATAATATCCCATAAATGCACAGCAGCAAAGAACTATCATCAGCCAAGGTTTCATTGCACTATATAAAGTAATGAAACAAAATATTTTCAACACAGAACAAACATTTTCTTTAATTATTTTTCTTACAAATTTTAAATTTTCATGCAATTAAACAATTTTTTTTTTTTTAAATTTAAAAGTCATTAAGAAAATGGAGAAAGCTAAATCCTCCATGGCAAGTTCCTCAATTTCTGGTTCACCAGCAACAGATTTACATAAAAACAATGGCATTTAAAGGGAACAAAGTTTGTAATGTTTCTGAAACCACTGAGAACGTTTTTCCGCTCCGTGGTGAGCACAGGTGGTTTGCTTGCCACCAGGTAAAAAAAAACAAAACAACAACAACAACAACAGAAAAACCATCCTTAATAGAGTGCATTAACCTGAAATAAGGTGTATAGAAACTTTCCTGTAGTTACCGTCTGACCTTTGACATCAGTGACAACAGACACAAGAATGGAACTAAGTCAGAGAGAAAGTCCGATTTTCCCCGGCTCAACCATAAACCCGACCACCAGCCGATATTTCTACTTGAGTGTGATTGAAAACACAACAGGGTTTTGTGATCTGGTGCCCTGTTCGAAGACTTCCCACAGGAGAGCTGTACAGGCCACTACAGCGCAGCCTGGTTACTTGTCAGCGATCAGATGGGATCAGACGGTGCACAGGGCTATGGAAGCTAAGAGAAACCAATTAACTCACGTATTTTATTGATCAGCCAATTAAACTTATCTGTAGGTAGTTTGCGTCAAAGACACTGATCAATTATTCATTGGTTGGTACTGAATGAAACAAAAGTCACTTCGAAGGTAAACATGTACAAGCTTATTTTCACATATGCAAAGCTGCAGCTGCTGCTGTTTTCTAACATGAACTAGATCACAGAAGTTCCAGATACCCAACCAGATGGATAAATACAGAGGCTATATATATATATAATGTACACATGTACAGTACAGTGTTCAATAAAATCAAAATAAAACTACCCTCAGTACTGAGAAAATAGAGTGGATATAAACGAGTAGTGGAGAAATTAATCTGCACAACATAGATGTACATTGCTATTTATAGTTATTTGCAGAGAGGCAGGAAGTCATATAAATCTCTAGATTAATAGGACCAGCCATCCTCAGCAATCTTTAAAGAATCAACAAGGCAAACTATTTCATATATTCACCGCTCTTTTACTGAAAACCCACATGGATGCTCAGTATAATGATATTTCTAGAGTTTTAGATCATAGCCCCTTGTTGCCTGTAAACTTGAGCTGATTTATCTACATGTTCTTTGCCTTTTTGGATCATGCTGTAATGCAACAGAGATGTTTGCTGCTCTTCATCTTCAGAGTAGCCATGGTTACATTAAGAGAGACATAAGTTAGTTATTACAAGTAGCCTGAAAGTCATCATGGCTTAAACAAGGCTACCAAGAGAAATGCTTTCTGGACAAACATGATAACGCAAAGCTGCTTAAAAGTTCACTCGGCTAAGCTAAATTATGAGTGTATTTTTCATGAGAAGTCTGAAAAGTTCCAAGAATCATTCATTATGGATACAATATTGCATTGCTATTAAATTAGTCAAAGTATTTTAAAAAAATTACATCTATGTAAAAAAATAGTAGCAATGGGCAAAACAGCTCTACACAGAGAAACAGGAAGAAATCAGTTGAAACAGACTATCTGCAGCATTTCTTCTTAGCGCATCCCTATCCAGGCACATGCTGTGCACTAATATCATCAGACAAATTAGACATCTTTGCGTTAGCCATTCCAACATCACCTACAACATTCTTCACCTTTGTTTTACCCACTTCAATACTACATAAACATCATTTCTCATCATTGCATCAGCCATTCCTATACTATAAATTAAATATTTTCTTTATCCTCACGAAGCTACATGAAAAACCACAAGAAATATCCTCCAGAAAGGGATGTTAATGAATTAAATTTGACGGCATCTGATTAGCACTGTCTATATAAAAACAACAAAAATAAAAATTAAATTGTTTTTTTTTTTCTCTTGGTTTCAGCTATTGACCAACATCTGGACTTTAGAAGCAGTTAGAGAACAAGCTTTAATGTTGTAGTTTTTGAAGTCTAAAACATGGCTACAGCTATTTTTGTTGTTGTTGTTGTTGTTGCTCCTTCCTAACCTACTAATCAATAATATTTGGAAATGTCAGTAAATTCCCTTTAGGAATCATAAGCATTTAAATCTTTTTTTTGGGGGGGATGTAATTTTAGTTGCAAAAAAGAGGGGCCCATTCATGAACAACTTAATCCACACACTGTGCTATACTCTCTACATTTCCATGTTCACTCAGCATATAGTTAAGATGGCTATAACATAAGCATGTGTGTGTTTGGAAGTTTTTATTGTGCTATAGACTTCTTATATAGCAACTTGATTTAAAACCTAAGAAAAATTACAATGTTTTATGCCTTCTGCTGGTAGGGTTAGCCCATTTACCTACATCATGCAATTTTCCCATTAAATGCTTTTTTACCTCGTTTTCATTCAAAATAATGAAAGTATAAATAGTACGCCATTGTCTGCTACCAGAGATCAGAATTAGATAATTCACTCCAGCAATTGTGTAGTGTCACCCTGAAATGTTTACAGGTATTGGAGCAAAAAGTGTTTTTTATAGACTAGATACATTTTTTAACAGAAAAGAAGTTGTGAAAATGTCCAGTCCTACAGACTTTCTTTAACTGCTTCAGATCTAAATCAATGCAAATGGTTGTTCTTGCTTTGTGAAAATATTGCATTTACTCTTAGATTTACATTACAGAGGTCACTAGTGAGTATGCAGCAGCACTCCATCTAAATTGGTTTGCCTCCCTTGTTTGCTTTGAAAAGCGCTGTACGATTTCAGATAGAAATAAAAATTGCTCCAACTTAAGCCAAGACTCATTGGTTGACAATTCTTTGTTTAACACTTTGATTTTGATTAAAGAGTGATAGCATCTTTTGTTGTTGTTGCTTTCTTTTTTCTGGGCTACATCATTTGGCACAGGTGAGAGGAAGAAAATATTAAGATGAGTTTTAATCAGAACATTAGGATTTTCAGCAAAGTCCTATAAAGCCCAATAATTAATATATTAACTTCTTTTGTCGCATTGTTTTGAAATTACAAAATTATAATCAAATAATCCAGACAAATATATTTATTTATAAGTTTTTTTTAAAAAAATCAATTTAAATCCAGAAAAGTTTGCATTAACCCATTACCTACTATAGCCATTCATGACAAATAACCTACTAACTTAATTTTGTTAAAAATCCTTGGCCTTTTTATATTAATAAGATTAGAGAGAATAGCATTACGATTTTTTAAAAATGGGATTAGAATAAAGTCAAGTCGTTAAACAGCAATAATTTAACTTCTTGTAAACTCTGAATGGGTATATACCAGGGATCTACAAATGAACCCAGCTTGAATACCATTATGGCAATGCTATTTCAGCTAGGCTCCATTTGATTCATAAACCAATATTCAATAGGTTTTTAAATAATAAACTTTTATTCTTAAACATACATATCATTCATATTAAAGTCACTTATAAATTTTATTGCAAACTTTAATCCAAATAATGTAATAAACCTAAAAGACAGACACACACACCACATACACAAGACACAAAAGACAACATAATTAAAACTACATTTGGAATTTTTTTTTTTTTTTTTTTACTTTTAGGCCTGAAATTGATAATGTATTTTTTTCACATCACCAATCTTCATTAGTTATTTTTTCTTCTATAAACCTCTATAAAATCAGATGTTTGAAAGCAAAGCCATAGATTGTCTGACCTTCTGCAACTGGCTACATGATCTTACCAATTATCCTAAGCATGTTACCAAGTTTTGCCATTCTTCAGATTTAGTAACAGCATGACAAAAGCACAATCTTGCTGTTTATCTTCCACACTGACAAATTGATACCAATGGAGAATTTCATGGCGAAAGAATTTTCAAAACATCCCCTTTTATAACGCTGTTCATGGAGAGTGTGTAAACACAAAACATAATTCAATTTGTCTGTGCATCTTTTGACATTCCAACCTTCTAACTGATAATAATAATTATACAAAAGCATGATGCATTTATTCAGAAATACCAAATTCAAATTATTTTCAATTAATCTTTTTTATAACAAATTAAAACCATTTTTTTTCTATGAATTATGCCAACTGGAAATGAAATCTAAATTCTGCTAATATTTCTAAAATGTTTTTGGTACTCTAAATATTTTTTTAAAAACTTTCTATTTTTCAGAACTCATTTTATCTGATTTTAGGTTCGCATTCTATGAATATTTTAAAAAGAAAAACGAATTCTTCTTCAAACTGAGAGACCCCTTCTTCATCTTGCAGACACTGCGGTCATATATATTCTCCAGAGTTTTGCTATCACACATGGCTTGTGTATATAGAAACATAGTTTCCACCTATTTACCGATATAAGTAAATTAAAGGCAGGCTGCATGAAGTCTGAAAGACTTCCATTCAACAGCTTTTAAGAAAAATATTGGCACCATTTAATACCATTCTGGTGGAAATCGGCTAAAAACTGGCAACTGAAAAACCAGACTAGAGTGGATGATGTAGGTTCTAAAAACTAAACTACAATATTTCTTCCAATTAAAAAAAAACAAAAAACAACAACAACAAAAAACAAAGAGGGGGGGAACTGTGTCCTTGTTTAGCTTTCAGGGGATCAGCTCTGCACTGTGAGAATAACTTTAACTGTTGTCAGGGTTGAGAAGATAGTTTCCAATTCCATACAGCCCCGCTGTCAGATGGTCACTGATTTCTGAAATATCAACAGGGATTTCATTTCTTTCTATTTTGCTATGATATTTCAGAAATCAGTGAGTAATAGTAAGCATCAAAATTTAAGTTTTGGCTCATGCATATTTATTCATTTTAAACTATATAAACTTAGTAAATACTGATATTAATATGTAGACATAGTAAGTACAATATGGCTACTTCTATAGGTTACTAAAGTTAGAAGTTAAACATTAAAGTAACTCTTAAATTGTTGTGCTATGATTGAAATAAAGGTGCATAGAGGTACTTTTAACAAAGTAATGTGGGTATGTTGATAACAGCGCTACAAGTTGGCCCAAGTGCTATACAGTTATAAATTAGAATATGAATATAAAAGAGAATATTTATTCACACAGAGTATTATAAATAATTATGAAAACAAAAAAAAACTGAGTATGAAATGCAAATAACACATGTTAGAATTGCATATCATGTGCAAAAATGAGATGCTCCATTGCACAGTCATGTTTGATATAGTTACACTAAATGGTTATCATGCAAGCAATCAGAAATTGCTTCACCTGCAAAAGGACTATAAAAGCATAGGCAGGAATATCAACGTGATGTGGTAAATGTGTGTGGTAAAAACAACAGCTCCTGAGGAGGAAACATCATATGACAAGTATATAGAAATCAGGGTCTTTGCTAGTGAAGGGCACTCAAATATGCGACAGACTGCAGCCAAACTACATGTTTCAGGAAAGGCTGCATGCAAGAGAGAAGGATGTGCAAAACTGGTAATAGGTGCAGTCAAGGAAGAGAGCCCAAACTCTCCAAAGTGAAGTTAAGTATCTCAGGGTATGTTCTCTACATGACAGATGATCAGCCAATACAGATCTTGCAAATCTGCAGTGTGGATGCTAATGTTTCTTCAACAACAGTAAGAACTGCATCAGCAAAAGGCGGTCTCAATGGATATCTAGAAAACCAAAACCTCTGGCAAGAAAAGATAACCCTGGACAACAGCCAATTTGCTACCAAGGTAAAGGTTCGTGCCTTAGCATAATTCATGTGAGCTGTTTACAAATCTGAAATCAGATTTAACCCAACACGTAAGGATTTTTAATAACAGAAATAAATGGAAATCTAATGTTATATATTTTGAGTGTTTTTTTAGTACTGTGTACACACAGCGGGGTACATGGAAGAACCACATGGTCGCCTGCTCACATGCACACATGAATACTGCACCTTGTGCACTGTAGTGAAGCAGCAATGGCTCAACGCTGTCCTTCTCCGTGTTTGGGCTTGGTGACAGTTGTTCCGTAAGTAATGTATTATGGAACTTCTATCGAAACTCACCAAATATGCTGACCACAAGTGGAACATATGCAGTGACTTAAAAGTAATAGGCATATTGTTTGATCTGTAGCTTGCGTATACTAAACAGTTGTGCTTCTTGTGCTTGTGGAATAGTCAAGGCAATGCAAATCACTATAAGCTCAAAGAATGGCCATCAAGAACAGACCATACTCCAGGAAAATTCAATGTGCAACATGTGCCACTGGTATGTCCACAAAGAATATTTCTTCCACTACTGGATATAAAGCTGAGCCTAATGAAGAGCTTTGTGAAGGAAACGAGTGAAAGAAAAATTTGGATTTGAATTCATGATAGGTTGACAGCTGGAGTATCTGTCGGATCACAAACTCATGATTTATTTTCTGATCGAGTCTCCCAGTTGAGGCTTAACCCACTGGAGCTGGCTGCATGGGAGGCTTTCAAACTGGTAGTTCAAAGTTTCCTTAGGAACCACAAAGCGGACAACTATGCCGAGTTGGTTCAACACGTGATGAAAGCCTTTGAAGGAATGGGTTGCCGTATGTCACTGAAGTTGCATTTGCTTCATTCACACTTGGATTTCTTCCCAGCCAACCTTGGTGCTGCAAGTGATGAGCATGGTGAGAGGTTCCACAAACACACAAAGGCAATGGAGAGATGCTATCAGGGGTGATTCAACTCCAGTGTGATGGGGGACTATTGCTGGTTTCTTCAGAGACAAATCACTGCTATTCAAAAGCGTAAAATCAAGTATTTAAAGCCTTTCTAAACAGTTAATGTATACTCTATACAGTGTATTTATATTGATCAGTGTGCTTGAGCTTATGGATAGCAGTTACTGTACAATATACAATGTGTCTATATCGTGAAATGAATTTATTTTTTGCAATTCTGCAATGTGCTTGATTTATTAATAAACAACAATTTCCTGTAACTACAAATCTTAATGGGCTGGGTCAATTCTGACTTCAGGTTTGGAATCAGCTGCTTGATCTGATGAAGGACACCCACATGAACCTCGGCAGCAGACGAGAAGTTATTCTTTGTTGTCCAGTGTGACCAGGCAAAAAGACTGAAATGGCAGCAAATATGAAATGGTGAGATGACCAAACCTGGCAGGAAATGCTCTTTACAGATGGTTTCAAGTTTGAACTGTTTGGCAATAATCAATAACAGTTTGTTCAAAGACGAACTAGGTGGCAGTATAACAGTCAGTGTACAACAGCTACAGTGGAGTGGGATTAATACAAGCATAGGCTGCATATCAACCAGGGTGACAGTTTTTTCAGAAAAATTAAAGGTATGACATCTGCCCACAGGTACAGGCAGGTTCTTATCCATTATCATCCATTCAGGAAAACATCTCATTGAGCAGGGATTCATTTTCCAATGTGACAATGACCCCAAGCATGTATGTAGCCAGTGTGATGAAAAGCTATCTGAAACATGAAGAGGCTGGTGAAATGCTCACAGAGTTGCCTCGACCTGTACAGTTCTCTAGTGAACAGCATTGAGGCTATGTGGGGTTATATGGCTACTGAGAAAGTCAAACAGCAGTCAAACACCTTGAATAAACTATGGAAAGTGCTGCAGGATATTTGGAACAACATTCCACAGTCACATATTGATAACTGGTGTGGGAGCAAGAAAACGAGGTCTATGGAGGCTTTAAAAGGCTCACATACCAAATATTAATGCACCGGGCAACATATTTGTTTTGTTTTTGGCATATTTTCTATAATAATGCATTGTGTGTGTATTATATACATCTCTAAATTGTAATTACTCGTTATTTGTGGGATATCCTGTGTGTGTGCATTTCCATAATTATTTCCAGGGTGCCCCCCCACCAACCCCCAAAATTGAAAGTTTCAGAATGTAGGGTCTCACCGCCAAGAAAGTTTCTCTTGGTCAAAATATCATATCCTGCAAAATTAGTTCATTCACTGGTGACTATAGGTCGCCCAACTCTGCCGAAAATATAAGGTTACCATTTATATTTATGTTTATTTTGTTACTAAACGAATAAAATTTGTGATAAAATTTAAAATGTTTATAATTACTCATTACCGCAGTAAAGATAGTGTTCTTACAACTTCCCCTACACTAGCATCACAGTTCTGAATTTTGCTTCTGATTTATACAACAGTGAAAAGACAATCCACATTAAATTATTGTCTTAATATATTGTAAATTTTCAGAAACTAGGTATTTTTCATTTGGCACACTTTTCTAAGAAAAAAAAAACAGTTGAAAAAGGTTCATTCTGTTCCAACTATCCGTGTTCTTCCCTATCAATGCTAGGAGTGAAGTGATAAACAGTACTATGCAAGGCTATAATCCTGTTTTACTCTGTTTGATACTAGGGAAAGGGATTGAGATTTCTCTATCTTCCATTAATCCTGCCATAATCCCATTGCAGAACTACTGTGGCATCATGATTCATTTTTCAGAATAGCCCCTGTGGCTAACTGTTTCCACAGGCCATCTTTACCCACAGTGATCAAAGCTGCCAGTTTTTCCCCGTAGAAATCCTCTTTTAGCACTGACTGTACTAGATGAAGTGGATAAGGATGATCCTTGTAAAAAATTTTACAAACAATGACCAGTAGGAGTATTCCACGGTGACTGTCACATATGCATCTCTTACCCTTTATCTTGAACAGATGGATGATGGGAAAAATCTTTGCACTCCAGGAGTTCTCCCTTGTCAGATCTGTTAGAAGAACTTTGGCTTTATCAGAGATGGCATACTTATATAAAATGGTTTTATACAATATATATAATCAATGTCATACAATATGAAACACATGAAAAACCTTAAAAAATATATATGCTTATTTTTCATCAATTAGCATTGAGACAAAGTAGGTATTCATTACCAATTCATAACTTAGGATGGTAACCATTTTGTTTAAAATTGCATCTGAAACTTTCTATATAAGATGTAGTGCTACCCTTTTTTACCCCTTTTTGTTTCATGAAAGTGAAAATTGATGACCAGCTGTTATTTACCAAAGTGTTTAGAAAATTTTTAACTCAGAAACTGTACTAAAATTAATCATTCTAGACTAATTGCTCTATTTTTAAACTTAGATTCCATGATGACTAATGAATTAAGGTAAAGTCACTCTTTTCTGAGACCATTTGCTGAAGATACCCAACCACTACACAATTCCAACACAACAGCTGCAACTTGAGGCACAGTTGATATATAGTCCTGCAATAGGTAGAAGCTGCTTCAGCACCTGGTTAACTTGTCAGGACATCATCAATAACAAGTTTGATGATGATAAACAATTTATTGCCTTGGAGCCATCAAGATCAAGCATGGCTTTATTGTAATCTGTTTAGCAGATGATTGTCCTCTGGCTTTACTATAAAATGTTAACAAAAGTTAGAATCCAGTGCCTTGATAGACTGCTGACCAGTGTTGATAGATAAACAAAGGTTAAGATATCAGTATAAAATGAAAATGTCATTTACTTCAGTTGGAATTAGGTATAGAAACAAGTCTATAAAGTTGAAAAACAAAGACTTTTAAAACCAGATATATCTGGCAACACAATCTGAGTTATTCTTCTTCCATTAATTTAATATCTAAATACTCTATTCAAAATGTAGCATAAATATAATAATTTTTTTTCTTTTGCTCAACAATTTAAATATTTTTCATAGTCTAAACTTGTTAGTTTCTGGTGAACTGATGCATAACCCTCGTATAGCTGTTGTAGAAATGCATATTTATTGAACTTATGTTAATACTTGAAAATTAAAAAAATAAATCAATTACATATGTACAAATGGCTCAAAAAGTTGATGCTTTCATTTTCCAAGTTTTTTTCACACATAAAGTTAAGACTCAGCAACCTTATATTTTGGTTTGCTGAATCTAATTAATATCTATTAATTCTCCAAGACAGCTAACAGTTACGTGGATCAGGGTTATCATTCTTTCATCATGCTGTTAGCTTGGAGAATTCCAAAAATAATTACAGCAATCTTCAGGTTACGTTGAATATTAAAGCAGCTGTTACATAATGTAAATCAGTTGATTACTTAGAAAACCTTCCAATAGTGCAATTTTACAAAAATTCACAAATAGGTTCTGATGATCACTGATGGCTTTTCAACATTTAGCTATCAAGTCAATATGGCAGATGATGTAAAATATTCAAAGAAAAGAAAATACAAAACTTCACCAAAGAAATCATGCTAAGGAAACTTAACCAAAAGAATATAGCAAAAATGAAATGCCCTTGGACTGGTTTAGAAGACTGACAGACAATGACTATGGATCATAAGAGTATTGCATTGTGGGAAAGTTTTCAATCATCAGCAGATAGAAAACCAGATTCAAACTACATATACTTAAATATTATTACTACTAATATTTTAAGTTTTTAAACATGATAATAAAATAATTTAATAAAAGTTGGTTAATCTAATTTGGATTATTTACTTAGCCATTTTCTCTCTTGCCCTAATGGGTGTGTGTGTGTAATGTATTTGTGGAAGTGCATATATTTCAGTATCTTTTGTATAAATACCAAGATATATTGAGAAAAAGCATATGCTGCTGATGCAGATGAACTTCAACCACTTCTTTAATGTCTAGCTTTACTCTGTCGGCTTAAATGTGTTTACATAATAAATGAAAAATTAATGAGTTTGTAAGTACATGGTATGTTGTGTGCATAACTAATCTATTGGAGCTCTAATAACAACTGATTTTTTTAAAGATGTAGTAGTGCCTGAGTGGATTTTTAGTCTGGATGAAGCTCGAGATTTTTTTAAGAATTCTGTTCTTTATTGATTTCTTTTTTTTAATTTTAATGCCAACTAGGTATAAAAGAAATAACAAGATTTATCCTATTATCACAAACAGAAATCTATAACAGGACCAGATTTGTTTGAGCTTCTCTGCTAGCAATGTGCTGGCATCATGCACTTTACTGTCTGGAGGTATACAATGAATTAATGCTAAAAATGTTACTGTTATTGAATTTAGTGAGGTTCAGATATTATAATAGTAACAACATGCAGACAGTCTTGGAAAACAGTAAATCCACACTGTTTGGAAGCTGATAAAGATGGATGATTTAGAAGTATTAGGAAAACAGATACAAGGGAAAATAGTGGGGTTTCTAAATATTGTCTTATCCAATGATCGCTTAATGCTAGCACATGAAAATACTGTTATTACCTGTTTACTTTTTTGTGTTTGTTAAAAAATACAAAAAATAAAACAAAAACATGCCTTCAAACTATTTTCCTATAAGTCAGGAAACAACGGTTTAAGTAAATGTACTTGAAAGATGCTTCCAACATACTTATGAATTAAAATACCCATTACTTTTTTTAATGATGATTTACCTGCCATTAGCCCTTAACTATTTTTATGTATGTTGCTGTATTAAGGTTGGCCTTTAAGTTAGCAGTATCCTATTATTTTTCAAAAAATCATTTAAAAAAAAAACAAGGCATCTTATTATGTAAATATTAGCTTTCAATTAAATATGCAAATTTCATTTATTAGTAATTTGTTGAGAACTATTTTAAAATTCAGTACTTAATAAAAGCACTTGATAATATTTAAAACAATCTAAATAACAAAAGTATCTAAAGAAATGGTTTTCAAGAAAGTTTCATTGTTTAGAAAAACATCCAATCAAATTCAAGCTTTTATATCAAACCTGGAAGCTTTCTTCTTTTCATAACAACAAAGCAAAGCAAAATAATCAACTAATGTTAATCCTAAAAGATATTTAAGTTATTTCCTATCAGTTACATCCACAATGTACCAGTTCCATTTCCAAAGCAGTTAAGGACAACAAAAGTGATGAAAAGAAAGGGTTTTGTGAAGTTCAGTTTGCAGGGCTAAAGATGGCAGACACAAAATGAGTGCAACATACAAGACAGGAAAGAAAAAAAATTCTAGGAGCTATAAAGGAAGATTTCCAAGACAGAGCTATGGAACAGGAATGGGAGAACCATCCGCCAAACAAGACTATTTTAAAATAAAGAAAACTTTAAAGCTAATAATTTGCATAATTTTTCTTTTAAGTGTTATAGTATTTTGTTGTTAGATAAGCATAAGCTAAAAATAATTCAATGAAATAAAATCTTTTAAAATGTAATAGGGACCAGAATAAAAAATATAAATAATCATGTTGATTATTTTAACTCTCATCTTTACATGTTCTGGAAAGTAAACTGCATATTTTTTTAGCAAATAAGACAAATGTAATTATTTGCCTCTCATCATAAGTTGCTTATCTGAATATAGGTATGTAGTGTAGTTTAGTTTAGTAATTACAAGTTGAAGGGAGAACCTCCCAAAAGAAGAGAAATGACCATCAATATTTGCAACAATACTATTACTAAAAGGTATTTTTAAATATTTATTCCATGTTAATTATGTCTCTTATTATTAGTAATAGCTGAAAAAATTTGAACAACCCTTCATTATTTTTTTTAACTAATGCATCCCCTCTTAAACATCTGAAATCCAAACTTGGTAGCTCTAATGTTTTTAATCATTCAACACAGTACATTTACTTAAGTCCTGGGAAAAAATCTAGTAAATCTATGCTAAATTCTCTTTAACAAATCAATGTCCTTTCTCAAATAAAGTCCTCATGCCTGCACAGCATACTCGAGATGGAGACAAGGAAAACTAAAAATTCTCTGATTTCATGTTTCATTAATAACTCCTTACATCCTATTTGTTTTGTATGCATGCACTGTGTATTTGAGATTTTGATTAACTATTAACCCGAGATCTGTTTTTGGTGCCATATTTCCAATTTACATTCTCCCATAAAATAAGTACTGTATTTGTCTTCACTGCCTGTTTTGATCATTTTTTACATTTTTTAGTATCAAGTCACACTTTCCACTTAACTCAAATATCTAACAGATCATCCAGATTTACCTGGAACATATTATTTATTTATTTCCGTATTAACACCAGCATATATTTTAGCTTCATCTGCAAATGTTTTAATATTAAAGTAATTAGCTGAGCATCTTCTTTTTTTTTTCTTTTCTGACATAGATGCGCAGTGACTGTGTTGATGTTCTCCAGTAGAGTTGGAAGAGAGACAGTAGTCAAAAGGTTAAAGCTGAATTTAATACAGACATCCTGCAGCTTGCACAACCAGTTAAATGTCATCGAAAGTCTCTCACCCTCCCAAAGAGAAAGCAAAGTTGTACAATTCAAAACACTTAAAGGTCAGATGCAGAAGATGTTTATGGAAAACTGGTAAGGGCACTGCAAGTACTTTTGTCTCATTTTCTCTCTCTCTCTCTCTTTTTTTTTTACCTAAGTGATTTCTTCCGATATCTCCTACAACAAAAAAAGAAACCTCACCCATCTTCCGGAGCTACTTAGCATTTAATCACAAGTCATCTCAGGAAGGAGATGCTGCCCCCTCCCAGATCATTCCTCTCTAGCTGACAGACTGACCTGACCGTAAATCTCAGAGGTAACATGGTAAACATTTGGTATAAACATGCAAAGTCAAGAGTTCTGCTAAAAGCAAAACAAAAAAAAAAGCTCCTCCACACTTCATGCAGATATTTCAAGCACACTAATGTCAAAAGTAAATTACTTCCATCCCTCCAAGATGGCTTTGACTATTTGATGAACTTTGTTAACACCTCAAACGATAGGGACACGATCTCCTCAATGTGGGAGTTAGAACCTACCAACACTCAGAACGCAAGCTAGCTGCATTGCTCTATAACTGCTAGGTCTTTCTTAACATAATCCCACTTTCCTGAAACAATTTAAATTTTAAAAATCTAATTTCATATTTAGAGAGAAAGTGCAACCATCAAAATAAATGTCATTTAGAAATTTCAAGAAAAGAAACAATGGTTTTGTCACCCAACCATTAAAATACAAACAGGACAGAATAGTTGGTACTTCCTTATACTAATTAATGCGTAACAGCAATACTTAGCTAACATGTTCCAGAAACCATACCAACAGTAAAACAGACAGAGCAATGGAACAGATTATATTATACAAATTTTCAGGTGACTGTGTATTGAGTCTCATTGTGTAAAAATATTTTTAAATAATAGAACCAATTAAGCATTGTTCTGATTGTTTATTATGGGGGTCCTAAGACGATCTCAAAAGCATTTAACTTCAATGAATGAATGCACAGTTTGCATTGTTTTGATTTTAAAAAAATATTTTTTTAACACTACAAATACATAATAGATCATCAAACAAACCCAATGTTTATGTACTGGATTGGTCATGGTGTGCTATTACAATTAAGCAAAAAAATCAGTTATTTTAGGTGATGAAATAATTTTGACTACCACTATAGAGTAGGTTTAATAATTCTGCTAGACAAAAAAATTGTCTTGACTTCATCTTTAATAGCTACCTTTACTTGGAATTTACATAAAATCCACTATCTTTCATATAACTAGATACTGCATAGAGAAAGCCCTTTGGTTCTTTATAGCACTTTCTTCAAAGTGTGGGGGACTGTGGCTGATCCCTGATAGTTCAGAGATACTTGGCGTCTAGCATGATTTTCTCTACGCCTATCTGTTGTTTACCAGAGCATTCCACTTTTCTTTCCATCTCTAACAGGAAGAATTCCAGCTGCCAAAGTCTGCATTTTTCACACCCACTGTTTCTGGCATTGTCTGCCTCATTTCTCACTTCTAGCCAGTTGTTCCCCAGCAACTCTGAATCGCTTGAAATCCTCTAGCACTCATTAAGTAATTTTATATCCTCCGCAAATTACTGTTGCAACAAATCCGATTCTAGGTTATGCATACTTCTGATCCAAGACATTTTCATGGAACTCTATTTATATATTTATTCTTACAACACAAATCTGAAAAGATTGGTTCTTTGTTTCATATAAGACTCCTTTTATGTTCCCATTATGGAAGACTTTCATCTTATTGAAATTTTCATCAGAATCATGATTCTTACAAACAAACAGAAAAAGAGAAAGGAAGAGAGAAAAAAGAAATCGAAGACTTTATTTTGAATTGCATTCAGCTCTACGTTTTTTCAGCGTGAGAGCATAAAAGACATAAATGCAGTCCCAAGAGCCAGTATCGATGAATCAGCATCTTTAATGTCTCACATAAAGCCAGCCAGCCAAAAGAGTCATCTTTACTTAGCAACATTTACTTCATTTCATATTTAATGTTATATAAATACCACATGGAAACAAAGTAAAGATGCACTGTTTTATCCTGAGGTAAGACTTTGTCAGGAATCAGGCAGTGAAAGGATGAAAAGGTTGAGTGGGCTTCTTTAAAAAAAAAAAAAAAAAATAGAAAGAAACAAGCAACCTGCAGTTTCAGATGGGTGAAGTCCTGGAGAGTCAGGCTACTGACAAATTCCATTTATAACTAAACCCCTATCCATCAAATCTCAGCACTAAAATCTTAGGGTTGGCATTTAAAGATAGTAGGTGCTAAGAAAGCTATCTAAAAAAGGAACAGGGAGAGGAAATCTACTAAGAAGCCTCAAGCCTCATCAATTCATCCAGGCCCAATTACACTAGACTGGGTGTTTGAGGTGTGCTATGTACAGTAATACATGTTTACAAAAAACGGTGAGTTCACTGAGAAGGGAGCATAGAGAGCAACTGTATGGTCAAAAGTAATTATTTTCCTTTAGATAAGCAATCACTAAGAAAATGTGTCAACAGTCCAAAATACAGCCCATTCTGGAGAACATGATATGTTATCACATGAAGCCAAGATTTAAAATGTGTCTACAAATTTCTATCTAATCTTGAGAGAAAGACAACAGGTATAAGCCTAATGCAATGTCCTTGGCCGCAAGTATAAGCAGAGTGGATAACAGCAAGATAATTAAATCAGGATCAAACTGTACTGTTTTACATAACTGTCAGGCTTCCTGCCTAAGCCATACCGGCAACTAACTATTGTATTATCCAGTTTAGCTAGGAGTTTCCTCATTCTGAAAAGAACAAACAAACAAGCTGTTCTTGCCCAAGACTATTTTTCTTCTTTTTCTAAATTAAAACAAAGTTCTCCTTTACTTATTTCCATTCTTTCCATTTAACCAAGTGCTTGCTACATGGAATCTATTTAAGAAGGCAAATTTTGCTCATAGATGTTCAAGTATGCAAAGTTTGCTGACCATTTTCACATGAACGTGTTTCCTGAAGTTCTGATTTCAGTATTACCTGAGATAACTACATACAGCAAGTGCCACTACTTCTGGTTATTTGGTAACATGTTAATTACCTATTGGACATCAAGCTCATTCACTATAACCTCTACTCATCTCTGCCATTTAATGGGGAGATTACAAACTGCATTGCTATAATTTACACAGCATCTCCAAATAAAAATTTGTTAGTTATTAATTACAACCTTGTTTGTTTGTTTGAATTGCACAACTGTCTACATAATGTAATACTAACAAACCAGAAAATTACCTCACAGTCAAATCTCAGCATTGTCATGCTGCGGAATGATATCAGATTTTTTTCTAATGAGAAAATACATCCCATGTAAAGTTCTCATTAAGATAATAGTATTTAAAAATTTTTAAAAATGCAGGTTTTGGCACATTCTTCTTAGTGGATCAGCATACTTAGGAATAATGTAAATCACATACTACGCAGTTTTTTTTTTCCCTTTAAAGTTTACAAATATATAATTATTTAAATATAGAAATCTGGGAAGCTGGTTTCTCAAAACGTTAGCATCAGTGAGTGAATGGAGTTATTTAATACTTCTTGCCTTTAATGGGTTTTTTTGTTAAGAATGTGTCTCTTTAATGTGTAACCTAAGAGTGGAGACAAAAAATTAATATAAAAAAACATGTACAAAAAGATAAATTAAATAAACAATAAAGAAAGCAAAAGCCAATTAAGAAGCATTTGTACAGCATTACAGTTGGCATCAATGTTTCGGATAAATCTAATGATGCATGCATTAGAAAGAACAAAAACATTTTTACTAATGATATTTAAAATTGAAAGGAGTAAAACAATAATGGTCCAGTGAACATTTTCATTAAGAAATGGAAAAGCAACTCATTCAAATGAATTCTCAAAATATTGTAAACTCTAGTTAATGGGAACAAAATAAATAATTAGAGGAAATAAAAAGACAAATGAAATAAAGTTTGTTTTTTTTTTTTTTATCTTTTTACATTTTTTCTCATTTGCATAACTCAGACTTTGTAGTGATGAGTGGACCACTGCAGCAGTGTGACAAGGGTCAGATTGAAACTAGAAATGTTACTGATATAATCTCTCTCTCTCTCTGTCTTTCACTCTCTCTCATATCGTTTTTATTATTATTATAAAGGCAACAAGAAACAAAAATATCAGTCATCATCTCCATGAGTCTAACCTACAGAGAGGATTTATTAATACTAAAAGCAAATTAACAAATATTAACTAAACATTAAGAAATCGTTTGACTGGTTGAGTTTCATGGGATCTTTTTTTTTTTTAGGTGCTGCATATTCACTATGATTGAGTTTATTAATCTTGTTAAATTTTCAGTGTTATATGGTTACACAATATGAAACACTGATGATTCCATAATGCAATGCTACAAAAGCAGACCGCCATTCCTTTTGAACCCAACCTTTCTACTTTTTAAATTGTCAACATTACAAACTATTCCAGTTGGTTCACATATAACACCACCCATGTACCTGACAACACATCCTACTTGAAATTACCACCACAACAATGGAGTCATCAGTAACACTTATCATTGCTCTTCATAGTAATTTTTGGTTTTGTATATGCAAGTGCAGTCTCATAGGTCAACACATTTAAATCTTGTAGAAAAACACAACAAAAAGAAAAGAAATAGCTATTAACCATTTACATCTACATTGGTAAATAAATGCAAGTAGTGATGAAGAACATATGCATTTCCAAAGATGCAGTTGCACAGATACAAAGCCTAACAATGGACCAAATAAATACATATGCAGAAAGTTACGTATACAGGTAAATATTCTATGTATAACTATTAGTTAGGCATGAGAATCCACATGCAAAATGGATATGTGCAAAGAATTACAGCTGGTGCTATATCTTAAAAATTACAAAACTGATGAATTAGTCATCAGGAGAACAAGTCATTTATAAGAGAAATCTGTGCAAGTACATGGACAGAGAGAGAGAGAGAAAAAAACTACATAAATCTTTTAAGAATAAAATCAGCTGCTGATAATATTAATAAAGTTGTTTCCAATATTTGGAGAGCAATTCCATGTATACCCTGGATCCATTAAGTGTTGCATTGTTTGCAAAAAAGATTTACTTACTGATTATCCATATCTGTGCATTCAGCTGCAACTGCACTGTTTACTTCCACCAAAGAAGAAAGCTACTGACAGGACAAAGCTAGCTACAGATGGAGGCATACAAAACTCCAGAAAATCTACTTAGTTCTCTTTGTTTAATACCAATATTATCTAATCATCTGGCCTACCAGAGTAGACTGCTTTAGAATCAAACAAATATACTTGAGAATTAATGGACAAAGAAAAAGAAATATTGTTCCATCTAATACAGATCCATAAATAAATATCTAGATGGAGCTCCTGTTCCCAATTATCAGTAGACTCACTGAGTAATTTATATAATATTTCTTTCTTTTCATAACAACCGAGTGAAGATCTAGTGGTTCCGTTATGGATGAAGCAGATGTAAAATAGAATGTCACCTACTATTCACAAATCATTTAAACAATTTCTTTTGAAATGATATTTCAGAGGAAGTGGACTTAACTATCCCCGTAACTAAAAGATTTTACAATTCTTCACAAGCTAATGGCAGGTATGAAATTCTCAAATTTTTATAACTTCTTGAAAATATTCATCTAAAAACTATATCATAAAGGTTAATGTGCCAATGATGGGAGAATTGTCTGAAATTCATTTCTAGAGCAATTAAATGTATGGCATGCAGCAAAACCTGTATGGAAAATAAACCAAAGGAACAACAAAAATAGAGGAAGTATGGCATCGTTTTAAAACTATTTGGGTTGTTTATCTGTTTACACTGAAATTGAAGTAAACTATCACAAACTCTATCCATGCTTCAGTAACAATATAAAACCTCTTTGCGCAGCTGGTGGCACACTGGTTAGTCCACTACACTGTCAAGGTTGAGGGCCTGAGTTTGATCCCTGGTTGGAATCAGCTTGGCTTGGGTGTCTGCCTCCACTTATGCAAGTTTCCTCTCATTCTAAAAATGAAGAGTCCAGGTTAGGATTATCCTGCTGCGGTTGGCTATCCTAGGCCTTTGAGGTGCAGGATAAATGTGGATAGCCCATGACACTAGGCTCCAGTCTCTTGTAGAGACTGGAAAACAAAACAGCTCTTTGAAACTCTAATGCACCTTGTCCTATCAGTTCCATGATGCATAATGCTTTCTTAAAATGGCAACTTTACCCGAAAGACCTAAATGTCTACTCTGAACACATAAAAACTTAGTTGTAAAACAATCTGAGGGAAAAAAACGCACAAAACACACCTATATCAAATATTAAAAAGGCTGATTTCCAAACATCACACAGTCATGTAAGCCAAACAAAATGATAGAGAATCAATCAACATGACCCAACAAATAGCCTCAAATGGTCATTTCTCTATTATGATGCATCAAGCAAACAACATGCCAGTACTTGCTTTAAAAAAATTATCACTATGTGGCATAGCGGTAAAAAAGATTGACAACACCTGACTGGGGGGGAAATGAGTGCAGTGTATTAGAAGTTAAAAATGGCAGAAATTCAACAGCAGCAGTACAGAAAACTCTGTATTGAGCCATTTACAAGAGAAATAATCCTATCAGTAAATATGCATTTTGAGAAGACAAAGGTATTGCCAGTTTCCCCTCATTTTGGTAGGAAATGTTTCATGTGTACCAAGGTGGCCATTGGTTGCTTTCATATGTAGCCCCAGCAAGCCAATAAGATATAGATCAGTAGAACAGGCATTGACTCTATTATCTGTCTTCTGTACTTGCATGACTTGACATTAAAGATGTTTTACTGAATATTAGTGCACAGCCTCCTCAAAAAATATTTACAACTGTCAAGTGAAATTCTGTAAGATATTTCTTACTAATATTGCTTCCAAGTGCATAATATGAAGTAATAATAATCCCTATGTTGTATAAGAGGCATCAATAAACTGCCCTGATGTCATGTCGAGCAGGAATATAGTGTGGCAGCATGGTTGGCGCTCAAATGAGTCATACCCACAGATACTTCATGAGACTATGTATCTTGAAATTCAGCATATGAACAATTTATGGTTCATGCAAGATAGAGTACTTATCCATTTTCATTGATCTTCTAACATAGGCTAAATGAAAATTTTCCTCAGTGCTGAATAGACTGACAGTTTAGTTGAGTAGCTTCCAAGATTCTGTGATTTAATACCTCCGGAATTTTTCGTGAGCATTGTAAAGAAAAGGATTTGTGGAGAAATCTCACACTCCATCGCTGAACTTAAAAAGAGAGGTTTATGCATGTAACCAATCGTTAAGTGTGCAATAAAGCGCTGTTCTGTAATCAGTTACCCAGAGTGGTGCTTGGACAAAATGACAAAGAATAGATGTGGACTGAAATAATGTAAAACCAACTTCCTGCATTTTCTAGTTACTGAAACATGCATGTTTGAGTTTGTTCAGCTAATTATGAAACAAATCTGCTGTCTTATTTTTAACCCCTGGCAACATGAGATCATGTCAAACTTATGGGAGAGATAATTCAACTGCGACTAAGTTAATAAATTAAAGAAAATGCTTTTCAAAGTTACTGCATAATCTCACGATCAAGTCACCAGTATTATATCACCATAGTTTGATTTTTTTTTAAAAATTATCAATATTTTCTAATACGACTTTACAGTTGCCAATTAGATCTTGTGCTCAAGATTATCTGTGATAATAGTGTTTTCAATGGTAATGAGCTTTGCCATTTTTATTAAAAGAGGAAGAAATCATAAATTGCTTTTTAAAAAATGCTTTGAGAGAAGCACAGGTTCCCAAATTAAGTGTCAATAGAAACCAAAAAGGTATATGGTTGTTTAGCAGACTAATATTATAATTATTTCATTGTGGCATTTAATCTCTTGACTGCTGTTGATGCACTTTCCATGATATAATCCACACATATACAACATCAACCTCCCACTTCACACTGACACCTTGAAATGCAGTTATTCTGTGACCTAGAATGCAAGAATTGCATTATTTCACTTTTTATCTCCAACCTGACATGGTTTCTTGCTTTTCTCCACCAGCTGGAAAAGTTCTAGTAAGGATTTTTGGTAAGAAGTAGGGAAGGATTATGGGAACAATCCACCTTAAGGCCATTGGATTGCTAATAGATCAGTTTTAGGGAATAAGGAAAATAAAAAATTGACTAATATAGAGCTGCACAGCGATTACCTGCCCTTCTTAAGTAGACAGTAGTAGTATAACATGCACTAAGAGACCAGGTTGGGAAGGTTCAAATCATCATTCACCACTTAACACTACTTTACTTATCTGCCAGGGCCAAATTTCAGTCATAAGTTGTGATAAGCCTCACACTGCAAGCTGTTCGCACATCACTGGACACAGAAAAGCTTTAAATACATATATATTTTTTTTTTTTTTTACTTTTAGATCTTTTGTGTGATGTCCCAGTGATACAGTGGGGTTAGCATGGCAACCAACAAGCTGTGGTTTCAACAAAACTACTACTACAGTTTAACGTCACTGCATTCAAAACAGTCTTCTTAAACCCTGAGATAGCAACAGGGGAAACATCACCAGAATGCAGGCTCATTACCTACAACTACTACCAAGATGGATAGAAACGAATCTTCTACTTTCAGTTATACACTAATTGTCACAATCTTAAAATGTTTAATATTTTAGACCTATTCTGTATCTCAAATTCCCAATTTCAGTAATTTTGTTACAAGTAATTATTTATAAATTAATTAAATCCATATTTTGGTAGAAATCCAGTTAAATGAAATTTGTTTACAAGAGTCTTTCTAGCCACATTATCTTTAATAAATATATTTAGGAGCCCTTGGTTGTTTACCTTTTTTTTTCCATATTTAAATAAAGATACAAGTTAACATAACATCCGTCTACTTTCACCATTAGCTGTTAAATTACCCGTGCTTTTATTACCTACTCAAGCTGCTATGATAAACCCCTCATGAATTAGTAGTACTAATCAGCTGATATGGGATGTTGTTTCTAGCAAATGCATCAACCAATATTTATTCAAAAATAATGGAAATTTTTCAAGCTTTTCTTCACCGCCTATCAAAACTAGTCTATAAGCCTGCATTTCTAATTTCATTCATTCAAAATCATTAAGCTTGACCCATAGTGGACCTTAGTGATGTTTTCAGTAGATTCCTCTTTTCATTCTCTCAAGCCAATTTTGAGCCCGTGACCAGTCCTGACCAACCCTTTCATTCACCAGAAACATCCTTCTGTATACCACAAAAACAAATAAAACTTTCCACTCCAATCTTATTCTAATGGCCACAATTTGGCTGGCTTATGTAAAACCCAGTAATATATTCCATTCATCAGCAATTTTAATAATTGTAATAACCCTGACTCTTAGTGTAGATCTATGGGTCTAAAATCAACAGGCAGAAGAATTTTTTTTTTAATTATACTTAGGATATATATATATAGATAAATATCTATCGTGTTGCCATTCAGAGGCAAAAGAGATTGCTCCTTCACTGGTCACAGTATTACATGTTTCCTCCCTCCTGACACAATGTGAAGAGATGAGCACTGAATAGGGCATGATTTATATTGATTCCTGGAGATACAGTATGATGGTTTAATTTGTGTTAGTACAATAAGCTCCTAGAAATAAGAGAGAGAGAGCTATTTAAATGCTGATTTTTCATAGATATATGTATTATAACTTCAGTCTCAAGTAGACCCTAATCGCACCCCTAGTCACATCCAAGTGGATGTGGTAGTTTCAATAACAAGTCTTAAATTCTCTTAAGTACATAATGGAAACTTCTTTTTCTCTACTACTATTTTGTGCAGAACCAACAATCAAGCTTTTTTAAGTGTACAAGAAACACATGATATCTTATGTCTGTACATAGATGAGCCAAATAATGCTGACTTCAGTGGGAAAAGAACCTACTAGAAAGCCAAGCTGAACCTACATCGAACAGATTTGGTACAGAAGAAAGTGCCTGGCTAGGTGACCTGGGCCTATCATAACAAGACTGCACAGTGTTAATCAACCACCACTAACAGATGATCAGGAAGGAAACCAGAACAAACCAGATTCTAAACTAATAATTAAAAGAGAGAGAGAGAGAGAGAAACCCCATCGGTCATCCCTTTTCACTAGCCAAAATAATCTGAAATTTCAGGCAACCACAAAAGCTATTTCACCCAATAATTATCCTTCATCTGTCCCATATAATGAACAATTCCATACACACACAGACCTTTTATTTCTAAAAAAAGACAAAAAAAGCCCCCCCTCTAACCTACCTGCAATCAGTATTTTCCTCACATAAGAAGAATGCACCTTCTCTATAACGCTAATCTTTATTTTAGGAAATGAGAAGTCAAAAGATACTTATAAAATGCTTCTCGATGTGAATGTGTAAGAAAATTCTTACAATGAAAACACTATCGGTTGTCTGTAGTTTTATCCCAAAGAAAGCATTGTAGCAGCATCCAGCTGATTAAAAACCAGGGAGAGTAAATTATATAAACCACTAACACAAAGTCCAGAGTAGGAAATTTTGCCATCATTTTTTTTTAAATCTGATTATAAGGTAGATTCTTTACCGTTATTGCTCTCAGAATGATAACCTCATCCTGTTTTCCTAGATTGGTAGTGGGCATAAACTCAATTGGCTGGCAATGAAAGGGAAAACCCATTAAAAGGTACACTAAGGCGATGATGCAGATTAGGGACTTTAAAAACTGAGATAATATGCGCTGATAAAGAAAGCAAGATGAAATTATTTTTGATAACATTACATTGTAAGAATATTAGAAAACCCACTGCGCTTGGTTCACATCAGCTTTAAATATGGCTCGTATGTCTTAGTAATGACTTTGTAATATTGAAGTAAAAACTACAACATAATAGAATAATTTGTTATGCTAAAATAAACATACAAGGAACAAAAGGAAGCAAAACAACCTTGACAAATCAGTGTAAAGTCTTTCCTAAGTACAATATCTTCACTAAAACAGTAAGTAAGTATCTTCCAAATACACATTTTTCACACAAGATTTGACTCGTGTGTGTAGGAAAAAAAACAGTCATTTACAGAAGTGCTGTTTAATCATTGAAAGTTCACTGATGACAGAATTTCTGTATTTGGATACCTAACTTATGATGTTAAACTTTTTGAGGATTTTTTTTTAACACCAGAGGGCAGATTAGAATCCAACCTTCTGCTTACAGAGTCTAAAGAACACTCTTGCATTTTCATAGCATTTAAAACAATTTACAGTACAGTAGAGTTTACTTTTTTTAGCAGAATGTAGAAGATGCGACAGCATTTACAGAGAGGACATTTTAAAATCAAAAGGTTAACCAACTTAAGTTGCAGAAAGAACGCTTCTTGGCCATTTGCTCAATAACCAGATACTCTTAGACATTGGATGGATGGATGGTTTTAGCAGTCCTTTAACTGTCCATATACCACGTCAGTTTTACCTTAGTTATACCACCTGGTGTATTTGCACCTCGGCCTGGAAGCACTTGTTAGTATTTTTTTGAACTCACTGTATATTTAGTCAACATACCCATAATGCAAAACTCATAACAATGGAGTGATATGGATTTTTAGCTATTAATGAGGAAATACTCTCACACATGGTTCAATCCTTGCTAAAACAAACACACCTAACTTGCTGGGTTGACAGAAGAATCTTTAAGGAAACTGGGAACAAAACATATGTAAATGGGGGCTACAAAAAACAAAAAAAAAGGGACAGAAAAACAACCCCATTCATTATACTTTAAGGGTCATTACAAACTGCAATGTGGTAACTAAGTCTAATAGTAACATTTTATTAAAAAATAACATTAAAAATTAAATTTTCTCCACTGTAATTTAATACCAATTTTTCTAAATCAACACTTTCAAGGGTTGTGCATTCTTACACTTAAGAACACTTTCCATTTTGATCAACTATGAAATTCCCTGGTCTATGTAGCTAAGATCAGATATAAAAAAAAATAAAAGATCAGATATCTATGATGCAAAAGAATGTACAATAAAACAATCCCATCTGAACGGAAATTTTCATCATGTGTGTTAACAATTTGCACTTAGTATTGCAAAATTTCAACTACATTTTCTCAGGTGAGAAGTGTCAACTTTGTCATTTGTTGTTGGTAAATACTTTGCAGCTAACATAGGTGATATCTTTTGATTCTATCAATACAATAAATATATGTATCACTCAGTTTTACCCATAATTGTTAGAGATTCTGAATATCTGTAAATGGAAACAAACATTAATTCACCCAAAGTGCTTCTGTAGTTTTAAGTCCCGTCCTATCCCAGAGGTAGCAGCACCGCCTGGAAGTGATGTATTCTAAGGTTTTTTCCCTTTCTTTTTCTCTTCAAGCATGAAATGTTTCCATATTTCAGACTCAGCGCCACTGTTTTTAATCCTTACAAATTACACAGAGCTATCATCTGCCATTTTTTCAACTTCCAATAAAAATGTGTAGATGATTTATTTTAAAAAATAACGAAATAAACTAACTGCTGTGTTCTTTTACCATTCTACGTTTGTAGTCAGTTATTTGTACTGTTCTAATATGCAAGCCATGCTTCTGGTTTTGATGGATGACTCTTCTTCATCAAGTGCTGGAAAATCATCTTTAATGATGGGAATAAAAATAACCATCACCACATGGAATTTATGGGGCACTTATTTTCTGTCATATTTAATATTATGTAAGAAGTGCTGGGTTAAAATGGTCATCTGGTTCTTCTTTATAGCTGGTCATTTACGCCTACCTTTTCCATCTGGTGCGTACTTTATGGAAATGGTTGTAAACTTACAAGGATGTCGGGGAAGAAGTTTCACAGAATACATCTAAATATTTTCAGCTGTATACTATTAATATCACATAACCTAACAAATACACGGCTAACAATGCATTAACATTCAGCTTGTCTTTTATTTGCATAAACAATATCATTAACATCGTGGCAGTTTTCCTTTGTTATGAAGCTTATCCCCAACTTTTAGAAAAATACTGCCCCCCCAAAAGAAATCAATGTTCCAAAGGTTAAAAAAACAACAAACAATAGCCCAGTGCAAAACCATTTATAACCATAATTCTTTAATCTCCAGAGACCAACAGAATACAAGCCTTTGTATCGGGCATTCCCTGGAAACTGCTGTACTAATGTAAATTATCGCATGTACTGGAATTATTAAGCTTCCACTGAACACATTTCAAACAGATCACTTTCTCCAATTCTGTTCTGTCAAATGTATTACCATCTTGGAAATTAGTGCAACTCTAAAAAGATTGACTATAGTTTAGTTGCTTGTTGTTTTGTGTGAAAAGTTTCAGTTTTCTTCTCTCTCTCTCTTTTTTTTTACTGGCGATATTTGACTACAGACTCCCCATCAACCAATATATCACACGGGATTGGTGTGAAATACCCCACATGCCATTCAATCAATAGATATGTGCTAACTTTGTGGAAGTAAATTTAAAAAAAAAAATATAACAAGGTTAAATACAGTGTTTTGGTACAACTTGGAAACATGGGTTTTAACTTGAAAACCATAAAGTTATTGCAGCTAATAGTCTCTAATTCTAATATGATTAAAATATAGTTCTCTTTAGAAAATATTACCTCACAAACTAATTTTATTAGAATTCTCATTTAAAAAAATTTTTTTTTTACTCTATGAATGTTGGAATTTTCTGATTTAACTTTTAAGAAATACAAAATGTCCTTGAGCATTTATATATTTTTTTAAAACAAACTAAAATAATGCTAAATTAACAGATAAAATTTAAGCTAAACAGGAAAGAGAGAAAAGGGAAGAATGGGTTGCCAGTAGTGATGAAGTTTGCTTAAATGAAAAATCTGCATCCAAACTCTTTGTCTCAGAAAGTGAACTTGTGAAAGTCAGGGTTGGAGTGAAAACAGTATTGGTAAAACTATAACGAAACAGACTAAAAAGTGTTTTATTTAGAGGTACGTCCCAGTGTATGAGAGTAGAGAACTTCTCAGTGTGCTAAATAATTTTAAATTTATATAAATTAAATAAACAAAAATTGAATTTAAGTAACCTGGAATAGATTGGAAAAATTGGAAAAGTTAACAGTTCCAGTAATAAGTACTTTTCCAAAAACATTTTTGTCATAATTAATTTCTGGCCCTTACCAATGGGCAACATAATGCCACAAATAACATCTCCTGCTGTCACTAAACATGTAGAGACAGAGAGCAGGTATTTTGGAACCGCAAGGTTGTAGTGACCACATGCAGTTCCTTCAATACTGACATTAAGTTTCATTCAAAAATGCCCTCAAACATTTTAAAAAAGGAAAAACGGAAAACCCCCACTAACATTTTAGAACGAGATGATGTTAACAGTCAGTGATAAGCATTTCACTCAGTGTTAACTTTATAAAAAAAAAATGGGGCGGGGGAAGGCTGACTAGAAATGATATGATATCTCACAAAAATATTTAACAGCAATAAAACAAAATGCAAACTTCAAATAATTAATATGTATATTCACTTATTTAAAAAAAAACGAAAATAAATCAAATTTAAATACATTTATTTTGCTTTCACCCAAGTATTTCCTGTTTTCCCTCACCTCCCCAACCAAAGAAATCAGCAGGGTTAAAAGCTAGAAGAAAAAAAAAAAACAACTTTGGCCTTGCTTAGTAACAGATTACTCCTATCATCGTAGGAGCACATTTTTAAAAGCAGTAACACAATAAAACGAGAAAATAATCCATACTGCATTGTTTAAAATCGAAAATACATTTTGGTGTGATCACTTAGTCTTTGACCTGGACAACCTTTGACACAAGATGGCTTGTTGCTTTCCTCTTCTGACCTATTCCGCTCACACAAACAAATATCACCAGCTGGTCAGTCAGCAGATGATGACCATACGAAAGAGAGAGGTTTGGCAATTTTAAAAACAGCAAAATTTTACACACCTGTAAATACACCTGAAATTTGAAAATTAGTTACGTGCAGGTAATTTTGGAGGAGGAGAAGAACCAAATCATTTGCAATGTTTAGCCCTGGTGTGACTAGGAAGGTGAAGTACAGGTGTGCGGTGTGGGTTGGCCGGAGAAATTCTGTTCAGTTTTCTTTCAGCTAAATGCAAAAAAAACCTAAAGACAACCTTTTCACCGACCTGGTTCCATGAAGTCAATACTGGCTCAATGGCACAGGCATAGATAAGCCTCATTCATAAACAAGCTGCGACAGGCAAACATGGAACCGATCCGGCTACATCGCATACCCAGCACTTTATACCTTCAGTAAACTGATTTTTTAAAAAAAGAATGGGTAGTAATGTAGACTTGCTCACTAGTCATGGTGAAAAGTGTAGCTTTATTCCTGCTGGGTCCTGAACCATGCATCCAGCCCCAAATGGCATGGCTTTTCTTCCTCTTTTGCACCAGCCTTCATTATCAGAAACGTTCTGCTGAAATCTTCTGGTAAGGTAGCTAAAGTCAGGTCTGCATAAAGCATGGTTGTGTAGGCCATTTGTATCCAGTGTTCCGCAGACCCCCCCCCAGCTTACTTCCCATTGCGAAGTTTCCACTTGCTGGAGGATACAACAACAAACTGAAATCTTATCTGCATAAACGAAATAACTTTAAAAACAACAAAGACTTAATCTTGATCTAACAACTTCAAATTATAGTTTGCTTTTGTTTCTGACTGCAGTTGTAAATGCCCTTTTAAGGCAAAAAAAAACAAACAAACTTTATAAAATTCCAGTTTCATTCCAGATAGTGCTTTTTGCTTCAGTCCAACTATTCCAATACGATTTTTAATATTGGCCTTTGGAGAAACTAGACTCTTTCCATAACATTTCCACAGTTTTACTCCTTATGTCTTTTTTGCTGAACCCAGAAGAGTCATTTCTGGTAGCACTTTTACCTGGACCCTGGATACTAAGGCTTCATCCAGTCTAAACAGAAGCAGATATTTACAAACTGGCCGGCTTACTTAAAAGAAACATTTCCTTTGTTTGACTAAAGTTGTGTACTTTCACTCAGCTCAATTAATCCAGGAATACTGGTCAACAATTGTGCACTGCACTGCTTAATACCGTCAATTTAGTAAAATATCTTCTTGAATGCAGTAAATAAATAGCCATCCTGATGGTATTATTATAAATAAGCAATGGAAAAAAATGGGATTTTTATATTATTTGACAATAACCAGCTAAATAAGGGCAAAGAATAAAAAGAAAATGTAAAAGTGTGTACATTAATATCTGTCACTTCACAAAATGGTGTTTTTTTTATCATCTTCATCATTATTAAAATAAATATTTAACTAACTTCTTTTGCAGATTTTTAATCTAGGAAATTTATAGTTTACTTCCTCGGAAATCTATTTAGGATATTGAACAATTGAAAGCACTTCACCATGGCAACAGTTCGAAGATAATTAAATATACTCCATGCTTCTGCACACAGTGATCTGCAGTTGGCTATTTCTGGCTTTTATGAACATGTAAGCCAATTCTGAATGGTCCAAGGAAACAAAGATCTGACAAATATTGACATTTTGGATATCTCAGTTGATACGTTACGAAGTATGCAGCAGTACTAGGGTAGAACTGCCAAAAGAGCCAGGTGCTTGCAAGTGGGTTCAGCGCGTACTCTATCACAAACAATCAATAGCTTGCATCCACGCTAAAGCAACAATTTAACTATTTAAGATGCACCAACTGTAAAAAAGGAGAAACAAAGTTTTTTCGTGTATGACTGTTCAGCTAATGTGACACAAACTTACTCCACTTTTCTTCAAGATAAACAGAAGACAAAGAAGAAAAAAAAATCATATTCATCATTTTATGAGTAAAGGGCATTTTCAATTTAATAGACTTTTCATATGATGAGCAATGATAACTTAAGAATGCTCATGATCCATCCTTAAATATTCTTTATTTACAAACAACTTAACTATCTTTAATAATGTTAAACTGACAAAGACATGAGAATACCAGAGCAGTTCATCATAACGTTTTGTCAGGTTTTTAAAGGTTCTGAAAATTCACAACAAACATAGCTCTAATATACAACAGCACAAATTTCATCAACTTCCTATCAACAGGTAGAGCTAGACTAGATTTACATACTGTATTCTGGCTGACAGAAACAATTCTTTAAAAGGATGAAACTGTCAATCTTGACAAATCATATGTATTTGTGAAGGTTCAGTCTTAATCTTATGGCCTCTTCAGCTAGTTGTAAGAATTCTGGCCAGGTCCGCCTTCCCGTACTGACATTAGGTTGAGAATAATTAAGAAATCTCTCCGTAAATTTACCTTGAAACACTTAGTTTAAATGATGCTCCTCTCCTGAAATTTCAACAAAAATATCTTTTCTTTTTATCTATGTATTCTCTGCTTTAAAATAGATTGGGCATAGTTTATCCATTTACTTTAATATTGCAGCCATGTTAAACTACAATTTTTGATTCAGACCAAACTGCACATAAACAAGGATGGTAAATGATAAAAAAAAAAAAGGAACTACAATGAGAGACAATAAAAAAAATCACTTGCAGACTAAGACGAAGCTTGAAAGCAAACAAACGTCAGTAAATATAATTCATGCTATTAAAAACAAACAAAAATTAAACAGACAATTTTAATGATGGAAATATACATCTTGAGCTAAAGATCATCTTGACAATTTTCGGAATTCACTAAGCAGCTTGGCCATTAAGCTTATACCCGTAACAATCTATAAATTACACTGGCCAGCATTTTTTTCACTTTTTTATTGCTGACTAAGATCTGACACTTTAACTAATTTGGGGGCACTGATTTCAAAAATAAAATCGGTTTTTGCCTATCACGTCAAGTTTTTGTTCTATGGCGTTTTGCATTTGTTCAAGATTTTGTTATACGGGATCTTAAAATGGTTCACTTTTTACTTGGTCAACAAGGAGAATACATGAAATATCCGTGTTTCTTGTGCCTGTGGGATAGTAGAGCTAAGGACAAGCGTTGGACTCAGAAGAACTGGCCAGTGAGAACGTACTTAAATGTCGGAGAACCAAATATCAAAAACCAACCACTAGTAGATCGGGTAAAAAATCATCTTTCCTCCTCTCCACATCAAACTGGGTCTGATGAAAGTATGTTAAAGCTCTGAGCATAGAAGGTGACTGTTTTAAGTACATATGCACATTTCCTAGCCTCGGTTATGAAAAAATAAAAGCTGGTGTGTTTGATGGGCCACAAATCAGAAAACTGATGAGAGATCAACCTTTCACAAGCTCCATGAATGATATGGAGAAAAGAGAATGGAATTCTTTCGTGGCTGTTGTGAAAAATTTCCTGGGAAACAAAAAAGCTGAAAATTACAAAGATCTTATTCAAACATTGCTTAATAATTTTCATTGTCTGGGATGCAACAAGAGCATAAAGGTTCATTTCCTCAACAATCATCTTGGTAAATTTCCTGAAAATCTAGGTGATGTAAGTGGTGAGCAAGGTGAAAGGTTCCATCAAGATATACAAGCTATGGAGAAGCGATACCAAGGAAGGTGGGATACTCTCATGATGGCCGACTACTGTTGGAGTATTAAGAGAGACTGTCTGGAAATGAAGCACTCTAGAAAAGTCTACAAACGAAAATCTGATCCATGAAGAAAGAATGTGTCATTTACTGATAGTTATGTCTGTCATTGTTTTGTTTGTATGGTATTCTAAATGGAAAGATAGGAATATTCTGGATTAGTTTGGGCCAATTTTTGACTAAAATTCATTCAATTCTAGCATCGATTTATATTTTTCTATTTCAATATTTTGACCCGATGTCATAGTTAACCAATATATTTGTTAATCTCAAAATTGATTCATGGTATTGTTTGTTGGAATGGTATTCTAAATAAAATGATAAGAATAGGATTGAGGTGATTGTGGAAATTATTGTAATCAGGTACTTTTTTTATGATGATTGATTGGAAAATGGAGGTGTGCTGTAGAGCAAAAACTTGACGCGAATAGGCAAAAACCGATGTGATATTTGAGTTCAGCTCCCCAAAATTAGTCAGAAACAAGTCTCAGATATAAGTCAGCAAAAACTGTGTGGACCAGTGTAACCGATGTTGCAATGGTTTAGAAAAAAGACAATAATAATCCTAACCTCTAGGATGATTTACACACACCTGTTCATCAAGCATTACCATGCTAGTTCATAGAGGTGAGACAAATTCACAGGTGAGAAATGGCAGAGTGGTTTCAAGACAATTTGAGTGACAAAGTTACATACATAAAAAAGTTTGGGTAAAGCAATGATGGATTGATTGCAATTTCACGTAAGTAAAAATAGTGGCATCAAGCTTATTGCGTCTCTCATAATGCTGTTTTTACCTGTGTGGAGCACTGCCAATGTAATCAAGGGCTTGAAATTATACTGCCTGTACAATGTCAGGTAATGTTTCAACTATATGCCTAGTCGACACACACACACACACACACACATGTGGAAGTACAGTGGGTGACAAGCACTGCACCTTCATTTAGTTACATGTTGACCAGCCAATCTAAAAGCCATCTATGATTAATTCCAAAATTATCTCCAGTGTTGTCGGTATTGAAGAAGTCAGGTATAAGCTTCTTCCTGTTCGTGTCTGCTACGCTGTTGGCCACATACTATTAATGGCACGAGGACACGAGAAAGTTCCATACAAAGCTGTAATTGTAAGAAACAACGAGTGTAGTAGCTGCAGCATTCTGGCCCAGAACAAATGAAAATTCAGGGGCAGCTGACTGTTCTCAGAAATAAGATCTCCCTAGTTAGACCCCCAAACTCTATGCTTGCAATTTGCCAACCAAAGTCAAAGGGCCCTTTTCCGAGTCATCAACCTGGACCCCTCTCCCTCACATCCATACTTCATGCTATAGTTAAAATTTTGGTGCATTTCCAAAAAAAAGAAGAAAACTTATGGCAATTGCTGTTTTCTGAGTGAAATACAGAAAGCTGTTTATCTGTCATTAATTTTTCCATCTGAAATGATGCAGTCAAACATAATGTAAACTCATAACTCTCCCCCCACTCTCCAGATACGGATTTAATCTATAAACTGGATATGTGAATTAATGCCTAAAATGCTTAAATGTAGGAACTTGTAGCTATCCTTTCACTGAAACACTTAAATATTTACAGTGGGAATATTATCATGCTGAAGCAGTTTTTTTTTTCATTAACCACTGGTAATACAGCAGGGAATGTTATAAAACTAGACAAGCACACCATCTGATATTAAAGCAGGAATAGTGAAATATGAAGAGATAAAAGGTTCTGTCCAATTTTAATTTTAAAAAAATAATGTTCCCATAATACAATACAGTTGACCTTCGCGTAATCGCAGTTCGGCATTTGCAGCCCCGGTTATTCGCGTAATTTTCCTTAGAACCTAAATAACAATTGTTCATGGAAACCCCCACACATTCGCGGAATCGCAAATATCTTCCACGATTTTTTATGGCTTTTTTCGTGGCAATATATATTTTTTTCACGCTTTTAATGCTGAATTATTAATAACAATATAATAATTTACTAATTTTGTAATATAAATACTAATGTAAATTCAGCAAAATATCAATATAAAATAAACGCTATTGGCCGGAGGTTTGAAATTAGCCAATCCGAGAGCGTTATTCATTTCTCCTGGCTGCTGATTGGCTGCTTCCCCACGAGGCGCTGTCTCGGGCAGATGCAGCCCAGCATCCTCCCAGTTTACCCGCGTGTAGCTGTCTCAAGTGTTTCGCTGAGTGTTTCTCTGAGTGTTGTATTTTTTATTAATTATTATATATTTACTTATATTTTTTTATATTTTACATTATATTTTGATGTTTACAGGCATTTTTATGGACCACGTCCAATATTCGCTGTTTTTCACTCTTCGCGGGTGCTCAAGGGACGTAATCCCCGCAAATATCAGGGGACAACTGTAATGTAATAATGAAAACTTCCTCACAATTCAACCTGATGCTAGTATTATTGCAGATGCAGTATCCAGGATCTGCATTATCAACTCTAGTAAGTTTCTCATTAGCCATCTGATTTTCACCCAATCTGAACAATATGGCAGTTTTCAGAACATTGTATTGTAAGAATATTTTCATTAATTATCAATGGATCGAAGCTCACTTATGATCTTACATTGAATATTCATCTATCTGAAAAATGACAAATCCAAATAGTGGTCAAATGATAGCTATCTGATACATTCTGTTCGGTTTATTGCCCACAATCTTTGTGATTGCCTTAGTTACCCGAGAATTCTATTGTAATTTTAATAACAATTCAACAGCAGAATTTTACTGCGTTATTGAATTACAGGATTAGAAACCAACTTTGCACTTAACTGCAGTAAATAACTTTCAAGTTTCAAGCAAAACAACAATAAATCAGCCAATGAACTGCATTAAACTAGACATTAGTGACATTATGAGCTGAAAAAATGTTCATATTTGCATACAAACACATGCACGTGTAATATTGGTTAAACAAAAATGAATCGTTTTATCTATCATAGCCTTATTGTGTTAACACAAACATTTATTGATAGATGAGAATCAGCTTTAATGAACATCTTATATAACAATTAACCTTTTGCTTACTGAATGATAGTATCCAATATATCAGCAGTTTTCTCCTGGAGTCTGAACTGAAGTTTATCTTGAGTGAAGATTCAATTTTTTGTTTACCAATGGGTAAATTCAGGTGTATCATTGTCCACATCAATGGTTTACAGATTGCCATGTCAGACAGTGACAAATTTGGCAACAGTTAGATAATAGTATTGGCTACTGAGAGCACCAACTTTGTAGCCAAAACTAGCAGTTCTGAGCCAGAATATATGGTATACAGACGATATTCAGCACAGAGTTATCTTTCCTCCTCTATAATACTGCAGACTGCACCCACCTGACAATCCAGAAGAACAAAGACACTGCAAACTTTCTTAGCAGGTTATCATTTTTCTTGACTGGCTATCTAAATCTCTTCATCTTAGTCATTATCAAGCACACAAAATGAATTTATGGTTATTCATCAGAGAAATGTAGATCTTTTAGCAGTTTGTCATAGCACCGCAAACCAAGTGGAACATGGAAAGTAATGTATTTGCCACAACCTATTGATTTTATGCATGTCCCATAGCAATAGATAGTGATACTGATACTGACGTCTTGGAACCTTCTACTATCAAGTGATATTACATCATTCAGAGATGCAGTAGTCAGGAAATAAGTACATGATATTGTTTGAGCTTTATTTGCATGTGGACTATATACAAAACCAGAATTTTTTTATTATTATTTAAATTTTTAGTAAACAACCTAAATGATGTAAGGCCACAGATTAATATCACTAATGCCATTTTTGTGTTTGTATGTAAATTGCATGCACACAAACAAACAAATTGAAGCAAATTGACAGTTTTTCTCAAATTAGAAAAGTTTTCAATGGCAAAAAAAAAATTATTTCTGCTTAAAATTAATGAATACTTTGGATAGAATAATGTTTACAGCCATCCACTAAATCAAAATTTGAAAAAATTTCTTCTTTTTAAAGAGAGGGGGGATCTCACCTCAGTCTGACAGGTAAATATTAATACTGTAAGATGTACAGGTTCAGTATATCATACATTGTAGATATTACTATATAAATGTAATTAAAAAGGTTTCAATGACAAGAAAAACCTATAAATCAAGTTTTTGGGGTGTTTTCTTTTAAACAATTTATCAAGAAAGATGCTAAAACAAATTTTTTTCCTGGAATAAATGAAAACCAGTAACAAAATTTACATCTCAGCTAAACATATATGTATATGTATATACTGCCATCCAAAAAAGAAAGTGTTAGCATCTTAACTTTTTAAAAACTATTTCATTTTTTGCTAACAAAATTTAAATAGATTGGGTATAACTGTTGTTTATCTGTCCTTAATTATTAGATATCCATGATCATCATCAGTAATTTGCCAACAGATGGGTCCATGGCTTAGAGCCATACTAGGAAGAACAGTTGAGGTGTTTCCCATTGCCTTTCTCCAGGTGTGCAAAAAAAAAAAAAAAAAGTCCTACCAGATTCCTTCATTTTTTAGATGTAGTGAAGAACTGGAAAGCCCCCCCCTTTCCCCAAAATCCAAAAATACCCCCATGCAGCCAGCTAGTTAAGTAGAGAAAGAATAAACCTTTCCAGGAAGGTACACCAAGGTCCTGACCACAATTCAAACTCAGCCCCTGAACCCTAACAGTCCAGTAGACTAATCACTGCACTATTGCACCACCCAATTAGATATTACTCCACTTAAAAATCAAGCAACTTGTCAAAGTTTGTAGCAACAGTGTTGTTTTCTTTACGCGCTAAGTGGACAAAAGACAGCAACTGTACAACATTTAGTCAGCATGACTAGAGCACTTCAGATCAGAAGCATTTTAGTAGACCCTGTCTTTTGCGAAATGAGGAGATTCATCATACACATATACAGCAGAGTGCTGAATGTTGTGATCTTGGAATTGACTTTACATCTGCCTTAAATCCATAAAGTCAAACTACCATTAGGAATAACTAACAGTTACATCTACAAGGAGGTTCAAAGCATCTGTATGGAGATTCATGAGGAGTGTGTGTGTGTGATCAATAAAAAAATTCTGTTGGTTTTTATTCTTGACAGATAAAATCAAACCACTTTACATTAAAGAGATAGGGCAAACAAATTCTAAAAAAAAATATGCTTCTCCAACTGATAACTATAGAAATGTCTCCACAAGGTAACATGGTGCGGTGAAAGCTTGTTAACACCCCAAACTAAGCAGGGGCACAATCTTGTCTTTCTAATGGTAAATATTATCATTTGTAATATCCAAAATCTGCTTTATCAACTCTGAAAGAAATTTTGGCTGTCAACATTTAGCCAGTAACTCGTCCATACAGGGTTTAGTGGTGGGAGACTTCAGTTCCATTTAATTTGGGTGGCAGTTTCTCATGTGCTTGAAAACTCACTAGCTGTTTCATCCTTACATCCCATTTCTATTTTTCTAGAAAATTCCCCTTAAACCTAAAATTCACTCACCAAGAAAAGCCAACTCAATTTATTTTTAATATTCAAATCACCTGTGTTTTTTTTTAGGGGCATTAATTTTTTTCTTCTTTTTTTTTCAGTCCCTGATTTGGCTTTCTAAATTACACAAACTTCTGGATCTTACCGGTAAATATTAAACATCGAACAGTGAAACTGGTAATTACAAATAAATCAATGTCACCAGCATATTTCACACACAGATCAACCTGTTATCCAACTCTAATGGTACCTGGAGATGACCGGATACACAGATGGGCTGTCCCAACAGTTTCCTTCTTGTTCTCTCTTCAGTTTTGCTCAATATTAAGAACTATACTTTCTTTTAGACAACATATTGCAAGGGGTTATGTAACCAATCAACAAGTGAGAAGCATAGAGGATGCTAAATAAAGAAGTGACTGAGCATGCTCAGACAGTGAATGCAGCTTCCCTGGTGACCAACTCATGAACTACAAATACTAAATAGCCAAAAACTTAGATTTAACTTACCGGAAACCAATAATGCCCTTTTCCACATGCATTGACACATACTCTCTCTCTCTCTCTTGCTCACATGTACATATGTTCATATACAGTAAACTCTGTAAATAACGGCACCCTCAGGGAATTGTGGATGCCATTATATCGAATGTTCCGTTATATGGAGCTTCCATTATAAGTAAGGTATAAGGGAGGTGTAAGTAAGTAGGATATAAAACGGACGTGTGTGTGTGTGTGTGTGTGCTGCCAGTTTAATCAAAATATTCAGAAAACGTATTTACGTCAAGATGCAGACGGAAAATATGCATAGATAAAACATAATTCACTTAAAAAAATTATGCACAAATTATATAAAGAAGATACGTGTGAATAAAACAATTATATTCGTTAAATGCATGCGCAACATGTTACATACGCATAAAATAAACAATTATACACTACACAGCACTGTCCGCTTCTCTTCTATTACCTGCTCCTCCTCTGATGTTGTTGTTTCAATTGCTGCATCAACAGAATGATCAACAAACCAACATTGTACTCATGCATCAAAACAATCCTCCTGCTTACATCTTTTTCTAATTTCTTGACTATCTCGATTTTATCGGCAATGTTAAGTGTAGTCCTTCGTTTTTCTGCAGTACTTGCTTTGTCAGATTTAGGAGCCAACATTGTTGAGGTGCAAAACTTATTGCATGATAAAAGACGAGAGAAGTGAGCTATGCACACTTCCAAGATGGTGACTGTAAACAAACAAGTTGGTTGCCATGTCTGCCACCAGAGCTGTGACATATGCCATTAGATAGAGTGCCTATATCCAGAGTTTACTGTACAAATTGGCAAACTCATTAATCAAACATTCTATACATTATGCTGTACATACATCAATTTATTAGTTTACATAGTTACATGTATATAATGAGACTGTCAGAAAATCAGTGTGTGTAAAAAAAATAGTTATAATGGTTTGCTATAGTAATGAAAATGACGCTTTGTAAATCTCATCCAAATTTTACCAATGAAATACCTGAGAGTTACATTTTACAATGAATTACACTGGACAACAAAAAATAACTTTTCATCTGCTACTAAGATACATGTAGTGTCCTTCATCAGATCAAGCAGCTGATTCCAAACCTGAAGTCAGAATTGACCCAGCCCATCAGGATCTGTAGTTACAGGAAAATGTCATTTTCGGCCATTGTTGTTTATTAATAAATCAAGCACATTGCAGAATTGCAAAAAATAAATTAATTACACAATATAAACACATTGTATATTGTACAGTAACTGCTATCCATAAGCTCAAGCACACTGAACAATATAAATACACTGTATAGAGTATACATTAACTATTAAGAAAGGCTTTAAATACTTGATTTTACGCTTGTGAATAGCAGTGATTTGTCTCTGAAGAAACCAGCAATAGTCCCCCATCACACTGGAGTTGAATCTCCCCTGACAAGCGTCTCTCCATCGCCTGTGTGTGTTTGTGGAACCTCTCACCATGCTCATCACTTGCAGCACCAAGGTTGGCTGGGAAGAAATCCAAGTGTGAATGAAGCAAATGCAACTTCAGCGACATACGGCAACCCATTCCTTCAAAGGCTTTCATCACGTGTTGAACCAACTCGGCATAGTTGTCTGCTTTGTGGTTCCCAAGGAAATTGTGGACTACCGGTTTGAAAGCCTCCCATGCAGCCAGCTCCAGTGAGTTAAGCCTCAACTGGGAGACTGGATCAGAAAATAAATCACTAGTTTGTGATCCGACAGATACTCCAGCCATCAACTCAGCATCAGTTCAGATCCAATTTTTCTTTCAGATAAAGAAATCCCACACCTTCAACACTAATTTCCTTTACAAAGCTCTTCATTAGGTTCAGCTTTATATCCAGTGGTGGAAGTAGTATTCTTTGCAGACATACCAGTGGCACGTGTTGCACATGGCATTTTCCTGGAGTATGGTCTGTTCTTGATGGCCATTCTTTGATCTTAAAATGATTTTCAGCACCTCGGCTATTCCACAAGCTCAAGAAGCACACATGTACATGTGAATAGGCAACCACATGGTTCTCCCACATAGCCTGCTGTGCGTACACAGTACTAAAAAGAACACGCAAAATATATAACATTAGATTTCCATTTATTTCTGTAACAAAAAATCCTTAAATATTGGGTTAATTCTGATTTTATATTTGAAAATAGTATATTCAAATTAGTCTTTTATCTTGGTAGCAAATTGGTTGTTGTCCAGTGTTATCAAAAGACTTTAGCAGTTTTATCAAATGCTGAGATTTTTGCAAATGCCCAAGATGATCACATTAATCTTCTAAAATTTAAAGCACTTGCTTACCCATTACTAAATCTGCCATATCAAATTACCAATACTAAAATGTTACACTCCTAATATCAGATGACAGGTATTAAAAGGAAGAAATTGTCATGTTTCGATATTAATGTCTTTTTGATCAAGGCTATCGGCTGTGAAAGACCACTTTCACTGGTTCTTACAACTCAAGGACAGCACCTTTCTTTCATTTGCTTCCTTCTGACCCATCAAGCCATAATCTTTCTTCATTTTTCTGTCAGGCCATACAACTAATAATTGTAACCATGATTAATTCATATCTAAGGTTCACCAATTATATATTTTATTCATATAAATATGGAAATTTAAGGATGGCCTATTAGCTCATATCTAACACATTCTCATGCTGACAGAATCATCTTTAAGGCAACATGATTTGTTCAATGTCTAAATGAATATTGCTATGGCTACACTATCTTTACAGATTTCTGGAGAAATCTGCAACTATTCAGCATTTTTATTATGCCTAAGGACAAAAACGTGAGCTGCTTCTTAATATTGTCTTGTGATTAACTTTTCATTTTTGAGATATAATGCAAATCAATATTACTATGAGGTGAAGCATATTTCAAGTTGTGGCAGCTCTTATCCTGGGCAATATAAATATAAGAATTAGCTGTCAGGCTTGATTTAAGATGAACTTTTATAAATTTTATTAAAGAACCTCCAAAAAGTGCATAAAAATGTGTAATTTTTTTCCATTTATTCACAAAATAGCCTCTTCATTTTATTATACATTACCTGAAATGTTTTTATTTAAATTTGGTGCAGGAAATAATTATGTACAAACTTAATATGATTATCTCCCTCAACAGAAATTTCAGATTTAAGAAGAAACAACAAAAGTCAGCCACTCAACCTACAAGTAATTTTATTAAACCATAAGAACCTTTAACAGTTGCTGGATGTACATCTCAACTACTGTATGTGGAGAAATGAAGATACAGAAAAGGATTCAAAATGTGATAACAAAACAAAAAAGAATTTAAATTATGAGAATCATCACAATAAATGTAGCTATGATAACAAATATAAAAATATTTTTACCATAGATAAGAAATTTGGTTAGACCTTGTTTAAAATATGCTGTGCAGATCTGGAATCCCTATTTAAAGTCCTAGCCCTTGCGAAATGCAAGCTATCTGGCCTCAAGAGAGTTTGTGAAGCATTGGTTGATTAGAATAATCTAATTTGGTTTACAGAATAGAGACTTTATTGTGCTACTTTAGTGTGATTCTAATGCTGCCATCATGCTCCTAATGACCTCGAGTGCATGGCAGCTGGAAGACTGATCAAAATCATGATCTTCCGACATATTAATTACAATACTGATCTATCCAAATAATGGCACTTCCTCTCATGCAAGACCACCACTGACAGTTCTAATTTTCATCTGAAGCCTATAAATCCCAATGATGCAATGCCCCCTCCACCAACCCATACGAATCTGGACAGAAAGTCACGATGACCATGGCAAAAAAAGTTTATGTATACAAATATAAAAGCAACTTTCACCTTTAAAAGTACATCAACACGATAAACCTGTTACTTATATGTCAGTCAAATCTCTGCTACTAGGTGTTTCATTCGTGGCAGAATTTAGAACGGACACACAGACTTACACCCCACTTTACAACACTGGCAAAGAAGAACAAACAGAACTGGAGCTCTTCTCACTTGGCTGGACACACAAATGGTCTTTTTGATCACCAGTTAAGTGTAAAAAAAAAAACAGCTCGCTTTATTAAACTCAGGCTCTGGTGATTCATACGAGATATCAGGCCTAAAATAAAAATGATTGTGGCTGGTAATTCTAAAAGCAGAATAAAAAATATAAATTAAATGGTTTCATATGCACATGGCTGACTGAAGACAAAGTGCAGAAGAAGCTTGTGGCATTATGGTCGGAGTGTTCTGGGTACAAACATGCCTTTGACTGAATTTTTAGGGTTATTTCCTTTAATAAGCAGTTATTTTTCAGTTTATTTACTTGATTGACTGGATGAACTCCCTAATAAAGTGAAGATGTATTCCACTTCCTGACTATAGTTAAAAGAGAGACGGCACAATATTGGTTAGGTTTTTACTGAGAAAAACCATCAATGATAGCCTAGCGATAAAAACCATGACAACAAAACCAGAGATTATATAACTTTTGATCACAGTATTTACATTATTCTGCATTGTTTCTGACTGCTAGCAAGCTAAATATCTGTAAAATCATTAGTTCCTTCAGTGCATATGAAGTTTGGATGATAGTGGCAAGGACAGCCGTCATTATCCCAAACACATTCCAGTAAGGCTTGAAACCAATATGTAGTAAAGCATAGTAATGGTATCAAGACATGAGGCACTTATCTAAAACCAATTATACCTGTGCTAAACAGGTTCTCCAGCTTCTTGATGTATAAACCCAATAAAGTGCGTGTTCTGGAAAAGATAATGAAAGAAAACTATTTCTACAAAACAGTATCTAAGAAAACCAAACTGACTCATTCCACTGATCAATATGGCATGATCATCCTCTATAAGGCACGTTTCATCATCCTTCATAAAGAGAGCAAGCAAAACTAGCGCGACCTTTACACAATACAGATGGCCACGCTGCTGTGTCATTAAGTTCAACAAGAAAATGAGCGCTCCCAGCAGAAAAATATTATTTAAAAAAATCATATTTGTTAAATCTGAATACACCGAAACATGACAGTAAAAACTGAAAATTGAGCATTTACAGAAAGTAAATGATAGAAATTTAATTTTATACTTATTTATGATGTTAAGAAGTTACTTTAAATGAGAATTTATACTTAACGATTACTGGTGTTGCTTAGCACATTTCTTTTTAGATTTTACAGTTGGCTAAATAAAATAAAGTTTTGTTTTTTTAATTAATCACATCATATTTGTGTTACACATATTACAATCTTTTCTATTATGCAATTTTTTATTCATTAAAAAATATTTCTAACAGGAGTCGAGTAAGTAGGATGGTAATTTGTCTGCACATTGAGACAGAGGCAATGTGCTAATAAATAAAATGTTTCCATAATGTATTGCAATGGAAACCAACTTTCCTACTAAATTTAAGCAGAATCACTTCTTTCTGCCTTTTATATAAAAGATGTAGTGTAAAAGATCAACTTCATCAACCTTAGCATGTTACTGTCAGCCACCTTTTAGCTAAGTGATAAGCAATATTTCAACTAAGTTTTTTTTTTAGATTCCATGGAGCCCTGTTTCAAAAATCAAACTATTAAAGCAAAGACCACAAACATCTGACTGGAAAAGAAAACAAAATTGATTCAAAGCAGCCATTATGTGACCACAGAATTTCCTAACTTAGCTTTCTAATAAAAAAAAAGCTGCCAACCTTACCAATTTAGGGTGGTGTATAGCCACTTTTTTCAGCTCGTCTACAATCTACCACATTTTGAGAAAAATCTTTTGGGGGAAAAAAATTGTTGTAATGTCTGTTGTTGTTTTTCTTTTTTTGTTAACGTTTTATCCCAGTCCATTGGAGAATATCAGACTAGGCACACATCTATTTTAGAATTTTACGTACATAAGATGTCAACTTTACAAACATGCGATCCAAAGTCAAGGAAAGAACCCTTAGGAAAGAATTATCAGATTTATTACCATCCTGAGAGTTTCTATAATTATTTTCATTATAGCAGAGGACAATGTTTCTGTAAGTGGTAGGTATACAAACCTGGAAGAGAGCCATTGAAAAGGCTTTTTGTAAGTAAGTAACAAGTAATACCAAAAGGACTAAGAAAACTTAAATAGTAAAAACTATCTTGACTTCCACAGAATGCTGGAAAACTCATATTTTCTTTTTTATAGAGACAAAGAAAAGACTTTTAAAATGTAGTATTTAAAATGATTATTTAACCACATCACCAGATTCATTTGTTTTTTAGCATAGTAAACAATGATGAAGTAAAGGAACATTCCCTCTAAACAGAGATGAAGGTGTATATATATATACATACATATTTTCAAAAGGTAGTAAACTTTACTGACAAATAGGTTTTTGAGTGAACAGGATATTTGGCCACTCTTTCTTTCTCTTACAAACTAAATAACAGACGACTTCTTAACCAAGCAAATTAACTTGGTTGAGGTTATAAGCATTTCTATAACTGCATGCAAGCAGATTAAAATTATACCAATTACATGGAGGGAGAAGAACATTGTTCAGTCTAATAGTTACAAGGAGGCAGAAGGCCTCATGGCTTAAACCAGAGGCACCAGGCAGACAAATGATCATCAACACAATTCTTTGATTAAGTAATAATAATATCACTATTAACTAAACTTGCTAGTAATTTATTCTACTGATTTATTATGAAAAAATATATATTTGTTCTGACATTTAACCAGGCTGGAATCCTAGCTAATTTATGATGATCCATCAAGTAATGCGTGTGAAGAGATGCAAAATTGGTTGATTCAGGAGATCAGGAGAAAACATGCCACTGGTTAAACATGAAAGAGTCAGGTCTATAGCCACAGTGATGAGAAGCAAGCACTGACAGTTGGAACCCTTCAGCAAAGTCCATGTTTTTCAGATAACCATCTATGCACAACATAATACCGATTTGCTTCACACATTCACACCACCAATGCAAACAAAAAGGCAATAAATTTTGTTGTTGTTTTTTTTTTTGCCAATAGCTTTCTCTACCTGTGTTTATAGAATTTTCAGCTATATTGAACCCTGAGGTCACTAAGCAAGAGTATAAATGGATGAATGCATCCCAGGAAAAAAAAAAAAAACGAATTCTAACAAAAAATTCTTGGACTAGAATGAATGAAATGTACATTGCAAAAATGTGTCCTAAGGATAGAATTCAAGTCACAGCCACTGGGTTGCCAAAGATGGATCCACAAGGACTTTCTCAGATGCTAAGAGCTGCTCCAGCTACTGGGAAAACAAAGACAAGCAGCATCATGTGAGAAACTATTTAGTTTAACTGTCAAGAACAGTGCGTGCCATCACATAGCTGCCCTCCATTACTGGAAAAACTTGGGCACCACTACATCCATCCCACTAATCAGGCAGCACCAAGTAGTGATTAAGTTTTTAGCATGCTAAAGATGGCATGCTGCTGATGAAGATGCAGTTTAAAAGAGATCAAGAAACTAGAACCATAGGAAGAGAAACAAAATCATTACTATACCGAAGACTATTTCAGAAAACAACTTTGTTAAGACTCCATTGTACAGGCAGAGAGCAGGTAATAAAGTAAAGTTCAGCAATTTCTTGTATAATCCTAGTGGACTCATAACTGTATCTGATAAAATAACTAAATAAGTTTAAAAAATAAAGAGTAAAGGATTCATTCATCTAGCTTTTGTTGTTCTTAATCACCTTACTATGAGAACTGTAGCAACGTCTAAGAGGCTATTTACTCCTGAGATCTCCCAGTCACAAGAATTCTACAAGTAGAAATGGTTTTTTTTGTTGTTGTGTTTTTAACTAATGGATGTGTTTTAAGAGAATATTTACTTACATTGACAAAAATGAGATAGGTGTGGAATGCTGTTTATTGTTATGGTTTTTCTTTCTTTTTTTGAAAAGTAAGGAGAGCAGACATGTAGATTTTATATTCTCCCATAAAGATATAAACTGAAGTTCTGTTAATTAGAAAAAGAGTGTGTTCGTTTGTTTGTTATTTGGGTTTTTGTTGATATATGTATGTGTTGGAGTATTTCTATTTAATCAAACTCAATGGCCATTTTAACCTCGTCGTTTGTGTAGAATTTAACCCTTGTCCTGCTCGTTCTTAGCAAATTAAAGTAACATCGATGACACAAAAGAGAAATCTCTTGTATAAGTCATGATGCTTCCTGCTTCTTGTATGTACAGTGTTCCATTATTGTGTAAAGCGCCATTACTATTTAAAAAAGAAAAAAAAGAGATGTTATCAAAATGTATTCGTATTTAAATATTCCATAATCAGTTTCTTAAAACCCATTTTAAATTATATAAAATCAAAAAATTGTCATCATGTCATACACATCACAAATTAGGCAAGCCATCCATATATCTATATCATGTTGAATCCAACTTTGTAAATAATACAGTCAGATATTCCAATATTGAACCTTTAACAGGAGAAAATCTCCCAATATAAAATGTAACTTCAGATTTGGTTCACGAATAAGATTTGTCACACATTGACTTTCGTCTAGGCGGAAAGTACCAACAACATTTGGAATATTCATGATATGACATAATTCAATGATTAAAACATTCCATTATTTATAATTAAGTTTATTTTCAGACTTTAGAAACTAACAAAATGTTTGTGTGTTTTGACTGCATTGCTTATATGGTTAATCAGCCAAAGGCTAAAGACACAAAACAAGAAAGAACAAATCAAAATCCAAATTCAGAGGTGTTAAATAAACTATACTTAAACACCTTTTAGAATCACAAGAAAGAATGGTCAATCTAAAATTTTATGAAGCATGAATAATGAAGCACAACCTCTTAAGAAACTATTCCATTCTTTATACATGACATTTTTCAATGTACAACCTCAAGACCCACTACATTACTAAATTATCAATTATACAATTTCACACTCAATGGGCATCAGAATGAAAGCAAACTCATATTATTCCAATGTAATTATGGATTACTGTAATATACATCTCTTAATCTTAAGAGATATCTCTGATATCAGTTTTAAGATGGGATTTCACCAATTAGAAATGGTTACAATATAATTCGTTTCCTTAGAGTTGGTAAGTGGAGGGGAAGCGGTTACGAAATCTGAAACAAGTTTCTGTAATTTAAAATATTCCCACAATTCAATGCCTCCAAACCCAACATATTGCTCAGATATGGAGAAATTTGCTTAAGATGATGCTAAAAAAGCAGAAAGTAAGGATTGCAGCCATATTTAATTTAAGAGGATCCCACACCTTTCACAGCATTGCATTATGGGAAATTCTCACTGTCAATGGGTGAAAGCTTATTTTAGATTCCACAAAACTAAGTTGCAAGCAATGATGCAAAATATTTCAATTTTGTTTTTACTTTCTTCCACTACCACACACACGCACGTGCATATATTTAGTGTCAATTTTTTTAAAAATAAATAATACAGTAAAAAGAAAGTTAAGAACAAAAAAGCACATGCTAACAAACAGTAAGTGTGCATACCCAGGGTCCAGAGTTTTCAGACTTTGCCATTGGGGAAGAGCACCACTCACATACACTATGACACCATGCTAAAACAATCCTGTCATTTTTAATTGTTTCTTTTAAAATTGATATATCACTGAAAACAATAAAAAATTTGAGTTTTCAACACCAGTTTTTTTTTTTAAAAACTTAATCACCTTTTGCCGAACTAGCTTAACACGTTCCAATAAGTTTTCATAATGTCTGCCAGCATCCTCAATAACGGGCACATTCAAGAGCATGTCACTGAATGCTGACCTTAAGATCACCTACTGTGTACAGATGGTCATGGTACACAGAAGATTACAGACAGTCTGAGGCATTACACTGAATGCCAAAAATCTGATGTCGCCGCCAGAGATCTCTAATTCTTCAATTTTGGTTCAAATTCTGAATAAATACAGATGGAAAAAGATATGTAACCTAGGTCTTTCTAATTTTGCCATTACTAAAGAGAAATCAGATACATTACACACAAACATGCACAGAATGAAATAAAAGCAAAAGTTCTTCTACCTGCAGCTTTTAAGAATCCTTCAGTACTTAGAACCCTTAACAATTTTTATTCTCTTTTAAAAAGCAACCTACTCCATGCTTCCATGCATCAATGGATACTAAGTGAAGGAAATAAAGAAACTGTGATGCAAATGACAATCATTAACTATCTAATTAAGATTAGGAAATCATACAAGTCTAAACAAAGACAAAGATAATCCATCTTGTTCCCACACAAGTGTAGAATTTTCCTCTCCGACTTCAACGGCTAAGACCCTACTGACACCTTTTAACCTAGCACCAGGAGGGGAAAAAGAAATGAGAGAGATAGCAGAAGAAAATTCCAACTGACAAATGACTAAGCAGAGAAACCATGTTAAAGGTAAAACATTAGCAGGTTATGTGAATAATAAGTAACTACACCACATCACATGCAGGGTTACCTTCCCCCTCCCCTCATCTGGATTTTTCAATTTTTTTTACAAGCCATGTATTTGTTTGCTTCTACCTTTCAAGTATAAACCAAAAACTGGCATCATTAATGTAGTCAAGACCCCTGCTAGTGTCAACCCTTTCCAGGTTCTGGAAATATTTCCATTCATAAATGTTAGAAGCCTTTTAGAGTTTGGGTGGTGGCAGTGCACATTTTAAGGGAAAAGTGAGCTGGCACTGGCCAGACCCACACACACACACACCCAAAATCCACCCACCCTTGGTTCCATCACTAACGCTCTCATGAGATGCACACAACAACAACGACACCAATGCTAACTGTTTGATTACATGATATTTCAGTAAAATCAAATAAAATTGCCCATGCACACCAATAAAGAACAGCAAATTTATGTCAATCTTAAATCTTTTATTACAAAATTAATGGGAACCAGCACTCTTGAATCGCTAATATGAATCTTCTATTCAGGAAATGCTTATCTATAATATATGATGGTTTCTTATCTCTGTCAGATGCAATTTGGCAGTTCAGCAAAAATTGAATTAACGCAACTGAATATAAAAAGTAAATGAAGAAAGCATAATAACACAGCCATAAATGTAATGATGAAATATTAATAGTCAAGCATTTTATGGATAATAAAATATCTGAAATCAAATAAGAGCTCTGGTTCAGTTAAGGGTATGACACTTTATGGAATGTTTTCTTAAAGTTTGTTCTTCTTTTCAGGTGAATAGATTTGCTTCTGACAAATAAAAGGCAAGATTTATTCATTTTTATTTTGAGTTCTGTAATCTTTTATAACTATACTGAATCTTAGTATTTTCTTATTCTGATAATGTGCATTAGTAGAATAGTCAGTTTTAAGAATTCTGTTCCAAAATCTATTATAAATTATTAATGATTACCACATATTAATTAATCCTACAGCCATTAATACCATTTGTAGTAAACAATTATTAAATAATCATATCTAATATTTTACATTACTGGCTAAGTGCTCTCAGAAACCTCTTATTGCAACAAAACAACAACAACAGTTTGTTTAAATAGATGTTTGCACTGCAGTGCTATGCTGTTGTGGGCGATGTCCACCCATAAGTATTTCACAAGATAGTTTAAGGTTTTTGCAGCTAAAAAAGTTTGTTTTATGTAACAATGCATCGCTCTCTTTTTGAAGTCTGTTACTATTACCAAATGTGATTAGATATTAGCCCTTCTAGATGGAGCGAAACACAGAAATCGGGGCAGGAAATCACTCAGACATATTTAAAGTTAGTGCTAGTAGCCCTTCTATGTCAGACCTTCCAACATTAAATTTGAAAAATATAGTCATTTCCCCAAAAAAAAAAAATAGTTGCTGCTGGAACAAGGGAAAAATTGCAAAAAATATATATAAATGAAAATCATTTCGCTACTAATGCTGCTTTATTTAATTAATAATACTCACTAATGGCAGTGTACTACTATTTATTAAGAGCCCTGTAAGTAGCATTTTTGGCTTTTTTTTTTTTTTTTGAGAAAGTCATTTGTAAATTCATCTGACACAGATCCTCTAAAGTCCGTCTGCTTCTTCCAAATAGGGTGCAATTTACTGTCAGCGTCATTACTGCCATCACTGGGACAAGCTGAAAGCCCTATTTTAACGTTACTCGCAATTCTTTCACTTGCCCTGCCAGACATTTTTCCAACTACTGCACTGGTTTTAGTTCTAGAGCAGCCGTATCTTTCAGCTGTTTCTGAATCCGGAAACTTCTGGATAAAAATGTTGAAGCACGGTCCAAAACTGCCGGAGGAAGATTGTGTTCCACAATGAAGGCGGGTGGATAAGCATTCCACTCTGATCACACCATTTTCTGATTTGGGATCACGTTTTATGGAAAACAAGTCCAGTTTATTGGTTCCAGACGATCTTGAACAACTCTGCTGGTGTTTAGAAGAGTTGAAATGTTTCTTTAGTGTTATTTTCATCTCTGTGAGAAACAGAGACATCACAAACACAAATTGTACATCTTGAATAATGTGTCACCCTTTGAGGATGATACGTCATCACTGAACTTTGAATACTCTTGCCTAAGCTTCTGCTCGCTATAAACATTTCTTCCTCTTTGTTGGAGTCATTGGGGACACAGCAAACCATGTTTTTCAGCCATTTTCCTCTGGTGATTAGTGCACCCTAGACACTTACTACTTGCTGGGTGCATAGAAACGCCAGAATACACAGGAACATACATACAAAAAGCCATAATTATTCATCAGAAGGCCCTAGCTTACATTAATTATACACTATTTTAATTGACTATTTCAAGCACTTGTAAAATCGAGATATAAAGTAGAGAGCAGTGCATTATTTCAAGAAAATTCCAGGTCAGTGAAAGAATTCTAGAATTTTGCATAAAATCATAAAACAACAACAATTTGTACAGACATAAATTGAATGAGAAAAAAGGGAATAATCATGCCTAAATCATAAGAGTTGACAAGTCTGAAAGAAGGAAAAGACATGGTAACCAAGCGCTTCACTGTAGAGGGGTCTTCAGCAACACAGATATTAAGAGGAAAATAAAATGCAATAACTGAGAGATCCGCTGTAGAGCCTCCACATCACAGGCATCAAAAGGAGGAAGACAACGTGCAATAACTGAGATCTCCAATGTAGAAGCCACAAAGAAGAGGACAGACATTGAAATTTTGATGTTTGGAAGAATGAATAAAGGGGTAGAAGCTGCCGCCGATCTTTTTATCTGACCAAAAGAGAAATGAAAGGGTTTTGTTTTTTTCAGCCACATCAAAAGCAGCCACTTGATGATAATTCTCTCCCATTTTCATCTCAAAACATGTTTAAATGAAAACAAACACTTCATGACATTATTGGCCATCATACAGAAAGTCAACAAATACACTCGACTGTCTGGCTCACAGCAAGGACAGCAAAAATAATGTTTTTGGATGGTACGAATGACTGGAAGAAAATCTACCAATAAACCAAGGAGCATGGAAAGGGTGGCTGAATTTATGAAACCGATTGGTAAACAGGGACTGAGCTAGAAAGCAACTGCAGCTGAAGCTAAATAAGCAGTGGATGCTTCGTTGCTAGATCATGGAAATTTTTTTTTAGAATTGCTTGTACTGCAGTACTGATTCTCTCCTAGACATGATTAAGAAATCAGAAGAAAACCCACCCTGAATTGTAGACAAAACAAAAGGTAATCTCACTAGGGTGCACACTCCTAAAATATAAATAATCATGGAGACAGCCATTTATCCACGGAGCTCTAAATTAACATCTTTATGCAGATATCTGCAAACAGTTGGCATAGATCTGCTAAAAGCACATCAGCTGGTGATGGGTATTCAAGATCAGTAGGAAAAAATATAGTGAGACACTGGAGAGATGAAAACTAGAGTTACTGATTTTATTGATTGGGCAACAGATGCACTGGTGAAGAAGTGAAGTCCACAAAAAAGTTGTTGTCATCCAGATCTTTCCAGAAAAGAAACAAGGGAAAAAAAAGTATTCCTGGGAAAATCACATCTAAAGAACAAATTACCGATGTTTTTAAAGACTTTGATTTAGGCATGCACGACAAGGTATTAAACCCAACTACTGAGAGTTTAAAAGATTTGAGAGAAATAGTGTGTTCTATAGGGACCATCTTGATGCACTTCAAAAGTTGAGCATAGCACTTGTAAAGTTTGATGAGCAAGTGACGAAAGAACAGTTGCAATCTGAGCTTGCAAGTTTGCCAAGTAACCGAGAAAAGCTGAAAGGTTCACTAGCCCAGAAATATACTCCGAACAACCAGGAGAAAAGTGTTGATAACACAAACATTAATATTATTGAAAAATGAGAGCTAGACTACCATGAAAAACAGTCTGTGCACTAATGATGTTAAAACTGTTTTTATCTTACTCTAGAGCAAAACAGCTCGTTCAGAGAGGCATCACAAACATAGGTACACAAATTGCAAAGTCAACTACTGAAATCTTTTCAGGACGAGTTCCTGGTTTTCAACCTTCACCTTCTGGTTTCAAACCCAGTTTTCAAATGAACCCTTTTATTAGAAAGGCTAGTGAAACACCCTGGAACTGAAAAGGTAAGATGATGAAGGCACATTCCTGATATAACTAGCTTTTGCATGATAAAAAATTGCTAATCATAAAAGTTCTGTCATTCCAACTTTTTGTTGCATTTTTTTTACACCACAAGCAAAAGTTGGTTTTTGCTAAAAAAAAAAAAAAGAGCAGCCAAGCTTCTAAGAAGTGTTGTCATCAGAAAGTAAGTGGTTAGTTTGGATATGACTATATTAGTAGTAATTAAGAACTGCTGCAAATTAACATCACCACTCTTCAAAACACCATCTTTGATGATGGCAAGAGGAACATCGTTTAGTTACCACCATTAAGGTGATGAAAAATGCCCAAACTTGCCCTCTACTTTCTGTAAATAAAAACATCAGCAATAACTTTTTACTCTTAGCTTTATCCTTATTACAATCCAAGTTTTTCTGGGATTTTTTCAAGTTTTCAAAAAAAAATCATCTGTATTGCAAGGGGAGGTAAGGCAGCACTGGAAATGGGGAGTAAGAAGACGCACAACCAAACATGGTAAACAGGCTTGATACTACCAAAAATTTAGTTTCCTAGCTGCAAACCGTAGAACAACAAAAAAAAAATAAATGATAAAAGAGCGGAAAAAACGAGACAGAAGTAGCCATAGTTTATATAACATTTTCCTACCTCCAAAAAATAAAAACAATTTTTACTTGCAAAGATCTGACACCTGTAAATTTTAACAAAACCACACCCACATCCACACACACACACACACACCCACACAACACAAAATGGATTTTTTTTCACACATTTTTCTTCTTGATTAGAGAGTCTGGCCAAGAGCAAAGTTTGGAGTTTCCAGTAAAAACAAGTTCTTCAGCTCCAAGATAATTACAAGGCCTGACAAAATCAAAAGAGATATTTTCTGGAATAAAAAAAAATACATGCACCTATATACTTTTTATTGTGCACTCTTTCATCAGAATATATAATTTTCTTTTTATGAAACCTAGAGTCAAATTTTCATTAATTAGTGTAATCTGTAACTGTGGAAATAATTCTGCAAAGTTATTTAAGAAAAAACAACATAAAACAGAAAAATATCATTCTCTTATATATAATTTTTTCGTTCTCTATCCTCCTTTTTAAAGTGTATTTGATTTCCAGACAGTTTTTTTCTTGAATTACTGTTAATATATCGTTATCTGTACAGAACTTTAGTTCCTTCCAGTCGCACCCCAATTCAGCACGAAAAAAAAAATTGTTTTTTACATATCAAATCAGTCCATAGTAACTGGCGATACAGAGAATTGTCTGATTTAACATCAGTCATTGTTCCATTGTCTTTTGAGACCTGCTGCCTTCGGCTGATTCAGACTCACTCTCAAAATCCTTCACTTACTCCTCATTTACCTTCAAGTCTCTGGCAGGAGCTTTGACAATTCCAAAATTCTGGCTAATTTTGATACTCCTTCACCATTCTCCAGTCTCAATGATCTGAATGTTCTGTTCAGGTCACAAAACAGATGTTTTACATTTCACAAGTATTATCGAGTCCAGAAACTAAAGCACAGACTTTTTCAAAAATTAACAGATGGAGAACATTAAACCTAAACAAATTTAATGTCTGGGCTTGACAGATATTGTGTCAGTTATCATGAAAACAAAATTGGAGTGGCAGCTGCTCAAATGGCCACAGTAGACAAGAAGCAAAAGCGCATAAAAGTGTCACAATTTAAGTAAATGATAACTTGTTATCCCATTTATGAATGAGGGGAAACTTAAATCGATGAACAGCAATCATATGAACCACAATCGTAAGCAGACAGTCCTAATGTGGCCTGCTAGGTTAAGATAAGATAATGTTGTGGACCAACATATCACAACAATGAATTGTGGCACAACATGAAAACAGTACATGTATTGAACGAATTTCTTGCATTCAGCTAACAAAAGTGTTTGGGAAATAGAGGTTCGGTTAATCAAGATTCTGTTGCAAAATCAAAAAGAATGCTAGAAAATAATCAGCATCAGATAACAATATGATTTTTAAAATGATTTTGCAAAAATTTTGAAGACTTCTAAAAGTATCATAACATGTGGAATGCTTCTGAAAGTAGCCACCACCTTTTATTCTATTTTCATTAATTTGTTTGCTGCTAACCCATTCTATGAGCAACAACAATTCAGAAGTTCTTTCATCAAATCTTTCTTGTCGGACCCATAGTCTGGCACCAATTTTTATAGATAACAAATGTCAAACATTTTTTGTATCACCTGTAATCATGCAACACTATTTTTTTCCATGTTTGCTCACAAAAGAATATTCTTAGTAAATTTTTACAAGTAAATATGAAGAACAATAAATCTTTTTTTTTACAATTTCCTTTGACTTTTTTTTTTTTATTTCTTAAAAAATCTAAATGTTCAACTTTTGCAGGGATAAATTGTTGCTTTCTTCTTCTTCCTTCTCCACAAAAACATCATCAATTTTTCACAAGCAACAGATTTTCAGGTCAGAAATAATCTTTAAAATTCTAATATATTATTATATACTAATTACTACAAGGAGCCAGGAAGCCAAAGTGGCTTCTAAAGGATACCCATCCGTCAGTTTAATTTAAAACCAGTTTATACTACAGGGGCGGACCGAGCCATCGGTCAATCGGGCACTGCCCGAGGGCCCATAGCTACAAGGGCCACAGCTGCAAGAGATTCCCATATAAATTCTATTAAATGAATACTCTCAGTTCAGTATTTTGAATGTCCACATCAGCTTTCCCCTGCAACCCGGACTGGGTAAATCTAGTCATCTTAATTGTTCAACGTGTTCCAGAAATCCAGAAACATTGTAGAGCAGCTACGCTGGATTTCCATGAACTCTCGCTAGCCCAAAGAGGGATCAGGACGCGAACCAGACATCTAATTATAAAGGGACAAACTTTATTTGGTTTTTTACCGGTATTAATTTAGGTTCAACAGTTTGTATAATTATCCCCTTACCTTGGTCACTAGTGCAATTAGTAGTCGTGAAATCTCCTGTTGCGTTTGTTTTCTTTTACTTCTTCTTTCTTTTATTTTGTTAAGGATCAGATCTCGTTACCAGAAGAATTAGAGGTTTTTCAAAATAATTATCATCTTTTTCTTCTTCTTTTTTAACTGTGAAATAATGTCCGCCATCATTCCTCTTCCCCCGGAAACCTTTGCACGAGTCATCGTTGTTCCCCATCCCCTTGTAACTACGAAACTAATGCCAACAGTCAGAGCATCAATCAAGTAAAATAACCCGGTATCGATCGCCATTTGCCTTCAATGGCGACCCCCCGCCATGGGCCATGTAATGGCTGCCTGCCTCAACTCCCGACCGAACTGATTCAAGCCCCGTTACAAGAAGAAAACAAAAAGCTTTCGCTGAAAGTAAAATGTAGGATAAACGGGTAACTCCTACCTACCTTTCCCGTCCTGTTTTAATTCCTAACTCTTAGATCTCTTTTCGCGCATTCGATACAAGATCAACGGTAAGCACCCGTACTGCTGCAGATTCATACGCCGGAAGACACGTGACAAAACACCTGATTTACACCGTATCGAATAAGTTTCTGATAACTTCCCAGTTTTTAATAACAAATAAAATGACACAATTTTAATAATAATAATAATAATAATAATAATAATAATAATAATAATAATAATAATAATAAATCCATCCAGGGAATATTATTTGAATGAGACTAACAAAAAATATTGGTTCCTTTCCACTATTTATAAAAGCTGATTTAAAGTAATATCTACCGCTCGTCGACTTGATTTATTATGGAAGTAATAAACATATTTAAAGCTGATTTTTTTTTTTAATCAAAAAAATCAGCGGATAAATCAGATAGGCGAAGAGTAACCATTAACGATTACACACGGATTAAACCACCAGCAATTATTAACTAAATTAATTAGATATAGCATTTAACTAAAAACAGCCAGTTTTTGTTTGTTTTGTTTTCTTTAAATGATAGTTTAGATAATAATGGACCTGCTTAGTCTCAGCGTTCCGACAATTAATATTAAACATTTTATTCCAGCAGGAAAGTTAATTTTGCTGGAAGGAATTCAGATTTTATCACCATTCTTATTTTCATAAAATTATCTGTTGGAGAACTGCCATGGCTTAAGAAAGCCTTTTCATACCCTTGACGTGCTGAGAACAATTACCGAGACCGGGTCCATTTATTATTGTACTCGGAAGTAGAGCCCTGGAGCTTTTCAACAGGCGGACAACTGAAAAGTATTTTCACAATAAACTTTTTCGGCATCGTTAAATTTTTGTTTGTTCCCCCCCCCCTTTAATTTTAATTCCGTTGAATTAAGGTCATCTGATCTTCGACGATGTACCGACAACGGCCGCTGTCTCTCCGATGAAGAAGACGGTAAAGTGCTGCACCGCGTCATACGTAGCTAATCTACCTCATACTGAAAAGAGCTCGGATCGCGAGATGGCGATTTTCCCCGAACACATTTGTAAGACATTCTGATTAAATATTTCTCGCGTCCATTAGGCAGTTAGTTTGTCGTTAGTGACTGACACCGTGGTGACATTACGAGGTCTCGTTGCCTTTCCTTTTCTTTAAAAAAAAAAAAAAAGCAGGAGCCTCGAAAAACAAAATTTTACAAAGCGAAAGTAGATCGAGCAGCCAATAGATTGCGACATCATTTCGCACGCGCCCATCGCTCGTAAACTCAGAAAGGAACTGCCAAGTACACGCCTCCGGGCCGTCGTTTGATCTTTCTTCATTCTACTATTAGTATTTCATGTAAAAATACATAGCACAAAATTCTCAGCTCTTCCTCAAGCTTATGTCCAACATTCAACGTTGGCCTTCCAGAATTCATGGTCTGGGATTCGCTATACTAACTGTTCGACTAATATAGAAAAATGACAACCACCATTGTCTATTATTATTATTATTGTTGTTGTTGTTGTTGTTTCTCAAACGTGTGTACTTAACTGTTTGTTTGAATCATTTACTTATTAAACACTGTAAACATTTAATTAGCTCATAATGGTCCTTTAAATCAATTTAAAAAAAAAAAAAATTCTTACTCGTTTTGAATCCTTATCATCACCCGCCAGCCGACTCTCAATTTGAAGGGGAAATTTCTGGTAACAGATTTTTGTCGGGTCTAAGATGGAATTTAGAACAAAAGACATTATTTTTAAAAAGCAAAAGAGTTGGAACCTCGAGTTGCGCGAGAAAGAGTTAAGCCTCGCCGTTTGTTTGTTTCTTTAAATCGTTAACTAATTTAAGGACTGTAAATTGCTTCCTGGAAATGTGGTTAATCAGAGAATCTTCAACGAGTCATCCAAAGATGGGGACCGTCTTCAGTAGCACAGTTTCGTGATTAAGACAACCAAAACCTTTTCGCTTAGATCATCGAACTCAGCAGAGCAACAACAACAACAACAAAAAAAGAAACTGGCTCGACAGCAACAGCGAGTTTATTATAATCGGTTAACTGGGCAGCAAACAGTTTAACGAAGGTCGTCTACTAATTCATTTCCGTTTGCTCTACAGCGCACCACGTGGCGCCCCTTGAACGATCGACGAGCGGGAGAATTTATTGATACCGCTGGTCGGGTGAGAATTACTTTGAAGCAAGGACCAGATGTCAAGAAATGACAAACTTTATCTGAGCGACAGCTTGGATCCGGTTAACTGTCCATTTTTTTTTAGTGATCTACCGTGGAGAGTCGCCAAACATTCCCTATAGATACAGCAAGGGAAAGATAATCGGGTACCGGGGATAGAAGAAAAACAAACGGTTGACATTTTTTTTTTTTAAGTTAAGCGATTAAAATCGACTAATAATCTCACAAAATATACGCATTTAATTTTATGTCATTCTTTTCATTCAAAATAATTCTAGAAAGCTTAAGGTTGTTTTAGGTACTGTGAATACTTATAATTGTAAAATGCTCTTATGAATCGAATATCAAAGATAGTCTTAAAATGCAAATTTGTCTTTATACGTTGTTTTTGTTTTTTTTTTTAATTCATCAATATGTTTTTCTTCGATTTATTCTCTCTCATTATCATCGAATATTTCATCAAAATTTTGAAAGCCAAGGCGAGCAGAAACTTGGATCACGTGCAACATAAGACCAAGCGTTCCATTTAATTTTCTATTAAAGTTTTTTTTATATATAAATATACTTACTACCTCATTTAAATTTCAACGATTTAATCAAGAATTTTTAAATTAAAAAAATCTCTTCAATAGAAATTTTGTTTCCTTTTCTAAGAACATCAGAAAGTTATTCTTTCATGTGGTGCCCACAAAGTTTTAAATGTATTAAACGTTTTTAAACGTTTTCTCCCTATTATTATTATTTTTTATATTATTATTATTATTATTATTATTATTATTATTATTATTATTATTATTATTATTATTATTATTGTTGTTGTTGTTGTTGTTGTTGTTGTTGTTGTCGTTGTCGTTGTTGTTTAACTGAGCTTTCGCAAAAAAAAAGATAAAATAATTTCCTCAAAAGTTGTTCTTCAGAAACAAAACAACAAAAATCGCGCAGTTTCATTACCGTTGTAAATTCAGATTAATAAATTACTATTTTTTTTCCTATTCGATTTCGATGCTAATAATTACAAATCGCTAATTATAAAGAGCATATAATACTTTATTAATATGTTCCTTTTCTTCTTTTTTTTTTTTAATCTTTATTTGTCCTAGCTTCGGAGACTACCGTCTGCAGGGGGCTTCTAACTCTCTTTGAAGTGAGAGCGGGAAAAGCAGTAAAAATAGACGTAATGGTTGAAGCTGCTGGGTGCTGACGCTTCCGAGAGACGCGAATCTACTGCTGCTTGTGGCTGGAGCTAAAACCTCGCGCAACTCCGGCCAGGTAATAAACACACAACTGACAGACGAATGCAGACGAAGAGAGAGCACGAACTGTTAATATGAAATCGTGTAAGAGCCAGGTAACAGATGAAATGGTGTCCTCAAAGCGAGTTAATCCAGAAACGAACTGAGTCCGTTTAATTTATATACAGATGATGCACAAAAGTCTCTATCGGTTAACAACGAGGGCTTGCTGCCTTTTAAAAGCTTTTCTAACAGAAGGTATCAGTATATAAGTACTTGGTGAAGGTGCATATATCTAACATCACTCATATAAACTTTATCGTTTGCTTTTTAAATCAGTCCTTACGTATTTCGTTTCTCACCACCGCTTCCTTCTCATAGCACCCTCCAGTGCAACGCGTATTGGCGAAGGTAACGGCCAAGATGGCGACTGGGGATGCCGATCTACGCATCTAAACGTTCGAGGAAATGTATTTTTGTCAGAAAGCAAATGAAAGAGAAGCGAGACACAGCCACCACTCCATCACCGTTTGGTTCCCCCCGCCCCGCGCGCGCGCGCCAAGTCACGTGCTACGACGTAATGGACGGAACTGCTCAGAAGGAAAGCGCACAGATGGATGGAATCCCATGAAGTGCGAGGAATTGCTGGGATCGTTGAGATCTTAAACTTTGTCAAAATGGTCGGCGCTCCGTGGCGTTAGATCGCCGAGAAATGAAGCCGCTTACGCGGGAAATGGCGGTGAAGGGGTGGTGTGTGTGTGTGTGGACCACCGCCGTCCAGACAGGGGCTGAAGGGGCGGGAGGGAGTCTGTCAGTCCGGCTCTACCTTTTGAAAGTTTAAGCGCCGCCATGCGAACAAAGGGCGATCGAAAACCTCGAGGGCCCGGGAATGCGCATAACGCATGACGCCATTTCGGTCAGCTCCGAACGAGTAGATTGCGACTAGTACACGCATTTTTAACTAACGAATTGTCTCACATCGTTTCCGTCCGAGTTTAGGAATATGGCAGGCGCTGCTACATTGTAGTTTTTAACCCTCCGGGTACCACATCAGTTTTTAACTTACTTACACCACCCGAGGAAACCGAGCCTAAAGCGCTAATTAGCATTTGTGTTGGGGGCTGGCTGTATATTTATTCAAAACACTCTTAGTGCAAACCGACACGGATTTGTCGTTAGGAAGGATTTACATTAATTAAAAAATACTGTTTACAGCCCTTATATTCCTTAGTCAGCAATAGAGGTTTGAAGAGCAGTGGAGTACGAATGTGGTACGCAGAGGGTTAAATGGCGGACTTCACACAATTGTTTCACGGATTGATTAAAGTATTCTGTTGGTTGTTGCTTTTTTAAAATTTTGTTTACATTGTGGACATTTCTAGGTAAAGTAAATTCTTAATTTAGATAAGACAGAAGATTTATGAATAATTCTCTCTTAGCTGGTGTTATATATAATAAGAAAAATAGCAAAACAAACAGTCAAGAAATTAAAATTGGAATAGATTTGATACAGGAAAATGTCATTTACAGATATTGCAGTTTTTATGAATAATATATCTCTAAACAATATTTTCTTGTAAGAGAAACACATTTTAACTAGTATTAATTATCCGGTAGAAGATATTTCAAAGACGAAAATCAGAGAAGATTGTTTCTCTTCAGATTTCACCATTTTAAGAAATGTTCTTACGGACGGTAACACATTTCTGGATTATTGTGACAGAGGGAAGAAAAGTGAAGACTTAAAGTACTTGCAAAGAGTCAGTGGCGAACACTAATAATATAAGGTTTTCCGGCTGATAACCCTACAACATACGGACACAAGATTATTCCGTAGATTAACAGCCCTGTGACTAATGCAAAGACCAAAGTGCCTGTTACATTACGATCGACAGTACATCACGTTATCACAGATAGTAATCTTAGCAGCTGTAGTTCCCTTAAAAAAATCATTGAATCTACAAAATTATACTCAGAAAATCTATATTATTACTGTAACGTAGAATTGACATGCATATTTTTTCTATTTATATAGCAACAGTACACAATAGAGTCGATGTTAGAGGAACGCCTGAAGTCCACCCAAGTTTCTGATATGCCTGTACTGTTTATGGTTTCCATTCCGTTGTTAAAATAACTAATCACGGATTGTCTAATACATATAAGAAATAATTAAATTTTCTGATATCGCTCAGAAAGACTATCTTGTGCTGGAGGATGAAGTGACGTCAGACTTGTGCAGCAACAGAGCACGACGCTTTGCACCGTTATGTTAGATAAGCCGCCGACGCGACAGAGCTCGTCAGCGGGTGTAAGTGAGGCAGATGTCAGCATGTCTTCCTTTCGGTTTGTCCTTTGCTTGGCACATTTTGCGTCGTCTACTGCCGACACAGGCTACATATTTCCCACGTTTCAGGAGCCATCCCCTCAGGGATTCAGATCGGTTTTACAACCTTTGAACTGTCCTCCCGACGTCCGACAGCCCCCCCCCTCCCCCGTCGTGAGCTCTCCGCAAAAGAGGGAGATAATCCTGATCACGTGTCGGAACTGAGCTCGAGTGGGGAGTGATTCGCAATTCGGAGATCTCTCATCTTCGGAGGGCCTCAATGTTGGAGAGTTTGCCATCTAAACAGACACTGAGGAACCTGCGCACGAAAGCGGACCAGTTGTTTTGATATGGCGCCGGTAAAGCGTCCAGAGAAAACGTGCCGTGAACGTGCTCGGGGTGGTGGTACTCCACGATTATCCCAAATATGGCGAGCCACGCACTCGTTTTGCCTAGACGGGAAGAGGCGTCATCAGTTAATGCCTACCTTGACAACGTGCTGCTGAGGTAACAGAACTTGTCGACAGATCTGAGAGCAGCGTCGCCGATGAGTGGCGGAACCGTGTGAGCTGTGCAGCCTTTACGAAACGGGCGACAAACACGGAGACTCGTCGAAAAGGGGAGATCACCAAGAAATAGGCCAGTGTTCTTGGTCTCGTTTTCAATCTGCGAGGAAGGGTGAAGATGTTGCCGACAGATCAAAACCCGAATATAGCCCCCCCCCACCATTATCCATGGATAATATCCTCCCCAAATGATAGCACGGATGAAAAGAAGCGGGCGCCGGAACACGATTTTGCTTTGTGGCGTCCGCGACATGGAACGGCGCCAGTACTTAGCAATGGTCAACAACAGATACAGTCATAGAAAATAGAACGGGCGATGTTAGCGACAGCCTATTTTCCATAGGAGTCCCCGAAGATGATCCCGGTTCACGGTGTAGAACACTGCGAAATTAACAACAAAAAATAAAGAGGAAAGTTCTGGATTTTGTTAATTAGTCTACCGGGTATAGCCTATCGCTATGGCGGTGGAAAAGGAGGAGAAGGAAAGCGATCCTGCTGTGGTTGTCGCCGCAGGAGTTGTCGCCCTTCCTTTTATATAGATGCGCAATAGACCCGTCAACCGAATGCCAACACAAATATGACGCGAACTAGACTCTTTTTGATCATTATGACAGAAGAGCTAGAGCATCACCTCTGCTTTTATGTTCAAAACATCGAAAGTTTAAATATAAGGGTAAACTTCTTTTGAAATCAGTCCTACAAGAAAGGCACTAAAAACAATTTTAATTAAAAAGTAATTTAATTCTGTCAATTATTAAGATTTCCGCGGTCCTTTAGCAGTAACTGATCCCAGTTAATCTGTGCGCAGTAGTGCGGCCTATCAAGTGAAAAAAGAAAAGATAAAGCTTTGAGTGGGTCCGATTGTAGTAGTATATATATATGTTTAGTTCCGACGGAAGATTATAGTATACAATAGAAATTTGTCTTCTCAAAAACGGGGTTTCTTCCTTTAAATCGTTACCTTGCAATTGCGAACGTTTCGGTACAGAGAGAGAGAGAGAGGAGAGAGGGGGATGGAGGGGGGGAGAGAGAGGGAGAGAGAGAGAGGGAGGGAGAGAGAGAAAGAGCGAGTGGGAGAGGGAGAGAAGAGAGGGGATGGAGGGGGGAGGGGGGTAATTTAGGTCTCGGGGCGGAAGATGGAGGGAGGGAAGGGAGGGGAGGGGAGACGGAGAGAGATTCGTGGAGTCGAGCTAGATGGAGCACGAGAGGAGGAGAGCGGTTTGAGAGAGAGGTTAGGGAGGGAGGGGAGAGAGAGGGAAGGTTAGGGAGGGAGAGAGCTCTCGAACCTGTTCCTCGCCTTCTCCGTAGATAAAGCCTTTGAAAGCTCTTCTTTTTTCTAAACCTCACTGGTCTCGCGGTGCAAAGTTCTGGTGAAGGGGAAAACCGCCGAAAGTCCACACGTTAAGAAGATAACGAACCGGTCCGTCAAGCGGCTGCGGAGAGGAGACAGTGGCAGAGTCAGCGAGGTTTTAAATTGATAAAAAGAAAGGAATCAACCATCGTGAACGCTGAGCTGGAGGACGGAAGTTTACGGCAAAAGTAAATAAACAAGTCTCTCCACAAGTAGAATATCCACAAAACTGAAACAATCTACACCGAATTAATAATAATGGACACGTTTTCTCTGGAAAAACAACAACAACAACAACAAAATTCCCTATTTTGTTGGCTGTTTAATTAACGAAAAGATTTCTAAACTACCCTCCGCCTTCCAGCCGGGTCCTCCCGACTCTGTCTGTTACTTTCCGTGCCACGGTCCGTCCATTTACGACGATTTTTATTTAAAAAAAAAGAAAATAGAATAATAATAAAAGAAATAAAAGATTTCGAGCAGCAGAGAGGAGGAGGAGGAGGAGGAGGAGAGGATGGATTCCTGAACTTGGATGAACCCGGGTAGAGCGAAACTTCGGAATCGGGCTAACGGGATTCGAACCCACCCCCCCCCCGACGACCCGACGACGACACGACAACGACAACAACAACAACAACAACGATGATGATGATGATGATGATAATCTACTCACAGAATCGTGGTTCTGGAGCTGATGTTGCTCGGCAGTTCGGTCAGATTCCGGCCGGTACAGTCCACCTCGATCCCGGCGAGGTCGCGCGCGATGCACGCGCAGCGACGCGGGCAGGTGGCGGCGCGTCCGCCCGCCAGGCAGGTCGCCGCCAGCACGACGAGGAGGGCGAGGGGGCAGCAGCGGCGGCGGAAAGCGGGGCCGATCGCCATGGTCGCCGTCGTCCTCGCCTGTTGTCTCGGTGGTCCACCACTCAGAGAGATCCTCCGCGCATCGACGGCGGAGCCTCGCTTGATAAAAGTCGGCCGGCAGAGCAGCAGCCGATCGAGACGCGCGCGCGCTCTCTCTCCCGCGTTCTGACGCCGGGACGCGTCTCGCCGCTATCGTCTGCTACTGGTAAAAATGCACGTGGCGGGAAAACATTAAACGCTGTCTGTTGCGTTCGATTTTAACTCCATGATCCCCCCCCGCACCCACACACACACACACACTTCCTTCGTTCCTTTGTTGTTGCCGTTGTTGGGTTTTGTGCTTCTCTCTTTCCTTCCCGCCTTAAACTCCGGGGAAAAAAGAGAGAGAAACTTCCGGTCGATCCCTCAAGCGGCAGGTACGGGAACCAACCCTCCGGCCGGGGTCCTTGGTCTCCTCCTCCGAGGACAAACTCCCCCAGCTTCTAACTCTTTTTTTTAAATAAATAAATAAATAAATAAATACAGGAGACAGCCATCTTTTAATCTAACTGTTCTTTTACTCTTCTGAACCATCGTCCGAACTGACCTGGCGTTCCCCCTGGGCGGGTTGGGGGGGTTGGGACGGACCCCTGCCTACCTGTGCCGTTCTCTATAGTAAGCAGCCGACACCGATGGACGGAAGTGGGAGCACCAGTGGGCGGCGCCCTTACACTCGGGCCCCGAAAACAAAAACAATCGATACTTATAACAAACTCAGCTCTGCTTCTTTCGCTCTCAGGGATCCACCATGAATGCGATATTATTGTTATTATCGGGGCTGGCTTTCGCTTTCCGGTTGTAAGACATTGCTATGTTTCAGGGCTTCGTGTGAGCCTTTGTTCGTCCCCTCTCCTGCCCCCCCCCTTTACACCAGGTAAACTCGCGAAGTATCTGGGGCATTGAACATCTTCGATTGATTCCGCCGCGGTAACGGCATAGCCGGAGATATGCTAATTCGATGATGTGTTCGACCAGTTTGTTGTTGTTGTTGTCTTCTAACGGCAGTGCGCGACGACGTCATCGTGTCCTCCTCCCCAGCTACAGCCCCAGTACGGACGGAGCCTGCCCCTCCGCACACGGGAGCAGTATCGTCATCTATCCTTTGTCACAGTACGTGGTAAATTGTGGCGGGAATGTCCACGTAAGGTGTACGGTGCTGGGGATTATTACTCTTTTTTTGTAAATAGCCATTGGAAACCTTCATCCGTCGCGATTCTCACCGCGATGGTACCAAAAAATCGGGTTGCTGGATCTTAGAGCTAATCCACGAATCCCGTTTACGGATAAGCATGGAATCCGGTCTTTCACAGAGTCGGGAATCTATAGAACGTGACCACAGTAAATCAGATGCGCCATTTTGGCCGATCGACAGCGCTGAAGGGATGGCTTTGCTGGACTGCCGCGCGCTTCAGTCTTCTTTACCGCGTAGCAGCGGTTTGCATATATAAGCCGCATCCCCCGAGCTGACGCCCACTCGCTATACATTAATCCAGCAGTCGAGTATCTCCCTTAGGATGGAGATCTGTCGCCAGTCTTGCTTGGGGATCAGTTGGTCGACCGATTTTAGAGAATGATCTGGTAGCCTCACCGTCTTTTCCAGAACTCACTCTTGGCATTCTATTGACTGTCGGCCGTAATGCACTCGTCAGTCAGAATCTATTCGCAAATGCAGCAAGGCCATTAAAAAAACCAACAATCGCTTTTAGTCCACTATCTCCCTCTAGTTAAAGTGGAACCGTACAGGGTCTTCACGGGGTTTTATCTGATAATAGTTAAAAGAGCCCGAAACAACCTCGTGTGCGTCATGTCGTTGGCTCTTGCAAGATGATTTGCTCTATGCCATTTGTTTAGGTTCTGATGTCATTTACTTAAAAGAGATTTAAACCCCACCCCCACAAAATAGGGGACAGCGGCGGCAGTTGTAACACGAGTCAGTCGTTAAAGCTGAGGTCGGCTTCTCTGTAACCGAGTGAAAGACAAGTTATCTTATTTCCACACACACCTAGCGCCATCTATTGCCGGTCTTTTCACCGGAGCCAACCGGCGATCTCTCGATCTTCGTGAGTTCTATCAATAAAAACCTGTTTTTCAACTACACGAGTAACATTTCGTTCAGAATGTGTGTGTGTGTGTGTGGTGTGTGTGGTGTGTGTGTGTGTGTGTGGGTGTGTGTGTGTTGTGTAGGATGCGTACAGTGTCAGCTCGATTCTGTTAATATAACCGTGTGTTACACGAAAAACGACTTGAAATTATGGCAACCGGGTCGGAGACGACCGAAACAACTGTGACCCGTGACCCCGTGACCGTTGCGGGTGACCCAACCCTTCCTGAGCTCGCAATACGCGCACCTTTCAGCGAACGTTTGCGATAGGTTTCAAGGCGTCCACGAGGCTGCCACACCTGTGTATATGGCACTGAACTAAAACTGTCCTTCATTAAACTGTATCTTTAGAATGCAACAAAAAAAAAAAGAATAAAAACATCAGGGTGCCTTTTTTTTTGCTTTTGTGTCTTTTTCTAAACATTCGGATAAGTCAGAAGTCTGCAGGTACAAATGATTCCTGAGATGCGGGGGGGGGTGGGTCAGCCGTAACGATACATCTGCCTTACAGAATCCTCCACTGCACTATATACACCATCATGGGTTCTTCTGATCGTCATGACAACAGCGGCCCCATCAGCATTTCTGTATCGAGTTCATTAAAATTTTGCGATATTTAAGAAAAGTTCCGTCCGACCGGCAGAAATTAAGTCAGTCTCGGCCAGGATGCGTTGGGTACGGAACACACAAAGCGCGTAAGAGCACCCACCCGACAGGCGACACGAGAATATTTAGGCATTTCTTCTATGGTAATTTGTGATTGGAAATGTCGGCATTAAAATTGAATTCTAAATATCGATAACACAGGTAGGCTTTCTCTTCCTAAAGGCGCTTCCAGCGTTCACCTTTCCATTAACCTTTGATGATGAGCCTTCCAAGAAAGGTTAAAAGGAAGAATTCTACCAAGCGAAATTTCATATTTGACTTTGGTAAACCTCATCTTCAACTGGCATTTACTGATAAATACGGACTTTAAATGACGTTTATTTACATATTAAAGATGGAATTTACTCCAGCGCTTTATATTATTTACTATAAATCATAGAGGATATTCGGTATATATATATATAATTTAATGTATGTCTTTATATATAGCATAATTGTAAAAGAGAGAAGTCTCTTGCTGTCTAAGTGAGTATCCAGGAAAGGTTTGCGTGATATCTGTTGGCAGGGCAAATTCGGCCTTTTTAAAACCGCATTCCTTTTAATTGGAATGTAAAAAAGTGTTTGGGACATCAAGATACCGGTCACGCCTTGTTCTGGTCTGGAACTGAAAATAGTTAAATATTCTTCATTAAACAGATTAATACTTTTTTGTTTCGAATGATATTAAAACCTCCGTTCCTTTTTTCTAAAAATACGCATTTTCGTTGTTTTCTTTCCGCCAACTCTATAATATTACAAATAGATGCTTAGACATCTTCATCTTATGCTTTCCTTCTCTTCTACTTAATGTTCCTAAATCTGCGTACTGTTGATAATTCTCTTATCTTTTTTCGTTTCTGCTTTGATAAAGGTTCGAATTGATTCAGGCGAAACTAAAAATTACGTTATTTCACTCTGTTCTTGAGCTTCCATCACACCCCCTCCCCCCACGGAGTCTATCTCATCCCAGTTACTAGTTTAATCTGATTAGCCAAAAAGACACTGAGCAAACGAGCTAAACTTCCTTTGTTTGTTTTCTTACGAAAACAAGTTATTTAGGTGATTTTTTTTCCGTTCTTGCCGGATTCATATCTATAAATCAGCAGATGGCGTGCATGGCTCATCCTAGCAGTTCTCTCAAAGACTTAATCATTCTCAAACGTCAGTGGGGGGGTTTGTGTTTTTAAAAATCTTTAATGGATATTCCGTAAGAATGGTTTTCACAGTAACCAAGTACCATTTTAACAAGTGGATTTGTAACTTCTGATCTCCACGGTGCGTAATTAACATGAGGATTGCACGCGGAACTGAATGTATGGAAGATTACCAAATTTCTTGCAAAACTCAACTTGCCTGAATGACTGACTAACAATACTTTATTTCTTTGACTGTGGAAGACTGGGCCGATTAACCCATCGAAGTCCGGTTTTCTTTCTCCCTTTTTCTTCTCAGTTAACAAGTGAATACGGAAATAATTTTTTTTTTTCTTCCTGCCTTCGATTTTAAACTACGTGGTTGGTTACTGTTTTTCTCACATTATATGTTATTCCTCAAACGATGGCCTCACCTTTAGAATGCCATCATATCTGCACATTTAACATGATTTATTTATTTGCTTTTAATTCCAAGATTCTCCAAACTAAAGATTTTTAAACTAATTTCCGTGTACAAAATAAATAGTACTCCTATTAATCGACAGCCCCTTGTGTGGCCAAGCTTATAAAGTCCGGGAACACAGGGAGGGGGAAGAAACTAGAGCATTAAAACTACATTTTTATGTAAAGAGGTTCCTGTTTATCAAGTGCAGATGATAGCATCTCCTACTTCTTGCATCTTACGCGGGTTTCGTCGCACTAAACTTTCCCTCTTTAAGTTCACGGTTCATGTGCAAGCAAGTTTCTTATCTGGCCCCCTAACTTTTTTTTTTTTTTAATATATTTCTATCTTATTCTCAAATTTTACATTATTTCGTTGCAACAGGAAAGCAGCTGTTCAGACATTATTTTATTAACTCTGAATACTGACCGGCTCTAGTTTTTTTTTCCGTTTTCTATCTTTAATATTTGTACTGGCTGATGAACTACTGCGCGATCGATCGTTTTGTCTTCTTGACAGGAAAACTACAGTGGGCTTCTGTCAAGTAACGAAAATTAAAATTTACGGAAATTCCCCTGCAGTTAATGGTGTAGCATTTAACCAAATAAATAAACAATAAAATTCTGTCTGCTTATTAACAGAATTCTGTCAGATACAGAAACGAAGCAGTGGGTTCTCTCTTTCTAATTAGGGTCTTCCATCTTTTTCTTTTTTTAGGGGAGGTGATGCCGCGAATCCGCCAACAGAACTGACAGACAGACAGACAGATCCAGATGTAATCGCCACTCGACCAAACAGCTACCGGTAGGGGGCGGAAAGCAATTTGGCTATCGCGCGCGATCTACTTGGCCGGAAACATCAACACGTGACTTCAGAGTCAACCACAGTTAGGTCATTTTGTCCATTTCTTTAACGGAACACAGAAGTCTCTGATTCACTCCATAATTTAAAATAATTAAATAAATAAAGCGTCAGTTCATTTTAAAATATCGATGCTTTTTTTTTTAAAAAATGCATTGGCATAGTAGCTCTCCCGTCAAGAAGACCACGAATCTGCGCGCGTCACATCTGTGCAAGATGGCGGAGCACGGTACCCATTCTGACGCCAGTACTTAGAGTTCAAAACAAAAGGGTGGCGTTCTTCAAAAGAACTAGTTTAATAATATTTAATTATTTCTGTAGTGATTAGAAATTTTAACTTTTGCACTGAAACCGAATCATTAAATAATGAGTAATATATTTGAGAAACGTGTTCCTTTAGAACACAAAGCAAATCGATGTGGAAGGAAAAAGACACGTGATTAATTACGCACAAAATAGAAGAAAAAAACGTGATCGTTTTAATCCATGATGAAATAAATTAATTCATAGCTTCGTGGTTTTAAATCAAGATTTAAAAAAAAAGCTGAATGACAGTAAGAGTGATTTGAAAAAAAAAATTGATTGATTTTAGTAAAAATCAGAGTAAAAACATTCTTCTCGGATTATACTGTGTTCACCTTTTCCTTTTTTGGTGATGTTCAGACACAACCAGTTAGTAAACCCTGATGTCGTGTATCGCTACCTAAATCACAAAGCATCTGGACGGTTTTCAATAAATCTTTTCTATTCACTTATTTGTCATTATTTTTTTTTTTGTACTTGGCTTTCTGCTATTTTGTATTTTTTTATTTGTCTTTTCTATGGGTGCACTGCCGCTTTTCTTTGAGAGAGAGATGCGAGAGAGAGAGTGAGGGAGAGAGAGAAGAGGAGAGAGAGAGTCGAGAGAGAGAGAGAGAGAGAGAGATGGAGAGATGGAGAGAGAGAGAGAGAGCGAGAGAGCGAGAGAGAGAGAGAGCAGAGAGAGAAGAGAGAGAGAGAGGAGAGATTAGTTAATGAGCAGACAGTCATCAATAATCAGCAAAAGGAATGGTGATCTTATTTCGCTATTGACTTCATCTATTTTCTGATAGAAGATCTGACTACTTTCCTTCATTCTAGATATACAATATGTATATAATTTTCGTGGCCTCAGATCAGTGGTGACAGGCTGCTGTTTTCCTTCAATCTAAACCTTGGCAGGTCACCTCAGTCGATGTCACTATTATCATCAGGACCGGATCTAGACATTCTGAGCCCCAAGGCTAAACTGTTTTTGAGTCCGCAAAGGCTCAAACTAAAAAATGCTACATGTAGTAATTTATAACAACTGACAATTTATTTACAAACATAATATATATTATTGTAATAATTTTATGTGCTTTCATCAATAAGTTTTCCATAAAATGCTTAAGTATATATTTTTTGCCTGAGGCTCTAAGCTGTAGCTTATCTAGCTTCTGCTTTAATCCGGCTCTAGTTAATATAGTCAGCGCCTGTCCCTTCCCTCTATTCTAGTAAATGATTTATATCCTCTCCGCCTGTCATCTGCCTGTCTAGACATTGAGTTCGCCTTTAATGTTCTTTAAAAAAAAACGAACCAACTTCACTGACGAGGAACTGCTTGCTGTCTCGGGAAGTCTTCGCGGACTTGTAAGGTCAAGGTCGCATCCGTCAGACCAGCGCGAGAACCATTTTTTCACGTTTGTATTTATTTTGGATTTCTGAAATTATATTAAACAGATTTCTTGACAAAGCTTTTGTTTTCGAAACGAAAGACCCTCAACGGGTATTTATTGTTAGCAAGGAGCAGAGGGAACCGAGTAACTGGTCCTCGCCAACGGCATGGAGTCTACCCAAGGCAATCGTGGCGATGAACTCCGACTAGTCGCCACCTGGTGTTGAGGTCTTACACTTGGTGCTAAGGCGCGTGTTGTTTTGTAAGCAATAAATATTTGGAGACTGATGAAGTAAATACATTTTCGTAGGCTCCTGATTAACGCTCTCAGTCCACCAATCTTTAAGCTGACTATTTCCTGTACGCCCGAGCTTCATGGATGATTTTAATTATAAAACCTCCCCCGGTTTTCTCAGCGAGTTCTATCAACCTCTTCCTTTTCGGACAGGCGCGTATCCACTACAGTCTTCTCTTTACTACATCTATATGCAGGATAATGCTAACAGAAGAGTAGATAAGCTACTGTAATCCACCTGGCCTTTTGGAGTGGTTGACATCTAAGCCTTCGCAAGCCGGATAGAGGTCTGCACGCCGGTTAGTCCGGTGGAAGCCCACTGGTAATGCAGCGTCAACAAGGCCACGTGATGTTCTGCCAGAGAGCTCATCACGACTCCCCCTACCGGCCACAGACGGGAACCCGCCCAGTCCAACTAATAATGAAGCTATTCTTGGGCATTGTAAAGCTTGATGAAAATGTCTTGGACTTCTGTCTTTGATAACGGTTTAATTGTTGCTTTTAAACGTTTTTGTGCAGTGAAATAAATGAGGCGTTCACCGTGAGGCTGGCGGACAGCGTGTATGTGTGTCACGGCTCAGGTTTACGCTGTATCCGCCATCTCTTTATGTTCGCACGAACTTTTCGCCTTTAACTGAAGATTTTCTGAGAAAGGGAGAGAAGTCATGATTTTGTGGAGTAAATGTCAGAACTAGTATCCCGGAATGTCAAGAATGCAAGCAATTTCAATTAACTTAGGGAATACAGTTGTTTTTTTTTAAAATATTTTAAATTTGATATAACGATAGCCCGGTGCTTATTTTAATTAAATATGTATCTTAGACAAAAAATTTAAAGAATCCGATTTCGAGGTGTGTCTTTATACGATATTTTCCATATAAGTGTGAAGGTTTCGAGATATCTCTATACCGTTTCTCAACACAACTTTCTCTCTTCACAAAGCTGACCCAGGGAAACCTCGTAGTCTGTGATCAAATTTGACACACAAAAGGAAGCACTAATTGAGAGAAAAAAATAACATACTCCATTATTTTAAATATTATAATTTATGTGTGTTTTTTTGTGATTTAGAATTTTCCCCAATAAATTAGATGAATATAGTCAAAACCATTCTTGGCTAGATGTAAGCTTTTTAAAATGAGCCACTACAGAAACTAAATACAGCTACATTTTAAATTTCTAATAATTTATTTCTCAGATTATTTCTAAATTGTACAAATCTATTGACTTTTCAGACTAACTCTATTTTAAATCTAACCAAATCTTTATTCAGTACATATTACAAAAGTTACTAAAACATCCAAATATTTTTTTTGCTCGGTAACTTTTCACTCCTTATTCTGTTAGACTCCTTTTTTTTACCTTTATTATTATTTTATTTATTTTGTCGTGAATTATTTAATTTCTGTTATTGTACTGGAGACGTTCAAACAAACCCGGCTAAACTGACATCGTTGTACGAATAATCCGGCCGGGTTCCGTTTGAACGTCCCTGGTATATTGTTGCATGTCTAATATAGTACAATGAATTTGTTCTTATATATTAAAATGAAACTTTGAAAAATTATTACCGTTATCTTAACGAAGACAAAAAAAATCTTATTATTGTCCAATGTCTCTATACCTAATCGACAAGGTTTCTATCAGACCGATGATGGGTTTTTGCTCTTCTCTTGTAGACTCAGCAGATGACGCCGGCCAAGATAGAACGTAAGTATAATTCATTTGTTACAGCAGCCGTTGTTCTCTCTGAGACTTTTGTCCTCTGAACCGAGGTCAAGGCACCATCTCGCTGAAGACCGAACGAAATCGGACGAATAACAGGAGATTAGATTAAACCGCTTAGCGGAACTGTGGGGACATTTCTCCTGGAGCCGAGACAATTTCCGGTCGCGAGCGTCGTTGGTCCGGGTTAGACACTACAAGACTTCCGGTAGGGATCATCCGGAGGTAAGAAAGCCACCCTGACTTCTCTAAGGGCTCCGGGGTTAGAGAAACTGTTTTACGTTCTCCTAGAGAGGATAACCCTCATCAACTATAAATATATGTATACCCCTCATCATCATCATCATCATCATCATCGTATCTCTCTCTCTCTCTCATTATTTTCTCGATGGACACGACGTTCGTTATCTGCACTCTTTCTCTATTATCGAAAGCTATAAGAACCAAAAGGCCGTCTTTACAAGGTGTTTACACAACGCTAAATATTATAAACAGTAAATGTCACTATGCAAAGTTGGTCTTTTGTTTGCTTACTTCAGTCAACATAAGGCGACTCTTGTTAGGCGCGTGTTCTCCGTAAATAACTGTTATAAATGACGACTCTGCCCACCCCCCAAAACTACAGGTTCGTTCTTTAACTAAATACACTTCTTTTTTATAATTACGTTACGTAGAATCCGCCCTTTTTTTGAATTGGGTATCTTAAAAAGTTGGGTTTTTTTCGTGTAAGATAATTTGCCATTTATAATTAAGGGAGATAACTGATAGTTTGATGTACGTGGTATTCCTTGTTGTAACAAAGAGGGGAAAAGGCTGAAGAGTAATTGTAATTTTTTAATATTTAAAGTAAACAATTACTACTGAAATACAGGCAGCTTGATGTATATATATATTCAGTCTTGTAGTATGAGAAAATCTACTAGATGACAGTAGTAAGATAGATAATTAATCCTAATGATACATTCAGGCACCACTAAAAGTGAAAACATATATTAGAAATTTGCATAATTATGGTGTAAAATTGGTTATAATTTGGATTTAAATATCTGTATATTTCTTGTATTTTTAAAAAAAATATTTAGTGTTGGAGGAGGCGTGCGTGGTATTCTCCAAAGATGGAAACAATCAGATCAGTTGTGGAGACATCGGAAAAGTTCTGAGAGCAATAGGCTGTTGTCCAGCTGAGGTGGAGTTGAAGAATATAATTGACAAGATAGACAGAAGTGGCAAGTATTAAACCGAACAATACCACTCCTGCAGTTAATACCGCGTTATTTGAGAATAAAGGGAGTGGCGCCAGGATACAAACTAAGCATCGAAATTAAAGTGAGTCAGCAGGTGTGTCTAGAGGACGACGCCCTTTCAGGTTACCAAGGCAGCAGAGAATCCACGAGATCATCATCAGGACTCGTGTTTCCTACCAGCAGATTCCCAGCGCTTAGAATGGCTGGCTACATCTTTCTCGTGTCTTGGTGCTCCTCAGACGATCCTTGATCGGCTTCAGCTAAGGCGACAGTCACGACGCAGAGCGATGCACGAGTCAGGAAACAGATCTTTCCACCTCAGGTTTGCGTGGCACATTTTCAGTCGAAAAGAGAGAGAAAAAAAAACAAAAGGTCGCATCGTAACTGACCTGACACCCCCACCCTCGAAAGTGGGACGTTACTTGGCATTGTTCGAAAACGCCACGACGGCAATTTGTAAGACGTGTTCTGTTTGGCTAACCAATCAGAGATCTTATTACAAAATCACATGACTAGCGGGAGAACACGGGTGGGAAGCCATATGTGTCAGACCGAAGGTGGAAAGCGACGAGTCCCGCTCTGCGCCTCAAGGGTGTGGTTTTGAGAGAGACAGAGAGCAGAAAATATTCAATACTGTAGCGCCACGGCGCAGTTACTGCTACACTGCGAGTACCTTTGTTCGTGTCACATTGGGAGTACATCTGACAAGAGGGATAACTCTGGCAACCTTTAACAAACGCAGCAGGTTCAGCCAAACTGACACTTCCTACCCTATTTCCCCTTTCTTCTGCTTTATCAAGACGAGCTAGGCCGGTGTTACCGAGCGAAACTCATTCCCATCCCAGCCTTTGTCTGGCCGACAGTGTGTCAGGGGCTGAGCATTTAGTATCACCTGTGCGTAGGCGAGTTCTCTCTTTTTTGTATTCGAAGAAATGTAAACCATTCCAGTTAAATAATGATTTGTTTTTTTTTTAAAAATCAGTCGTAATATCTAACACTGACGGTTTTTTTTACATGCAAATTTTAAAACAAAAAAAAAAATTAAAAACCCGATGAAAATATACAATGAAGTTCAAAATTATAAACACACAATACGAAAATTCCGTCAACTCTTTTTCTTACTTTATTTTTAATGAAATGCATTTCTCCAGAACTCCACGAACTACGTATCAGGACACATGAGCCATTAATTGTTGTTATCAGCAGGATCTCTGTGTAATTATGGACTGAGAAAGTTTCCTATAAATGTTACATTTAATTCACACCAAAAGCATGATGTCATCCCTTTTATTGGAAATCATTTGTAACAACTAATTTAGCTAACTGGTACTTGATATTATTTTTATTAAATCATTATTAAGATAACTATTGCTTTTCTTGGCGGATTAAAAAATAAATCTTATATGTAACAAGGCTAACACCAGTTTTCGCCCGTTACTCTCACTCGTCGTGGGATTGCGGAAGAGCGAACAACCAAAGTAAATTAACTGGCTCAGCCCTGACCTTGAAGGACTGATAAAGAATGAGAGGAATCACGAAACGGAGAAAGGTAACTGAATGTTGCGTCTGTAATATGGGCAGGCAGCAGTGATTCACAGGGCAGGTGGTTATTTTGATGATAGTAGCTTGAAGAGATAACAGTCACAATTAATGGTTCACCTAATTTTCCTTTTCTGTTTATTTTGCTGGAATAATGCATTGCATTCTGTCAAAATAAAGTGTTGAGAAAGCATGTAATTTTATTTTCGTATGGTAACATATTTTTGAACGCCAGTGTATATAGATTTTAAAAAAACGAATTTAATATTGAATTATTATTATTATTATTATTATTATTATTATTATTATTATTATTATTATTATTATTATTATTAGTATTATTTTATTATTATCATTTTTTTTACTATTGTTCCACAGCGTGTTTTGTTTTTTTTTAATGTCAGGTAACAAAAACTGGTCGGTGAAGGAGATCGTGCAGATAATCTCGAGTAACTCTCTGCCTACAGAGAACAAGGAAGAACTGAAGGATGCGTTCCGAGTCTTCGACAAAGACGGCAACGGCTACGTCAGTGCTGCGGAGCTGCGGCACGTGCTGACAAACCTGGGAGAGAAGCTGTCCGACGAGGAGGTTGACGAGCTGATCAGAGCGGCGGACCTCACCCCCGACGGCATGGTCAGCTACGAAGGTTGGTCGACCCCTCCCCTCCTCCTCCTGAACGTCCCTAATGTAGCAGGAGGCGCGAGATCGAAAGCAGAGAAACCGATCAGCGAGAGATGATTGACGAAAACGTTTTCCGAGATCCATTTTCTTAAAACTGATTCTCTCAGAATTAATTAGATTTATTAAATTTTTATTTTGAGTTAAAAGAGAGAGAGAGAGAGAGAGAGAGAGAGAGAGAGAGAGAGAGAGAGAGAGAGAGAGGAGAGAGAGAGAGAGAGAGAGAGGAGATGGAGAGAGACTGAGATTTCTATGGAACCTAGACGTACAGAGAGAATTTGGGGGAGAGAGAGAGAGGAGAGAGAGATAGAGAGAGAGAGAGAGAGCTCTTCTCTATCGGAGAGCAGAGAGAAGATTCTCGCTCCGAGAGAGCTGAGAGCTTTGAGAGAGAGAGATGCGAGAGAGAGACGAGAGAATTTGTTTTGAGACGGAGAGAGAGAGAGAGAGAAGTTTTGATGGCTGGGAGAGTCGCTTTTCTCGAGCTTGTTTGGCTATTTGAGAGAGATCTTTTTTCTCTCTCGCGATTCGCTTTTAGCTCGATCGTCTCGTCTTCGAGCTCGCTCTCGCTCGCGTAGTCTTCCCTCTTCTTTTCGTGACCTTCCCCTGTTTGTTTTAATTTTTTTTTTAAAAAAAAAAAAAATCATTTCTAATTTCAGATTTTGTACGGATTTTACACTCGTAGAAGAGAGAACCCATCCGACCAGAGCAGAGTTCGCGAACCAGACTCCGTCGCCAGAAATATACACGCAAGGAATTTGTTGCGGAAATGAAACTTGTGTATACCTTTAACTTAATCTGTTGTTTCTAGTGTAGATCTCTCTCTCCCCCCCCAACCACCGGAAGTTTTAGTCCATATCATTTAATTTGTCGCCTTTTACCCGGCTGCAACCCTTCAACTGTTCCTTTTACAAAAAAAAAAAAAAACAACCAACAACATTCCAATCGTTATAGATTCTTGTTTCTAAATGAGATCATCGCAGGTGCAGGTTTTTCTGCCTGTGTCACACCCGGTCCTTACCGATCTTAACTGTATTTCTAACTCGTTCTAGATAAATCGAATTTTTCTAAGGGATGTGGAATAAATGTTCGAAATTTTGTGAAGTTTTTCTGTCATTGTATTTCTTGAGGACAGCGAAATAACTTAAGACAAGATAAAGGTGCGCACAACTTTTTAACTGAGCCAACTGACGTTATTATCCTCAGAGACAAACGGGTGGCCAGTAGCCAGAGTTCCAACCCCGGTCAAGGCGGGGGTCGGTTTGACTTACCTCCCCTCCCTGCCGTGATTTCTTCCCTCCACAGGTGGCCACCGAGATAAGTTATTAACAGGGACATAACTATGAATGCCTTGTACATAGGTGATTAAAGGGAATTAATTCTATAGGGAAAAATTTTTTTTTATTATTTTACCAATTTAAACATATTATTATTATTATTATTATTATTATTATTATTATTATTATTATTATTATTATTATTAGTATATTATTATATTATTATTGCTTTAAAATTGTTTAAGAAAAAAAAAGCGACTTAAAAGTCACTATAAATTTTTAAAATTCTGCTTAGAATATTTATTAATTCGATAATTTCTGTATTTATTTAGCTTTCGAAAATGGACATCGCTAATAATGTGACTTTTTTAAAGATCTCAGTCGATTGTTTTTCAGGAAATAAATACATTTTTTAATGTTATGAATATATTCTCCACCAAAATTTTAAAAAAAAAAAAATTAAGAATTTTTGGGGGTGGCAAAAGAACAGAGAATAATAGTGGGTAAAAGGAGGACAGGTAAAGAAGGAAGGGGTCGCACAGAGAACCAAGCCAACCATGCACCAGAGACCCGGAGCCGCTGTCTCCAGGCGGCAGCTGATGTATCTACCACCGATCCGAGCCGTATCGATGCGAGGGAACGACCTGCGTCGAATACAAAGCACCAAGTCGGAATGTTAGCGAAATCATCTGCAATCTACTGTCAGGGGGGCACCTGACGAATAGTGAGAGAGGGGGGGGGGAACCCCACGAAACGAAGCGACTTGTTCACTTTCTCAATGTTGCAGCCCCGTCCCTTTTCTGGCGGTGTGAATGGACGCGAGGCGAGGATGCAGCTGGTCGGAGCCGTGCCCACGCCCTTTCCTCTCTTTGGCTCAGTCAGTCAGAAGCGGCTAACCGTGTTCGAGCCACCACCTCCAACCCGGCGAAAGCTGTTAGGTTTCTCCGATACGCCTTCTCCTGGTTACTTTTTCCTTGCTATCTCAATAACTCCAAAGTATCTTCTCTTTAAAACGGCTGCTCTGGTTCCGCCCCGACTAGACACCAACCAACTATCTCTGCAGCACAGCAACTCAGAATTACTGATCAGTCTCCGGGGCTCGCCCATCAGTACAACTCCCAAATTTCTAGTGAACTAAATTAGTTTATACAAATCAAGTAATTGTTTTAACATCAGAAACGCTTTCCGACATTTTAAAATGAATAATTTAAAATCTCTTTTAGAAATATATTTAACTGAAAGAACATAATATGTGTAAAGGAAACAAAAACAATTAAAGAAGCATAAATGATACCTAACTCCGTCTATACACTGCAGGTGCGTCGCATAAAACTTGGTGCAAGGAACGCATTGTAAAGCGCTTACGATACAGCTCAGTCCGACCGGTAGGCTCATCAATGTCTGTATCTCCAGCGTCAGTCAACAGTAGCCATCCTGGAAATCTCGAGAGACCACGCGAGCAACTGGAATGGAAATAGTTGCATGAGGGGCGTGTAAAAGAGCTCCAGTTTCGATGTCGTCGTCTCTATCGAATCACCGAGACAGTTAGATTCCATTACTGCACAGAAAATTATGACATCAAGTAAAATAATTCTAAACATTTCCGCTCGAGTAATTATATGTCGGACTGGATTCTTGGGTGGCCAAATTGGCCCCGTGGTGAGGTTACTGGACTGCCAAAGCTGTGGGTCCATCGGCTAACCTGGCGGTAGATCCGATTTCTTCTTGGTCTTTCTCCACCGACCGGTCCGTGTTTGCTTCATCCCCACATTTGAAAATAAACGGTTCTTGCAAGGATTTTCCTGCTGAAGTCGGCGGAACGGGGCGTTCGGTGGATGGCCTTTTAGCCAACGAGAGCAGCACTACTCTCTCTTGCCTGGATAGCCTCCCTTGTAATGGCTGGTAGACAATAACTACAAAGAGACAACTTTAAAGTGTTTATTTTGTTTATAATCTATTATTTATCTAATTACTTTGTTAAAATGATATTTTTAATTTAAAAAAATACTCTCAAGTTGTGTTTATTCAAGTTTATATACATTTATTATTTTATAGCTGAATCCTAGAGAAATTATTACATTATAACTACTACGTAAAGCAAGGGGAGTAACTTATGCTTAACCTTTGTGGTCTTCCCAATTTTTAAAATCCATATTAAATATAGCCATAAACTATTACACTTCGTGGTATAAATGTAAGATTCCCTAACAAGACGTGAAACAAGATCTACCTACGTGCTACATTGTTTATACATTCCCTTATAATTTACCAAAAAAAAAACAACAAAAACTCAGATTACGGTGCATTTTCTTTACAAAGCTATCGACGCTAAAATTAGTTCAAAGGAGTTTAATCTTCTTATCAGAGAAGCTGAATGCTGACAGCATAATCGCATTCCATCAGCCGTCTTCACCATTTTGAGCTCGCTCTCCTTGCCTGGTGGCAATTAGCCATGACCGCCCGCCCGCTCCTCTTAGAAATATCGAGTTTCATCCTCAGTCGTGATTCGACCATTTATTGTCCCGTCGACCGGTGCTGTGAGGAGTCGCCTTCATTATTGGGAAGAATTTAAAGCTTCCGCAACCAGACGACCAAATGCTGTGTCGGATCGACAAGTACGTTCCTGGCCAAAAAAAATAATAAAGCATCGATTTCCGGCATAATTTCTATTTTTTTATCATCAGCATAATCACCATCATCATCATCATTATTATTATTTAAATTAGCAGTTCTCTTGTAAACCTGCCAGAGTCAGGCCAGCCGAGCTTGGCGCCGTGCGGTGCTCCACGTCGACGTCTTTATCTCTGGCAGTTCTCGGCTGAAGGAACAATCACGATTCTAATTCCAGGTATTCCCCTTAACAAGTTTAGAGCAGATACTTAATATACTATTACGATCTTCTTCCACAATACACTGGTAACTTAGCTTTACTGTATTAACCGAAAGACACGCAACTCTGCAAGATAACTCAATGCGAGTTCAGCTTCCCATCTCTCTGACCGGGTTACCCTCATATATCCATTTCCCGCATGCTTAGAAACGCAATAGAACTTTGCGTTCTTCATTTACATATTTCTTCTCTTGAAATAACCTCTTTTAATGAAAGATATCGCAAAATCCGCATTTACTGAAGCTTAGGCTTTTGCGACCAGCGCTAGTAATCACTACGCCGTATGATGTGCAGACAGCCCTCGTATCAGAACAGGTCTTGATTAGCTTTATTTTGCTTAACACGATTGGCCCCACACTGTATCCGCCCGTCACCGCTTCTTCAGACACCGTAACAGAGAATCACTAACGCCATTGGCCACGGGAGATAATCCGTATAACTTATGCATACTTCACGCAAGTTTTCATTCTTTGTCCGAAGGAAAAAAAAACAACAACAACAACAACCGTAGATGTTGTAATGGCCCCAAGGTATATTTGTTTATCTTTCTTAGATTAATTTAGTTAAGTTGCAAAAATCTCGTTTCCGATACCATAGCAACAGCCGCCGATAATAATTTAGCCTTCTGGTTCCATTTTTTTTTGTTTTTTTTAATCAAGACGAGCCGGTACTTTAATGAATGTACAGTATGGTCAAGAGTTCTCGAAAGCCGGGTCAGGCAGAAATATCTACTGATTCGAGACAAACTGCTTACGAAACTCGCGAGCATGCCTTCGTCGACGGACAACAGACTCGTTATCATTGAGACTGGACTTGATGCGTGCAAACCAACAAGGCAATCAAAATCATCGCCTATAGCTGGACGGTTTTATAAGACAACAAGAAAAGGCAACTTAAAATTCTCAGCAGAGGGCGCTGTTAACCATCAAAAGGTCTCTTCTGTTTGTTTTTAAAGCTCGCAAAACGGCTTCTTCTTTTTACAAATGTGGGATGAGGTAAGGGAAAGGGAACGGCAAAGGATCGTCCTCTTTCCCTCATATTACAATATATTTAATTCTCTTGCTATTCTGTGGAAATTCATTAATTCGCTGGAAACCGTTGCTTAGAGTAAAACACACACACATACACTCTCTCTCTGTACTAACGTCTGACGTCATATCTCTCTCTGTACTAACGTCTGACGTCATCTCTCTCTGTACTAACGTCTGACGTCATCTATCTCTGTACTAACGTCTGACGTCATCTCTCTCTCTGTACTAACGTATGACGTCATCTCTCTCTGTACTAACGTCTGACGTCATCTCTCTCTCTCTCTGTACTGACATCATCTCTCTCTGTATTAATCTCAGAGGATGAGAAACAACTGTTTCGAAGCCTGTTGTTCAGACATGTTCGTACTCCGGTTGAAGTGGACAGGTATACCGAGGAAAGAAGCCCAAACATGATGCTGCGTGTCAGCAGTTAATGTTACAGTAGCATTCTCCAAAAGGTGAGCGACTTTGGAGAATCTCCTGTAATTCACTGCCCCCCACTTAATCTGTGTACATTTTTACACATAATCCGCTGCCATTTCCTCTGTTCACCAAAATTAAGTGGCGGGGTCAACGGGATGACACAGACTGGCGGGTTCATGGCGATACCTTGCTCAGATCATTGGCTACAATCTCCCTGAAAACCGTTATTGTTATCGTGTCAGGGTTGCCAGAAGAAACCGTTTTTAACAGCATAATTTCTTCAAAATAACCTCCAAGAAACAGCCACCCACAGAGTTTCAAAAAAGATAGTCCATTTCTGTGTTATATATAAATATTAATAATAGATACATAAGTTCAAACATTAATAAAATTTTAAAAAATATTTATCTGGTTTGATTTACGAAAAATGATAGGCCAATTTTAAGAAAGGATAGGAAACGTGATTTAAAAGAGAGAAAAAGTGTATATTTCATAAGGAGATTGGGCTTATTTTTCAGGAAACATTAGTAACTAATAAGCATTAATAAACTGAATAACTGCGAAACAAACCATATTGTGTAACAGGTTTGTTTGCGCAATTTAAAAAAGACATCGCCTATAGTACTGTTGAGTCCTTGACAGTCTGGACTACAGACTTAGCAGAACTGAAGCCTGTCAGATGAAAAGCAGGCTGGCTGTCTCGTACATCTCTTTTGGCTTCATTCAATATAAAGGAGATGATCAAAGATTTCTGTGAGCCGTTTGGTAGCTTTACCATTGTAATGTCGTGCAATCTAAGTCAACGAGCTTTTGCCTGAGAGAGAGAGAGAGAGAGAGAGAGAGAGAGAGGAGAGAGAAGAGAGAGAGAGAGTAGATTACCAGGAGGCTGTCGGGTCATAGCGACTTTGTTCTGTGCTGAACGACCCCGTGTAGAGGGGAGTAGATTCGCGGTGAACTCAGAGACACCCACCCTTCCCAGCGAGCATCGCTCCCCAGCATCGGCAGGCCGCCACCAAAAGGGCTCGTCGGAAACTACAACTGTACTAATAACTGTAATCGAGAAAAAAAATAAAGGGTATTGTACGCATGATTAGACTACAAGAGGTATGTGCAAACGTTTTCATAATTATTAGAGGATGGAAACTGGTTTCAGATTCTGAGCCCTCCCGCTTCGAAGTATGCAAAGATAATTATTTTTGTCTCCAAGCACAGGCGAGTCCAGATATGGCTTCCATGTATAGCTGATTACTGCTCAGGTGTGGAGCGCGCGTTAGGATATTTTGGAAAACGCTCCAAATAATAACAAGAATAATTAGTAATCTTCCGTCTTATGAAAGACTAAAGGTCCTCCAGTTGCCCACCAAAGTCCTTACGCTAACATGATTGGAGTTTTAAAATCTTTTCTTTGAAAAGGCATCAATAAAGATGGAGGTTCTTCGATAACAGTGGCTGAATGTAAGGGACATTCCATCTAGACACTAAGAGTATTTTCCTCCAGTGACAGTTTAGCAGCAGCAATACTTAATCAAAACAAGTAGTAGGGGCAGAAAATGTGTATAGAAAAAAGAGAGACTAGATACATATATTCTGTCAAAAAATGAGTATTTTATAACTTTTACATTTGTATCTACACTAGGAATATAGTATAATAAACAGTTATTTGTACCCATGACCAAGAATTATAAGCTCTTTTTGGAAATCAGATTCCAAATTGTTACATTTTTCAATTTCCATAATTTTTCATTAAGGATTCAATGCGTTACCGTAACATTATCATGCAAATTGAACAGGCTTAATTTGATTTTATCAAGCAAAATTAGGAAATAATATATCAATGCCAAATTTATGGTCCCTCATGGCTTCATACACGGTACAGCTTATTAAACACTAGTAGTGACCATTGTGCATTTATATAAATAGGTCTTTCATTTGGGTAATTCAACCATAATTTTATTAAAAGTTTCACCAAATCCATGAAGCCGTTACCAGAGTTCTCTCCCCTCAATGTGTTGCATATTTTTTTCATGATAAACAGTTACACAGTAGACACTTCAGCACTTTTGGTTGTTTTCTTTTCTAACAATCCATCACTTAATGTCATTATTCTGTGTTGGGACGCAATAAAGGAAATGATGTATTTACTTTAAAAAATTATAACATTTTAACTACTGTTCTTTCTCTCTGTACTGACGTCATCATTTCTCTCTCTACCATCTCTCTGTAGTTACGTCATCATCTCTCTCTACCATCTCTCTGTAGTGACGTCATCATCTCTCTCTCTCCCCCATCTCTCTGTAGTGACGTCATCATCTCTCTCTCTCCTATCTCTCTGTACTGACGTCATCATCTCTCTCTCTCTACCATCTCTCTGTACTGACGTCATCATCTTTCTCTCTACCATCTCTCTGTACTGACGTCATCATCTTTCTCTCTACCATCTCTCTGTACTGACGTCATCATCTCTCTCTCTCTCCCATCTCTCTGTACTGACGTCATCATCTCTCTCTCTACCATCTCTCTGTACTGACGTCATCATCTCTCTCTCTACCATCTCTCTGTACTGACGTCATCATCTCTCTCTACCATCTCTCTGTAGTGACGTCATCATCTCTCTCTCTCCCCCATCTCTCTGTACTGACGTCATCATCTCTCTCTCTCCTATCTCTCTGTACTGACGTCATCATCTTTCTCTCTACCATCTCTCTGTACTGACGTCATCATCTCTCTCTCTCTACCATCTCTCTGTACTGACGTCATCATCTTTCTCTCTACCATCTCTCTGTACTGACGTCATCATCTTTCTCTCTACCATCTCTCTGTACTGACGTCATCATCTCTCTCTCTCCCATCTCTCTGTACTGACGTCATCATCTCTCTCTCTCCTATCTCTCTGTACTGACGTCATCATCTTTCTCTCTACCATCTCTCTGTACTGACGTCATCATTTCTCTCTCTCTACCCTCTCTCTGTACTGACGTCATTTCTCTCTCTCTACCCTCCCTCTGTACTGACGTCATCATCTTTCTTTCTACCATCTCTCTGTACTGACGTCATCATCTCTCTCTCTACCATCTCTCTGTACTGACGTCATCATCTCTCTCTCTACCATCTCTCTGTACTGACGTCATCATCTCTCTCTACCATCTCTCTGTAGTGACGTCATCATCTCTCTCTCTCCCCCATCTCTCTGTACTGACGTCATCATCTCTCTCTCCTATCTCTCTGTACTGACGTCATCATCTTTCTCTCTACCATCTCTCTGTACTGACGTCATCATCTCTCTCTCTCTACCATCTCTCTGTACTGACGTCATCATCTTTCTCTCTACCATCTCTCTGTACTGACGTCATCATCTTTCTCTCTACCATCTCTCTGTACTGACGTCATCATCTCTCTCTCTCTCCCATCTCTCTGTACTGACGTCATCATCTCTCTCTCTCCTATCTCTTTGTACTGACGTCATCATCTTTCTCTCTACCATCTCTCTGTACTGACGTCATCATTTCTCTCTCTCTACCCTCTCTCTGTACTGACGTCATTTCTCTCTCTCTACCCTCCCTCTGTACTGACGTCATCATCTCTCTCTCTACCATCTCTCTGTAGTTACGTCATCATCGCTCTCTCTCTCCCATCTCTCTGTACTGACGTCATCATCTCTCTCTCTACTCTCTCACCATCTCTCTGTACTGACGTCATCATCTCTCTCTCTCTCCCATCTCTCTGTAGTGACGTCATCATCTCTCTCTCTCCCCCATCTCTCTGTACTGACGTCATCATCTCTCTCTCTCCTATCTCTCTGTACTGACGTCATCATCTTTCTCTCTACCATCTCTCTGTACTGACGTCATCATCTCTCTCTCTACCATCTCTCTGTACTGACGTCATCATCTTTCTCTCTACCATCTCTCTGTACTGACGTCATCATCTTTCTCTCTACCATCTCTCTGTACTGACGTCATCATCTCTCTCTCTCTCCCATCTCTCTGTACTGACGTCATCATCTCTCTCTCTCCTATCTCTCTGTACTGACGTCATCATCTCTCTCTCTCCCATCTCTCTGTACTGATGTCATCTCTCACCTGTTTTCTGTTTCTCACTGTCTCTCTTTGTATGTGTGTGTGTCTGTCTGTATATTTCTGCCACCTTTTCTTTCTGTGCGTTCGTACTTGTTCAGAAGTTTGTACATATAAAATGAATAAAACTCGCGGGATGCCCGGTACTGGAGTTGAGCGCCTGTATGTTAAAAACATCGCAGCTTCTAAGAGAAATTCAGAGAACTGTATAATCGCCGCACCATAAAACTGCCATCAAAATATCGGTCACTCTGTTGTCCGTTCCAAATTGTTGCCGCACTAATGGAGAAATTTGTACTTCTCTCAGACCAAGAAAACTACCTGCGTTTTGTTATTTTCCTTTAGATGAAAAACTGATTAACAGTTAATTTTTAAAAAATTCTAAATTAATGAAATAAAATTAATTTTTGACAAATATGAAAAAAAATATTTCAAATTTACAGATGCGCACATCATTCGGAAAGAAGGGTCCAGGGAGGGGGAGCTACCGCTTAGGGTGCAAACTTTTATTGAGTCGGGAAAACCAACAAACGTAAAGAAGTAATAATAATAATAATAATAATTAGGCAAAATCTGAACGTGGAGCAGGCAGGTGTAAGAGCGAGAGAGAAGCGGCTGACAGACGGAGATGGAAGGACCCGTCGCCCCGGCCCTTATGCGGTCCCCCTCGGTGTCCGACGAGCAATCAGACGGCTTCCAGGGCCAGCAGCCCCGACTGGAGGAGGGCTTCTCCATTCGTTGCGACCCTGAGCACTGCGACACTGCGCAATGTTTACGTCGGCTGCTCAGAGAGCAGCCGATAGCGCAGAGCTACTTATAGAGCGCGACGGGCGGCAGGTGGCGCTGTGAGGCACCAGGTCCGACACGATGGTGAGTTCGCCCCTTCTTTTTTTCCTTTTTTTTAGCATCATCCACCCCCCCCTTTTTTTTTTAATGACTCGGGTCTGGGTCGGGGTTTGAACGACCTGGGCGCTCGTCGTTCAAGGAAGTAGCTCGAAACCGTCTCTTCGGCTGCCATCTCCTCCCTCAACCCTCCGCTTGCCCTCGTCGTGCCTCGGTTGGTTTTCGACAGATTGCCGCTTCTGTATGCTAAGTAATTTCACTTTACCAGTTCTACTTTCGGTACACACACGTAAGGGGCCTTTCGGTCGAGGCGGCGTGGTCCTTCTCCTCCCTCACTACACTGTGGTCACTCGGGCTCTCTCGGGTAACTACCACCCGATATGGGATGGAGACAATGACAAAAATTAAGGTGCGTGGAAAAAGGAATAGTCACAATAAATTCAGGGGTTTTTTTCTCGCCCGCTGCTGGTCCTTCCGTCTGCCCGGTTAACATTTGTCGTGCGGCTGTCTATTGCAAGAGATCGCCTCGTCTCTTCACATCACCCCTTTCCCTTTAAAGTTCGCCTGCAGTCACCCCATATCCTGCTGAGAGTGGCCTCAACCCCACCCGTAGACCGACAGGCTTCATGTCTGTTACTATAGATTAATATGAGAGGCTGACTAATAGCAACAGATAATTTTACTGGTAATATATGATTTTAAAATCTACTTAGAAGCTACGACATGGGTAGAGAGGGGGCCGAAGACGAAAGACCTCGAAAGTATAGCGAGAGATAGAGCGCGAGCGCTCTCTAGATCTCTATATGCCGAGATAGCGATATCTCGAAGAGCTCCGATAGCTCAAAGACAAGAGCAGATATCGATCGCAGCGCCATCGAGAGATAGATCCAAATCGAAATAGCGCTCTCTCTCTGCATCTACATAGAGCGCTCTTATTCTCTTCATATAGATAGATCTCATATATAAATATCTCTCTCGAGCTATAGAGATCGATCTCTCTCGCTCTATCTATATCGCTCCATATCAATATCCTCTCTCTTGCTTCTCTCCATCTCTATTTTCTCTCTCCATCTCTAGCTTCGTCTCTCTCTCTCTCTCAATTCTCATATCTCTCCTTTAATTCTACATCTCTCTCTCTCTCTTCTCTCTCTCTCTCTCTCTTCTCTCTCTCTCTCTCTCTCTCTCTCTCTCTCTCTCCATCTCCATCTCTCTCTCTCTCTCTCTTCATCTCCATCTCTCTCTCTCTCTCCATCTCTCTCTCTCTCTCTCTCTCTCTCTCTCTCTCTCTCTCTCTCTCTCTCTCTCTCTCTCTCTCTCTCTCTCTCTCCATCTCTCATGCCTTGTCTGTGTGTACCCTGCACCACTTAGATTCAACTGTCACCGAGAGCCAGACGTTTGGTTGTACTATAGCCACCATATACGCGAAGCAGAGGGAGAAATGAACCGAAAGTTTCGTCCTTTCACAGAGACGGATCCCATTAGACGTTGGTCGTGCTGTTTTTCCATGTGTAAAATCGTTTTCAGACATACGACTGCTTTCCACGTTCACCTCCCTCCCCATTCCACACACACACACACGGAGGTGGTGATGTTGCGAGCTGTATAGAAAGGCAGGCGAACGGAGGAATTAGGAGAGAAAGAAAGAAAATCAAGTCCCTTATTTGTCAGCCCCGCCAGCTCCTCCCGTCAGAGTCCCCACGATCTGTTATGCTGATTGAAAATTTTAATAAGTTTCAAAAGTAAAAAGAAAAAACGCCAAAAAAATTCTAATTTGGAAATTTTAAAGATTTAACTCCAAAATTCTTATACGTCAGCGTTAGTTATTTAACAACAACAGGTAAAGTTAATTCACCTGTAATACTGGTGTGTGTGTGTGTGTGTGTGTGTGTGTGTGTGTGTAAAGACTAAAGACTGACAGTAGCAATACGAATTAACGGATGAATTATGAACATTCATCGCATTAAAGACGGGCTTTACCGCCTGTCGATTGTTTAGGCAGAGTTACGGCCCCTACTTATTGGAGTTTCTCCTGATCGCAGCGCTTTGGAAATAATGGTAACATACGTGCAAACCAGGGTTCCAGCAAGATTTGCCATTTCTGCATCATCGGAGTTATTATCGGCCGTATACCGAAGTAGTGATCCCTACGGGACCTAGAGGTGATCGAGGACAGATGGAGAACTTTCAGATATCTGTATTATTCTATGGTACGGTTAACATGCCCCCGTGTGTGTGTGCATCAAAAAGATGATTTTATTAATGATGCGGAACATAAGAGTACACCTGGTTTGGAAGGAGCCTGTACAAACGATTAAGAAAATATAGCTACAATATTTTATGTACCACGCGTCTGCCTAATTCTAACTACGAGAAGGCAACCAAAACACTACCCTACTTAGCAAAGATATCCATCACTCGTTACTAAGGTGAACACAATATGAATAAGCATTGAACAGGGAAGTAGTAAAAACGTGGAAAATGATTAATTCTTCTGTAAGTCCAAATTAACGATCACGCCTCAGCCAAACGCACCGTGAATGCGACCGAGACTTCGAACCTTTTGTTAGCATTGTGCGTTAGAAATCGAAATTTCATTAAGCAGGTTAACGCTCCCATCTTTGAAGTTTTTAAGCTAAAAAGTGGCTGAGAAAATAAGGGAAAGAACAGGACAGGAGGAAGTAAAACCGCATTTAAAATCGAGAGCAGTTATGAATAACAAGAAAGAAATACGTTGACGGTGAAATTAATTTATTCTTAATAGTAAACGCGACTGGAGTTTTCTGTTTTTTTAATATGTGATCTACTTTCACTTTCTACTGCGATATTTATCTCCCGCAGGACGCATAAGACGAATGTGTTTCTTTGTTGTTTCTGATTTACGGCTCGGCCATGTCTCGAAGCCTTTTGGCTACAAGTAAGTGCCGTGAATTTTACCCAGGCCTTTATTACTTTTTGAATTTTTGTCTTTTCCAAATATCGGCTCTGCTTTTCAATTGTGAAGTTTCAAATTAACGTAGACAATTAAAGGAGACTATAAAAGCCATTCCAGATGTTTTGGTTAAACGCTCGTACACTGGAGCTCACACAGTCAATATTGGGGGAAAAGAAAGCATCATTTAATTTTGATTACCAGCTTCGTTTAATGGTTTTTGTTGTTTTACAGAGTTGGCTTTTATATAAGAACTCCTAGCGAATTTGTTTATCTAACACGGCCTTGAATATGTAATTAGGTTTCGATCCAGGTACTAATTGAAGGTTGGGAATACACCATGACGTTCAAATGAAGAACACCTACCTATAAGCTTATCAGGATTATGCCACAGTCAATTATGGCCCGTTCTGCAAATACTTTTTACGTATAACAAAAATTCGATTTACTTAGTAATGTTACGCGATAGAAAGCATAATGCGAAGACTTAGTAAATTCAGATTTTTTTAGACTCTCAGTTATTTCCACCCGCAGGAGTGCGTTGCCAAATTTCTGGGTTAAAATGGCTACACGTGATATTGCGCGTTGGTTAATATTAAAGGGCAGATAACTTAAGTTAAATTTCTTCTGACAGTGAAACTAGCCGTGATAGTAATATAAATAAATGGCATTTGCAGTCAATTCTTTAAAAAAACCCAAAGATACCAAAGACGTAGAGATTGTTCTATGATGAGTAATAAAGACTATCGATTAAAAGTTAGTGAGAAGTTTGTTCTATGCAGACATTAGCGCAGTAAATGCGGAAGAGTCTCCGATCTATTAGTGCCTGCAGTTTATGTAAACGACTGCTAGAAAATATGGCACACGGAAAAACAAACGGTAACTTTGCTCTCAGGAAACCTTATTTCAGTGAAATATCCTCTTTTTCATTTTCATTCCGATCCAAAAGGCTAATTAATATCAATGATTCACCAAAATGGCAGATAAGACAGTCAGCCGTCCTCGCTGGATCATCCATTCATCGCCTTCCCAATCCATTACTTCCTAATTGGACATGATCCATAATCGCTGTTGGGCAGCCGAACCGGTCGGCAGAGGGAATCGATCGACGACTTCTCGTGACAACAACGTTCTCGTCTCTGGCCCTTATTCCAGTCTTCCCTTCTGATTACAGGAAGAGTCTCAAAGGGGGGCGCGGCCGGTGGTCATGTGACCCCCCGGAAGGTTCGGTTAAAATGCGTCAGCGGCCACCAGTGATCGAAGTTTATCGATCAGGCCCCCCAACGCTCTGGGTGAACGAACAAAAACCAGCCGGTTACTGTAAAACTGGGTCTTTCTCGTATCGCAGTTCGTCGACAACCCCGCGGCCTCTCTCCTGGAAGCTACACCGCAATTTACTGCCTCCCAGTTTCTTCCAGAGTGTGGTGGGGGGAATCTAACATAAAAAAATTACAAAACCACGAAGAGGAGGTACTTTTAACCCTTCCAATTGCCGTTTGGTGAGGGCAAACAGCTTCGCGACAGGTGCCCGTCGAAAGTCTCACGTTGACGTTTCGCTGCCTCTTATATTATTGAACTAAGCGCGCGCGTGTTCACGGGTGTGCGGATATTGCTTCCCACGAGAGAAAGGGTGGTCTGAAATGATGTAGACCGCAAGTACTTTAAAAAAAGAAGTGTACATATATCTACACTGGTGTTTGTTTCTCTCTGGACACCCAAGGCGAGCTCCTCATTAGACCTTCCCTGCAGTCGGAACCGATACTTTGTCACATGGACCAGACGGAGAGTCGGGTGATTCTCGGATTTTGTGGGAATAAGTCAACCGGAAACACCTGATAGGAACATTGTCATAAATCAAACCCGTTTTCGGAGAGCGGTAGGTCCGCCTTAACACGAATCAGCCCGTCGCCCTGCAGAGAATGATTAAGCCGTAGAGTTACAGAGTTTATGCTTAGTTCAGTGAGGCGGGAAGCCTTTTTGGCTTATGCGAGACTCCGACATAGAGGAGGAATGTTTAATGTTGACCACTGATGCGATTTTTTTTGTTTTTTTGTTTACTTCTACGGTGTCATCTAAAGATCTCATTTCCAGAGAAAAGAAGAAAACCAGACAAAGGTGGGAAAAGAAAGAAAATTGCCCTATAGGTTTACACTCGGCCCACCATCCTGAAATATAAACGCCAAGACTTCTCCTATCTTCTCACCTACCTCTCGCACTGTTTCTGCTGACTCACGACCACGTTCCATTTTTAGTGCAAGGGTCCTTTTACAAATGCATTTGCATGCAAATATGGCCAGACTTTTTAATTAAAAAAAAAATTAACTTTCTTACCACCCGAGTAAACAAACCGGAAGTGTGACGTCTTCACTATTGCAGCCAATCACTTCCGACTTCACAAGAGTCCGAGAGGTGTCCTTATCGGAGTTGTCATTAACCCCCCCTTTTTTTAAAACTTTTAATGTCATAGATAATAAAAACCGTGCCTTCGTCATTACTGCTGTATCTGTTGGGGGAACTGGAAGGGTATCAGTGCTACTAAGTCTCGAAAATGTGTTCTCTTACGAGGCCGATGTTTTGCGCGAGTTCGGAGGTAGAAACGTGTTTGTTGTACAACACTTAACTTAGACGATCGGAGCCAAGCCGGCGCCTTGCCATAATTCTGATGCTGATGTCGCACGGTAGTTCGTAGATTCGGAACCGCGTACAAGACAAGATACTTGATGAAACGAAAATATCCAACCGTTTTGTTTGAAATCTAAAGATAAATGATACAGCATAACGGCTTTTCTTATTGGAAAACTCATTGCTATGCACTTTATATCAATGTATTCTCCTTTTCCGTGTAATTATTATGGTTACACACTCAGATTCAGTATGGCAGAACGTATTAACACTAATTCCTTTAGTTTTCGATTTTATTAAATTCTTTTTGAAAGAAGCCTCTCATAGTTTGACGATATATTAAATAGGGTTGTTTAGATAACCATGAAGAGTTTCTTAGAAAATCTGATCGCCTGTTGTATCCACATTTAACAAAGGAACAGATCCACATAATTTTCATTATTCGGAATCAATACAGCCCTCATGTGTGCGACCATTTTTTTATTGATAAGTTTCTCGGTGTTGTTAATATCACACATACAACGTCAGTGGGAGATGTTATTTGTATGAAAGACATTAATGACAAAAGTAGTTTTGCACGAAAACGAGAGGCTAGTATATCGCGGATACAAATAGCATTGGCTCACGTCTCAGCTTGTAGCCTGAACAGCTTGATTCACGAAGGTGGGATTTCTCATACGTCTAAATATAAATAAATTTGCATTCAAAATGTTAGTGTATGCTGCCGATGTGGAAAATATACGAACATATGTTGGTAAAAAAATTTATTCTAGATTCTAAATAATCTTAAATCGAAGCGAGAAGTAATCAGGGACAATCTCTGCGGATGGTTCTCTATCTTTGAAGCCAGAAGAGCAGATCGCCGTGAGAGTGACATTTGGTCAGGGCCAGAGTGGTTCTCTGGGTCGTTGTCGTTGGCTTTGTGGACTGCGGTGTTTCTTCGAATGTTCTGAAATCTGCTTGCAATGGTTTTGTGGAAACCTAGATGGTCGGTTCCGTCCATCTCGGAACCAACAGCCATTTATGTATTTGTACTTTGTGGTCTTCCCTCCTCTCTAGATCTCTGGTTAACCACAGTCCATTCTGATTTCGATACTCAGAAAGAAGAAAAAGCCAATAAATCAGTCATTTTACTTGAAAACGGGGCCAGTTACCCTAACCCTAACCCCAGCTAGCTCGGTCCGCTGTTAACATACATACACTTATATGAATTGCCGGAAACTTGGTCGATTATCCCTTGCTTTCTGCAGTTGTCTTCTTTTATTATTAAGCCAGAAATAGATCAGTTACCCTAAATTTTGTTTGATACTTTTAATAACCGGACCAGAGCGATCGACTTTCTGTTGCTTCAATAATTAAATACGTTAAAAATATCGAGATAACAATTTTGTTTCAATAATAGTTCTGATCGGTATTATCATTCCATCAGTGTATTGGGATATAGACGGTTAAAGAAACTCTGGATCTAAAAAAAGCATATTATAGTATAAAGGTTTGGTCTTTAAACATCTATGTCTGCGGCTGAAATTCAGTGACCCTGATAAAGTCTACAGTTGACACTTCAGGTTCCTCTGGAGCTTTTTTGGGCCCCGGTGGTGAGGTTCTCTGGTCCACATTTCCCCTCTGGCTGTCTGCGGTGTGTGGAGAAATCCTGGAAGACGGTTTTTGATGTCGATCTGCAGGCAGACCTGCTTCGGATGGCAATCCGGGTGCTTTTGCTGGCCGGCAAGTGTTGTCTTCTCAAATACAGCTGCTGTAGTCATCCCCCATCGATGTCGCATTGTGCAGGGATTTACTGGAATACCATCTGCACCAGACGTTTCTCATAGACAGGCTCCACTCCATACGGGATCTCGGCTCAACGCTTGAGCAAGAAAAGAAACGTTATAGAGAAAAAAAGCTACCTACCGGTTCCTTCAGTTCACAATCAACCCTAACCGACTGGTAGGGTTATCCGGTGCTGGAAGCCTTCCCTCACATACGTGCAGTGCAGTAAAAGTCAGTGAGTCATCGAGAGAGAAGACAGTCACCATGGCGTCCTTCGCTCAAGTCGCTGGGAAGCGTCAACGAATTCGCTAATAATTCATTGTCTTTGACGAGGTGAGATGTACGGCGGGCAGCCCAAAGGTCTGCCGGTCTCGAATTTCGCCAAGAAAAAAAAACACAACGACATGAAAAGCGGCGAGGATAAAATCAGAATAGAAGGTAGATTGGCTTCAAATGAAGCTGGTCTGGGTAGAATTCTCTGACTACGGACATCGAACGGTTAAAAAACCCTAAAAGTCTGTCATCAAACAATGGACGAAAAGACATCTTCACCGACTGACATAACTCCTTCCCCCTCCTCCAAAGACCATCTTATTTTTCTCGGTATTTACAGGATATTCACTATCCGAGTTGATTGAATGCTACGTAAAATCGCGTTTTGGAACTCTATGACAACCATTAAGGTAAGATTCGTTCGCTCCGTGTAAAATGCTTAAAAGCCATCTCTTTACCGTTATCGCTCTCTGATGTCGCGCTGTCTCATTCACTTTACAACCTGTTAATCATTCTGACCAGTCTCTGCATAAAAATACTGTCTTAGCATACATTTACGAGTGCTTTGGGATAATTAAGCTTTGACATTTAAATCTCATTTAATATAGATCCTCTGTCTCTCAAACACATTATCCCAAGAATAAATTGGCTCGAGTTTAATATATTTAGAAAGAGAGGAAGACGAACATATATTCAGACTATTGAACTTTAAAACAGACATTTTAGATCAGTTTTCGTTTACCGATACCTCAAAGGAAGGCATCTCTGCGTAGTGCAGCGATTGTCCGCTAGGGAGAGGGCCAATATTGTTCACTTACTTTCAAGTGCTATACGAAATAAACACAACAAGATGTAAACAGGCTATAACATTAACTTTAAAATGTCAGGAATCTTGATGAAAATACACACACATTTAAAAATACTACACGGTCTCTTTTTTTTTTCTTTCAAATAAATTTTAAAAAAATTTTTTTCGAAATACAAATGTCCAAATAATATGGTAATCTACTTCGCAATTAATTAAAGAATAATTCTGCTCTGAAAAATCTGTGCTATGCCATGGTGTTTCCTTCGCGAGAAGGAACTGAATACAAACTAGCCACAAATATGCCGTAACTTCTGGGTTTTCTTTTATCTGGTTCAAAACTGCACAAAGTATCACCTTTACTTGCTGTCATCGTTTTAATGATTGCATCTGTATAACCTACCAGCTTTACATAGGATTTACTTGGCATCTTCTGCTTTCGTGTATAATGTCATATAAACGCCACCTAAAGGCGGTTTTGTAGGTTCTCCGCGCTGGACGTTGAGGGACAAGTAAAAAGACTAATTTTCGTTCAATAAACAAACATGAAGTAAAATCTTAGTGTCCGTATTTTACAAATAAATGATAAAACGAAGAAGTGGTGTGCGGCTTGTCGTGGTCCGGTTTTCTTACGTCATTCTCTCTCTCTCTCTCTCCATCTATCTCTGTACTAACGTCATTCTTCTCTCTCTCTCTCTCTCTCTGTACTGATGTCATATCTCTCTATACTGACGTCATCCCTCTCTCTGTACTGACGTCTCATCTCTCTCTCTCTCTCTCTCTCTTTCTCTCTCTCTCTCTCTCCATCTCTCTGAAAACAGCGATGACAAAACATGGCATAGAATCTACAAGGGATCGTTGTTGGCAGAGGATATTCTACCTATTCAGAGTACGCAAAGAATGGAGCGAGGAAGGCAAAGGATCGAAAGTTCGATCTACAGAAGCTCAAATGAATTGAGATCCAGCAATATTGTTGGCCATGGGAGATGCTTTAGATCTCTGTTATGTTCCTAAAACTATGAACGCACAACACGGGTGCAGTTAATGGAAGAATTGTTGCCTGGGAAGTAGCTATCATCTCCACAAGGGTATACATAAAACATTGCTGGATGCACTGGATTGGAAATGATGCTGAGATACACTTTGGCACTTATTCTTTTTTCAAAAATGACAAAAGGACCCAAGGTACGCTAGCAAAACCTATCCAAGCCGTGATTGCACCACCAGAGTTCATTCGGGTCCACACGAGAGAGGTTAGGTAATTTGTGTGGCTCTCTCAAAGTGGAGGGGAGACTCGACAGACCTCACTACCTTTTGTCAGTCCTTACATTACTCAAAGCCTCGTTTCATGCTGATAACTCTGATCAGTTGTTTACGCAGCGGTTTCCCCCTGACATAATCCGTTCGTTGATAGGTACAGCGGAGATTGGTATAGATCAGGGGTGCCCAAAGTGCGGCCCGCGGCCTATTTTGCGATTTGGTTTTTATTTAAATCAGGTGTAATGAATAGGACTTGTCTTGAATCAAGTCTCTTCATGATGTACATGAATTTAATCTTATCAGATTTAAGATATGCATGCATGCACTCAGAAAACTAATGCGGGTTTAAGTATGTCTGATCTTCATGTCTTGTATGCGTATAGCAGCAGCAGCCATTATTGAGTTCATTTGCGCAGGTATCTGTGTCTACTGTCTGTGCGCGCCTGCATGTTGTGATCAGTGCCGTGGCCCCATGAGACAGGAAAGAACATGCAAATCATTGGACGAATCTGGAGCTATTTAAACTAAACCTATCAAGAGAGCCACCAAATTGCTCAGTCTGCCTTTCTTATCCTGACGGAACCAAAATGGCGACGGCTTGAAGAGGAGTGTCGACGATTTCAAATCCGATGTGTTTGTTTAATCTGCCGGGATCCTATCGCCATGAAGGATTACAATTTGAAACGCCATTACGAGTCCAACCACAAGGAGTATTTTCTTCTCGAAGGTTCCGGACGGATTCAGCAATTGAAGGCTTGCCTAAGCTCTCAACAACAGCTCTTTTATCAGCAGAATGCCAGTCACGTGGTCGCTCAACTCATAGCACAGCATGGTCGACCGTTTGCTGAAGGTGACTTCGTTAAGGAGTGCATGGCCAGGGCTGTTGATATACTCTGCCCCGAAAAGCGTCTCGAGTTTGAGAACGTTAGCTATCCAGAAACACAATAACGCGCAGGATTGACGACGACCTGTCTGCCGATATTGTTAATCAACTCTCGGAGAAGGCTGCAGAATTTGAATTTTTTACAATCGCCTGTGACGAAAGTAATGGCGCTACTGATACCGCTCAACTGCTCATATTTTTGCGAGGCGTTGATAAAAACTTTTCCAGCTGCTCAGTCTTACCAGCCTTAAATCTACAACTACAGGCAGAGATATATTCGATGCTGTTGCAGCTGCAATCGACAGTATGGGCCTCGATTGGGCAAAGCTGTGCGGGGTCACAACAGACGGAGCTCCAGCCATGGTGGGAGAGCAATCACCATGCTATTATAGTACATACACACCACCATCCAATACGTAAACCTTATGCAATGCTAGAACAATGCCAGTATATTTAGCCATTTAACTGGTTTTTTTGGATGTGTCATATTTATAGGACAGAGGGTCTCAGTGATGTGCACTTTAGTGCGGCCCGCGGCCAAAAAGGTTTGGGCACCCCTGGTGTAGATGGTCCCTAGTGGATGCCACCGTTAGCTGGTCTATTTTCCGATGACGGTTAGACTTCATTGTCCTGTCTAACCGTTTTTCTTTTCTTTTCGTCACTACATGTTTGCAGCCACAATTTTTCTCCACAGCAGACATTTCTTCCCACCACCTTTTACCACCGCTGATAAATCCAGGTGACCGGTATCTTTCGGCAGCCTATTAACGAAATTGTCTTGACGACACTCGATTAACCCTTCTTCGTGTTTCTTTCGAATGCCGCGATGTGTTTCGCCTTCCGCCTTAATCTTTTAAACTGATTCTAAATACGGTTGTCGGTACCGCATGGATCACCTGTCGCGTTTTGTGGGAAATCTAATTTGCACCTGAGATCCTAATAAAATGGCCAACTAGCAAAGAAAACTAGATTTTAGCTTTACGTTGGAAGTATTTCCTTAGGGATATTATCTTTATCTTTAAGATGCTTGAGTTAGGTGATATTTTCCCCTCCAAATCTGAAGAGGTCAACTTGTTCAGACCCGGAGAATGTTTCAGTTTAGAGTTCGCAGTGGTGTAGACAAATTACTGAATGGCGACGGATGTGATTAAACTGGCTGTTAATATACAGAAGATGCTAAATTACGAATCGTAGTCCAAGAAAGTAAAGAAAATTATTATCAATAAAAAGTGTTAGCTGCTAGAGACAGTTTATTTAGACCTGCTAATAATGCTAACAGACCTCTGGGAATGATTACGGTACTACTTTATAATAAGTATTTTAATATCTTATAATATCACTGCGCACAAAATGCTGAGGATATTCAATGAACAAGTGGTATCAAGGAAGCTTTACCGGAAGTTATCTACAAGTACAGCGGCTGACGGGTTGGTTGTTGGCTACCCGAAGTCCGTCGTCATTTATCCCAAAACGCACAGGAACCAGAATTTACAGTCGTGACAGGGTGGTCTGTCTACGCTGTCGATGGGCCAGAGAATCGTGCGCCAATCATCCACCTGGCACCGACATCAAACCCGTTCTTGGGTTAGGGTCACGGTTCGTCAGACATCGCAGGCCGCCGCCAGATCGTGTAGCTGCCGTGACGAAACCACACACACAACTCTGCCCGGGGGGAGGTGGCAGCACCAAAATTACCTACCGTCCGGGCCGGGGCCCCTGACAAACCGGTGGATGATGGTTCATCAAACTGCCAGACCAACCTGGTCCAGCTCATTCATCACCATACCGCTAATCTGGATAATCTTCTACCAGCTCAAACGCGGGTATCTTGAGGAGGCCCTCGGGGGGGGTGATAATCCGAAGAAAATCTTTCAAGCATTTTTCCCCATTGTTTTCTATAAACAATAATGTAGCTGAATTATTGAAGATCCAATTTTGGGAACAGATGAACAAAAGGATAAAATGGGGAAGAGCAGAGACGTGAAATTCGTGCCGAAAGTCATTTTATTTTAAACTTTCTCTTCTCTGGATACTGGACAGTTAAGATCAACCAAACGACGGCCTTGACCCGCTGGTTTACTCGCCCCACGTGGATGGCGGCCGAAGGCTCAATCTCCACGTGTTACGGAGCCAAAGCCACCCCGAGCCACGGTTCCTCCACAGTTTTACGGTGGTGCCGGCGGCCTTTCTTTTACTTCCTCGGGACACGGACACTGCCAAACCCTTCGAGATGCTGCTGCCAGTAGTGCAACCCGACCCCGCCACTTCCAACTGCCGTCCTCGCCTGTCGCGAAAATCCGTTGCCCACCTTATCTGGAGATGCAAGGAAAAAGATTAAAACAGAGAAAAGAAGCTAACGCCGACTCTTTTTCATCGTCAGAATTCTACGATCCGTCTCAGAAGCCGAATCGTTTTATATATCGCATTGGTAACCCCACACACTTATTCCAGGACCTTTGTGGAGCACATTTAACGCTTATTCGCCCTTGAGAGGTTGTGGAAGATTCTTTCATTGCCAGAACCTGTAAAAACAAACGATAATAAATAACTGGCATAACCATTAACAAGCTTAACCCTGCATATCGCCTCTAGTAGCATAGTGTCGAGTTATTTCCCCATTTTATTCTGGCAGATTATAAAGTACGAAGAACTCGTGAAATTTCAGAATGCATTACCAGGGAAATGGATCAGCCAGGGGCGTACGCGAATAGACCTGCTGCACGGCTGTATCAGTAAATTGTACATAATGGTGAAATCACCAGAATGATTAATAGAAGTCCAATAATGGAACTTTGTCTCAAACTTCTTGTATCTTCACGTTTTCCAATTGTCTTATTAGTAAAGAACCGTCACTAACTCACAGATTATTAGATTTTCCTATTGTACGGTGTATTTTTTTGTTGAAGGAAGCATTTTAAAAATATAGTAAAGAGACAAGCTGCAACTATGTAAAGTTTAGGATGTCTGACTCATATTTTAAACTTTCGATCAAATAAATCTATAGAAGAAAGTATTTTCTTCTTTCTTTCTTTTTTGCTTTGCTTTTTAATGGATTACAAATATTTCACTTTGGTCTGGTCTGTTTCCGGAAATTACTCTTAGACATCTTATATTATTTTACTCCTCGCGAGATTTAAAGTTACTGGCACGTTCTTCAGCTGTTGTATCTACAAATACATGGGACAACATTTCCTACCACACTAATACGGTAAAAATAAAAGTAAGTGGAGTCTGTCTCTACCTGATATGTAATGAGATCTGGGTTGTTTACTGAAAGAATGCTATGCTTTTGCTTTTGTATTTTTGTCTAGCGATAATGTGAAAACGAATTTTCCCTGTTTTAAAAAAGCTAATCGTAAATCTCTGTAAATAGTGAAGATTCAATCATTAATTAACGGATTTTAAATTCCTTGATTTATTCATCTTCTTAACAGGCAGAGCAGTTGAATGAAGAACAGATAGCAGGTAAGTTCTCACGTGACCAAGTTTACGACCTTTACAAAAATAAGAGAAAATACGCAAATCGAAACGTAAAATTCGTTAAAAAAAAAACGCAAATATAAATTAACTTATTTTGGTACCGAAAGCCATTTCTCAAATTACTAAGGTTTTACCGCAGCAATTATTCGTTCAGAAAGTTCTTTATGATAAAGGTGTTTTATTCGGAATGAAACCTCAGAAACAGTTGTTTAATAATCACTGGGCGCACAGACTCGTTTTATCGAAATCCGTCCCACAATGCACCTAGAGGTTTAGTTTCTGAACAAATTCCCGAGCGATGCTGATGGATCGGACGGAAGTCACAGCTCCTTCGCAGATGATTCGATTCGACTGCCCAGAGCCCCATCTTGAGCCCCTCGACATGACGGAAAGACCGCAATACTCGTCGTATCGGTAAGTTTGCTCCGCTGGGCGGCGCCACACCCATACACGACGGCTGCCTGAGAGATGTGAAGAACTGGTCTTATCGGGAAGAAAACGGCAGGGCTACAAAGGTCAGGAGAGCCCGATGGGATTTAATGGTTCACACAGTCATCTGCCCATGTCCCGCCACATTTGTGGCCGACTGTCGGAGCTCGGTCTCCACGCTTCTCTGCGCAGCACGGAGGGTTCATCCTGTTGGATATGGACGTCGAGGGCGCGGCCGAACCCTTGTCTTACGAGGGGCACTAGGCAGTCGACAGCGGATCATCCGGCGTCAGGCTTTCTGCTTTCGATATCCCTCGGATGCCAACCGTGCAGGTCTTTTCAAAATTCGTCAGTTGCTGCGAACCTCCAGGGCGTAACGTGGCGACCGTCTGCAGATGAACGAAGATGAGGCTGCATCATTTAATGCGCTTGACAGGGTTAATAACTGCGGACGCCTTACTTGACTGAATCTTTAAATGGTGTATGATATTCTGTTTGTTTGTGGGACGGTTATTCGCGTATTTAAGCAGCAGGAATTCTATAGCATCAAAAGATGTTGCGTCCGAGATACACTCCAGATGCCTTTCGTTGTCTGCAGATGAACGAAGATGAGGCTGCATCATTTAATGCGCTTGACAGGGTTAATAACTGCGGACGCCTTACTTGACTGAATCTTTAAATGCTGTATGATATTCTGCTTGTTTGTGGGACGGTTATTCGCGTATGTAAGCAGCAGGAATTCTATAGCATCAAAGGATGTTGCGTCCGAGATGCACTCCAGATGCCTTTCGTTAAAGGCAGGTGAAACCATACTTTATAAATGGATGCAATTTTTTTAAAAAATAATAATAATAATTTTTTTTCGAACGAAATTAAAAGAACTATGAAAAGAGAACTTTGGCTCGCCTTAATGTCTGCAAGATGTTTCTCGTTCTAAAATCTTTTCAATTAGGATTTAAGGAAGCATTCAACTTGTTCGATAAAGATGGCGATGGGGCCATCACGATTAAGGAGCTTGGGACAGTGATGCGGTCTTTAGGACAGAACCCAACGGAAGCAGAGTTGCAAGATATGATAAACGAAATGGATGCAGACGGTAAGATATTTCGTTTGTATAGATCAAAAAGTACACATTCAGACACAGGGCACGGCTCCCCTTTATTCTTTTCTCTGCATAAATTAAAACCAACATCTCGTTAGTGCTAACAAACTCGACTGGTATGTAAAGGGTGTAGACGCTGACATCAGATGACGCGAAGTAATATAGTCATTAGAGACACAAGGGCTAAAGAATGCATTTAGTTAACGCTACCCGTAAAAGAGAACGAATATCACATCAGGGTTAAGAGGCATATTTAGCGGTGACACGACTTACGATATATCACAAAGTAGTCAGTACTCGTTCGTTACAAGGAAAGAATCTGAAACGTTTTTTCCACGATTACCTGGTGGTTTTACCACAAAAAGTTCTCGATTTGATTCCAATATTAAAATTACTAATCGCGAGTGATCAGACGCAGAGGAAAATATTAATTAAACGGTAACATATAACTACTTTAGGTCTACCTTATGATTTTAAGCTTTTATTGGGAACCCATTGAGACGTAACGCAAAAAGCCCATCGTCAACCGGCGCTCGTAGAATGGACGATTCTTCGTTTTCGGTTAGCATCAAAACAGATTATAAAAAATAAAACCGATTGTCTCTGAAACAGGAGTGATAACTAAATATTTAAAAAATGAGTAACGGGAGTCGATAGTGGCGCTATTGTCTCCGGTCTGCTGGCCTTTTGCAGCAGCAGCCTCTTTACTCTTTGAGAGTTATTTTGTCTCGAAGGAAATCGTTTATTTTCGCGTCTCCCCCCTCTCACGTGCTACATGTCTCGCCGATAACAACAGGCAGCGGGACCATCGACTTCGCAGAATTCCTCACCATGATGGCGAAGAAGGTGAAAGATAGCGATGCGGAAGAGGAGCTGAAGCAAGCATTCCTCGTCTTCGACAAGGACGAGAACGGATTCATCAGCGCCGCGGAACTACGGCACGTGATGACCAACTTGGAGGAGAGGCTGACGGACGAGGAAGTGGACGAAATGCTACGAGAGGCGGATACTGATGGCGATGGGCAGGTTAATTACGAAGGTGAGCAAGAAACGAAGCTTGTCGGTGTAAAATGTTAAGCAGCATTGAACTAGAGAGATATAAACATGTTCTGTACTTTTATCCGGTTATTTGTAAAAAAAATTTCTCAAAATAATTTACTTTATATTTTATTTTCACTTTAAATCGAATTTGTTGCCGTATTTAGTGAGGTTTGGTTTCTCTAAGATATCTGCTACTTTATCTTATATCAATCTATTTTAAAAAAGAATAAAATACGTTTATTTTCAAAGATTTTAATTACAAAATGATGCCCGACACATAATTATACGGATTTACAATTACTTTTTAAAATATTGTATCGTGTTGGGTAAAATGAGTGATTTTAAGATTTTTTTAAAATTACGATAAAAGTTGTAATGAGAAATTTTAATTTTAAGTTTCGCTCTTTTCTTATTAAAACAACAAAAAAAATGTGAATTAAAATTGGAAATGGACCAGTAACTGTACATTTTTAATTAACCAAAAGGATTATATTGTTTTATTTCCATGTAACTATATTTTAAATATTTACTCGTATAAGAGTAGTAAATGAGAAAACAATAAAACTAAATAAGGAGATAAGCAATTGTTAGCTTTCACCAGATGAACCAGGGTCCCTGCTGCAGAGGAGTCGTCATCATCAGGTGCTTTTTGGCCAGAGCTGATGATGTTGCACGTGTTCTGTATGTTCATACTTCTGAATAAAATCCCAGTTGATACGAAACACGACCATAAGATCAGACCATTATCTTCGGAAAACAATGGTGTATAATATTGCGACGAATTACAAGGATAATGCATATTTTACCTGGATTTTTCACCGCACATCATTTTAAAACTAATAACTTTAGTTTTAACATCGGGTGCCCGACTTGAGCTCAGAACGACAGCGTCAAAGCTCTTGTTTTCTCAGAGCCACCACCATGCGACAGTTATTGATATACGATTTTAATGGCCTGTTTGAAGTCTCGGGTGGGGGAGAGATAAAATGGATGTGATGCGACGCCTGAGCGACCTCAATGAACGCGGATCATTTAAAGAACCAAATTATTTAATGTATGGCCATGCAGTCTGCTTAATTGTCTTTGCTGCGCATGCGCCCATTTTTTAAATGTATATTACGTGACATCGACGATTCTCTTTAAACGCACAGTAGCGGAACTAATTATGGAAATAGAAGAAAAACTGGGTATAAAATGCAGACAAGCACGTGATATAGTTCACTGTGATTGATTTTCATGCAGGCGGTGAGAAAGTGACGCACCTTCCGAAATACTATAAAATTATAGGCATTGATCTCACGTGGTGCGGCGAATACTACGGCTCCTGGGAAGGAAATATCAATGACAAGCGTGTAGACATTGAAGTCTCAGCTCAGCTTGGCATCATATTTCAGAAGGAGCTGTATACCAGACTCTGAGATAGATACGTAGGTGATGTTGAGCGCCCCGGGAGGGGGGGGTATGTTCTCTACTCACGTAGAGATCACGCAAATGACTTAACTGCAAGTACAGATGCTAACGTTTGTTCAGGAACAGTATGATGCTCGTGAGCGAGGGGTGGTCTCCGTGCCCGAAAACTGTTGCTGAGGAGAAGTAACCTAAAGGCAAGGCTAAAGTGGACACCGTACAGCAGATGCAGTGGAGCGTGGAGTGTGTCAGTACAAGCATGAGGTTGCAAATCAGCTGAGTGTTTCGAAAATTTACATAAAGTCAAAGGTACACCGACTTCCGACAGGTGAGGTTCTGATCCATGATACCGTTCCGTCAAGAAACTGACCGAGTGGATCCAAGATGTCATTGATCCCCGCATTCAGCCAATACGGTGGAAAGCTATCTGGAACGTATAGAAACTGACGGAAAACTCGCAAAGATGCTTCGGCCCGCCCAATGTTCTGATATGGAACCACTGAGGCCGCATTAGGTTACATGGCTACTTAAGTACCTTTGGATCGATTGTGTGAAACTGCTACAGAATATTTAGAACCCTATTTCACAGTCAGACATTAATAGCCTGCCTGGAAGCGTGGAAAGGAGGGGCCATACTCTGTATATAGCTAAGAGCTCGCACACCGAATACTGATGCACTCAGTGTACAACCTATTCCTTTTGTTTTTGTATATGTTCTATAATAATATTTTGTATGTGTATTATATAGGTCTTTTGGTTTCAATTACTCATTTGTGCACATATTGTTTTCGCATGAATTAACAGATTTTGTGATTTTACTACTGTTTAATTTTAATTTTATTTATTCAGGATACCCCCCAAAAAAAAAACCGTTACGTAATTTAAAGTAATCAGAGGGAGTTGAAAACTTCTATAAGTCGATCTCTGTAAAACACCTATGCAGATCTTTTCTCTGTTATCATTTACACAAATCCCTTGTTCCTTTTTTTCTTCCCAAAATCATTATAAGTATCTGTGATGTGTGGTTTCCTTTAACTTATTTGTTATCCGATTCATTGTCTGGTGTATTCTCCGCGCACTTGTTCTGTAGAGTTTGTGAACATGATGACGTCGAAGTAGAGGAAGTCGCTTCGCTGCCAACCATCGACTTGTGACAACCGACCCTTCTAAGATGAAAACTCAGTCAAATGCAGTATGTAAATTGCTATTTAACTAATTACACTGGTCAACAAAATTAAATGTATTATACTCATTATGAATGCAAACCAACTTTTTTAGACTAATTTTTCATGCTGATTTCAAAATTTCACTCCATTTGTATGCAGCACGTATCAGTTTTTCAGTAGATACATGCAAATATTTACATATTTGTATATATGAAATCATTAACGTAATAAATAAGGACATATTATTTTTAGAAAGTAAATGAGTTTATTGAGTTAGAAATCATCACTATCATTCTACAAAGAGTGAATACACAAAAAATGGGTCAGACAAAACAGACAAAGTTAGAACAACAGAGTTAGAAACATTGTGATTTGGATTTCCTGCGGTGTTCCTGATCTGGTTGATCACGGTAAAGTGTCCAGCAGTAGTCAGCCAGCATACTGTCATTCCAGAAGCCTTGGTACCGTTTCTCCATAGCACTAATGTCCTGGTGAAATCTTTCACCATGTTCATCAGACACTGCTCCAAGGTTATCTGCGAAGAAATCCAGATGGGAGTCCAAGAAGTGAACTTTCAGTGACATGCGACAACCCATTGCTGAGTAACATTTCAGAAGATTCTTGATGCCATCCTTGTAGTCCATTGCCTTCTTGTTGCCCAAGAAATTCTCACAGATCCAATTGAAAGCATTCCAGGCAGGCAGTTCCAGTTCATCCAGTGTTGTCTTGAAGTTGACATCTTTGAGTACTTCTCTAATTTGGGGTCCGACAAAGATACCCTCTTTCAACTTCGCCTGTGTGTTGGGAAACTTTTCTACAATATACTCAAACCCTCTGGCATTTCTCTTCCCTAGTGTCTTTACAAACTGTTTCATCAGTCCAAGCTTTATGTGCAAAGGAGGCAATAGGACATTACATGGATCTACAAGAGGTGTATTCTTGACGCTAGACAGTCCTGGCTGGTATGATGTTCTTGTCTGCCAGTTTGATTCCGAATAATGTCTGTCAGTTGCCCGACTATCCCATAGACACAAGAAACAACAGTATTTTGTGAAACCTGCCTGCATTCCCATTAACATCAGACCAATTATGACTGGACAATTTGAGATGTTGAAATACCTATTTCATCAGACAAAACTTGATTGGTTAATTTAAGATGATGAAATATTGCATCTGAACTATGCAGCAATGAATAATGTAGTTTATTTTAAAGGTATGTTTCCATGATGTAAATGAAATACATGCATACACGTCATTAATTGGAATTTCTATATAATGCATGAGCTAAAACCAAAAAAACTTTCTCATCTTGAAAACTGTACGTGATGTCAAAAAACTAATTGTATATTTGAAATCAGCATTAAGTACACCTTGACATATGCTTGATGAAAAATACTTGTTGACCAGTGTTATTTAACATTTTTTATAGCACGAAAATTAAAATATTTATTCTAAACATGGTTGTGTATAAACACTTTTTAAATTGAAATGTCAATATGAAATAGAACACTTGATCATTTCTCATTTCTGTGTACAAATTTTAAATGTTACGTGTGGCACATGGATCAGCAGAAGGTGTTTTGGCTCTTCAACTTGTTGTCAAAGTAGCTTAGTTGGGGTCGAGAGACGGATGAAGAAAACCAAAAGTTTGTATTTTAAGTTTATTTTCAGACGGTTTGTATTGAATATAGGGAGAAACTGAAAGTTATTATGTATAACTTTGGTACTTAACGCACAATATTGTGATGAACATTTAAAATATATAGTGGAGATTTAACATTTTTTACAAAGTAGGTATGTTGGTAATAAGCTATCTCTGGACTCGTGTAGTATACTGCAAACCAACAAGTATATTTCTGTCCGCTCTGTGCTTCTATTCCTTGTGCTTAAAAACCTTTTGGATAATTTAACTGACTGCGTGCACCAAAAACCCGTCTTTATCTTTTGACCGAATACCAGACGTCAGAAGAGTTTTTTTAAACAAAATATATTTGCAGATAAGGTAAAGTTGTTGTCAGTTAACTGCCGCAGTTTTTCTTTAACTAAACACAAAGCGAATAGTTATAATATAAACAAGATAGGTAAAAGTAAAGTTGGGTATATGGCAATCTCGTATATAGTTTGTTGAAGCTAAAAATATTCTGTATTTGTGTTTCAAAACCATAAAGATATTGTCTGTAAGGAAAAAAATACGCTTGAGATCATATTTCTGGACACTGCAGAAAAGTATTCAAAAGTGACATTTTTATGAAACATGTTTTGAGCCATAAACTTCCAAAGAACTTATTGCGACACGCTCCACTAGCTGTACAGCCAGATATAAAAGGCGCACCTCAGATGTTCTGTCTTCCATATTAACAGATGCAAGAGATTTTATTTCCGTTTTATGTTTAATTTATACAAATCTTTTAAACACCAAATATTGGTGCATTATACGATTGAGAAGAAATTATAAATTCTGGGATGTTGATGGAACTTGATGCCAGCTCGACATTAGTCTGTGAACATTTTGCTTTCGAGATGTTTACGTCTTTGCTACGATAAACAAAAACCAAGCAAACGAGAAAAATATTGAGACAAAATTGGAAATCTAACCAAATCATTTAAGCACAAAGTCTCTTTTTGTGACAACATTTTTTTGTATGAATGAGTTTGTTAATAATGGCTTCATTGAAATCAAAAGTAGCCAAAGACCCTTTTTTCTTTTCTTTGAGTATCGTTTTTGAAACTACTGCCTCTATATTTATTTTACATTATTTTTTATATGGCTAAAATTGAATCCATGTTTGTTTTTATATTACTCAGGTGTTGATATTGTTGTTATACCACTATTTGTGGTATTTCTTTTTTAACATAACCTTTTCTGTTGGGTATTGTTTTTATTTCTTCATGGTTGCATTTTTAATGACAAATTTATATTAAAATTCACAATATGTTCTGTGAAAACTATAAAAAAATAAAATCATTGTTTTAACGACACAAGAGTCAATTTTATGCTGTATAAACATTCTTTTAAGAAATCACTGTTGCACGAAATTTCTACTTTTACTCTTTACAAAATTGACCTTTTTGTTATTGTTGTTGTTGTTGTTTTATGTAGATCGGTAATTACAGATTTATATTTTACGACATTCCAAACGGTTTCAATTAGAACATCACAAAAATCTAACACAAACTCTCTCTGGATTAAGAATAAACGGATAAACGCGTGGATGATAGAGACTATAAACAACGATTCCTCTCTGAGTCTCTAGTTCGACGCCTCAAAATCTGAAGAATGTTCTAGTGTTTATTTTACTTTCAAATAATTGATAATTCAGTCTAGTCTGGTCCTTATAAACTTTCAGAATGTTTTAGCTTCCTACTCAATTTTTAATCTGGTGTTCCTTCACTATAACCTTCTGAAATCTGAAGAATATTTTCGTCTGCTATTCTGCTTTTCAAATGATGCTTTTTTGCTCAAATATTTAATTTTTAAGAATACCTTTGTCTACTATTCCCCATCTGCATTATATTCTTTTAATTTAACTTCTTCAAATTTACATAATATTTTATCTCCTACTCATATTTTAAATTAATGTTCTTTTAAGTATAAGATTAGAATCTAAAAAATAAAAGTTATTGTTGTACCACTTTTGAATAACTGATCATTTAATCTTGTCTAGTTTTTCTAAACTTGCACTACTCCAAATCTCTGAATATTTTAATCTGATATTTCCTTTTTAAACTGACGCTATTTTAATATAATTTCTCTGAACCTGAAAAATAATTTAGTCTGATATTTCCCATCTAAATTAATTCTTATTTTGTCTAACTTCGCTAATTTTTAAGATTATTTTTTTGTTTCTTTTTCCGTTTTAATTAATGATTTTTTTAAAATCTAAAACCAGTTAAAATAGTGTATTTTTATATTCTCCTTCAAAAATAATATTTTACGTTAGCATTCCCAAACTCTAAGAATATTTTACTTTCACTTTTACACATTTAAAGTGATTTTATTTGGCATAACGTCTCCAAATCTGAAAGATGTATTGGTCTACATTTCCCCATCTTAACTGATGCTCATTTAGTTTAATCTAATTTTTACAAATCTGAAAAGTTTTCAGTATGATATTCTTATTCTAAATTGATATTTTTAGTACACCTAAACTTAGTTTGCAGTTCCCCTTATACTAGATTTAATTTAATATAACATTTTAAAACTAGAAGAATATTTTACTTTGCTATTCCATTTTTCGAACTGATGTGCCTTCAGTCTCTTCAAACCTGAATAATATTTTAGTCTTCTATACTCCATATAAATAAACATTAGATTTGTTTGATTTCTCATTCATCTTTTAAATTTATTTTCTCTTTGTTTAACTTATCAAAACCTGAATAGCATTCCAACCTTTTGAATCATGTTCTTTTAATATAACTTCTCCAAACCAGAAAAAAAGTATTAGTCTGTAATTCGCCTTCTTAACTGATGTTTATTTATTCCAGTATAATTTCTACAACTCTGAAGTTTGTTTAAGTCTGCCATTCCAATCCTAATTTGATGTCTTTTTAATAGGACTTATCCAAACCTGAAGAATCTTTTACTTTGCTATCTCACTCTTAAATTGCTACATTTTAAATTAAAACTTCTCTATATTTGAAAAATCTTTTAGTTTGCTATTCACCTGCTAAATTCATTCTCTTTTACATAACTTCTCTATACATGAAGAATGTTATTTATCTGTACAGTGATTCATTGATTGAGATTTGTTGAGGTAGCAAAAATTATTAACAAAACTCAAATGTAATGGTTAAAGGGGACAGCTTCAAGGTAAAGCAACTGCAGGGTAAAAAACTTTATTAAAAGGTCCCCAAATGTAATAAGCATTTTTGTATTCTTTGGTAAATGCTCTGGATGAAAATATAAAATAATAAACAATTTTAAAGCATAAAATTATATCTTTGATAAGTGAACTAATAAACATTTGCTACTTATGCTTAACGAAATACTACTGAACGACTGAACCAAAAGTAATTATTCGTTTTTTATTGAGAGGGAGCAGTCATTTTGGCCGGTGTAAGGCTGTCTGCCTAATATCTTATTATAAGTTATCCATGCATGAATATGAAAGATATAAAACAGTTTTTCACTGCGTCAAAACTTGCCTTTCATGCAGACATGGCTGTCTGGCGAACCTCCAACATCTGTCATCATCATGGTTTGTTTTCTAGAGATAGAATTATTAACCCTTAAATTGGCTCGTCCCAGACAGTCGTCGGTTTTCCACAGTATTCAGGAACTGGCGTGCCTCGCATAGTATTACAAGTTAACTTCTGGATTTTACGCGGCCTGCACCGTGGTTGATGAATAGGGGCACGCGAACTCTCGAGATTAAGTGTGTTCACACGCGGGTATATTTACATGTGCGGTTGGCTTTTCAGCATCTCATCATTAAAGGAAATTTCAACTAAGGCTAAGTATTAATCGCCAAAGAGTCTATCGACAGAGAAGTAGATGTGTTGGCGGAACCGAAATCTAAATATAGCCAGCACAACAGTGAAATATCTAATAAGGAAGGATTTCTGGACTCTTCAGCCGCATTGAACCGACGAAGTAGCAGTGATGGTAACGGCCATGATAGATGCCATACGTGTTGGCTTTGAAATGAAATAATGTCTTGGAGGGTTTCCTTTTGAATATCGGCATTACTGATCAGAGTGGCGAGCTTATATCATGCTGCTGGTACAGATGCACAATTAATAGTTAGCCAAGAAACTGGATTTTGAAGTTTCTGAAGCCAAGTAGCATCTTCTCCTTACATTCATACAGAAAGTGTGCAAGTCAGGTTTTCTCTATTTTATTAACTATCTTATTGCTTCTAACAATTTCTCTACATCTAATAGGTATTAAGAAATTAGTACCATCAAGAGAAATTGTAAAACCTCCATTCTTCATCAACAGATGTCATTAAAGTTCCCGCGACCTTATTAACCCCATAAACTCCATATTTTTAAAATGGGTTTTATTGACTAAGTTCAATACCTTCCACTTTTTTAACTTTGTAATGCTAAACTGTAAAGATCTGTTGTACATTAAACTTTAGTTAAGATATCAAATGAAAGATTAAATCGGATAGGTTTTTTATTAAATAAAATAATTCGATAACATTTTTGTGTATTGCAACTTTGGCCGATCAGTTTGTTTCATTCAGTAATTTCCGATATGCTCACTTTTGTGTTAGACAGTGTATTCAATGTAAATACGTATAGCCTTTCTATTGCGAAACATCTTCCTTTATTCATATGATAAAATCTTTTTGTAAATCTAACAAATTCATGGGAAATGGCAGTTTAAATATGAATTGTTGTTATCTGAAACAATAAGAAGTTTGCGTCAACCAGAATATTCTAGATTGTTACTAACTTTTTTTTTAATACTCTGGAAACTGCCAGAACCTTTTTTCAATCTGAAACATTTCTGAAATTCCAGGGAATTTTTAATAATATTTCCGTGCATCAGCATCTTCGGTCAGTGTTAAAGTAATTTTCAGCAAAAAAAAGTAATCCTGAAAAATAAGATGTGCGTGGAAGGTGTCTTTATAGACAGCAGGTAGATAGCTGCATGTGCCAGAATTGGTCTGGCACGTCCAGAAGTTGTTGGAAAACTTGTTCCATTAAGAACTGTTGCAGGGTTATTGGAATGGTTAAGAAAACTAGACTCTTTTATGCTAGTGTGGATCAACAAAAAAGTTGTCGCCAAGGGAAGAATAAGCATTGGCACGACTTCAAGAAAACGATAGGTTTGCCTCAGGTGATACATTAGCTAAAGAATTGGAAAAAAAAACATATTGCCAAGAAGATCTGATAGAATACATTTGGCAACAATAAGCTTCAAACCGCATGTACCAATTTAAAAACTATCACTTTCTGCCATGCAATTACAAAAGATACATACTAAAATTGGAAATTAGAAATTTGAAGCAAGGTTCACTTGATTTTTTGGGTAATCATAGTGTTTACAGAGAGAGAAAAAATCGAGCGAAAGATTTAAATCAAACTGTATTTCCCCAATCCAGAAGCAGCCAGAAAGTGTCCACATCTGGGCCTGTTCCTCTGCTAATGGTAAAATCAATTTGACAACCTCACCAAAAGGTCATCAATGAATAAAAAATTGTTATTTGAATCACATAAAACACGCTTTTTAAATCTGCTAAGAAACTCCATCCTGGTGGTAACCTGATAATTTTTACAAGATTAGGCAGGCACCACGTGGACCCCCTGGTGTTAAGAACAATAAAATCTATTGTGTTGGAGACCGGCTTTGGAATTCTTTTGATCTAAATCTAGTTGAGAACATGCGGACAGAGTGAAAGGCTAAAATATTGCAAACAAAATCATCCAAGATATAGAGAGGAATTGGCGAGAGTCATTACAAAGGCTTTGGAAAATAGTTTATCATACAAAACATTAGTTGAAAAAATGCCAGGTAAAATTAAAGCAAAGGTTACCAGGTAAAATATTAACAAAAAGAAAAAAAACCCACACACGCACAAAAAAGCCAAAAGGCAATAGTTTGTAGTTTTAAGTAATTTTTGTTGTAATTACAGATTTCTAAAAATTTGTTGTTGTTGTTGTTTTTTTTATTTATCATGTTTATTGATGAATATCCAATGAAAGCAAAACCCGTTTACCTGGCCTGGATATTGGTAAAACTCCTGAGGATTACTGAGGGAGCCAGGCTGGCTGGCCGAGACTGTACGTAGTGAAGGCCAAGCGATGAAACTCATTACTTTCAATAGTGTCAAAGGTAAAAGAAAAGAAAATATAATAAATAGGTCTTCTCACTCATAAAGTCTATTTAAGATTTCTCCACATGGAATAGAAATATACTGTCTCGCCATTATTGCGCGATTCATCAGATTTAAATATCATCTATAATCATTTGAAAAGCACGCACTACCACCGAAGTGAGGTTAGGTTCTTCATTAAGAAACAACGGTATAAAAGCCAGCAGCCATTCACGGCGCTACACGATTCTCTTTTCCCCACACCTTTGTGGAAAGTAAAGCATTGTCAGTTCAAATCACCTTTTAAAAAAGAAAAATAACGACAAAATCCAGCTATCACTTACAGAAGATATCCAGCTTTTTAGAACTCGGTGTCTTTATACATTCAATTAGCACAGGGGTCATGAAGTGACGTCAGTTCGAGTAAGACGACTCCGCGTAGCTCATCTCGATGACTTGGTGCTTCGAAACGTGGAGCGAGGATAGTTTTCATTTTTCCGGGCCACTTAATAATTAACTAAGACAGATCGTGAAATTCTATATATTCATTTAGGAGGACAGTCAGACTACCCACGTTTAGAGTTACATATCACTTTTGGTACAGCGCCCCCTTTTTAAAATTATTTTTAAAACTTCCTCTTGGTTTAGTCTACTAACCACGAGGTCTGAGCCCTCCCCCTTTCTAGCGTGGTCTCATCTCATCCTCTCCCACCATCCAGACCGCTTGGGCTTCCCAGGGGCTTCATTTCTGGCTTCGTGACGCTCTTAAAGCCGCGACAGGGGTTCGCCAGGACTTTGGTTTCGAATTTAAAATGGTTGATCTGATTCTCTTCACCAAGTTAAAGAAATTATTGTCAATTTGCGTTTATTAGAGAGGAAACGAAGGACAAAAATCGACATCTGGAATAATAAATTACAGAAATACTGTTAAGAATTAAAGTTAAATCGTGGGGAAAAAATATTTAAACATTTCAATTAAAGAAAGAACAATTTTTCCAATCTGCCCTTTTTTTTTTAAAAAAAAAATAAATTTGAAATAAACGGGACGATTAAGAGCGAGAACTCCCTAATGTTCGCGTCCTGACTTTAGGGAGTTAAAAAAAGCAGAAAAGTGTTAAAATGTCTTTTCAGAAATTTCCTTCCTACCGAAAGATGAGAAAAGATTCAGAAAAACTGCCCGACCAACATGAAAAAAATGTTTAATTAACAAGCGAAATTGTAGTTGCATTAACATCGTTCCTGGTCACACGTGGTTCACTCCTGATACTTAAAGCCAGGTTCCACTTAATTTCACTTGTTAGTTTCCTCAATATTCCGGGAATCAGTTTTTTTCACAACAGAAAATAAATTATACACCTTCACTTATTTTATTATTCCATATTTGCATCGTGTAAACATGCGAGTTCTCTGTAGTATGAACTACATCTCCCGTCATCTGTTGGCTGATGAAACAGAAATCATTCCCTTCTCTAGTGTCTAATGACTGTCTACTTTTCCAAACCCCACTCGCAGACATGGTAAGAAAACCTATGCATAGAAGGGAAATAACTCTGCAAGAGCACTGTTTTTCCAGGCGCATTACTTTCCTCCCACGGCTAAACAAAGGAATACTAGTGGAATTTTTATTTTCTTGCTTGAAGATCGAGCTGTCAGACCCACGGGGTGCGGGTACAAATAACGATGGCGCTACACAACTTTATCATGTTTGTCTGACGATGTTCGCACCGAATTATCTCCCGTGCATCATTTTCTAACGCAAAGATCATGCAAGCGTCAGAAATAATCAGCCGAAACTGAGGATATTTGTAAAGTTCTCCTCCTCTGGGAGTTAATTTTTAAAAAGAAGAAAGAGGCAAACCTTTTCAGGATCCAGGCATCTTTATAAAAATGTAACTTTTTAAAAAAAATTAGTACAACGGAAATGAATCGAAAAGTTTAATGAAAATCTTTTTCAGAATTATTTCATTCATCTATATATATATATATATATATATATATCCGCCTAAACGGTGCACGAAAGCGCTATAATTTCATGGTCACCTTACTCACCATCCGACTGCAGTAGCAAGTTTCGTTTAAATCGGGCAGCGAATAATGGAATTATTAAGACTTTTGTAATTGTTACTAGCAAACCGTGAGTTTGAATTTAGAGGCTGCTTTATCCTAATTTATCGAGAACGAGGCAAGGCCGATCCTAATAGGTCGAGAGCAGTGACGTAGAACCGGCCAGGCCGATCCTAATTGGTCGAGAGCAGTGACGTAGAACGGGCCAGGCCGATCCTAATTGGTCGAGAGCAGTGACGTAGAACCAGCCAGGCCGATCCTAATTGGTCGAGAGCAGTGACGTAGAACCAGCCAGGCCGATCCTAATAGGTCGAGAGCAGTGACGTAGAACGGGCCAGGCCGATCCTAATTGGTCGAGAGCAGTGACGTAGAACCAGCCAGGCCGATCCTAATAGGTCGAGATCAGTGACGTAGAAGCGGCCAGGCCGATCCTAATTGGTCGAGAGTTGTGACGTAGACTGAAATCGAGAACGAGGCTTCTACAGCTGCTTCCCGCCAAATTACGATTTGGCGGCCATTTTGACTACCTGGTGGCGTCCGGTGGTTGTTTTGTCTGGAGCGTGAACGTCCGGCGGTTATAGGCGAGTTTGCAGCAAGAAGGTTTATTAAGACCTTTGTAATTATTACTGGAAATATAGTGTTTTAATTAAGCGGTTGCCAATAATGTTGTCATTAAACACGAGCTTCTTTAAACAGCGACTCCTGGTGTAAATGCTCAACCTTTCATAAAATTAAAGTTTGATCACCCGATAATATTAAAATTGTCCTTTTTGTCATCAACCGCTGTCACAATGGGAACCCAACGGGTTCACGGGTCGTGTAGTGTTGAATAAATTGCATGCACATTAACCTTAATTTGTTTAATTTTATTTTTAACATATATCACATTTTATTTTTGTGTTGATTTATTTTAAAAGATACAAGGGACATAACTCTTCAGCGCAATACGTTTTTCTGGTGGCCAAGCGGCGTCGTAAGTGGATGAACCGGTTGATGCGACCTCTTGTTGGGGTGCGGATGTGAGCGACCGTGTGGAATACAGACATGCCCGCGACAAGAGGCAAAACAACTCGGTGGCGAATCTTCACGTCATTAACCCTGTCAGTTCGTCATGAATTCATGGACGCCCTTAACCGAAACCGTCCTAAAACAAGGTTTTCAGGGCTGCGTATCGATTAACCGATTCACGCTTAAGACAGTGTCGGGAAGACTATTGGTTGACTGCTTGTGTCACCGCTGTCAGGTGCGCTTACAATGATAACAGAGACACGGAGCTTCACGTAACATTTTCAGGGCACAGATGATCATTGGGAAGATCTATCAAACGCCTCCACCTGAGACTGTTCACCAGTGTGGAGGATTTCTCCGAGAGTCGTCTCACAATCAGTGAAAGTTAGCGCCACCACATTCCCAGAGATGTCCAGTCCTGAGCCCCGTCACTGGAGGAAGCAAAAAATCTCCAAAACGTGTTGTATATTGTTATTACTAATAATTACAATAAAATACATAGTATTCTTGTAAATAGAGGATTTTCTTATAATATTGCTACTCGAAACGGCTAGGGGTTCTAATATTGGCTTATTGTGGACACTGTAAAAGCTTTCATTGACCTCAAACTTGGTCTTGCAAAATCAGAGTTTAATATCGCGATTGAAACAAGACCACAGAGATACAGACATCTGTTGGAAAACACGAATAAATTCCTAGACTTTAAGGAAATCCTGATTAAACCAAATTGATCCTGAAATATAACTGATGCACATTGGTGATCAAGGTTTAAATCAAATATTCTATATAATTCTGTTTTTTATTAATATGACGTAAGATAGACAACTTTTTTTTAGATATACATAAAAATGATCTCAACGCTGAATTTGTACTTTGCTGGTTGTTACACTTATTAAACATAATGAAATGAAATTATGTGAGTTGATTTGTTTGCGCTGTAAGATAAAATCAATTAGTGACCACAAAAATCTACTTTCATTAAAGCTGACAGGCATAATATAGATTCATAAGTCAATTGTTCTATTACGTGGAGAAGTCAAGATTACAATTATCTGTGGTAATGAAACTTAATTAAAATCTCGGATAAACAATAGCAACTTTACTCGCCTTAAAAATTAATCCACTTTTTATAGTTCATATTTTTGTATGTTTCTTGTGCTGCTATATTTTTAATGCTTCTTAGAAAAGGCGACAGAATATTTCATGTTTAAAAATAATTTGAAATTTGTATCTTATTCTAGCGAGCATCAGTGAATATCACGAAATAAAAATTCCTCTATTCCTGCGTAATTCACCAAAATTAATTGTAAAAATTTAACCATTACTGACTAAAATTCTTTTGATATCTTGTAATATTTGTTTCAAATTATTTCGGAATTTTTATCAAAGAAACAATTTCAAAGGAGTAAAAGAAAAACTCGTGATTCTTGTGACTTTTAACGATTATTATTTTCAAGAATACTTTCTTTACAAGAACCGTCTTGGTGAGAAGTAAAAATACACGCCTGTACTTGAAATTTTTAAAAAAGTTAACATAAATAGCAGTGATAATTATTTTTTTTCTCTTAATGTTTTGTTTGGTACAGCGGAAAACATCCAAATAGCTCCTGTAAACTGCCCAAAGACCAAATGTAAGAACGTGAAACCAGGGACATTTCGAAAACCCATCACACACCGATACACCTGAGACTGGTCTGGCCGAGTCATACTCGCTCGCCTACAATTCCAGACGGTGCAGTCTTTTGTGTTAAGCAGCATTCGACGTATGTCCGAACAGAGGGGGGTAATCTTGAGTCCGACAGAGCAGTCGACTAGACGTGAAGGGATCAAATAGGCCACTCGCGATACTTCGCCAAACCACAGCTGCAGGTCAGGGGCACGTATAGAAATGCTGACCATCACACGGACTGGTCCAAAGATACTGCTGTAAGTGTTGCCTTAGCAAACGGTTAAAATATATGGAATGGTAATCAGAAGAATACAATCGTGACGTCTGGCGATTTTCTACAAGGTTTACAAACTCTCTATCCTCTTTTCCCCTGTAACCTGCACGTAGACATTTGGAATGCATTGAAAACAAGCCGCCATCTTTAGGATACGGCTCAATGAACGTGTATCGGTCAGATGGAATAATAACAATAAGTGCGTATTGAGCAAAAGAAAAAGAGTGGCGACAGGTCGGAAATCGTGACGGCTGATCGGGGTCACAAAGCAACGACAAAGAACAAGAGTTCTTCCCTTACAACAACCAGTATATACAGCAGCCCGCAAGGTGGCGCTCCTGGGCGAAAATCAGTGGTGAGAGCGACGTGGCCAGGAAGGAACTAGACGCATTATCTTGACATTATAATTCGGATGAACTCTGAAAGAAAAGAAAGAATATAATTACACTATAGCTGAATACACTCGATATTATGCAAATTAAATGTTTTCATCGCAAAGAAAATTTAACGTGTTTTTAAGCGCCATTTTGTGTATATAGTGTAAACTTTCGCCAAAACCTGACGCAATGAATCTCTGAGTAAGAAAACCGGGTTAGGCGCCTTCTCCAAAGACTGCTGCGAGTAATTAACCGAAAGCAACCTGAGCACCAATCGGTTCAAGAACTCAGATTAGCAGTTAGGGGATTTGCCCTTTGTTACTCAGATGTCTATGATACAATGACTACGTAAGTTTACGGAACATCCGTGGCGAGATCACAGGTGCGCTGCTGCTCCGACCGATTCTTTTAACCGAGTGACTCCAGCGCAGAATACAAATAAATAGCTTGGAACTTGGCAGCCAGGGCGATGTTTTCCTTAGATGACGTTTATAAATTAAAAAAAAAACAAACAGCAAAACTGATGTAATTTGTGTCCGAGTAAGATTAAAGTTGCAAACGGTGTGCTGGAGAATGTAGGTAAGCTGGATTTTGGCCGACCTCATTTCAAACAAAACTAAGCGAGGAAGACGACGCCATGACAGGTAGAAATAACACGAACCAAAGAAAGATATCGCGGAAATTTATCTAAGGGAGAGAGAAGAAAGCGCTGCAAGTTTCAATTTACCCCTAAGGACCCAGGCCCACAGACACAGACGGGGGCCATCAGGAAGTATACAATTAATATCGATGGCAGAGTTATTTATTAAATACAATCATCAGAACAACAAGGAGGTCGTAGTATGAACTGAGCGAATTTGCTAAGAATAAAACACTTGCACAATTTTTAATTAACCACAGAGTTGAACGTATAGAATTTATTTTGCGCAGTATCTGGACGTTGTTCGATGCATTGTGACGTCATAATGACCAAAAACATTCACCCCCCCTTCTGTACTTTCCAGCGTTATGGACGACACTGGCTGGCATTTCAGCAGCGCACCCAACGTCTTGTGCTGTCCAATAGATGACACATTCTTGTGGCAGTGGGTTCGTCTTTTCTGTCAGGGCTTGATACAGGATCGGAATGAAGGCAGGAGTGACCAAATATTGCTAGCTGACCTTTGCCCCTGGAGATCTCATCCCAAACATGCTTATGTCTAGAGGAAACCATGGAATACAGTGAATATCTTTTTTTCTTGAGGATGGTATACGACTATTTTACACAATGGGCTTTTGAATTATCGTCCATAAAAGTGAACTTATTAGTGTGAATTCGTAAAAAACGATGTAACAGATTTAATGAACTCATCCAGATCCAGGTAACTTTGGCCTGTAACAGTTTCATCAGAGAAAATCAGCTTATTTCTGCGGCCACGTGACCGCCTCTCGGTCAAGAACGTCGCCGCATCCAAAATGATCACTTTCCAACGCGTTACAGTCACCGTCAACAAACCAAAAGTTGAATTTACTCTCAAGAAAGAAGAGAACACCGCTCGATCCACTCTGCATCTAGCACAGGTGAGTTACAGTCTCCAACAACCTCGGCTAAAGGTGTGCGAAATACTGGACGTCTAGCAGTGTATGTAGCAGATTTCGTACTCCCTTAGACTTGCCACAATTGTTCTGAATGGAATACAAGGCAGAAATGTGATGAACCGATCTCAGTATCACTGGATTTCCCAGATTTCACCAGCCAACCCTGTCTGCTGACTTCCGGTCTCTAGTCTGGCTAGGATTATCTAACCACCGTTCGTCAGAAAAATCGTCGTTGAAACACATAACTCAATATTTGGTAACTTCAAGCAACGTTTTGGACACTTTATACGCAAGTTTTATCAGTTTGATCTTAGTGAGTATTTCCCACCCACGGACAGAGCCACATGAATCACGAAACAATAGAATCGTCACGTGCTGTTTCCGCTGTTGTGTCGTACACCAATGTCTCTACTGGAGTAATAGAACGCAGTGTCGCGATTAGCCACTAGAGTGGGTTCTTTTCCTGTATACGAGATCAACAAGAAAATCCTTACCAGAGGTCGTCGTTTTCATATTTGGGAGGAAACCGGAAGAAATCCACATGACCCAACGGCTCTGGATATGCTGATAGCTAAGCAGAATGATAGCGCCAACAGCTTATTGCAAAACACCCGTTTCCAATGCTATTTGATGTCCCTACTACGCAGACATTTCAACAATGGTTCGAATAATTAAGAGAACTTGATGACGAACTTCTACTTTGCCTAGAAATACTTCTATCTCTTGTACGTTGGTTGGTGCTGGGAATCCGAAGATTGCTGCTAGGTGGTGCCATCTGGCGGCTCGCGGATGATGTAACGCGAACAATTTCCTTCGTTCTGGATGAACAAACACTTCTCGTTAAGGATCGCGAAGCCAATTCACATATCTCTTGTGTTCTTCCTCATCTTGGCCAGTAATAATATTTCTCAGAAGACAGCCAGGGCGGTGAATGCTGTACAGTATGTGCGAGCAGCAGCTTCGGTTCTTGGTGTCTTCTTCCAGTGAAGTGTAACATCACCGCATCTTTCCATTTCGATACGAAACGACATCAGTCAGCGCAACCGACGACTGAAATCCGTTTTCTCCACGATCTCTGTTTAGTTCCTTTGACGGCGTCCAGCTGAACGAAATAAGTCGACCTTGGTTTGAAAAACGCATGATGTGGATCGTCCTTCAGGTAGAACTCTGCTTTGATGTTGGCACGGAGCTGGAGTCCCACACTGAGCACACGCTTGTAATTTTCCAGCACTGTGCTCGGCTCGCTCGTGCTGGAAACTTCGCGCTTTTGCTAGTAAGCGACCCCCCCCCCCTTCACCTCAGAGAGCAGCGCCACCACCGGGGAAAATTGTAGGTAGATGCGCCCATCCCTGCGGTTTTGAGAGGGTCGGGAAGGGAAGTAAGTCGCGAAAGCTCTGCCATTTCTGACTGTCGGAAGTAAGAACGTTGGAAACGACGGAGCAAAAGACGTGTTGGTGTGCGCAGGTAGCGAAAACCTGAGACGATACCGTCCTCAAAGCCGTCTTATCATCTAGTGTGAATAGCGGTATTTGCTCACAACCCCCCCCCCCGGGATAACGTAAAGATGATGTCACACATCCCAATGACAGAGTCTCTTAATCCAAATATATATTAAAATTGGAAAAGTCCCTTTGACTTACCTTTCCACTGTCAAAACTTCGGCCTCGGTATAACAAGGTCAATGTTTAGAGCAATAGTCAACGAACAGCAGCTGGCCACAGTTAAGCTGCCATATCAGTAAATCTGTCATTCCATCTTAGTATAGATGGTCCACGACAGCAACAGTTACACGACTGCCAATATAAATGACTGCACGTACGTACATCATCTTCTTCACACTCCTGTGTACGGATGTTAGAACTAGCCCCATTAGCTATTGTATCACTTTTAAAGCTTGTATCGTTTTTCAATATTCATTTAGAACTGATACAGTAGACCCACCTGCCGAGCCTCAGCCGCATATCCTACCACAGGTACTTTTAACTGTATTGTAACATCCTTTGTTACAATGACATCCAATTTTTTAAAAAATAATACTTTGACGTTAAAGCCTCGATAGACCTGTCACGGTGTCAGCTGCCTAAGATGTGCCATCCTTGAGGAAAGTTAGGTCGGGGTACAAACTGCGGCTGAAATAGGAGAACTATTATTCGCAGAACTAAAAGGAAAAACAGCTGTGTCGGAGAAACGGTTAGCCAATGTTAGTGAATGCAGGTTGAACTCTTCAGTTTAGAAATCACATTGTCTTTGAATTCTTAGAACGAATTTATATGTTTCCTTGTACAAACGATTTTTTTTTCAAATTGTATAAACCAAGGCTCGTGTCGTGCACACAAAGCATTCCATTTGTTGGTAAATATTTTTATCTAATAAGTAAAGGTTTAACTAGTTAAGGGGAAGAAACAGAAAAAAATATTGTAGTGGAACATCCGAAGGTTCACATTCAATCATAAAAATCATCACAGGTTCCTACAGTCAATTTTTGCATTTCCACGACGCCAACCTTATCGACTGATGGCAATCGTTGCAAAGAGGAAGATGGTTAGAAATATGAAAATCTATGGACAACATAGCAAAAGGAAATTCATAGTAATGAATAGTATATTATTTGCCTCAGAGGTGGTATTTTGTCATTGACCGGCAATGGATTGTGAAGTCATATCCGGCCAGTCGTTTGGAATGTAGACACCTGGCAAAACGATCTGGTTAGCAGTCAGAAAAATCGCCATATTGGAATGCAAATATTTGGAAAATAAGTTAAACTGCTTCAAATGACGGGTTTTTAATAACCTCTGGGAATAAAAGTCGATTTTATATCCAGCTTTTCAACAAAAAAAAGTACTAAGAGTCACCGAGTTTGTTGTCTTAAAAAAGAGGTTTGTAGGCTTGTACGCCATCTACGAACATGTTCACAGTTTGCTTACACCTACTGGATATCAAACGTCACACGTTAATAATGCGCTGATCTATTCTATGAATCTGTCGTATGTATTAGCACAACCCTTTGTAAATTCTACAGTGAATGCCAACATACTCACATAATTTAAAACGATTAGTGTTAAGAAACATCTGACATCTCTTTCTAATAAAACAAGTGTAATATTAAATAGAGTTACGAGGAATCGCTTAATTCGATCGATAGATTTCAGCTTACATCAGATCAATTCGACGTGTTTCATTGAATTAGGATGTTACAAAGTTTTGTCTGTTTTCATATTATGCTAATTTGGGGTTCATTTTTTGCATGCTTGTGAAGGTGTATGTAGATAAGTTATATATCATTTTGTAGCGTCTTCTTTGGCATACAATATGCAAAAACTACCTTTTTAAAAATCATAAAATGGATATTTGTCTCAGGGTTCTGAGTGAAGCAGGGATAGAAAAGTTTTTCGTGCCATTTTGCTTCATGAGTTCAAACCGGGCCACAAAGTAAGGGAGGCAACTCGTAACATTAGGCAGGCAGGGGATGAAGACGCAGCGATTGAGTGCACAGTACATTGATGGTTTGCAATGTTTCGATCTGGAGATGAAAGCCTCGAAGATAAGGAAGGAACGTAGCGGACGTCCTCCCAGCTGTGATGACGACCGTCTGAAAGCCTCATTTGAAGTCGATCCAAGAAAAACAGTGTGAGAAATTGCTGGAGAGCTTGACATCAGCACTGCAGCTGTTTCCCGGCATCTTAACGCAATTGGCCAGGTGAAGGGGACTGACAAGGAGTAGCCTCACGAGTTGAATGAACAACAACAAAACCATCGATTGGAGATCTGCTCTTGGCTTGTCATAAAAAAAAATCCTGGCGAAACCATCACAGCTGAAGGGTACTGTCGTGAATTAAACGTTGTTCATCAGAAACTCTCCAAACGACAGCCGGCATCGGTGAATCGAAGAGGCCCAGTCCCGCTCCATGATGATGCTCGACCTCGTGTTGCAAAGGTGACTCTTCTCTTCAAAACTGGACACATTGGGGTACGAAGCTCTCCCTCACCCAGCCTATTCATCAGACCTTTCTCCCACAGATTACCTACCACCTTTTCAAACACCTCGACAGCTTCCTCTATATGAAATCCTTCTCCAACCAAGCAGCAATTGAAACTGCCTTCCAACAGTTTATTGACCCCAGAAATCCAGATTTTTTCAAAATGGTATAAATTGGCTTGTAACTTGTTGGCAGAAGTGTATTGATTGCGATGGAGCTGACTCTGATTAATAAACTTCACGTTCAGCAACAATATGAAGTCTCATTGCTGCGGTAAAAAACTGACAAAATTTTTGTAACAACCTAACACAATAGATTAATTTAGTCAACATCATTTAAACGTCGTCTTTCTAATCCGAATTATATGAAGTTTATGGTGAAAAAAAAAATCTCCACTGGAAAATTATAGGACATCATCCAAGATGAAGAACTGCCTAAGATAAAAAAAAAAAATTACCATGCAAAATTGTAACCTTAGGCAGAATAAAAATAACTTTTCATGTTCAGATTGGTGCGGACTCTCCGTATATAGCCTTTTTCTTGCTTGTGTTCCTGCACTTTCCTCACAGGTGCCGTCCTCTCTATATACGGTATTCGCTGTAAATTTATTATTATTGTTTTCTTTCCTGAGATTTTAAAAGATGTGGTAATAAGAATAATATTTTCTTGTGTTGATACACAGTGTTTGAAACTAGTGATGAAATCACATCAGGATAGGCACAAATAAGTAAATACAACTGAGAGAAGCATATAGTACGGACACAATAAATAATACAGATAATATACGAAAACAAAATTAATTTATTCAATACAAATTGTAAACGTCTCTGATTTTTAGAAATTCATCCATTACTTTTTGAATAAGTTCTCGCCTTAGCTGTAACCTTTGTCCTATGAATACTTATCAACCAAAGCCTAGATAAATGATCACCTGCCATTGTTGACCTCAGCCATGTTTTCACCATTCTCATTGTGCTAAACGACCTTTCTGCTGTGCAGGTTGTTACTGGTAATATCAGAAGAGCGATATGAATCGCTTCATGGATGGAAGGGAATAGATCAATGAACTCTAACAACTCATTGAATCCATTTTGAAAATTTATCTACCACAATGTTCCTCCTTTTTAGACCACATCTCAAACCAGGTGATAGCTTCAACTTCCTGAATATTTTCACATCCAACCTACATCATTTGTGCCGAATGAAGGCGAAACGACAGAAATTTTGTTTATTTTTCTGCAGCAAATCGGCTCTCTAGTGATGAATTGATTGGCTCCAAATATGATATAAACGATTTTTGACAAAAATATTCCTCCACAATTGAGCTCCAAACTCTGGATGGAAATTACTGACGTCTGCATTGTCTTGGAACAGATAATTAGATATTCAACTTTTTCGAAAACTGCTGAACATTAGTGAAAAGTTCGTTAAACTGTTCTGCTTTGTGTCGGTGTTCTTGAAACAGTTCCTGAACATGATCATGAACTTTTATGCCATCAAGTTCAACAGCTTGGAGAGCTGGTGTTAAAGATTCTAGCATCGCTGAATAGCTAGAAATTACAGTCAGAGACAAAATAAACGTCTCTGTGATTAAAGAAGATTATAATTGGGGCGCATCTTGTCGTGTTTTACCTGAAGCTGTAGTGGCCAGGATATTTAACTGATCAGAAATACGGTCAACGTTGTTGGAAAATTTTCTAATACTTTTTTGCGTTTTGTGGTCCAAAGTGTTTCAGACGGCAGTGAAACATTTGGGAAAAGACATCTTCTCTTTGGACTCTCACGGAAAAATGTGATGATAGCTTTGATTGTACAGATTGCATTGCGTATCTCGGCTACACAATTCAAGTCATTCACAACCAGATCGAGTTTTGAGCAGCGCAATGGACCAACAGCTTTAGGATACTGACGGTTTATTGTAGCTTGCACGTCCTTTCCCTGTCCTGTCATCGTAGAGCACCCGTCGTATCCACCCTGGCCATGTCATTTTTCTAGATTCAATCCAAACTTTTCACACTGATCAACGATAGTATTGGCAATGGAGGTGGCATCCAGTTCACATGGTCTTGCGAATCCAACAAATTCATCTCAGATAATACAACAGTAATCGTTGTGTTGATGAACGTACACCAAGTGACAAATGTTCCTTCCCAGACGTGTCAGCACTTTCATCAGCAACTATTGAAAACCCAGTGGAATTGTTTGCCGAACAAACTATTTCTTCACTGATAGTTTGTTCACAGAGACTGGTTAGTTCGTGTTCTACAAAGACAGGGTTATAGCGACCATTAGCTGGAGCATCTTCCAAATGGTTTTGTAGCATCTCATCTCATCTGATTCAATATAAAATCAAACAGGCTTTGAACATTTCCAGTTTTTCCTTCCTCATCACACGAAGCAATGTTATGTGTACAACAAAATAGAATGGCGACGGTATTGGATATAAAACTTTCCGGTTCTGTTCAACGTCCCACTTCAAAGTGCTGTCCAGTTGACAGACAAGGCTCATTTCTGGCCTTTTCTTGATGGCCAAAAGTTTGCTGCATCCACCTGCACATTTCTGTGCCAAGCGGGAAGAAGCTGACTTCTTTCACATTCACGAAAGTCTTCATACCTTGTAAACGGTGCCGTGGTGAATGTTCCCTGTGTTCCACGATGAACTGGCTGTGGGAAAATTGTGCAATATTTCCCCCGTTTTCACAATTATATTATCGTCGTTGCCCTGTCCCCTACCGGAATACCGTGTGCCAGGTAAAGGAGTGGTAGGTTTGACATCAGAAATTCGTGGCCACCACAGAAGCGACCGATGTACCTCGACTTCGTCTGAGCTAAAGGACCCTATCAAATCTTTAATTCTTAGATGTTGGAAAAAACACTTAGAGGAATCCCGCTCGGCCAACTGATGATATGTATCTCGTTTTACTCAGTATATATAAAATAAATACTTATACAGCATAACCCTTTTGTTTGGTGAAAGTTCTCTTTGCGAATCCGTGTCTCCACTCTACAGTTCATTTATATTCAATGAAATTATTTAAAAGCATTTGGTAGTTATGTGCTTACATTGTGTTTCTAAGAATGTATTCCTTTTAGTACGTAACGCTGACGAGATGATTTTCCACAACCCATAGTAAATGGACTCACGGTATTCTGCTTACCTGTGTTTAAAAGGAAATATTATGTTTTCTCGTTTGTTCCTTCTGGCCTCTAATCAGACTGACGAAGGTTGCAGAGGGGTAGACTGACTGTCCGCGTGCAGCCAGCCGTTTAAACGTTGACAGATGAAAGTGAAACCCAAGTCATCTTGGGTATCTTTTTTATCACAGAGTATGGAAAATCTAAAAACGGACGCAACAACCGCTGGAATTAAAATACCTGGAGACTTCGCATAATTATTCCGCTGGTAGGATATTCATTAAATCGAGACAATCAAGGAACCATGCCTCCATGTATCTCAGCTATTAGCGAGGTTGTAACCGGCCTTCGCATTGTGTTATTTACCGATTGAAAGCTTTCAATGATCTATATATATGCAGTTCGCTTTGACTCTGAGTATTACGTAGACATCTTCCTCTCTTCCCCGCCATCCCTATCTCTCTCACTTATACACTAACTGTCCCCCTCAAATCTGGCCCCATCCCAGTTTTCGTCTCTCTCTCTCATCTCCATCTCTCTCCATCTCTCTCTCTCTCTCCATCTCTCTCTCCATCTCTCTCTCTCTCTCTCTCTCTCTCTCTTCCACTCGCCCCCTCGTTACTACAACAACACTCACAGCTGATACTGTATAGTGGCAACAAACCTTGGTAATTAATCTTCCCGTCTCCATCGTCATCCGCTTCTCGTATCATGTCCTCCACTTCCTTGTCGCTCAGCTTTTCTCCCAAGTTTGTCATCACGTGCCGCAGTTCCGCTGCGTTGATAAATCCGTCACCATTTTTGTCAAATACTTTAAACGCATCCATCACCTCTTCCAGCTCGTCAGTGTCCGAGTGCTTTTTGGACATCATCGTTAAGAACTCGTGAAACTCAATTGTTCCATTTCCTACAGAAAAGAAAAAACAAACAGGAGGAGTGGCATGGAATCCTCTTTGTTATTCTGGCCGCTTTTTATGTTATATAAAAATAACGACCTGTAGTAGAGAAATCAGGTGGCGCTGGTACCAGTCTGGTAACCACTTACCAGTCCTTGGCCGCGCACTGTAATAGTAGATTGCCTCGTAATGCTGACGGAACTTCATTAACTTACATTTCGATTTATATACTAATCTACCCCCCCCAAAACACGCACACACACACATACACACATACACACATAGACACGCACACACACATACACACATACACACACATACACACATAGACACACAACACACACATACACACATAGACACACATACACACACATACACACATAGACACATAGACACATGCACGCACACACACATACACACATACACACACATACACACATAGACACACATACACACACATACACACATAGACACCGCACGCACACACACGCACACACAACACACACACATACACACATAGACACATAGACCATACATGCACGCACACACACATACACATAGACACACGCACACACGCACACACGCACACACACACATACACACCATACACACATAGACACACAGCACACACACACATACACACATAGACACATAGACACATGCACGCACACACACATACACACATACACACATAGACACACACATACACACATAGACACATAGACACATGCACGCACACACACACATACACACATACCACATAGAACACACGCACGCACACACACACATATACACACACAGACACACGCACGCACACACACACACACATCTCAGATGACTTCTCTCGAAATTCTCACAGAGAGAATACGAGACATGTGGCGCGTCAATGTCTTATACAGTCAGTAAAATATTGCTAAAGAAAGAGAAAGAACAATCAAGTGAAACCCTCTCACAAATGTACGAAACTGGTATCTCTTGCAAAACTTTACAAGTACCACAGAGGTGGTCCACAGTGCGCTCGAATATCTATCGCAGTATTCAGATATGAACTACTCAGGTGAGATAAGAAAGAAAGAAACTAACAGAAACTAGCTGTCGCTTTTCCGTGAGAAAGGTACTACATGTATATATATATACAACTCAGAACATATTACTAATTCAGTGCATCAAAACAAAAATATATCCGCTAACTGCGCGTTTGACTCGAATCAGTTGACTATTTTTCACCAAAAGAACGTATGGCGGGTTTACTAGTGAGAAACTAGTAACTATCGGGTGCATTGGGAGGCTGTGCAGTCTAAATAGGGACCTCATGCTCTCATGATTGTATCAGGACAATCCTGCGCTATGTCCTTCTAGTGAAGCTTAAAGATTTATCCAGGGTTCTTGAGGAATTGTCACAATCATGGATAAGTCCTTCAGAGACGTTCCACAAATATTTATCAAGATGATGTCTGGCTACACGCTGAAAAGTAATAATTTGGCTAACTCCGATTAATTCCCCCCCCCCGATATTGGTTCTATGGGGACGTACGCCACACCATGAAATTGGCAACGTTTCCGCTGTTCAATACATTTGTTATCGATTTACCGATGTCAACTAGCCCAGTTCTCCCATACCGCTTTTCCACTATATTGACCATTGACCATGAACCCACTCCTGTTGTAGGGGGGTGACCTCGCTCTTTGGTTTGCCCCAATATATGTATTTTGGTGACCCTAAAGTCAAGAACGACCATGAACCCACTCCTGTTGTAGGGGGGTGACCTCGCTCTTTGGTTTGCCCCAATATATGTATTTTGGTGACCCTAAAGTCAAGAACGAGCTTGGACCCACCCTGTTGTAGGGGGGGTGACCTCGCTCTTTGGTTTGCCCCAATATATGTATTTGGTGACCCTAAAGTCAAGAACACCATGACCCACTCCTGTGTAGGGGGGGGTGACCTCGCTCTTTGATTTGCCCCAATATATGTATTTTGGTGACCCTAAAGTCAAGAACGAGCTTGGACCCACTCCTGTTGTAGGGGGGGTGACCTCGCTCTTTGATTTGCCCCAATATATGTATTTTGGTGACCCTAAGTCAAGAACGACCATGAACCCACTCCTGTTGTAGGGGGGGTGACCTCGCTCTTTGATTTGCCCCAATATATGTATTTTGGTGACCCTAAAGTCAAGAACGACCATGAACCCACTCCTGTTGTAGGGGGGTGACCTCGCTCTTTGGTTTGCCCCAATATATGTATTTTGGTGACCCTAAAGTCAAGAACGACCATGAACCCACTCCTGTTGTAGGGGGGGTGACCTCGCTCTTTGGTTTGCCCCAATATATGTATTTTGGTGACCCTAAAGTCAAGAACGACCATGAACCCACTCCTGGTGGTAGGGGGGTGACCTCGCTCTTTGGTTTGCCCCAATATATGTATTTTGGTTACCTAAAGTCAAGAACGACCATGAACCCACTCCTGTTGTAGGGGGGTGACCTCGCTCTTTGGTTTGCCCCAATATATGTATTTTGGTGACCCTAAAGTCAAGAACGAGCTTGGACCCATCTTCAGTAAGCATCCCAATGGTCCATCGTGCCCGCGCGTCTCGCTTATGTCAGTTAAGCATCTGTCGAACCAGCATACGGCGTCTGTAACCACTAAATATTCAGGAACATCAGGGGAGAATAATTGGTGCCCCCAACCAACCCTGTCCCGAATTCCTGACGTATCAGAAGCACATTTCCCACTCACTCTCCGCCCAGTCTCGTCGATCCGACATGACGAACCATCCCGACCGTCTCTGGCACTCACACGTTGCAGCTAAGAACGGACGTGAAGGGAAACCTTTCTGAATTTGCACCTTAAACCAGTCTCAACAATACTCACGTCAGTGGCAGGTGTGGAAAATCAGAAACCGCGACAAATATTTTTCCGTAATTGCGATGTTTTTTTAAAAAAAATATTCAGAACCCATAACATCCTGTTGTGCTCAGCACTTATATATATATATATATATGGCGCGCGCGTTTGTTCGATTTCTCTCAGCAGGCCTGACAGTGGAAGACTTCACAGCCGAAAAGGTTTGCAGCAAGTGACAGGACTCAGAATAGATCAATAACAGCGACTGTTAAAGGCCCCCCCCCCAGGTACTGAGCTCACGGCAGAGCGGGGACTTGTGATAGCCGAGCAGGAAACCAAATAATATCGAGTCCCGCCGCTACCTTCGCAGTCATCTCATCACCTACCTGGCCGGGCTGCACCAAATAGTGGTGTGTGATTCAGCCTGGTAATCACTTGGCTTCAAATAACATAGCGGCACCGATGAATTGAACGGCTGGGATACAAAATTTGGTAGAATAACAACAACAAAAAACAAATATCCCAGGACATGAAGCGAAGCAGCGCTCGCTCGGAAGGTTCTAGAATCCTGCGAAACACTTGTTTATTGCCATAATTGTGGAATCTCCCCGTTATCCACACACTGACGGAGATTCCCATCTGCGGATGACGGGTGCAATAGTGACGAGATCAAACGCCTGAGAATTCGCGTAACGGAGCTTTCATACCTGAGTCTCACATCAGCTCCCCTAACGTCTTCATCGTTCACCTCCATACCTGCGTCTCACATCAGTTCCCCTAACGTCTTCGTCGTTCGCCTTCATACCTGTATCTCACATCAGTTCCCCTAACGTCTTCGTCGTTCGCCTTCATACCTGCGTCTCACATCAGCTCCACTAACGTCTTCGTCGTTCGCCTTCATACCTGTATCTCACATCAGCTCCCCTAACGTCTTCGTCGTTCACCTCCATACCTGCGTCTCACATCAGCTCCCCTAACGTCTTCGTCGTTCGCCTTCATACCTGTATCTCACATCAGTTCCCCTAACGTCTTCGTCGTTCGCCTTCATACCTGTATCTCACATCAGCTCCCCTAACGTCTTCGTCGTTCGCCTTCATACCTGCGTCTCACATCAGCTCCCCTAACGTCTTCGTCGTTCGCCTTCATACCTGTATCTCACATCAGCTCCCCTAACGTCTTCGTCGTTCGCCTTCATACCTGTGTCTCACATCAGTTCCCCTAACGTCTTCATCGTTCGCCTTCATACCTGTATCTCACATCAGCTCCCTCTAACGTCTTCATCGTTCGCCTTCATACCTGCGTCTCACATCAGCTCCCCTAACGTCTTCGTCGTTCGCCTTCATACCTGCGTCTCACATCAGCTCCCCTAACGTCTTCGTCGTTCGCCTTCATACCTGTATCTCACATCAGCTCCCCTAACGTCTTCGTCGTTCGCCTTCATACCTGTATCTCACATCAGCTCCCCTAACGTCTTCGTCGTTCGCCCTTCATACCTGTATCACATCAGCTCCCTCTAACGTCTTCATCGTTCGCCTTCATACCTGCGTCTCACACATCAGCTCCCCTAACGTCTTCGGCGTTCGCCTTCATACCTGTATCGCACATCAGCTCCCTCTAACGTCTTCCATCGTTCGCCTTCATACCTGCGTCTCACATCAGCTCCCCTAACGTCTTCATCGTTCGCCTTCATACCTGTATCTCACATCAGCTCCCCTAACGTCTTCGTCGTTCGCCTTCATACCTGTATCTCACATCAGCTCCCTCTAACGTCTTCATCGTTCGCCTTCATACCTGCGTCTCACATCAGCTCCCCTAACGTCTTCGTCGTTCGCCTTCATACCTGTATCTCACATCAGCTCCCCTAACGTCTTCATCGTTCGCCTTCATACCTGTATCTCACATCAGTTCCCCTAACGTCTTCATCGTTCGCCTTCATACCTGTATCTCACATCAGTTCCCCTAACGTTTTCGTCGTTCGCCAAGAATCAAAGTAGAAAAAAACAAAAGCCTTTTGAACCCATTTTAGATGATTTTGGAGGATAATTAATTATGATTAACTGAGCAGCAATTACTCGACCGACAAGTAAAATGTATCAGGTGTATAGTTGCAGAAATTTTTGCTTGTTCTTCCAATAAAACAAACAACTTTCTGCTTTCTTTTGAAATCATTTACGTCAAATAATAGAATGGCTGATGGATGATGATGCGAGCGAATGCTCAATGCAGCCGTTATGGGCCCACGTCTTAAACTAATCCACGCCAGTGCGTCCTGATTGTAGGTTAAACTCTGAAAAGTGCAAAGACGTTATGCTTCACCTGAACAAAAAAAACGGTAACTATGTTCACCTGCAATTAGGAATACACGAGGTGAACACCTAAAATTAGGTACTTTGGGTTTTAGGGTTTTGATAGGAATAAATAAACATGGTGTCTGCGGACGAACAGGGCAATAGCCATACGTCCAACTGCGTGTGGACGACCGACTCGAGTACACAGAGAGAGGAGAGAGAGAGAGGAGATGAGAGAGAGATGAAGAGAGAGATGGAGAGAGAGAGATGAGAGAGATAGAGGAGAGAGAGAGAGCGAGAGAGAGAGAGAGAGAGAGAGAGAGAGAGAGTGAAAGAGAGGAGATGGAGAATATAGCTTATAGACGCTACTCTCTGAAGAGGAGTTGCTAGCGTAGTCGCGATCTCGAGTAGAGCTCGAGTCTAGAGCGAGAGAGCGGATAGAGAGAGAGCGTTCTTCGATGCTCGAGCGACTGACTCATAGCGCTGGATGTAGAGAGCGCGCTCCGCTCGCGAGAGAGAGGCGCTGCCGCGCGCGCGAGCGAGGCTCGAGAGAGAGCGAGCGGGCTCTGAAGAGATCGCTGCCGAGCGCGATCTTAGCGAGCGCTCGCGCGAGATCTCTCCGCGCGAGAGCAGCGCTGCCGAGCGAGATGAAGGAGAGAGATGGAGATCGAGTCGCGAGCGCGCTCGGAGAGCCTCGCGAGAGAGAGAGAGCTGGAGAGAGAGCTCGAGGAGCTAAGAGAGAGATGCCGAGAGAGAGGACGAGAGAGAGACCCTCGACTTAACTTTGACTGCTCTGTTACGCGGATCTATAAATATTCATAAAATGCCAAACAGTAGTAAATTATTACCGTCTACGTCGACTTCGTTGATCATATCCCGTAGTTCAGCTTCGGTCGGGTTCTGTCCGAGAGAGCGAAGCACTGTCCCTAACTCCTTGGTTGTAATCCGACCGTCTCCATCTTTGTCGAACATAGTAAAGGCCTCCCTGTATTCTGCAAAAAAAAAGAGGATACAAAGCACTCAGAGGCTGTTTAGTATATTTAGATGAGCTACCTCTCTAAACAGCAAATATAATTATAATATGCCGCTTCATTTAATATTACGTAATTATTTTTAAATTTCTGGATACGACTGTGTGTAAGCTCCATATTTTCACCGCTACTGGAATCGTGGACACGTGGTCTATTAACTTCTTGCATATTCGTACATTTTAGATTTTAAATGTCTGGCCTGCTGATTAGTTTTGAGAGAAAACTCGGTTACACCCTTTCGTTGCTTTTCTTCCAGAGCAGAAGATAAGTAAACACTCAAATCGCGTTTTTTTGCCCCCCCCGGTTGTCTCTCGACGTGAATTATGTTTTACCTGGGCTTAAATTCTATTCCAAATTAGTAGCCGCCATTTTCTATGAAATCCGACACGGAAATATACCAGGATTCTCCCCGGGATTTTAATTGAATTCGCCGATATTCGGTAATGCGTAGGGGGAAAAAAAAGAAATGGGAAATCAACTAAAATTTAGCGACCTGTAAGTGAAGTTTGCGCCAGAGATTTAGGATGTTGATGGACATCAACTCCAGAGGATCACCGACTGCTTGTCTTTAAAGCACTAACGTTGGCAGTGCGGGTTTGAATAATTAACGGTGTAGAAAAGCAAACTCCAACTGTCGTCTTATCTTAAAAAAGTGACTTTTAGAGATCTTTTTAAAAATTGTATTATAAGTGTGAAGCCGTTTGTCTTAAGCCCTTTCCGTACATCGTGGATTAAGAGACCAAACAAAAGTCCCATCGGCGCAGACGAGATCGGCTACCGTAACAAACACAACATCCGCATCGGGGACGAGAAAGAGCGACCAGACAACGATAAACAAACCAAACCAAACGCAAACAGTAGTAATAAAAACGCGACGTCAGCAACCACGAGGAAGACAACAGCAAGAACATCGGCGGCGCTGGGAACAGGAAGAATATTACAAACATCAGCAGCCACAACAAACAGCGCGAACGTCTGGAACCGCAATCGGAATATTTCTCCACTAGATGGGTTCGAAATGTTCCGATGGATAATTTATACGGCGGCGGAATAAGAATATAAACACTGACATGAAAGCCGAGCTCTGACCGTCTTCTTTCATTAGCTGTTGTTCGAGGCATCGGAAATGTCGGAAGGAAGGCGGGGTGTCGCCATCGGTGTTGTAATCCAGCAGGACTCGGCCAATTGTGGTTGTGTCACGTGGTCTTCTACCGTAAGAGACTCTGCTGCTGCTGTTGTTGTTGTTGAGCGAGTTGGACTTCCGAACGAGGCTCTGTCAATGGCATGGCATCCCGTAAAGACAAGTGGCCTGTTCTCTGTCGAGTCTTCCTCGTGGTTGAGAGACGTCCGTCGAGCCGACAAGCGGCCCGGTCCACCCGACACCGGGAGGTCGCTCTCGACTCTGCTGTTCAGTAGTTGGGCTGTACCACGTCACGTGGTCATGACCTCGTTCCCGCTCTTTGTGAGCGAAGATCGGGTCATACAGCGAAACAAGCGCCAATGGCGTATTGCGACAGAACGGTAACAACAATCCCAATACTGCCAGAAATCAGTAACAAAAGAAATCTCATTAAAAAAATTAGCCTCGTCAACAAACGAAAAACAACAACAACAGATAGATCGGAGCTCGTAAAACAACTGAAATAATATTATCGATAGTGGCCGCGGAGACAAGTAAGCAATAATAATGGCCATAGCCGCTGTTAAGGGGGAGAAGGCTTTTATTTGTCTTCTCTCGTGTTTCAGCCAGGGACTTTCGAGACAGAATAGTGGAAAACGTCAGGCAGCACAGCGCTACTTTCATCAAATGCTGCTGAGGATATTAAGATCTGTTACAGCGTTAATGGGTGCATTATTTGTATATGATTGAGCGAATTATTGATCTGTTCGATGATTTAACGTGGTTCAAACTGCAAAATATTTAGAAAGTAAACAAAATGATCATATTTATAAAAAAAAAAGAGAAGGTAGCACTGATTTGACTGATGGTAGCTATGGTGATGCGAGATATTAGATCTAATTGTGTAGAATGGCACTGCGCTGATTGTCACTAATCGATTCAAATTACCTGTTGCTAGAAGCCAACCTGTGCTTTGCGTTTGCGGTAAGGGAAAGGAGTTGTGAACAAGTAAGAGTGAACCACTGCCAATACAATTTATTAGAGCAGATTTAATAATCTCACACGTCACTAGATGAAGCTGCAGACCGACATCATCGGATCGACATGGGGCTTAGACCAGCTACAGCGACTTCGCGCTGTGTCAGGTGTGTGACGCCGTGATTCCGTGAAGGTTACGAGAGCTGTATCTTAAACCAATACAATTTGAATTGTCATAAATCCTGCAAAGCTGTCAGGAGCTGTACAAAAGAATCCAGGGATTGGGGGGGGGAGAGACGGTAAAAGCGAATCGCTAAGACGCATTCTCTCTACCGCTAACCGTGATATTAATCTCGATTTTGCCAAACAGTTCTGCAGTCCACAGCCGATAAATATACACACCGGCATTCTACAACAGCTGTACAATGGCTAAGCAACAGGCAATTCAATTCTCGATCAAAATACTTAGTCGTATTGAAACTTTATCGGTTTTTGGTTCATCTTTAGATATAAACAGGTTTGCGGTTTGTTCTGTATATCGCTGTTAAAGTTAAGACTGGTGGAAAGGATGATCACAATGGTAACGTATCGTTTTGGAGATGCGCAGTAGCCATGTTCTGGCAGCAAGAGAATGCGAGCGTTGTGCTGCTGTGAATCAATACACATTTTCCTACTGCTTGTCAGAATTTGCGTCCAGGAACTCTGTTCACTGCCTGGACCCACTTCCTATTGGAAGACTCCTGATGGGGCCATCTTTACAGTCGCTAGATTCCCGCAGTTCAGTCTCTGTCCTCATCACTCATTTTTTTCCCTCTAGGTTTTGTAGTGATTGTGTAATTTTAATTACACCTTAATCATTATTACTCAGCTGGATAAAACCTCGAATCTAACTCAGCCATGAAGTTGCATTACTTTTACCTGTGGATATCACGCACAAGTCTTTCAAAACGATTAATATAAATGTTTGACCTTCCATTGATCCACTAGTCCAGGAGTTCTTCACTCGTTGTTTTATTTAGATAAATTATGAAGTGCAGGAGTTCCAAATGCTAAATAGAAATATATTTAGTTCTTCTGTTAATTTATTACCTGGAACTCAAATATTTTACAGAAGCGACAAAATGATGCAATTTTAAAGACGAACAATATTTTTAACATTGTTGCAAGATAATTGAAAAATGGAAAAGAACTTTCCAAAATTGAATCTATTTTTGCGTTAAGGGAAGCAATGAAACTTTGTAAAGTGTCCTTAATTAGCATTATTCATGGTGGATGATAAGCAGTTTAATACTACCTCAAAAACGGACAGGTGGATGGATGACTAACCTCTTTGTTCCGATCTGATTTCAACAATGGCGGCAGGGCGCTTTATTCTCTTTCATTTAGGTATCGCGAGATCAGACGTTATTTCCAACAGGGTCTGACTTTCTTAAAACAAAAGCCGGAGCTCATCTAGATGCCGCTAACCTTTTCTTTGTACTTGAATCCAAGTTTGAAATGCATTTTTAAAATTAAAGTTTCATGAGCCTTAGCTGTGTTGCAATTGGCAAAATATAGGGAAGGTATTCTGTTAGCCGACATGTTGGTACCTTTATTACGGAGTCGAAACACGTGCAGCAAAAACCGCGGGTTATCCAGAATTATTACGTATCTGCGAAACATGGTTAACGGGTGTCGTCTGCTCCGTACCGCGCGGTCCTGCTGTGAAAGGCTGCTCGGATGTTGCGTGTGCAGCCTCCCTGGAAGTCCTTCGGACATATGGTAGGGTCGTCGGGTGAATGAAGTCTGCCGGGTACCGTTCCAGTTGGAATCTCTTCACGACCGTCTTTATTTCTACACCATCTAAGCAAATGTTGTAAGCACCCCTTCAGGCAGCTGATGCCAGCCAGCTTTCTTATACGCTTTTCCTAAATTTCGCGTGTATTCACAATAAGCTATCGGTATCCGTTTCTCGTAACACTGGTGACCACAAGGGAGAAAACCCCTGTTGAGTGTAAAGGTAGTGCCGCCGTTATCCATAAAGAAAAGGCATCCGGCGCTGTCTAAATCGCCAGGGAACCTCTACTGAAACCTTAGATTGGGGAAACTTGCACAACCGACCTGTGACAGAGAGAAATACCCGAGCCGACCAGGGATTGAATCCGGCTCCCCAGCTTAGGTAGCCTAATAACCTAGCCACTAAGCCGCCGTAACGCTGTTTTCATGCGAGTACACGCCCATTTTTGGCGAGCACCGCCGTGCTGCCGTAGTTGACCGGTGTCGCCGTAATCCGGTCCTATGATGTAGGCGTCCAAGGAAGACGTTGTAGCTTTACCCAGAAATTCAGCAATATCCAGATGTGTTCATTCTCACCGCGGATCCCGGAACGTCTGGTCCAGTCCGACGGGTCTATTAAAGGGTTATGGATTGACGGATAGTATTGAGTAGCTTCATCCATTCCAGGATGGCGGCTGTAGTGCCGGGATGACGATCTCATCGCCGCATCCCTGCTTGTCCATCTCGCAAAAACGCGACGACTTCGGTATCACAATTATTCTCAGCCACAGTGGCCGCGATTGTCTATGCAATGTCGTTCTTGGGTCGCAATCTGGTTATAGTGTATTTTATGCAAATTCTAGACCTATAAATAAAGTAGAAGGGACGGCTTTGCTAGCTTCCTTTTTGTTCCATTATAACGCAAGGAGGCGAGAGGGCGCTGACTGACTGTCCCCGATGCCTCGCTATTCGATGTAACTGAATGCAGACAATTTTAGCGTCCGACAATCTGCCGACAATCGGCTCGTCCTTTCGGACGGTCAGACTTGCTTCCGACCAGTTCTTCACCTCTCCGAGCCAAGACCCCGTTCGCGGTAACCGTCAATCTGCCGGCTGCCTTGGTCCGCTTGGCTTTGTTTCAGACAAATTAGAAAACGCAGCAACCACGGATGCTTGCGAATTATTGGCATTTGTTAAGTCCTCTAATCGATGCAGTTTTGTGGGTATCAGCTTCGCTGGCCACGGAAGCCGATTCACTCTTGCACTTTGTCGCTGAATCGAAATATGCAAAATCCGCCTAAAATGGGCACTGATTGTGTCAAAGCTCCGCATAAGAGCCGAAATCCGGTGCTGCCATCGAGATTAAAGATAATTCCCCCCCCCACAGGGGCTTAGGGTTAGCTAGAGCAATCAGCGATGCCTGAAACCTGCCTAGAGCAGACTTTGCAATCTAAAGACCACTCCATGGGCGGATTTCGGTTCCATATTATTTGATGATTCCTTTGGTTAAACAGTGCAGCACAAAAACGCAAATTCTGGATGAATCGCTCATGGAAGACGACCAGGCGCCAGAATGGTCTCAACTTTACCGTTCGTTGGCCGATGTTCTTAATTAAGTTGGAATGGGCTTTGAGGTGAGCGCAGTCCATCTGCTGCCCAGGAAAGAGACGTATTAAGGCTTTATAAACGGTTTTCCTCAGTTTCAGGAGCATTCTTTGTGTCAGAGAGGTTACAAATTTTATGTAAGAAGGAACACCAGTTGTGCACCCTTTCCTTCTGGTCATTCTTGTCGGACCTCAATTTCGAACCTGAAATAAGTCCAGCCGCAACACGTTACTAGTTTCTCGCAAACGGTTGCCATATAAAGGATTTTTTTTATTTATTTATCATTCTCCGACGTCATCGCAAAACAGTGGAACAGGGATCTCGAAGCCGAAACTGTTGCTGAAAATTTCTGCTTAACAACAGTGAGCTCCAGGCATTTATAGAAATCTTTTGAACAATGAGTAGAGCTGTATCCACTGATAAGAAAATCGGAAATTTTCGTGTCTGGCTCTACAGTTAAAATTGCAAAAAACTATCCGGGAATCTGGTATTTGGAGGCAGTTATTGTGGGGGAAAAAGTAAGTTTCAATCTTATTTTGTAAATGGAGGATAAGTTTTATTTTCGAGCACCTGTAGCCCGGTGCTCTCTCCAAAAACCAAATGAGTAGACAAACCAGTCACCGTCCTCTACAGCCGTTTTTATCCGAATCTAAATAAAATTAAAAGTAAAATTCGTTCACAAAATGTAAACCTTCTAACTTTTACATAAAAGTTTCTGGATATCACACGAACATTCTTCATCAAATCCCACGCGATATTCTAATCCTGCGATAGCTGTTGCTTCGGTTTTGAAACAAACTGCAAACGTTTGTCGCAAATCGGTCAGTGAGAACCTCGAGAAGATAACCGGATTAATGGCGACATCTGTTTCGAAACCGAAGAATGGAGGTAATGTCTTCATAAACTACGAAAGCGCTTACCCCATTGGCGTTTGCTGTAAGAGGAAAGAAAGCAAAGATAAATTTCCTTTAAGATCTATAATCTCCGTTACTCCCCGCAGAGATCTCTCTTCTCTCTCCCGTTTATTAAATCGAAGACTGCAGATCCTCATCGCTGTTAATCTTGGCTGACGAGAGCTTGTTGTCGGTATTCGTATGTGAATCTCGATTCCATTAACGCTTACGGCGGCAGACAATTGCTAATAGAATGATGAAGATGCTTTTACTCTGTAAAACCCTGGTCGATGATCCTCTGAACCTCTTTATTTCCATCAATCTTTGTCACCCAACACCATATCATTTGTGGTTACGCAGCACAAAATAGTCCACCAATCTAAAAGAAAATTTCCCCGGAAAAGGGGATGCAGAAGGTATCCAAACGTACGTCCAATCTCGCTGTCTATTCACTTCGTATGTTTATTTTCCCACTTGTAATAGAGGCTGCACGTGTGTGGACTTTTAATTAAAAGTGACCTTTGTAAACACCAACGGTAGACTGTTTTCCAGAAGGGATTAGGGAATAAAATGGATAAAGCCAAATGTATTATCATTTCCTTGGCGGGTTCATGTAATTATAGCTGCAGCCTCACTACAATCAGGCCTCGTCTTCATTTCGCTTTTTTTTCCCGGCAAGATCAGGTTGGTCTCGTCGCCTCATCTCGTGTACAGAAAAATCATCAAAGAATAGGAGAAACGAAACTCAACCAAAGCCAAACAGAAGGTCCAGAGACTACCGATGGAATCCGGAGTGTTTGATTTCATTGCAACAGTGGAAGTAGCTAACCAAATAAATGTTGTTATACCTAATTCTTTGATTGATTAGAACCGAGTGATTTTGACAGCTTAAAAGCCAGCTTTTGGCAGGTTCAGGAACGTAACAACCATCTCGTCACTGTGGGAATAGTTTACATCTTAAGCAGACATTCCAACCATTTCTCAGATTAATAATGTCCACCGATATCGATCTCATGTTAAGTGCAAAATATGCGCGCGCACGTTCGCGCGCTCGCGGTCCTGGGATGTATAAACTTGGGTAAGTAATCGAACCCTACAAAGTATGGGAGACACAATATTTTCTTCATTTTCGGCTATCTTTCTTTTTTTTTTTAATTTTTACTTTATATGTTACCAATAAGACAACAGCGTTTCCGTTCTGATCCAGTAATTGTATAAGCTAACGTGATAACTTACCCTGGCGAGCCGGCCAATCAGTGCGTTACCCTCACGGTGTCTGACGTCGTCTCCCAGGGGCATTCTGTATTGTATCGAAATCGAAGTGCCTTCCGAAATTATAGACTTCTCAATATATAAATCATGCATTTATTATAAATAATAATTGATACAAAATCTGAAATGCTAATTATAAATTGTATGTGATAGATAATATTTATGCTTAGCAAGAAAAAAAAACCTTAAAAGACCTTTTATATCTAACAATAGTAAGACATAATTATATTATTATATAAATTCATATTTACATGGAGTAATGTTCTTGGTCAGTGAGCCTGCACAGAGCGGCTTATCCACGAGTCTTGGGGTATCTGTCAGATACAGTTACTTTCTATTTAAATGGTTTATTCACGGTGAGGTCGAAAAATCGTTGACCACCGGTCAAGTGGACATGCGTGCCTCATAAACATCAAAGATGAGCAAGCTCTTTTAGCCCACAAGTTGGTTTTGTTCTGCTAACACAATGAACTATAATAGTGTCGATGTACTTTCTCATGGTGTCACCATTGCTTTAATGCGACTTAACATCCCAGGATGGAGGGAAAAGAAAACCTTGTGGTATACAATGCATTGTCTTTATCGGGTATAGGACTTGGGAAAACTGAGCCCTGTAAGTAGCGATTAAGCGAGGAGAAACGTCGCCACTTGGATTATTTTTCGCAGTGGCAGTCATAAGGGTTTTACGATAACCCTACAGCTACCCTCCACAAGTTGATGTTTAGGCACAGGCCCAGTTGGTTGTTGGACACTGCTCCGCCGGATTCTCTCCTTGTCGCCAATGTAACTCCTGTCTGCCTTAACTGTTAACCTCTAATCATCATTATATTCGTTAACGTCACCCTAATCTAGCATGATTATAAAAGCCCTTCTCTGGAAAATCTTTGGTATTTAAAACGGATATTATCATATTATTTCACTTACTTATTTTTAAATATATTTTCAGAAGTACATGATCAGACAGCGGAACTGAAAGCGAGCCAAGCATCCAGTCCGACGGGTAACGAGGCAGAAAATTGAGTACACGCTCCGTGTTTCCGGCCCCCTGGCCCCTTTCTCGATATCGGATTTCGCTAAATCAGACACGATCGCCGCCAACTTGTGACAATAATCGATTTAATTGCTTGGCGAGGCGTGGCAACGACAGCCTGAAGCCATTAAAAGCCATATTCTTTTGGGTCGGGAGGACATTTTAAAACAAAAGCACCTGTCGATTCCAACCCACCGTTTAATCCCTTATCGTTGATTTTCCCGCCCTTAGTGACTCTAAAGCGCACAAATCCGCCACCTTGTGGATTTCTCGAGTATTTTGAACCAGTAGTAAATTCATTATGTCGAGGTCGAGTAAATGGGGTCGCATCCCGCTGATCTTCGCCGTCTGTCTAGAGAGGAAGTGGCCTAAACACGCCTCGATACGGCGCTACTCATTCCTGCTGGTCGAATCACTGCTACTCACTCTGCAGGTGGCAGCACAGTAGCCATTGAAAATAGTGTAGCGTAGATAGTGCATCTCCACACATTAAAAAAAGGGGGTCTGAGTCCTAAAAGGTTTCACGTGGGGACTATAGAATGTGGGCGTTGAGTACAGCGTCAATTATGCAGGTGGGAGACGGTGATGTTGGCGAATCACAAGTTTTCAAATAGAGCTTTTCGTGTCGATAATTATGGTTCTGAGTGACACGGGTGGCCCAGAATGTATTAATATGTACCATTCGGTTTCAGTGTTACTATTACTAACCGAAAATTATCAGTGCATCTAAGAAATAATTGAATTGAATATTGATATTCGGAAAACGCTATTTTGTCTTTTTTATTTTGCCATACTGAACACCAAAGCTTACACAGCTATGACGTATAACCTAACAACATGCACAACTATGACACATTAGCAGTTGTTTGCAGCGGTCTCAACAGGAAAGACATGAGTTCGCTATTACGAACATATGTCTGAAAATAATGCATATCTGGAATTTATTTAAAATCATCGATTTAGGTAACTTATTAGAGAAACGTTTTATGGAATAAAATGTGTTTTAACAGTGTCATCATGCTTCAGTTTGACATCAGTCATAATTTGCATCCAGTTATTGATAACCATCTGTAAATGACGTAGAACAGGTCTCCTGGGTAATCCAAAGTAAAAAACTGAGATAGTATTAGTTGAGAAATCTGATAATAATAAAGATAATTGACTTGAAAATGCTTTTATTGAAAGCTCACACTGGATTTTAAAAATCTCTACTACTTTTACGCGTATTTATTTATAAAAAAAAACAATGCCTTTGTACAGCCGATGTAGTGCAGACGAGGTGAGTGATTACCTGTGGTAGATTAATGGTATACACCATATAAAATGTGTAATTAGAAATTTACAGCCAAATCTGCAAAGTAACTATTTTATGGAGAATGTCAACAGCCCGATCTTCAGTGCACTTCAGCTCGAAGAGAAAAGGGTTGATAGGTGGTACAATGTAAATGTTCGTCAGGTGTAGATTTTACATATAACGGCGGTAAAGGTGCAGATTAATGGACTTGAAATTCTTAGTTTGGTTTACCTGTACCGTAAGTACTTGTTTATTTTTGTGTTCGGAATATAACCTGCCCCGGTTTTGCCCTGACGTCATTACTACCAGAATACTGAAGCGCTCGTCTCGGCGCTGCTACAATATTCCTGGTCTAATCCACGCACATTCATCGGCTCCTGCATGAAATTAATCGGCTAATCGTCAAAGACAGCTTACCTTCAATTTCATCCGGCGTCAGTTTATTTTGTTGCAAAGCCTGGAAGAAAAGAAAAGAAATTAAATTTCGAATTTAATGTTTTTATTAATAATTTATTGCATTTTGGGAATATTCGACTGTGATATTCTTTTACTGGTTACATGGCTGATATTTAATCGTTATCTACAAAACGCACGGAAACACCACCGAAAAGCCTTCGAGAAATGGCAAACCACGGTTCGTGCAACGACTTATATAGGGCGAGTAGTGCGGGCGAGTCCATTATTCGGAAGAATCTATTACAAACCAATCAAATTACAGTATTTTTCCGCGCGCTGCTTTCTAACCTGCTTAGACACTATATAAGGCTGACACACATCGATTCCGTTCACCCAACCAACCGACCGACCGACCGAAAGCCATGAATTCCAAACACCAATTCAGGAAATATTTGGGAGGAAACGAAGCCTCATGACAAAACCCTACCCACAAATGCCTCGCACAATATACCACGCATACACAAATTTTCGGGAATTAATTAGTAGACCGAAGACCCTCTTTAACAATAACAATATTTACAATTTTGACGCTTATGGCAGTGTGTTCAAAGAAGGACGAAGAACTGCCTGAAGAACGGAGCTTTTTTGGTGCTCAGACATCAGCTTATTGCGACTGCTACTGTCGTATACACCCGGTTCCACAGCTCTGGCTTTATTTCCAGAAATATTTGATTAGGGATGATAAGCCATCTTTGAAACGCCTTTTCATTTTACGTGTTCGCCAACCAAAAAGGTCGTGGATTCTATCCTGATAGCTTACCGACTAGCAGCAAGAGAAGACCCAGGTGACAAGTTCGAAACTCCTCGTCTAAGATGCATGCAAAAACAAAATAATAATTATCCAAATAATTTGTTAAGGTTTCGTGCAGTTATTCAAGCACCAATGGCGAGAAGGCAGCAATTACTTCGCTTGGACATTAGATAGAGAGTGTCTTTTTTTTAATATAAAATAGCCTTTGTTGTTGTTTTTATTGTCAGTCATACTGCATCAAACACCTTGAGAGTGTGGTGATGGCGAAGGAAGAATACTCGTGGTAATCGCAAACTGTTTCGTTCTGTCTCACGCCACATCGACTCGAGTCGCGGGAAGAGGTGGATGAAGCGCACCTGTGGCGGCTCGATCAAAGACTGAGATGGAGCTACTACCGTCTTATGAGCAACGGAATCAAGTCCGCGGTTCAGGGCATGTTTTCCGGATGGACAATTTATTCACGTTGTTGCAGATACTCCGTGTGGTAACCGTTTCTAGAAGCAACAAGAAAAAAAGGATTTTAAAGATGCACAAACGTCGACATCGACCAGAAACTTGAAATAGATCGGAAACAAGCTGCCTGCATATGAGCTCTGTTAGGGTTATTTTATATACAAAAGAGGGAGAAGGAAAGTTAAGTTAATAAAATACACACCTTATATATCGTAAACCGTTAATGCTTCTATTGAATAAGTTATTTACGAAAAAGGAATAATTATTCATCTTTAAAAAAAAAACTGCTGTTATTAACCGTTTATTTTGTACCATTCTTCTTACGAATACAAATGAGATTTGCTATAGGAGCGATACAGGTTATTTCGCGAGATCTAAATTATTTATTGTCTATCGGTTTTTCTGCCTGGGTAATCTGACGGCGGACGAAGACGCATTAAAGGTTGGCGCTGGCGCGATCTTTCTCTCCCTGAATAACTCTGGCTCTAGCCTCAGCAACCGTGACATCTGCGCATCGGTTTCGCCAAAAGAAATTCCCTGAGGCCATGTGAAAGCTTAGTTTCGCGTTAGTGGGATAAGATGTTGAGATTTTTTAAACAGTACACAGGAAAGAAAGAGTAGGGGTAGAAAGAAGGGACTGGCGGAGTGCTTCCTTATCGTCTCTGCGAGGCTTCAGGATATACCTGACGGTTTCATTTACTCCATTAACCCAGCCCGCCGGTCCGGGTCTTACCGCTGGAGCGTGACAGTGTTTCGTTCCACGAAATTAGGGAGCAGTAACCGTCACACGATATTTACCGAAACTTACCGCCAATATCTTGGACTTAACAGGATATTTGCTGACACTACATCTTTTTAATAATATATTTTGCTTTTAGTTTTGCTGTCTACTGAACAAGGAGAATAATTTATTTCGTTACTTAAATAATCTACTGCTAATATCAAGCCAACAGAGCGGAAAACGCATATCTCTCTCTCTCTCTCTCCTCTCTCTCTCTCTCTCTCTCTATCCATCTCTCTCTCTCTCTCTCCTCTCTCTATCTCTCTCTCTCCTCTCTCTCGCTCTCTCTCCATCCCTCTTCTCTCTCTCTCTCTCTCTCTCTCTCTCGTCTCTCGTCCTCTCTCTCGCTTTACCTCTCTCTCCTCTCTCTCTCTCTCTCCTCTCTCTCTTCTCTCTCTTCTCTCTAGTTCGTATGTTAAAAATAAAACTGTAAAAAAATATGTAGGAGGTACGATGTACAATGTATCCTGATCTATAAATTGCGTTCTCCATTCCTAATATTCATTCAAATTTCTTTTACATATGATACTTGGAAAATAAATCTTGATTGTAGCTTTTGATTTTATGCAGTTATTTAAAATTTGCCATTCAAATTCACCGGTCATATCAATCTAAGGTGGTATAATGGCCAGGAACTCATTACAGCACAAGGCACTGTTGGGTATAACGGCCAGGGACACATTACAGCACAAGGCACTATTGGGTATAACGGCCAGGGACACATTACAGCACAAGGCACTGTTGGTATAACGGCCAGGCACTCATTACAGCACAAGGCACTGTTGGTATGGGTATAACGGCCAGGAACACATTACAGCACAAGGCACTGTTGGTATAATGGTCAGGAACTCATTACAGCACAAGGCACTGTTGGTATAACGGCCAGGAACACATTACAGCACAAGGCACTGTTGGTATAACGGCCAGGAACACATTACAGCACAAGGCACTGTTGGTATAATGGTCAGGAACACATTACAGCACAAGGCACTATTGGGTATAACGGCCAGGAACACATTACAGCACAAGGCACTGTTGGTATAACGGCCAGGAACACATTACAGCACAAGGCACTGTTGGTATAACGGCCAGGCACTCATTACAGCACAAGGCACTGTTGGTATAATGGTCAGGAACTCATTACAGCACAAGGCACTGTTGGTATAATGGTCAGGAACTCATTACAGCATGAGCCCACGGCCAGTGTTCGTAATAAAGAACGCGGGGCGAAAAAATTTTTTGCATTTAATAAAACCAAAAAAACTGAATAAATACTTCTATCGAACCTAGAGCTCTAAATTAAATTTTTTACTCAAAACTCGTCCTGCCATAAAAGGTCAATCAAAGGGTGTGGAAGCCACTTGTACCAAGCAGCTGCTATTTTGCTATTTATGTACCTGCTGCTCTGATTGTTTGTAAATTTTTTCAGTCCTGCTTCAAGAATATTAGCTTAATCAAAAAAATGAAGAAATTAGCTCTTACACACCCGAAGAAAGTATAAGAACTTTGCTGATTTTCCGTCTGAGCAAATGTTCTCATGGATTGTGATGTGGAATCTGAAGCTAACAGAATCGATAAGGTAAAAGGAAAACTAGTGGCTAATCACAGACTGACGTCCAAAGATAAACTTAGATCAAGCGTTTAGTGCTCTCCCTTTATTTTGAGTTAAAGCATTCGCTTAGACCAAAAGGAAGACAAAAGTGATTGGTAAGATGTATGTTAATGATAAATGATGAAAACCTATATAAAATGTACTGCTGCTGATGCTTTAATATCAACTTTAATAAGCGGAAATAATTTCAAAATGTCAAAAAATGAAATTCTTTCAAAAAAACCTTGTTACTGAATTGCTTTTCAGACACAGAACCACCACTCTATTCTATTTTAGACGCCTTCCCACACCCGCAGGATTCGCCTTCTCAGTCCCCAGCCGCCATCAAATTATTCTCCGTAACAGTTTCACTTAAGAACTGCGCCTACGTCTCGTCCACCATCTTGTTTATCCAGTTACAGCGACTCTTTTCCCTGGGAAGTAGCAGTCGACATCTGACTATCGTCGTCTGACGTCGAGGTCGTATAAAACAATTTGTTTAATAATTTCTCTTCAGAATATAGATGTACAAATAACCTTTTTTTTTGACGAAAATGATTTAGCACCAGCGAGTAGTTTTGGCACTACAAAGATCTTATTAATTGAATATTTCTTTTCATTTGAATGCCGAAAATTCTTCTCCAATTTTCAGATATCGGCTGGTAAAGAAATCATGCCCTGGAGGTAGGTCAAAACCTTGCTGATTTAGAAGCCTAACATCTGCGCAACGGGGTGAAAGCCCAGGGAAATGCATTTGAAAAATAGAAGAATTTTTTACATTTAAAAGAGGAACACACAGCGATGTGCAAAAGTCTTGCATAAAATAGTTTTTCCTGTAAATTAGCTCGCATTTTGTCGAAAGCAGCTGTTATCAAATCTTGTTCATTAAAGTATTTCTATATTACTGTTGTCCATCTATTCCAATAATATCAAGCATATTGTTTCATTGTAAGAAAAGTTATAATTTTTAGAAAATCATTTGCATCAAATCAACATGTGCAAAAGTGTTGCATGAAATCCAGACAGCTATCTAATCAATTCAGATTCAATTCCAATTATGCAGAAAGTGATCAGATCTATCAATAATGAGTAGAATATCCGAAATTCTTGATAACTTGTTCACAACGACAGGCATGCTGGCTACCAAACGCTGACAATTGTCACTACTGAACTCCTACCAGGCTTCCTCGATTTTCCATTTAAAATCGGTTTTTTGGCACTAACGCTGAGTTTAATGGAGTGCCAAATGTTTTCGATGGGATTGAGATCCGGGCTTTGAGCTGGTCAGTTGAGGAGGGGGATTTGTAACTCTGCCATCAAGGCCTTGACACTCCTAGCTGTGTGGATGGGGGTGTTGTCCTGCTGATAGATGGCCGTCAGGGGCATGTGGTCACACATACACGGTTCGACAATGTCCGAGACGATCTTAGCATAGTCACGAGCATTCATTCGACCCTCCACGTGATGCAACGGACCGACACCGGGCAATTTAAAACAGCCACAAACCATGGCCGAATCTCCCCCTGCCTGCAGAGTCGGTCGAGTGCAGCTAGAGGATGGTATTTCTCGGACACCGATCGCCGAACGTACATCCGACCCTCCGAGTGGACCCTCACGGATTTGCTTTCGTCGGAAAACGACACTAGGGACCACTGGGCCACGGTCCAATGGAGATGGTCGCGAGCCCACTGCAGTCGCTTTCGACGATTGTCCAGACTGATGAACGGCTTCTTCTGTGTCGATCGCCCGAACAGTCCCATGTGGATCAAACGCCGTCTGATGGTGCACGAGGCCAACTGGATCCCATGGTGCCTCGACAAGGCGAGTTCGACATGCGGGCGATCAGACGATCCTGCCGAGCCGTCGTTTTCCGCGGTCTTCCGGCTCTGCGTTTCGAAATTAGGCTCTCATCGTCTTTCCAACGTTTCAGGTTGCGAGATATCGTCGACTGATTGCAACCGATACGAGCCGCAATGACCCACTCAGTTTCACCATCTTCTTTCATGCGAACGATTGTGGCCCGCTGTTCGGGGGTCAAATATCGGGCTCTCGGCATCACTACATTGAACAAAAATGAATCAGAATAGTGGAAAAACATACAATAGTTACTAATTTCTACAAAATAAGAACCCATTTTCTAAGTCTGGTCATTTAGTTTTTTTCCCCGGAAATGAAGTTCTTCATTAAAATTATCTGAAAATTCTCAACTTTCTAAAGAGACACATTCATGAAAAAAGACTGTTTTTATTTAAAATGTAAATTATGGCAATATTTGATGTTTTAATGAATAGTGACATGCAGCTGTAAATCTCTGGTGTCGTATTAATTTATCTTAATACTTCCTTAGTAAAAACGTGAAAGAAATAGTTTGAAAAAGCCATTTAGTTACTTGTATCTGTCTATTATAATGACAAAGCTTCTGACTTCTGAAAACAGTTGACCGGCTTTTGCATAACTTAACTGGAAGCAGGATACATACCCTGAACTTAGGAACTTAGAGGCTGTCGCGAGCGTCCAATCTCAATGGGAAAACTTTCGAACGCAACTAAACAGGCTCCAGACTATTACCGAATGGTGAGATGAAGGGAACCTGACGCTGAAGGAACTCGACGCGAAATATTGTCAGATACGGGGCGCGTACAGGGAGAATAGACGGACTGGCTTTAAACTAAGTAATTCGGCTTAGTCTCCCAAACGTTAGATAGGATCCATTCCATTAAAAGCAGGTTAACTGAATTAACTAGTTCAAAATCAGAAGACGCGAGAGCACAGACCATTATCTGGAATGGCTACAGCAAAGCTTTCTGCGACATAGAGAGAGCTATGGCAGTAGGGTAAACTAAGGACTAATCAAACGAAAGTCGGCCGCACCGACAACAAGAAAGATGATATCACCAGAACTTGTCCTCAAACTCGGGGAACTCTTTAAGGCAACTTAGAAAGCAAAGTAGATTTAGAAGGAGAGGTTTGTGAAAGCCCCATAGCAGAGAACGAAGTAAAATATGCCATTTGGGCATTAAACACCCAGAGATCCTCTGTACGTCCTAATTATATAAATGGTCCGGATACCTGTTATTAGTAATCTGACAGCTGTAGCTAATATTGTGTTCGCTCGGGGGATATTCCCAATTATCTGTTACTCTTCTTTCCAAGATGAGTGACAGGGACTGTCTGGATAATTGAAGGCCAATTATTCTTGTAAATTACATTTATAAGATCACGTTCGATAGGGTAGGCTGGACTTTTTTGTTGTTAGGTGGACAAGGGACAGAATAAAAATTCTAGGAACTTGTTCCCCTCAGCTAGCACATAAACATAGGTAGGGGCAACTAGTAAAAGCTAGTTTAAAATATAAAACGTATGTTAAAAGGACGTCAAGCCAATAACTTCAGCTCTATAGATAAGAAAACATTAATCCTTAGCCTAGTCACTATTCAAACTGGGTGTGTACCGCCATTAACGCTGAATTGGTTGAGTTCTTGTGACAAGGGCAAAAAAAACACGTGATCCGGGTTTACCGGAATCTTATTGGTCTAGACATTTTAAATATAGCTCGTGCTCTGAAGGTGTAATAGGTATAATAGGATTTAGTGAAAGTACGAAAAGATGGTACATACGTTTCTCCTATCAGAGCTAGTATATAGGTATAGAGTAAGGGCGAAATCTATACGTCTGGTATCCCAACGTGGGATTATCTCCACTTAGTGTCGGTCTCTGTCCCTGAGCTTAACTATCGAAAGTTACAGGAAGGTTGTCTTAACTCAGAGATGCTTCCGTGGAAGACACTGTGGAACTATTATGAATTAGACGGATATACCTCTGACATATAATGGAAAATTATTCCATTTTGATCCAAAAGCACAGATTTCATCTTTACTGGTGTATCTTTGGGTTCACCCCCTCATAATAAAAAGGACCGTCTTTCGAACTTCCTGGCCTTCTCTATTCAGCAGATATCTTGGGGTGGCCGTGAGGCTTCACGCGACAGCAAATCCACTCCAACCGAGTTAATATTCAGAAGATATAAAAGAAGTTTTACTTTTGTTCGTGGAGATCAACGTGAAGGATTTGTTAGCTGACTCGAGCATCGGCGAGAATTTTTTGAATTCTTTAATTAAACGGCCAAATAAGATTATCTTTCGATAGTCAGGGCTGTGAGACGACGCCACAGCTTGGGAACATTTGGTACGTTCGGGAATACCGGTAGTGAAGCGAGTCGTTCGAAGAGTTTTCGAGACGCGAGTAGATGCTATGGTCTTTAGCAGCGAGGAATTGATCAATGCGACAACGAAATCGGAGTGTGGTTGCGACGAAGCGGCGACTGTCCATCACTCAGTAGCGAAAGGACTTCCGCTATGGTTCAGATCCGAAACGGCTGGCAACATTGTGGCCCCTGTCGTGATTGGACACGTGTACACAGACGCCGCACTGTCGGAATCACGAAGGAGTGGCGGAAATCGTCTGCAGTGACGACGCAGCTAAGACGTACGTTTGCAGGGTCGGGTCCGCTGGATGCGGCTCCAGACCACCGTGGAAGTCGTTGATGCGTTGTCGGACGATTTCGGAAAGACCGTGAAAGCTTTTAAATACGACCAGCCATCTGGCCTTCCAGGCCAACGCTCAGGGAACCGACCGATCACCAGCCTGTCCCGCCCGAGACATTTCCGGGGTAGCGTTGAGCGGCGTCCAACCCAGTCTGGCCTTCCTGCTGTAAGGAGCGCAAGATGCGTGGGAACCAAACTGACTCCTGTCCGGCGGTGGAAAGAAGGAGAGAGGAACCAGAGAAAATCGTGGTCACTCCAGAGCAAAAGCGTGTAGACCGAGGCGCGTGTGGGGAGCAGGAGAAAGTCAGCCAGAAGCGGCATTTGCTTGAACAAGTGCAGCTGCAAAAGCTGTGCGCAGCGCTCGACCTCACAGATGTCTCTAGTAACGCAGTCGAAAGGTTCTGGGGAGTATTGGAGAACGCGAAACTAGACCTACGGAACCTCATTCATGATTGGGCATGGGTTAAAGGTAGTGGAAGGAGATCAGCATAGAATACAGCGATAACCTTAGTTTAGTAGACATGGAAGCAATAATAAACAACCAATTGTCCTCATCCTGTGATAAAGCAGGGGAATGCTAGATTTTCCGGGATGGGCTCTTGTCATCGAAACCGAGAGTTGTTCGCCTTCATATAGTAAAGATAGAAAGAAACATATGAGCTCAACTAATTCAAACAGTAATAGATGTTATCAATACAATAACAAATGCTAATCTGGAGTAACTGGTAATGATGACGGAATAGCGGTTCGAATGTAGTAGGTTTGTCCGTTGACACGTTTTCCCGGACACCTAGCGGGGTCTCTGCGCAGCCAGCCAGCTAGTAACACCTGAGAAAATGTCGTTATACTTATCTTCTCTACTATAAGATAAACTAATGCTACTATCAGCGTTTTGGGTAATTTTTGATAGAGTTTGTCCACATTACTGGGCCCGTTCGTATCGATAATGTGAGAGTGTGCCATCTGACGACCGCGAACCACGCGACTAGTCCAGGGAAATGCCACATCTCTTACTGCAGAGACGTTTCGGTGGCTGTGCTGGGAGTTTGCCGGAGTTGGTAAAGGTGAGATTCTCTTTCACGGAATTAATTATAAGCGAGCCAGGTTCAGAGGAGCCCTGCTGCTGCTTCTGGTATAATGTGAAAGCTTGGAATCTAAAACAGTCCTCTGCTAGTTAATTAAAACACAACCACGGACTAACTCAAAGCGAAGACCTTTCTATGAACCGCTTCGCTTTTTCCCCCCCTTTTTCTTGCAAGATGTCTCACCTTTAATCTTTGGCAGCGCGAAGAATGAGAAAAGGTGGCGATGTCTGTTTCCAATGGAATCAACCCCTCCTGGCAGTCAGCTGGCTAAATCTGAACGTGTCAGATCTCTTTGTCTGGCTTATCGATTATTCTCGAGTAACTGCGTAATATTCTACTCAAAGGTATCTCGAGCACTGGCTACCTCTCAAATTCCATACGCATAAACAGTAATCCCATACATTATTTTCTTTTGTTATGATTCCCATTGTTAATCGTGACACAGGTTTATTTGCTGGGTGGCGATCTTATTGTTCGCGATGAAGCAGTAAAGAGGTTAGCTAGCAAACGTTGCCCCAGACACCAGCAGGCGCTCATGGTTACATATGTTGAATATTATAAGGATAATCTATTAATTACGTATTGCATTAATGCTCTGCTACTTCGTTTACCCTGTAAGATCCACGGGAAATAGGATCGTAAACATAGTTTGAAATGTTATATCTTCTTATTACTAATTTAAAAAAAAAAAGAAGATATGAAACCATAGATTTGCTCTATTTCTCGTGTCGGTGGCCCTAGCGTAGAGACTGTAGGGTGTTTCCTGGATAGCTTCCCAAAAACAAAGTTATGGCCAGAGTATACTGTTCGGCAGCTTTAAATATCTATGATCGCAGTGCAACGGCTCATAAAGCGTCAGGAAGACAACAAAAGAAAGGGTGTAGTACACTTACTTCAGGGCCAGGACGGCCAAACAAGACTGCAAAACAAAATTTTATAATTCGGAGACTGCTGACACTTGTATCCCATGGCTTCCAAACATCTCAAATGAATACAGAAATGTCGGAAGCACATGCTGATTGATTCGGTCAGTATTGAATAACTAGAAGGGAGCTACACTTGTAAGGTGTGAGCTCTGGTTAGAATTTTAAAAATCGGAAACGAAAGTTACCACATAAGGAATCTAGCGGTCGGTACCTAATACACTGGCTTCAAAAAGTTAAGTGATAAACAAAGGAAAGCGAAGATATTCCTAAATGGTTAGAGTTTTATTCGTCACGTGACGAGCACTAACTCAGTCTTCTTGTAAAACGACTTGTGTTAAGGAAATATGCAAATTACAAATAATTTAATTTTTAGGAGTGGGGGGGGGAGAAAACGAGACCAAACAAGGCGAGAAGAAAGTAAAAGTAGAGAGTGTGGTTTCCTCTGGTGGAAATACAAGATAAAGCATCCTCCCAACATTCTCAATATCTCAACAGGATTTAGCTCGGGAGAACCTTTTGGCCATAGCAACTAGCTAATGGTTTGGCGTTGAAGATAATAACTGGTCGCACGTGTTCTATGTGGACGGGTGTTATCGTACATCGAAATTAACTTATCTACTGTACTATTGCCCCTGCGTATCGTCTTTCGCGAGGATCCAGAATTTAATCTGGTCCCTGGGCACTTCCCCGAAACATCTACGAGTTCGATCCCTTTCCCTGATATTTTTTGGCTGCTTGCGTGTTGTTTTACGCTCCCTTCAGACTTGTACCGCGCCCCGAGTCTCGTCGAAAGCTAAATCTTGAGTCGTCAACAAAGAAAACATGGCTCCTGTCAGGTGGTTTCCCAGCGACCTGTTCGCAGCGCCAGTCCAACCGCTTCTGTCTATGGCGGCGGGTCAGGGTATTAACCGATATAGGACCTCCTGACCCCAGCTTCCGATAAAATTTCAATATAGCACAGTACCCGCCCCCTTAAAGGGTTAATATTGGTTATTGACCTTAAAATCAGGTTTTGCGTAGTTTTCTGACTGTTTCTACACACAGAAACATGCAAGTCGATTTGCACGGTTCATCCAAAGTTAGTTTATTGTTTTAAAAAAGGCGAGCATTATCTTCAGAGTGAAGAAGCAGATTTCTATTTCTATATTTATACTTGTTCTGAAATACCTGAGAGAAAAGGTCGGAACCCTGTACACTTATCTGGCAGCCATGGGTCGGGTGTCTGCGCGGACATCCATTAGATATCACGTTCTAAGCATTAATCGGCGGTCAAATATCCCAGGTAAAACTTTTAGAACTGTTGTCCGAAGTATCGATTTCCACACTTCTCAGATCCCCGACGGAGGACATTATCAGAAAGTTGCATTTCATCTCCAGTCGGCTCGACGACGCCTCTCGTATCTTCCGGTAGTTTAATTGCTTATTTCTATTTTATTTTTTAAATATTCGATGACGAAACTTTGTTACCCGTCCAACAGATAAAAGCGGTCGGCCAATACTTGCTTCAGAGTTTGTTTTCTCTCAAAATAGTTCACCATGCCCCTGAAATCGACAGTTACGATTCGAAGTAGAACCGCTGCACTATACATGCATGCGATCTATTATTGATTATTAGTTAGATTAAGTATCGGATTTTATTAAAGGGTTTTCTTTGATTTTATTGTTAACTACTTTGCGTTTTAATCTCTGCATGCTCAAGCTTTTGACTGAGGATGGGGTGGCTACCCAGTGACCTGACCGTTCCCCTCTTCTGACTTTGCACAAGCATTTTTCCTGCTTCAGATCGGAAAAGTTCCGTCGTCGCGCATGAGAGGCTCCGCTAGACGAAGATTCACTTCAACGATCACTGCTATTTCTCCCCCAACTCCATCCTCAGCTATGACCCACAGTCCCAGTCACATACCGGCCTGGTGCCGGCACGTCTTTCATCAGACTGCTTCTTCTTGAACGAAAACCATTACAGTTTTTACCTATTTCCAAAATGCTTGCAATTTCTACCGGGTGTCTTGTTGACTTCTCTTAACAGTTACTTCCACCACTTTTCCACTAAGACGCTGGACTGTTATCACCAGCTAAGCATTCGTTTTCCTTGTTGGCGAGTTCATTTCGAAGTTCTTGGCTGATCTCTTTTCTGACCAGCTCCCCACCCATCAGTTACTTCAGATGTCGTTTCTTTCCACCATCGATTTCTTCTTTTGCCCTGAGATCGGATCGTACCCTCGGAAACTTGTCATTCCTTTGTATAATAGCCATATTTGAACCCCGTCTGTTCTCTGTAATAGCCGGATAAATACTAGTTTAAATAGATATAACTCGTATTTCTCGGTTTAAACTCTAATGCAGTTAACCATCACAGGATATTTCCTGTATTTTAGATTTACATAAAAGCATAACGCTGGAGGAAGGTAAACTACAAAGTTTGCCAGCTGAAGATAAATAAATACATGAAAGAAAAAAATTGAATTAACTAGTCAAAGAATTCAAAATCTGTGCCATCAGCTAGATAATTCCCCGGCGAGAGTTCTTACAGCAAACCTCAAACGAGTCGAAGGATACCCAAAAACCTGACAGCACAATATAACATTCTGCCATAATTTCATTGCAATATTACCAGACGTAGAGCTACCATAGTCACTCGGAATATTTAGAAGCCAATCTCCGACTCCCTCCAGGCCAGTGTTGCTAGTAAGGTAGCTCAATCTCTTACATAGGCATGAGTAAAGAAGACCACCCCTAAGGCCAGATGTTAGAAGGGTTAACTTGCTGCACACCTCCAGCATTTCCCAACGAAACTTATGAATTATGTACGGTATATTCGACGTTAATTATTTTCTACCTATGGTGTCGACTGTCCTCCATTTGTACCCTGGATTATGAATTAGTTTCGGTGTATCGAGTTACAACGTCTCTTTTTCCACTCGCAGCTGCGGATATTGTCACGTTTATGAGTTGTGGGGGGGGCTACGGTTTTCCAAACTCTCCTCTTGGATAAAAAATACAGCTGTTGTACATATTTTATCAAAATATGATACTGAGGTAGGGCTCACCTGACGCTAAATAGCCAATAATCAAAGAATTGTCAATATACCTATTGATTCTAATAATGGAATTAATAAAAGTGTGTAGACATCGTGGAACAAGAAGTACATTTATTTCTGATAAAATGTAGTTTTGAAAGAAATGATATTATTAATTTTAACTAAATTAAGGCATGTGATGAAAATAATAAATATTTTATACTGGATTCCTAGTTCATATTTAACCATATTCTTTATATTCGACTTATTTTGCTGTAAATAAATTAGTAGTTAATAATAAAAAGCTATTTATCATTCACCAAGTAATGCGATTAGTAGAATAAAAATTGTATTTCTTTACTTGGAAGCGATTTTTAAAGTTTCTATAAAAGACAAACCTGGATTTTTGCATTTAGTTTTTAATCAACAATTCTATGCTTTTGGCGATACAATAAAATTAAGAAATGAATATTTACCACAGCATAAAATATTTATAGAATTTTGTGTTCGATGTGATAATTTATGAGATAATACTGCATGTTTGGAAAAATACAAATATTGAAAAATGTAACTAAAAATAATGATACACTATCAACATGCAATGATTCAAAATGTAACAGTAATATGAAAAATATCAAAATATCCTATCTGAGATGTCTGAGAACTAACTATGATGCGGCTATTAAATTTTACGTGGATGACGAAGTAGACAGCAATCTTTTTTACGGGGAATATGGATTCTGGAAAACTAACTTAATTAGGTGCTCTGACGAACAGTATATACTTTTCATGCGTGGGATAAATGATAGTAAAGTCATTCATTACTAGTAGTAATATCTTTTTTTTTAAGTAAGGTAGATTAAGTCGTATTGAATAGAAGGGTAAAAGCCAAAACAAACTAGGCGTAAATGTTATGAACAGCCTGATTTTAGAATGGTGGCTTTTTTAACACAACAATGAGACTTCATACCGCTGCTGAACGTGGAGTTTATTAATCAGAGTCAGCTCCATCACAACCAATAGACTTCTGCCAACGAGTTACAAGGGAATTTATACCATTTTAAAAAAAAAAAAAATGGATTTCTGGAGTCGGTGAGCTGTCGGAAGGCAGTTTCAATTGCTGCTTGATTGGAGAAGGATTTCATAAGGAGGAAGCTGTCGAGGTGTCTATGGAGGAAGGTCTGGTGAATAGGCTGGGTGAGGGAGAGCTCAGTTTCTGAAGAGTCACCTTTGCAACACGAGGTCGAGCCTTGTCGTGGAGCGGGACTGGGCCTCTTCGATTCACCGGTGCCGGCTGTCGTTGGGAGAGTTTCTGAAGAACAACGTTTAATTCACGACAGTAGCATCTTTCAGCTGTGATGGTTTCGCCAGGATGAAAGAAGTTATAGTGGATGCAACCAGTTGCAGTCCACCAGACAGTGACTATAACCTTCTTTGGGAGGAGGCTGGGTTTTGGAATGTGGCTAGGTGCCTTGCCTCTGTCGAGCCACTGTGCTGATCGTTTGCGATTGTCGTAAAGGGTCCATTTTTGTTTCTTGTGACAAGCGAAGAGCAGATCTCTCCAGTCGACGGTTTTGTTGTTGTTCATTCAACCCGTGAGTCACCCACCTGTCAAGCCTTTCCACCTGGTCGATTACGTCAAGATGCCGGGAAACGGTTGCAGTGCTGATGTCAAGCTCTCCAGCAAATTTCTCGCACGGTTTTTTCTTGGATCGGCTTCAGCAGAGGCTTTCGGACGGTGTCTTCATCACAGCTGGGAGGACGTCCGCTACGTTCCTTATCTTCGAGTCTCACATCTCCTGATCGAAACTTTGCAAACCATCAATGTACTGTGCACTCAATCGCTGCGTCCTCATCCCCTGCCTGCCTAATGTTACAAGTTGCCTCGCTCGCTTTGTGGCCCGGTTTGAACTCGTGAAGCAAAATGGCACGAAAAACTTTTCTATCCCTGAGACAAATATCCATTTTATGATTTTTAAAAAGGTAGATTTTGCATAATGTATGCAAAATAAGACGCTACAAAACGATATACAAGTTATCTACATACACCTTCATAAGCATTCAAAAAATGAACCCCAAGTTAGTATAATATGAAAACAGACAAAACTTTGTAACGAAACTATACAACTGCTAGTGTTACAGTCCATTCTTCAAATATGAGAGAGAGAGAGAGAGAGAGAGAGAGATTTACCGCCGGCCAAAAAAGAAAAAAAAAAAAAAAAAAACTAGGATAACTTGGATGTCGACCGTCTGTCTCTCTGATGAGTAAACTATACTACACAACAAATGTTTTCTGAAAATCAAACGGTGCATCTAAAAAAAAACTCACTCATTAACTATTTATCCGTGCAAAGTAATTTCACTTTACAGCGCATTCATTAGTTAAACGTCGATTTGCATTTTTATGGATTATGTGCAGAGCTGGGTTAAGATTTTGTAGGCCCCTGGGCTGCAGGTACTGTGAGGCCCCCCCAGTGATATTTTCAAAAGGATAAACAGGTAAATAAATATTAAATTTATTTATACAAGTCTAATCACAATTAAAATTCAAACCTTTACTTTGCGTAATTTCTTGGAAACAAATTTCTCTCCAAACATCAGTAAATTGTAAGGTGTTGAGAAACATCATTTTCAATTGCCATGAGAGTTAGTCTGTTTAGTCGTTCTTGTGCCATTGTTGATCTGTGTATGTTCTTTAGGTGCTTAATCTTGGAGAAACTCCTCTCTCCAATCGCATTAGTTATCATTAAACACAAGTAAATCTGTAGTGCTATTTCAACATTAGGGAATGAAGAAGTTAATCCATTGTTTACTACAAAGGTGTAGATATCAGAAGCTTGCAGTGTTTTCATGCTTGTACCTGACTTCATCAAATTGGCCAACAACGTTTTTAAAGTTGTGAAGATTTGCTGGCACAAATTCAGGTTCGATGTCATCTGAGTAAATCTTCTGAAACTTGGCTGCAGCTGTTGAAATGTCTTCATTCATTGTTGGAAATTTGACCAGGAAACCAAACAATGAATGAGCATTTTTATATGCTTCAATGCGATGAGAAAGAGCTGAGCATAACTTGTCTATGATGGTAGATATGTTTCCATAACTGTGTTCCACCGGAACTTCTGTTTTCCTTGTCTTCCTGCAAAGCAACATCTTCAGCATTACCATCACTGATTAGTTTTTCTTTTTCCTATGCTCTCGTTTTTGTTCGTCAGTCAGATTCATATTTTCTTTTTCTGCTTTCAAACACACTTCAAATGAAACTGATCCTGCTGCACATCAAAAATCCAGTAGAGATTTAGAAGAATAGTTTAATAGCTAGTAATTGAAGCTCCAGTGTTTCATGTTGAAGTGATTTGCTGACTTGATTGAACTTCTCTAGTAGTGGACAGCCCAGAAATCTGCCAAGAGAACTGTTTTCCAATTTTGATAGCTGCTTGAGCATAGTGCTTGGTTCATACGTGTGTCAGCCTTCTGATTTACATCTTCTGAGATTAACTTCAAAGCTTCTTGAAAATAGCTGTACCCTTTCGAGAAGGCTTTTGTGGCATCGGCCCTTGCAGACCATCTAGTATCTGATGCTCTTTTAACTACCAATGTAGATTCACTTCCATTTCAGCTTTCAGCTTTAAGACACTGAAGCATTACTGACCAACAACGTTGAGCTGAAGAGACAAAAAAATTGTAAAGTTTTGTATAAGACCAAAGAATGGAACTGCTCCAGTGCAGCTTTCCACCACATACACCACATACCAAATAAGGGAGTGTGCAGCACATGGAATGTAATGGACCAGTTGATTGATACTGAGAATATGTGCTTGAAGCCCTTTGTAGCATCCTGACAGTTTTGATGCATTGTCATAAGGCTGTCCTCTTAAATAAGCTACATCAATTCCAATTTGTTCAACGAATTTAAAGAAAATGGTTGGCATGAGCTTCTCCAGTGTGACTTGCAATGGGAATGAAAGTAAGAAAACGTTCAATAACCTTATTATCTGATTTTCTAATATAGCGAATAACTACAGTCAGCTGATCAGTGTGAGAGATGTCTGGTGTTAAATCACCACTTAGAGAAAAGTATTTGGCTTCCTTGATTTCTTCTAAAATGGTTTTCAATACTTTCGTTTCTCATAATCTCTATGATTTCCTCATATTGTTGAAGATAGATATGAAGTTTTTCCTTGCCCTTGATTACCATATTTTGCTATATGAGAACTAAGAAAAGGATCATACTCAGCAAGTAATTCAAGTATCCCAAAGTAGTTGCCATTCTGTTGAGAATTAAGTACTCACTCTGTATCACACACGAAACGCTAATCCAAGAGATGAGAGAAACCTTACAGCAGCTGAAACTACTCTTTGCATTACTTTTTCCCCAGTATGCTTTATCCTTCGTAAATTGGATTTCCAATATTGAATCAATTCATCCAAGTGCATTTTGTCTAGAAATCCATGTCATCATACAGGGTCTGATGTTCAGAACTGTTCTCATGTTCTGTAATTCGTGTAGAGGCATGTTTCCAGTGCAGAAATCACCACCGGCTGAAAACTGGGTTGTTGATCCATGTATCCCCTCAGAGTGAATGCAAGCAAAACAATATATTTGTCTCCTGTTGAGGGAAATACATTAACCATTCCCTTTTAATATTCTCACCAGTTATATGTTTTCGGAATATCAATGAAGGAGAAAATTTCTTTTCTTTTCTGCTCAGGGTATTGTCTTTCGGATAAAGAAAAATCATCATCATGGTGCTGGCATTCCACGGGACCTTGTTTACACCAAAATGTAAGTCTATGTACCACCTCTGTATATTGAGTTTGTCCATAAACCAATGCCATCTTGATACTCAGATCCCAGGTCCCAGGTCATCTTTCTTCTATCTCTCTGGTGGACAAGCTCTGGCTGCTCAGCATCAACTCCTGTGACATTGGTATCATCAGAGACAACTTGAATTTCTAGTGCCTCTTTCATGTTGCCATCACAATCATTGGATTTATATGCATTTGTTTTCTGCTCTGTTTGCTGTTCTACTGCTGCCTTGTGTTTGAACCCAAAATCAAATAATTTTGGACATTTACTGAGCAGTTCTTCATGTTTCTCTGTGTCTTCTCTTGTTGTCTTTTGCTTGCTCCACTCTCTCAAACCTCTTTTTCTCTGACATGATTAATCTGAAAGGGCGAAAAAATTGCTAAATACCAATTTAAGGAGGGGTCTCGTTGTGGGGAAAAGGTGACATATATATCAAGCAATATATATTAAACATATACTTTTGGCCATAATGTCTAAAGAAGGAGAATTTGCATGAATCACTTGAATTACACACAGCAAATAACGCACCGAGGAGGTGATCTCCTTTGTCAGCATTCCACTGTAATCCAAACTAAGCAGTTGGAATCGTACTTTCTTTCTCACTACTTTTTCGTCGTTTTTGTTAACCGTGAAACTGTTGAAGGATTTTGAATTCTCCTTCGATTGTCTGATTCGGCTGCAGCAGACCCTTCCTTTTGTTTTTCCATTTCGGCAACACGCCATTTTGGGGAATCTATTTTTACCATTTATCCATTCCGCATAGCATGAATAAAGAAGAGAAAAATAAAGATAAACACTAATTTACACAAGACACCAAATAATAGGAAACGCTGAAATGCGACCACTCACTCATTTGATCCAATTCTTCACTACTTACAATATCCAAATATTGATATATATATATATACACACACCACACCACCCCCACATAACACTCCTATCAGTGAAATTACCGCTGTTTCACCAAAGTAAATGTTTTTAACTTTTCAAGTAAGATTCTTTCAAGGTTTTCCGTTAACCGACAAGAGAACAAAAGGTGTCAGCTCATTTACCAAATCAGATGATTTTGAGAACTGATGCAAAAAGCCGATCTGGCGAGCGAGTGTCTAGCTGAAGTTACTGTCTGATCTCTGCCCCTGCCGGCATCGTGATCCCAGTCTTTTACCTGCAGGCCCCAATGGTGCCAGCCAATGAGAGCACATTTCAATCGCATCCCCATACTTCGGTAGCAGTTCGAGTTCGGCAACGCGCAGGCAGGCACGCCCTGTTGCGTCAGTGATACTGCTATAACAGTTCGAGGATCGGCCCCTGTCGGCAGCCTGTACTGTCCATCTTTCTCGCTGGGTGGTGGATTTACAAGAAGTTGCTGAGGCCAGTGATACAACTGTGAGTTACCGCAGAGGTCTGTGACATAGTCAGGACACACGCATGCCTGGTGGCTGACTATTTGAAGACAATATTTCTCATGATATCAAAATAGAAGATATAGCATCGGTTTATCTACAATTCTATATCAGTTATATTGAAGGAAACGACAAAACAGCTACGGATATAGTAGATTCTAACCCCAAAATATAGAAGATTAAAAATAAATAAAATAATATAAAAATTTATACTAACCCTGACCTGGTGACAGTATTTTGTACACTTGCCGAGGTTTTACAATCTTCTCTTGATAGATGGATCATAGAGAATAATTTCCTTATTTCTTTCGCATACTTTACACCAGATAAAGTTGACATGAGTTCATTCTCCTCCTTTAAACATTTTATGACTAATGATGTCTGACTTTCCGCAACTCAAAAGTTTGTACCTCAATTTTGTTTCCTTTATCAGCCATAACGAAAGCGACACGGTCACATGACTGGCCAGCAGCCACGTGGTGGGAGCGGTAAAAAGAAAGATCACAACACAATTTATTAACAGCGGCCCCGACTTAAACATGTCTGACAATAGAAGAAAAGATCAATGTGTAATATCTGTCCTTATCAGCTAAAAAAGAAAAAAATATATCGTAACGCAAAAGTTCGCTGTTTATTTTAATTATACACTTCCTGTGCTGAGACGCTTCTCTCTGACGCCAGTTTGTTTTCACATTATTCTCGAGTACTTGGCCCATGTCAATTAATGGAGGAGAACAAAAACAACAAAAAGGCCTGTTTCCCCTGTTGCCAAATATTTAGACCGCAATCTGAATTCTTCCAATTCAGAGAAGCATAAAATTTATTTATAATTCTTTACAAAAGGTTTCCCCGTTGGGCTCTAATGAGGGGAGTAGGCCCCCTCAAAATCGTGGGTCCATGCCAACGGCCCAGCTCCCTCTGCTCAGCCCTATTGTCACGTGGTCTGTTATAATTTATCACGACCCTCACTGAGAATTACTGCACAGTGCTTATTTCTGCCATATTATGCTTACTACAAATATATATACAGTGTATTGATTGAGCTCTTTTTAAAGAGATAATTTAGAATACTTATACTTTGATTCTGAGTTCACAAGTGAAATAACTTTTCACTTTATGTCTGGAGGCCCCCCAGCTGGCGGAGGCCCCTGGGCTGCAGCCCCTAAAGCCCATGCCTTAATCCGGCACTGATTACGTGCTAATCATGATGCGAATGAACCAGCTAGCTTCATTGTGGTTCATTAAGCAATTCTTACAGTGTTCTCAGTGTACATTAAATAAAATCTTATCTTTGCGCATGAACGAGTCCAGCAGGGTGGAGAAGAAAACATAGCAACGATCTCTTTAGATAGGGAAATACCGAGCCGACATAAAGGTCGATACTTCTGATGTTTCTTGTTTAATTTTTCTCTGATAAAAAAGTATTTTCAGCGCTTTAGCTTTCTTGTTCAGACAGTTTCAGTTTGTTTGGTTTCGTTCTGCTTAATCTTATGCGAGAAAGGATAAAAGACAGTTGTTCGCAGCCTCTTGCCATGTGTTTTTCGACAGTACTATAACAATCTTATTTGTTATATAGATCCGGATAACCTTCGAGATTAGTTCCATCGTCTCACTGATAAATACAGTACTAAATATTTAAAAATTCTATCCCACTAATGGCAGTCTCCGCGAGCTATTCATATCCTGCTGCTACGTCGTCTTTCCATGAACATTAACTACGTGTCCTCAATCATCTCAGAGCCCGGTTAATGATGCTACAGTTGCAATTCTTGAACCTCAACCTCAATTTGAAAATAATTCCGTTTTCGAGGTTCGTGTTAACTTTAATCTTTATTTATTATTCGTGATCTCTTTATCTTTTTTTTTTTTTTACTAATAAATGAATTAAAGTGCATTGCAAAACACCACGCACTTCGTGAACTTTCTGTTAGTTGAATTCGATAATGAACCGATAACTTTTACCATCCTCATCAGTTTCCGATGGAAACTGTTTGCCGACACATGATCAAACTTGAAAATTATGTCAATAGAAAATAAAAACAGAAATCTATCTATCTCTTTCAGAATTCTAATTTCAGAATAAATATTCTACAGCACGCAACCTAATGAGAGAAAGTCTTGGTTCTGTCGGAAGAGCTGAACGTCGCGGCCATGGGACATGTTTGCCCCCTGCCGTACAAAAAGAGAACAACAACGACACAACCGTAGCCGTTGCAGTCGTTAAAAGGAAGTCAGCTCGCCCTTGTTCGTGTTTGGACATGAAAAGGGAAAATTTGAAATCGAACACTAGAGTAAATATTGTATTTGGGGGGGGCTGGTTAATAGCAAGGCTTTAAACTCGTATTGACCTGGACGTAGAGCCGCGCAGCCTTTGATATCAATTTGCCATAAATTGGGTTTATGACAGAGTATTTTGTGTAAGCAATCGCCCCGCGGGTTTATCAGCGAATTATTACGGCGGCTGGGGTGTGTGGATGGGGGAGGAACCCGTCATCGCCGCTTCATTCTCCTGTCTGGATGCTCTCACGAAGGTAAACATCAGCTGTTTGTTCAGCTGCTCGCTATCGACTCCACCCGCACGGCTGGCGCTGGATTCCAAATGTCTTTCTGTGTTTGTTTTCCTTTTTACGCCAAAGATGACACACACACACACAGCCCATTAGCATATTTCGCAATAGCCCATCTTCCACAATTAACATTAGCGTTTCATTAATTATAACGAGAGTGAGTGAGACTGACAGCTAATAAGGGTTTCTGTTAAGTTACCCGGTAATAATTATTGCATTCGTTCTATCAGCTAATTAGTTAATTAACTTAGTATTACGCCGGAGAGAGGGCTCCTTTATTTTTAGGGGGACATATATTATCTCATCGTAGGCTAAAAGCCAGTACCTCGCCCTTTAAACCGGATTTGAATTCTGATAACATTTCGAAAACTCGAAATGGTGGTTGGTATCTTATTTGTGCTGTATCCATATTTATATTGGGCGGGTTAAAAAAACAATAATACGTGTAGGCCTTGAAATTAGCAAGGGCCACGTGTTGTTTGTTGACCCCTTCCAAACCCGGAACAGAGCAGGGCTCGCTGGATAAGAAAGTGTTCCAGCCCTATATCTTTTATAGCAGTAACTCCATTCTGATTATTTACACATGAGATTTTTTGTTTCTTCTTTCTTCATATCTAATTTGAAAACTTCGCGTAAAATACCGTGAGCCGGCCGCTTTGTGGGGCCTCATTTGGCGTTAAATATATTTAAAAAATCTGATTTTCTAACTAAGCATTTGCTGTCTATGATAGAAAATCTCAATGCTGTATAACACATGGAACGAGGTTTCCTTAAAAAAAAAAAACAACTCATTTCGCTTTATACTAAAATAATTGGTCATAACTCACCGTTATCTCCGCAGAAAGAAGCCCTAGGTTTCCTATTCATTTAATTAGACCTAACAATAGATGAAAACGAGAAATTAATGAAAAACTAAAAGTTACAATCTGTCTTTCGTCCATCTACTCCGAGGGTGACGTGCACAAGCAGTGATGTAAATTATTCATATATTAATTACGGATCTCCTAATATATGTTATCAAAAGAAATTAAAAAAAAAAGAACTAAGAACGAGTCCATATGTATTGATTTGCAGCTAATAATTGGTAGAAACACACACGCCCTCTGGTGTTAATATGCTTAAGTAAGAACAGTGTAACATGACGTCACATTATTGTTTTATAATCTGTTTTGTTTGCCAAGCCACCGGTCGACTAACTAAAAATAGAACTGTATAAAGAATAAACGTTTCGACTCGATTGTTTCGAGCGATTACTTCCTGCCGGTCTGTTTTGAGGGAAGTTTTCGATTTCCCCTCTCTTATTTGCTTTTTGTTTTTCCTGTGGGGTTAATGGCCTGCTGCAATGACTGGTACATTCTGATCGCGACCGTTTCGCTGAACTCTAGGATCCAGTCCTGCATCACTCACGTCCAGAATCACAGCTGCAGTCGTTCGGGTCTCCAAGCAGCTTCGTCTGATACGTGGCACCATTTGGCCAACAAGACCGGACAATACCTCTGACGTCACAACGGAAACTCTCTCATAGTTCTGATACACTTTATTTCAATAGTCGTCTTCTCACTAATTATATGCTAACCGCCAAACCTCGAAGTTGTGGTTTACCGAAGCCTGGTGGTCCTGTACGGCCAACAGGTATACATGTGGAAAGATGCATGATTACTCTTTGTGTTTCGGAGCCGATGGAAAGTCGGTAACAGTATGATGGCTTCACTGATGACCTCATCTCTCCAATAAGATTGCGAACTTTGATCGATTTAAATCGAAGTCAAACACAGCTTCGCCGCCGGTCAGTTATTTTGTAGGGTGTTTCAATAAATTTACAGAGGAAATAAAGCAATAAGAGGTTAATCGGTTAAAAGGGTAGATTTCTTGCAGCTTTTAAAAGTGAAAGCGATAGATAAGCAAATCTAATAGACCAACTGGGGTTTTGGCTTCAATGATCCACAATAAGATGAATGGAAAAACTGAAAGAACAATTAACACGCGGAAAACAAAATAGTAGTTTTCCAAGCAAAGCTTTGAATGCACACAAAGGCCCATGAATTCGCTTTCTTCTTCCAAAGTTTGCAAAATGCCGAGGTTACAGTTACAACCCAGCTGGGAGGCTGCAAGTTGGCATGATCATCTATTCGTAGGTGGTTCCCACGCTAAGCGCCCACGGGCGGAAGCGAGAGAGATAGGTCAACCCTGTGTTTCGTGCCAGTACCAAAACCTCTGCGTCTGAATACGAAATTTGCAGGACCAGTTCAGCACTGCCAACGCCCGAGAGACACTAGGAATTTCTTCAGGCCTCCTGCAACGGCTATGGCCGTTTATGCATCGTGGTGGCGTTATTATCGGTTGTCGAGATTCTCGCATGATGTACTAGACCACCCCGAATCAGCTTTCGTGTCAGAGCGTTATTATGGAGTCCAACTGTTCTTCTTTCTTCTTCTGCGATTCTCCATCCACTACACAACGTACTTCGCTAAATTAAATGGGCGTGAGAGACTACAGAAATAAATATTCGCGTGCTTCCATTAGAGTTTGTTGGATATTGCTTAAAATAGTCTGCGATTAAAAACACAGCGCGCCCTCTGACGTCCTCTAGCGGATTTCCCACCGTTTTAAACTTTAAGAAATAAATTATTCATGGGAACTCTCAACATTTTCCATCGGCAGCTTCAAAAATAAATGATGGCGATGCATTTCTGTTTGTTTGTGTTGGCATCTTCGCAGAAATGCCAAGCAGTTGTGTAATGTATCTAGAACTAATTAACCCAGGGATGGAAGGGGCCGTATTTAACGCATGTGTCTCGTAAATCATTTTTCGGCCTGCGGATCGAACATTCGATCCGGATAGGGATCAAAGAGCGGTCGGGCGTTCGCCAAATACGACTGTTTTTAAACGAATTTTTACTACCAAAAAGCGCTGTAATTATGCGGTTTTGCGATGTAGTTCCGGAAGCGCCCTGTTACGCTTTGTAGCAATGTAAACGCGGTCTGTCAGCTTTAACCGGATTTATTTTCATAAGGTTTACATCTGCTAAAATGCCCCGGGACTTTGTCGATAACAACGCGATGCACACTCAACTCTATCGTTTGGTTTACACTCGCTGTTTGCGCTTTCGCGACTTCTTGTTTCTGTAATTTAACCTAATGCGCGTCTTTGCTGGCCCCTATCGAGTTCAGACGAACATTTACCTAATCCTTCCATCGGGTCTGTGTCTTTTTTTTTGTTTTTAATACAAATTTTGTAGCCCTAAATGAAAGTAATCGAGTCCAGATCTCTCAACGATACAAGAACGACAACCACCAGAAATACCAACCGCAGTGAAGTGGCGCTGATCAAGCGCCATCTCGTGGCTGATCTCCCACGAATAAATAAGTAAGTGAATAATGTGTCCAGAATTTCGCCTCGCTGTTCGGCAGCGATAGGCGATCAAAGCAGCTTTCGATCTGTGGATGCCGCGAGACTCGAAGCATCTGTTTTAGCATTAATAATAAAGGGATAATCATAAACTGTTTACTAAACATAATAAATATCGGTTTCATTAAGTGTGGCTACAGGTGCACATGTTTCCTTAAAGGGTTCTTTTTTAAAAAAAAAAACGTTAAATAATTTCAGAAATATTTAACAAAAACAAGTATAATTCTATCAGAGGAATAAACTTTCAAGAGTATTCTTCCTTGTTCGCTTCTCTGCTATCGTATCGTGCATGGCAAACATCCAAAGTGTCATTCTAAACATGGCGCCGCTACACCCACAAGTAGGCTGTTTTCTTTATTGTCATTTCAAAACCTTTACGTAGTATCTTATTTAATTCATCAAAATTGTGTAAAGTCCATTTTAGCACTGTAATATAAAGGTGCACTTTATCTATCTGTTCAGTAAATAAAGATCTAGTTCGACAGGAGTACGTGAAGAGGGGAAAACAACATTAAGCGTATAAATTTGACAATGAAAAGCAAATTAAAAATTCATTTTCTGATAAAATCGCATCTCCCTTCCTTGGATTCGAGACTACGACTTTGCCCTCTAGCGGCTGACAAATCAAGGAACGTAACCGCGTAACCACATAACTTTAAGTGCCATCTATTTGTTGGTGTGAATTAATTATTTCCTTAGTATCAGATTTGTGATTATTAAATTTAAATTTATACACGATACAAGGAAGAACAAAAAAACAATATGGCATTTATCCAGTAAATCTATTTAAAGTAAATGGCAACAGGATTTCGATAGATCGCGTAGTGATTGATTCTAATCCAAAATATTAATTTTTGTAATCCAAAACTAGTACTCGATGACATGAGTTCTTCTGCGAATTAGATGTCTCATTTCTTTTTCTTAATCACTAATTTGAATTCTGCTTTATTCACATATTTTGTGCTCTATGCCTGAATACGTTATCGTCTGAAAAGTTTACATTTATTTAAGGTAGACTTTTATATTTCTTTAACAACATTAACTCTAGATATGATGCTCAATAATAATAATATAATAATAATAATAATAATAATAATAATATAATAATAATAATAATAATAATAATAAATAATAATTTTTATAGGTTGAGAACAGCATAATCTGATGATCAACACCATTGATTTATCAGCCTTATATTCCAGCTGTGCTCTGGAATGGTGGGTGGAGCTCTAAGAACTCGCATCTTCATCAGCATCCTCGAACTTGTTTTAACGTATTAGAACCATCACGGTTGGAAATATCGCTCTATGGGAACGGTTCTGTCTGTGTCCCTTATCAGTGACTCCTATATAAAGAAAGATACCCGTGCACAAAGCTGTCTGCGGTCTCCATTCGTTTCCGAGCTACCGGCCTAAATGGACCGCTCTTCCGGCACCCCCCCCAACTCTGAGTTTTCTCGAAAAGCCTTCGATTGTGGCAAGAGCTTGGGCTGGAACTACGGTCGCTGCCCTCCCTCCTCGCCAGTGGCAAGACGACGAGTGCCGTAGTAGAAGAGAGTCGTAGCCCCCTCTCTTTGAATAGATTGGCTATTATTGTAAGAATGTCCCGTTATTGACGGCTTTCTTCTTTTCTTAAAATTGGGGACCGTCGCCAAGTCCGATCACTCCCACCACAGGAAAAACACGCCCGGTTTTAGCTCACATAACCCCTGAAAATCAGCTCGTTAACCTGTCCCCGTCAAACGCTGCCCTGGGTATTTACGCAACGTGTCTCCCCACCACCCAGACTTACTTATTTACCCTTCTCCAGGTTATGTTACCAAATGACCGTTCCTCCCAGCCGTATCACAGTTTCATAAGGGACCTTAACACGTCACCAGCAAAGTTCATTTCCGACGGTGACCTGAGCCAGACCGCCTGTAAATACCTGGTGTCGGCGACTGCGTATTTACGGGAAAAGGGGAGCGTTAATAGACTTCACTATTAAACGGGTCCCCCCCGCCTTTTTCTTTTTTAAAACGCACCTGCAGTTCCTATGCCGTGAGTTGCAGGTAACCTCATTAGCATCACGGTGACCGCCCGTCCTCCCCACCTGAGAGAGACATGACGCTTCTCTCTCTCTCTCTCTCCATCTCTCCATCCCCCCGCTCCTCGACCAAAAGATACAGATCGCGTTATCGTTTAGGGGACACACAGGAGGAGCAGATGTTCTAAGAGCCGAGAGAAGTCGGTGGATAGCTGCGTACGTACGGGTAGAGCAGCAAACCTCTCCACACGTTAAACTCGGCCGCTTGGCGCCTGGAGGAGACGGTCGACCTTTCGGTTCAGTCCGCTACCAGCCCTAACCGACACCCACCTCCCCCTTTACTTCCAAATTTCGTTTGTTTATTTTATGGAAGGGAGAGAGGTTATTATTTTTCACCCCCCACCATTTTATTCGCCTTCTCTCTCTCTCTTTCTTTTTTTTTCGTTGCCATAAGAGGGCGATAACCTCCCCCCCCAAATTTAAATAAAAGGTAAATATACATGTAAAATGTGCCTACCATTTCTCGTCATGCGCTGGAAAGCGAGAGCCGCAAACCGAGTCCCGACCACAAAGAGATCCGGCTTCACAGGAAAGAGACAGTCAGCCAGCCAGCTGAGCTCTCTCACACACACACACACAACTCATGACGAGCCGACAGCTCCGGTCGGTCATGCGCGGACGACTTACGGAGAGAGCCGGGTCACCAAGAGAACCCCGGCCGGCCGGTCTGCCTACTCGCTGGGCCAACCAATGTCCAATAACTGTTTTCTTACTATTATTATTATCATTTAACCGTCAACTACAAAACAGGGTGATACATGGGAGCGATGCTGCTGCTAGTGACCGACCACAAGGCCGAGATCGCGGCTCGACTACTCGGGGAAAGGAGTCGTCGACGCAGGTGCGCGGCCCGGAATATAGATTTTATGAACAAAAATTTAGAGCGGCTGGAATAAGAGGCAGCTTTTCCGCTGAGACTCGAAGAGGTGGGAACCGGGGGGGGGGGGCAGCTGGCTGGATGCTGGCAGGATGTTTGTCCAGGAGCTGGGCTGGCTGTCCGTCATATGATGTTAATTAAAGTAAAATAATAATAGTACAAATTTTAATTGCGAATTCTATAAGAAACGTCCGACAGGGATTTGGAAATAATGTCGAGGATCGTTAGCGTCGCCTGGCATTTGTTGTTGTTGTTGTTGTTGCTGCTGCTGCTGCTGCTGCTGCTGCTCCTTTCCTCTTTTTAAAGTAGAAGGTAAATTAAATAAAACAAAAACAAAAACAAAAAAAAAAACTGCTAAAGTCGGGGTCGCTGTCCGCCATTCAGCCCCAGGTAGCGCCGCGGGGCCGGAAGTCGAATTTCAGCTTTGTTCGCAGGCTCAGACCCCTTCATTCCCGCAGTCGATATCCGGGTCCTACTTACCATTCCGAAATATTTGTCCGCGAGAGTCATCGGCAGGTTTGTATCTTTGTGGGGGGGGGCTAAGAGTCGCACAGCGCCGCCATCTCGTCCGGTCCATAAACCTTCTCTGCTGAAGGGGCTGATGATGGAGAGGGTGTGGACGTGGACCCGGACGACAGAATCACGACTGGGCGGGTGTGTCATGGCGGGTTTTAGCGTACGTCTCACGTGACTGACGCGCCGCCACCTGTTCGCGAGATGGGTGACCGGTGACCGGTGACCGGTAGTGCATTACTAGTATCGATCACCCCACCCACCTCCATCCAACTGAGCGCAAACACTGATGTCTAGATAGAAAGGAAGAAAAGAGTGAAGAAAGTCGTTTGGTCCATTTAAACCAAGCATGGCCATACAAGACTCTGTCCACCCTGATTCGGGCCACACCACTAAAAGAATGCCGAATTTACGTAACCTCGTAACTCGTAGCACAAAATAAATAATAAAACTGCAACAATTGGGCGTAATATATAAATAAACAATAGAAATATTAATTTAAAATATTTAGAAATTATATAGGTATGGCAATAATGTTTTCATATATCTATTCGACATTCATCAAATGCCATACATAATAGTATTATATATTATAATGTTTATATAATATATAGAAACAAAACTTAATAGAAATATGTACTTACAGTTAGTGAGATACTTGAGCTTGAGAATCTTTTACTAAATTTTCAAGGTTTGCAGGAATAGAAGTTGTTGCAACTCCCAAGTCAATCTTGATCTTGTTTTTGATTTGATGAATTTCATTCTTGGAAATAGCTGCTCACCTTTATAGGTACTGCCAAAGATTGAGGAATGTTTTCTAGCAAATTCTATCATTGTGGAAAGCATTCTAACGGGAGAGAGAGGCATAGAATTCTAATAAAGAAACATCTTGAAATTTTTGCTGAAGAAGATCGGGCCCAAGGTTGCCCATATGTAATTTAAACGCACCATGCGTTCATCCTGATTTATTTTTTGCTTACTTTTATGTCAGTGGAAATTTGCCTCGAATTAATAGCTTAATTTAACGACAAAGATTCCAGACGGATCTCTTCGAAATCTTTTCCGTTGTTCTTTTAACGATCTGTAATTGTTTCCATTCCGCGTTGATAAAGATGAAGAACAACATTTGTTTTTTTTTTCATTGTTGCCTGTGCAAAGACGGTCGGTCTCACGTCAGAAAATCGTATTTTTCCTTACTCATATTCCAATCCAAAAGTCCATCTTTACACGGGTTTTACTTAAATAAGAAGTATGGGAGATATTAGATGCCATAAAAATGTTTGTTTTTTTTTAATAGCGATAGGAACTGAAGAGACATTTGTAACAGTGGTTTTGTTAATTCGATGTCTATTTACTTTGACAAAAAGGGATCGGTTAACGATGTCTAATCGGGTTAAAGGGATTTAAGTTACTAACGAGCAGCGGTTAACCTCCCAGATCTGTCTAGTTCAAGCCCTCTGCGACCTTGTTATTGTCTTCATTTTGAGATTTTGAGTGACTTCTGTTTTAAAAATCGCTTCATCGCGCTGCCAGTTCTTGGCTGAAGAACATGGCATTGGGTGAAAGTACCGATTTCCGACATAGGGGACACTACTCCGTTTATTCGGAAGAATGAATGACCGATCGATCGTTGATGGTACTGGCCAGCGACGAACAGGTAGGCAGGTATACGAGGCCAGCTAATTGTGTCGCTCGTAGAGAAACGTAGTAAATGGATGCCCTATATCTCAGCCCAATTTCGCAAGAGAAAGCTCTGGTCAAGAACAGACGTCAGAGATACCCTTGACTGTTTCGAGGCTGGCATCAGATCAGCAGCGGAATCATCCGTGAAAAAAATTTCTCTGAATCCGCAGTTTCAAATCGTCTCAACAACGGAGAAAATCTAATCTTCTGGCGAAACCGGATGCAGTAGAATTTATTTAATTCGGCAACCTGTGACCCAGCACCAGGCCAAACTAGTTTAAATTACCATCACTATGTGGCACTGTGAACCAGTTCTCCTCCCTGCACTTGTCAGTGCATGTGAAACATTTTATGTTACTTATTTCTTCAATAAACATTCATTTCTATGAATCATTCTATGATTTTGCCAAAGAACAGCCCTTCAACTGGCTGTGGAATGAAAAGAGACTTTTAACATTAGCACCACCGTACAACTATACTGCGCTGAGTTCTGCCTACTGTACATAATGAAGGCCACCGTCTGCTACACACAGGTTTGACCATTCTTCACTTACTTTAGGTGAGTTTTTACTAAGGTATTGTTTACTATGTCTTACTGTTACAGGTAAGTTAATATTATTGTGATTTCCTGTAGTATAGGTAGATTATGCCTATTATTTGGCTATGCGGATATAAACCGGCACCTTACCTAATTCGGCGCCTATGTGATTCCGGTACCTGCCGTATTAAAAGAATTATACTATAGTAGGCATACTCGAACTCCCCCTACGTGATCCCATCACCTGCTTAGGTTTGCCACAACGATTTTTCTGCTAACAAAATGTCTATAGTTTACAATGGGAAAGTAGCAAAGCGGCCTCATTGCTTCAAAAACATAGACAGAGGCCCATCGCCTTTGCATGTTCCTCTCAGCCGATAACTCTAAGCGAAAGTTTGCATCGCCCTAGAATTTCCTAATCTTTGCCTGATAAAGTGAAAGTAAACCTGTCGTATTTCCACGTCGACAGCTACGTTTTTTTTTTTCTTCTTACGCTTTGTAATTTCTTTTCTTTACATATTAAATATGGAAAATGGGACGGTTTGAAATCTATCATTCAGATACACGGTCTCCGAAACCATGACGACGAGAGAGACTCGATTGGGAGCGATGATAATAGATATTTAGAATCGGTCAGGTGTACAGTGCAAAGATACGTGCTCCTGGTTTGAGGATGGACTTCGTTACTGTATTTCCCTAGGTGTAAGTTTGCTTGACGTAAATTATTTTGTCTGCGATATATTTTTACCTTATTTTTTTTCCGAAGCCCTTAATCCGATTCTAATGATCGGTGGATTAAACGAACTCGGCGTTTTGGCTGGCAATACTTGGACTAATATACGGAATTCTTGTAAGGGTCTAAGGTGAGATAACAGTTAGTAAATTACATCATCTGCAAACAAATTTTATAGGTTATTTTTTTGTTGTTGAAAACATCAAATAATTATCAAGTTTTAACTGTTGACTGATGAAATGCAAACGCTCAAAGATTCCGTCTATGAAAGGTTTCCAGTTATACAACAAGTAACTCAAAAGCTTTGTCGTGATTCTGGGAGCTTTGGAGGTTTTAGATTCTTTACTCTCTTTTTTCAGAATTTTAAACTTAATTTTACATAATCTCAGTTTAGTAATTCAAGCTCCAGACAAAGGGTATTCAAGATACTCTAGGAAAAACAATTCGAAGTGGATTATCCCCACTTGTCGAAAATAGCTTAGCTTCACATACCAATTGGATAAACACCTGTATCTCACGATATGGAACAAACATTAACTTATCATCAGCTGAAACCAACTCCGCTTGATAAGTGACGATATCAAGAGACCGACGCCCAGGTGAGATAATAAAGGTTTAATCTCAGCCGAAGTCAAAATCTCCTTGAAGATAATGGCCGCCCTCCTGGCTGTTCGTTTGCAGAATTTAACTTACATAAGCTTCTGTTAGCGGGCGAAAAGACCGTCGATGGGTGACAGACCAAAATTAAAGCATCAGCCACACAAATGCACGTAATCTATTCAGTTCGCCAATAATTTGTCCAAATTAGAAAATTGCTTATCCTCCCTTTTTTTTGCACGCGATTTCTCCTTTTCAATATCTGAACAATACTTGACCCTTCCCGCTTTATTCCCTTTCCATTTACTGCTGATGTGCAGGTGATCAACATTAATCTGTTGGAAAACTTATAACACGACAAGATGCTAAAGAGAGGAGACGGTGAGAAAGACTGTATCGGTAGTGCATGTGTTCCTGACAGCTAAGCGAAAAGTCTTACGAGCTTCATAGGATGCGTAATCTCTTAAGTCTACCTACTTAAATTACTGTGAAATATGTCATAGAAGACAGCGGATGACACCAACGACTGCCTCTTTAGGATTTGCTTCACTCTCGATCTTACCTCAAATCAATATTATAAACTCCAACCCGGTTAACGTTACATTTTAAGATAAGCAGTGACTACCTAATTGCAGGTGTTCTACTATGTAGAAAATTAATCATCTGGCTGATACGATGCAACTATTTAATTTTAAAATTTTCTTGTTTCCATAACGGACAGAAAGCCTTTTGATTATTTACGCCAGTCGTTGAAGATGAATGTCGGTGAGTGGAATTCGATTGACATGCAGCTGGGGCCAAAAGTTTTGCATCACCCTAAGGTTTCCCATCTTTGCTTGATGATGTCGAATTAAACCTGCTGAGTTTGCATTATGGTGTTACGTTAACGTACTGAGGTGCGCGCAGTTTGTGAATCTCCACATACTTAATGGGCGAAATTACCTAAATTTTAAAAAAAAATGAAACAATCTGAAATCTAATACATGATTTCCATAAAGACCTAAATATAAATCGTCAAATGTGACTCAGTTAGAACCTTATAACGGCCGACGTCTAGAACTGGTCCATCGGTGCATCGTCAGGCTATATTAGCATCATTTTGGAGACACGTGGTAGTTATCGTTAATCTACGGTTTGGCTACGTTTGTAGATTAGATCCTCAGTATATCTGTTCCGCTTTCACCGGGAACATAAGAAGGTGGACTGAGATCGATTATTACCAATTTAAAACATTTTAAAAGGAAGCTGACAAACCGTGATCATTAAAGAAAGACCCTTTACGACACGGTAAAATATTTACGACATTATGACCGTGTTGTGTTCTTGGAGGTTTCATTATTTAGACTACTTATGACAGGAGCCGCCTTGTCAGTCAGGCCTGTGTTCACTGGTCGTCTATCCTGCCGAGCGATTGAGGACCAGCTGACAGCGAAACGCCTTCGAGAAGAGATCACCTCACGGACGACATCTGTTGTTGTAGAGACATGTTTGAGCGCTTTGTGTATCTTTAAGGAAGTGTTCTAGAATTTGGGTCGCTGTAGTGCAGTGATATTTAACCCATTTCTGAAGCTGTTACCCCATTAAGCTAGCCAACAAAACTGTAATCGTGCGTCATGGCGTGACGAGTCTTTGCTCTACAAGAGCGTGATCCATGACGGATGAATTACTTAAATATATCTAAATTTAAAAGCTCGTTAACCCTCCTCCCATCGAAGTGTAAATGCCCCCCCCCACACACACAATGTTAAAAGTGGCTCTTTGGCTTGTCATGTCTTGGTTGACTCTTTGATCAGATTATGGCCGCGGTCTGAAAACAGGCTTCATATTGCTATTCATGAGTACTCAACCATTTTCAAGGGATGTAACTCTCGGCCAGTTTGTGTATACCCCTGATTATTTACAATGTCACTTAGCGTGAGAATAATAATAATTTTTTGGCACCACAGACTAAAAAAGGGGAATGCTTCCTCATATATTAGGTTGTTACAAACGTTTTGTCAGTTTCTAACACAACAACATGACCTCATACCGCTGCTGAACGTGAAGTTTATTAATCAGAGTCAGCTCCATCACAATCAATAGACTTCTGTCAACCAGCGCATTTATACCATTTTGAAAAAAATCTGGATTTCTGGAGTCGATAAACTGTTGGAAGGCAGTTCGATTGCTGCTTGATTGGAGGAGGATTTCATACGGGGGAAGCTGTCGAGGTGTCTGTGGGAGGAAGGTCTGGTGAATGGGCTGGGTGAGGGAGAACTCAGTTTCTGAAGAGTCACCTTTGCAACACGAGGTCGAGCCTTGTCGTGGAGCGGGACTGGGCCTCTTCGATTCACCGGTGACGGGGGGAGGGGGAGAGTTTCTGATGAACGACGTTTAATTCACGACAGTAGCACCTTTCAGGTGTGAAGGTTTCGCCAAGAAGTTATAGTGGATGACGCCATTTGCAGTCCACCATTACAGTGACCATGACCTTGTCTGGTTTTGGAACGCGGCTAGGCGCCTTGTCTCAGTGGAGCCACTGGGCCGACGGTTTTCGATTGTCGTAAAGGGTCCATTTTTGTTTCTTGTGACAAGCGAAGAGCAGGTCTCTCCAGTCGACGGTTTTGCTGTTGTCCATTCAACCCGTGAAGCCTCTCCACCCTGATGGCTGTGTCGTTCGAGCTCTCCAGCAAATATCCCGCACTGTTTACCTCGTCTTCATCACAGCTACGCTCCTTCCTTATCTTCGAGGAGGCTCACGTCTCCTGATCGAAACCTTGCCAGCCATCAATGTACTGAGCTCTCATTAGCTGTGTCCTCGCCCCCCCCGCCTGCCTAATGTTACATGTGGCCCGGCTTGAACTCGTGAAGCAAAATGGCACGAAGACCCCTTCTATCCCCGCTCCACCCAGAACCCTTATTAATTTTAAAAAGGTAGGGTTTCTGCACGATACAGGCTACAAGACGACATAGGGCTTATCTACGTGCACCTTCACAATCATGCGGAAATTAAACCCCAAATTAGCATAATATAAAAACCGACACAACTTTTGTAACGACCTGATGTTTCTTTTTATAATCGGAGGAGTTCCTGAATGCGCCGACCTCGAACTAGGCAAGTCTGTTGTTTAGTGCCTCAGCTATTATCTTACAGTCGTATTTTAGTAAACTAATTGTCCTCCATTTACCCAAACCGCCCCAACGTCTGTTGTTATTTTTTTTTTCTATTATAAGTAGAGTCGACAGCCCACTTCCGTAAATTAGTCCGTCTCGAATGCGCGGATAGCAGCTTTGTCAGATCTGGGCTTTCCCTAGAATGTGGCCGCGTGGCTACCACACCTTCGTGGCGATCTCGCTACTCATCCCCTTAAAGGGAAATTTCCTAACTTCTCTTAGTTTTCAAAAAAATCCGGCGCCAAATCAGATGTCCTACGTGAGGTGGAGCCAGGTCCGGGTCGCTGTATCTGTCAGCGCGTCCGCTGGGATGGCACCGAGATACCTCCCACTCGTAACCTCAAAGGCGCTGACACTAGCCAACCCCACTGCCCTATATCGCTCGAAGACGTAGTTCCCAGGAGCACCTTCTGCCCCTAATGTCTTTCGAAGGATTTCCTGCCTGCTCGGCCAGCCAGTCCGCTCTCTTTTAACTTCCTGTTGATGGTAAAGGCTGAGAGATTCTAACTTCCGCAGAAGAATCGTTGTCACAGTTGGTTGTCTACCTGAACAAGGGCATTATTATGCTTTTGTATAAACTAACTATAGCATCCATCCATATTTGAAAATCACTAAGTCCATAATTATGCAGAAAACTTTAAGTGATCACTGCATCCACAATTAATGGGTTATATGTTCTGATTCATTCTTTGGTAGAATAATCTGCATACATTAACAACAAATTGCTGAACAAACGGATAAAATGCCTCTATATGACGGATCATAATTCTGTGCCATGTGAATATAACTTATGAAAACATTTTTTTTTTGTATTTGTTTCGGTTTGTTTTTTAATGTTTTTAACAGATATTATAAAAAAATGTGTTAGGCTTAATGTTGTTGTTTTCTTCAGGACTTCATGCTACATTTTGGAAATAAAATACGTATCGATAACAAGAACAGTATTGGTTGTGTGATTCTTGATCACTTTAATAATGTAGTATGCATTTATACCTAAACGCTTCTAGCGGTTGAATAAACCAGAGCAACTTGGTTTTCTTTAGAGACGGGTTGCGACTCGACAGCCGGTCACACTATCCTGGGTCTCCCTCCGAAAAGTAGCCCTCATCGATTATGTTCCGGTAGTTTTCCTGAGTTTGCATCCAGACAGAAACCCAGGCGAGCGAAAATTAAAAGAAAAGGCAGAAAAACAAACAAACTGGCATTAGGGATAGGTTCCAAACTCCTAAGAGGAAGATGTAGATGGACTAAAGAAGAGAAGGCCATCAACATCTTCCCCACATTGCCACTTGAGGCTGACTCCCACTTAGTTCATTAAAGTGTTAATACTGCCAATATTGAGAAGAGCGATATAGTATATTGTTAACTTTTTAAAAATATTTGATTATAATTTAAATATTTATTTGTTTTATTTATTTTCACTAAGAAGACAATTTAACTGTTAATTATTTAGCGTATGGGAGGCATTTTGTAGCACTAGTGGAGTGAAGACTTAATAACCAGAAGGTTTTGCTTGCAGTTAGTTACAGCTTTGGCTTTACAAGATGGGTTTAGGTTTCTGCAAAACAAAGCACCCATCCAGTCACTTTTTGGCTGGAAAGAAAGCATAACTTGGTTGCTGGCTATATGTGAAACCAGAAAACATACCACTGATTTACTGATTTGATTGCTTCTTCCAGGACTCAAATATACAACACTTGGTGGTGTTTGCAGTCAGTTTTGGGGTAACAAGATGCACAGCTGCTACCAAGAACCAGTACTGAATGTACTTCATTGGTGTCCTTAGGAACTCTGATGGTCTCAGACATGACCTGTTTCATGTCAGGTATTTAAAGCTGAAAAAGAATAAGCTCTCTACAAACATTAGATTACCATTAAATTTTAGTGTAGTCTCTGTGAATGTACCATACATATGCTAAAACAGGATAACAATAGATGACAATCTGTTGAACTAGGCAGCCTTTATTTTTCCACAATCGGATTATAAATAATGAAAGTATCATTTTGGTATAATTTATTACTGAAAATTAAATAATGAAAAATAATGTATTTCTTTTCAGGCCACAGGCTTCTTCAGCCATGTTTTTACAGTACAATAACCATCTTGGACCACCTTATCATGTATTTTTAGATACCAATTTCATCAACTTTGCTATTATAAACAAGACTGACATAATGACAGGGTTGATGAACTGTTTGTATGCCAAATGTTTATTTTAGCAGAAGGCAGTTTTATGTTTGAATCAATATTGTATGACCATTTTGCTTATCTTTTTTTATTCTGAAAAATTGTTTTTATACATGTAAAGCTTGGCTACATTAGATTTTCATCATGCAATATTAAATGACAGGAAAAAATGCTTAGTTGACATTCTAGCTACTATCTTCCTCATCTGACACCTTCCATTTAGTTTTTCCTAATCCTTTTTCATTAGACTTCAGTTTTCTCTCATGAGAACTAATTTACTTGAGAGCCTAAGTTTGGTCAATTTTTTTTGGCACGCATCCCTGGCATGGTTTCTTGTTTGCTCTTCAGCAGCCAATCATGGAAGTTCCATCCCACATTTAAAAATAGTGTTCTTGTAAGGATTTTCCTTTTGAAGTTGGCAGTGAAAAGCTTTGTAGCATAGCTGACACTAACAGATAACCATGGCATTACGTATCCTCCCTGGGTAGCCTCCCTTGAATGAAAAAAAACCCAGAAATTTGAAAGTTAGATCTGGTGGCAAAATATGCAGAAATTCCCAATTGATGATTCTTTTACCAAAAAGATTATGTAGTTGGTCTTGAAAGTGTTGGAAATATGTGGTGATGCACTATCTTGCATGAACACAGTGTGCTAATGACTTCCTCTATTGTGCTAGCTAACATGTGTTGAAAACATACTGCTGGCTGTAAGAATTCACTAACCATGATATGTGGGCTTCTGAAAAGGATAAGGCTCATTGATGCCAATGCTGCTGAAAGCAACTCACAACTCAGTCATCTTTGGGTCCATTAACATGTTTTACAGTTTGGGAGTTATAAGAAATAACTTTATGGTCACCTGTTTTTCTATATGTTATACCAAAAAGTAAACTTTTCTTTTCTTATATATGTGTGCTGAAAAGGCATGAGCCCATAATTTTGTCTATACTTGTAAGTGAACTGAAGTAATAAAATGTGGCGCACAAGGATTCTGTATATACATCATACATTAATCTACATTTGAAAAAAAATCAGTTTACTTTTTTTAGATATTCTCTGCTACAGAACAAATAGTTGTGTTTTATTTTGTCTTTGGTCAGCAAACACTTCTGAAATGTATGACAACAATACAGGTATTTAATATTTTAAATTATTTTTCAGAATTGTAAAGGATCCAAGGTTCCAGAGATTGCCACGCATGCACAAGGGCACCTACTCGGATGATTGCTTGGTGACTAGAGTGACACAGGTGTGAGTGTCATGTCCGGACTTGACTTCCCTTATTTAAACCCCATAATTTTTCAGTAAAATACAGTGCATTGCTAATTATAATGGTTATTTCATTACCATCACCATAACCAAACAGAAAAAAATAATGAAAATATAGCGTGAGTTGTTTTAAAATTCTGTTTTGCAGCACGAAAGTTATATTGTCGCTACCTGTGATAAAGATTTGAAACGATGATTTAGGAAGATTCCAGGAGTCCCCATCATGTACCTGTCGCAGCACAGGTACAGTGAAACAAATTTTAGTTGTCACTACTTTTTCTTTTCAAAGGATGCATTACAATTTAAAATAATTTCTAAAAAGAAAAAAAAAACAATTGTGGGTAATTTAAGAGAAATAAATTCTAAGAAAGTATAATATTTTTTTTTCTGTTTAGTAAATGTATCAGACTTTGTAAGATGTGAATTGATGTAGTTTTTTGAATTTTTTTAAAACCAGCTTAGAAATATGAGAGGCTTTTCAGTAAAAAAAACATTGTTTCTGCATATATCAGAGTGTCCAGGAAGTTTTCATATGAAAGACTTGTTATTATTTGATGGGTCAGTCCTGTGTTTAACACCCTCTATTTATTATCCACCTTTAATTTTCTGAAATATGCTAGTAAAGTTTAGAAGTCTACAAAATTGGTTACTATCCCAGTGTTCTTGTGTCTGTCCAAAATTTAACCTCTATAATGAACACTATGCAGCTCTGTTGTCGAGCAGCGGTTCCCAAACCTTTTTCTCTTTGCAAACCCATTGAGTAATAATAGTTTTCACAGTGAACTCCTTGAATTTAATTAAAATCAAACTTTTTGTAGTAGATAATATGTAAAGGGTTTACAATAAAATCTGAATCTTTGATATTGTCATCAGTTAGCAGTAGTACCCAGTAAAGTTGAAAGATAATTCTTGAAACACAATTTTAAAAATTTGAAAATGAAACTATTTAATTAAAATTAATGTGACTTCTGTGCTTGTTTTGAAGAACATGGTGCTTTAATTACGGCCCTTGTGAATTCGAATAAACATGTGAGAACTGCCACATGACAGCCATCTAACTTCCATGTGCGTTAGTTAGCAGGGTAACATGCAGACTGTGCATTTATTCACATAATGACCCAAATAATTTGGAATTGGTAGGTCCTAATTTAATTTTGATAGCATCATCACTTTTAACTGTTGAGACGTGTGCCTCAAAATAAGAGCTTGCCTGTGAATACTGCAGTTAGTCCCTGAGGCAGCCAAAGACATTTTTGATATGGGTAACAAGTCCTGCATATTTTACCATCATTGATTTTGTGCTGTCAGTACAAATACCGTAGCAGCAAGACCAATCAACTTGTTTTTCTTGAAGATAAGGGTTAAAAATATCCTCACCAGTTGAACATTCTGGTAAAGAACAGAAGAGCATGTTTTTCTTCACCGTAACATCATTCAAATATTTTACAGACAAAAGTAAAATTCTTTAGCTAGATTAGAAATTCCTGTGACTCGTCTAACTGCAAAGCATAGAACGGACTTTTACTCTGTTTAAAATGGTCAATTCAACACTGTCAGGCATACAACGTATTTGTCGTAATTCTGTGTCATTAGAAAACGATATCAGATCTAATTTTTTTCGACTTCTTTCCTCACATACAATGAACAGTGTCTTTTGCACATGAAACAATCAATCTTTCTGCAATGATGTGAGCTTCTCCAGCTTTTCAATTGTATAGCTTACTCGGTGAGAAGCTTTAAGTGCATATAAAATATCTTGCTTGGCGACCAATAAGAAAAAATATATTGTTTTTTAAATTCTGTTGATTTCCACTTAAAAAAACCATTGGGTTGATTTTTGTTAAGAGAGGGCTTTGTTAAATGACAAGACGGTGTTGCTTGATAAATCATATCAACCAATATTTTCTCAGTAAACTTTTTATAACAATGGCAGAAAATCAATTGGAAAAAATTAAAAATAATAATAATTTTCTTGTTAGAAACTAATAAAATGTTTTAACTTTTTTTGTATTCTGGAGCAATTAACTAAATTTTTGTTTGTTTCTTTATAAATAAACTTAATTTTAGTTTGAGTGCTGCTGAAAACATTATTTTTGTTCCAATATTTTTCTTCATGATGTGTAGTATAATGTTCTTTCCAGATGTCTCTGTATATGCCCTCCTAAAATCCCTATAAGTTCTAACAAAATTTGTGTTTTTAATTTGTTACTGATCATACAAATTTAATGCTAAAGTTTAGGTTATCATTTCACATGCTTACAAGAATATTTACCTTTGTGGTACTTCCCACTCTTAATTTTTTAAAAATATTAGTAATGAAAAGGAAAATACGTAGAACATTGTTTATTGTGGAAGAGGGGGGGGCATGCCTGCACTGAGATTGCCTATTGTGAACTTGTTGTTGTTGCACAATGGTACTACTGTATTTTAGCAGTATAAACGTTATTATGTGTTTTCTTGCATTTATAGTGTGAATTTCTTAAATGTCTTTAACAAACTAAAAATCATTAGAAAATATTGCATAGGGGTCGTTCCACGTCAAGTGGACCAGTGGTCATTGCAAAACATATATGTTGTAGTAGAAGCTTTCAGAATTTTAAGTGTGAAATCTGAGCATCCTAAGTTAAAAATTGACCGAGATATGGTCATTGTTCTGCATAGTCCCCTTTCAGACTTAAAAACATCATTAATTTTCTGCCATCTATCCCTACATTTTTTTCACTAGTTCCTGTTGGGCTACAGATGCCTAACTTTTCAATCTGGAAGAACTCAGAAGAAGGCGTTATAAGCCATCGCAGTAAAATCTTCTTCTCATTGTTCTCTGTGTCATTATCAACAGAAAAAAATATCTATATATATTTTATATTCGATCGAACTGTGCAAATTAAAAAGCAGGGGACCATCAAGTTTTTAAGGAATTTAGATACAGACATGCCTACTGTAATATGTGAGCACATCAGTAAACTACTGCAATGTCAGCAGTGGAACTGTTCAGTGGTGATGTATAGTTATCTTGATAGAAAAAAAAGATAGAAAATGCGCGGTGAATATTGTTTGGCCCGCAACTCATTTTTATGTATTGAGCCTGCGACCAAAAACGTTTGCCCACCCATGTATTTGGGCTTGTCCAAGGATTGTCTTTCAAACTTCCTGGCCTTCACAGCTCAGCAGGCAGCCCAGAGTAACCACAGAGCTTTAGAGGATAACAAATCTAGTCCAAGAAAAATAATTTTTAAAAGATATGTAAGGTTTCACTTACTCCAAAAATGTGTGATTAGGAACTCCAGCACGAGTGACAAAAAGCAATTTTTTAAAAATTTTTGGTTGCTTTGGGCTACAAAGATGACCAAAAAAATTAACTTGAGCTCCCTATTATAACCGTATTTTAGTCGGCAACTAGAAAAGTTTGCTAGCTATCAAATATTTTGAAATTTTTGAAGCGTTGGCCATGTGTATTGATGTATGTCCCTGTATGGTAAGAGCAAACTCTGGTTTTGTTTCTCTTCTGAAGAAAGATCTCAATAAGCTAGATTTATTGAGCTATCAATGTTTAATACAAGAAGAAAATTTTGTATCAAAAATGTTTGATAAAAATTTCAGCAATGTGATTAAAAAAATACAGTAAACATTGTAAGCTACATTTGTACACAAAAGCTCAATCATCACACTTAACAGAGGTTGAATTCATATTATGGAGATGTCCTTCACCATCCAGAAGTTTTCTGACTCAGTAAGTTAAAAGTGCTAAATCGATTTTTCAGTATTTGCAATAAAATATCTATTTCCGGAAGAACAGTGCGAATCATCCTGAACTAGACAATGTTCATTGGTGGCTGAAAATTAGTTTTTTTTCCTATAGATGTGACTCAGCAGATGTTGATTATCATTCAAAGTGATTTTCCAGAAGAAAAAAAAAGAATTAGTCAGTCAGATAAATAGTAAGGTTTTTGTGTTTTAAGAAAAACTTCAAATGTATGTTGAAAACAATGTCAACCAAGAATGTCACCAGCTGTCCAACATTCCAGCCATTCATTAAAAACAAACATGAATACAATGATGAAAAATATCCATGCATTTTTTAATACAGTTGAGAAAAAATCAATTCACATTCCAGGAAATGCTATCATCCATTCTGCCTTGTTAAATATTCATGAAACACCACATCTAAAAATGTGACAAAGCTATCTAAAAAATGAAATTAATGACTCGCAGCAAGAAAAACTTAAAGGTGAGCTACTTGACTTCTGGAAAATATTCCCAAAAGAGCATTTCCAAATTATTAACCCTTTTTTTAAATATATATATACATATATGTGTGTGTGTGTGTTTTTTTTAGTAAATTGAAGTTTATTAAAAACAAATATTAAATATGGCTTGCCAATGAACATTTAGATCAATTCTTTAGACTAACTGTAACAAAAAGGCAATCTGATATCAAAAACAATGCTACAGAAGTTAGATTTTCCCTCTCTGCTTCAAAATAGTAATTATATTGTTCTAGCTCTAACTTTTCTTTTCTATTATAATCATATTTTAATTAGTTTTCTTTTGCATTTTATAAAATATATTATAACAGGCTAAGCTATATTTTAAAAAATGAAGCATTTATCTAACAGTAATACACTTTATCACACTTGTGGCCTTATTAAACATTTTCCATCTGAAGTGGGTTTTGATCATTTCCTAATGAATATCACTGGGTTCGAATAACATGAAGTACATAAAAATTCTATTGCTGGCAAAAGAAACTGTTTTCTTGACTGCATCATCTCTAAATTTAATAAAGTCATATCTAGTATTGGGTAAGCTCGGGCTAACATTTTCTTGTGTAACTCTTATCGCTAACCTTTGTTTCAAAAGCTCTAGTTAAAAACATGGATGGGACACTGTTGACACATTAGATGGTTAGAATTATCACAGCTCTATTGCCTATGTTCCATAATCCATAGTGAGAGGATGGTGATCCGAGCTTCATTCTTGATGGAGAGATGATCCTGATCCAATTAGAGCTGTGCTCCACAGATCATTAAGGATGCCATCAAACCAGGGGTAGACTGAGAGTATTATAGGCCCTCGGGCATAACTGTTCACTGGGCCCCTTAGTGCTGATGTCAGAGGCTACAAAGCGCCAGATAAGGGGAGGGTGGTTTGGGGGTGTCAATTTCAAAAAAAAATTTTAAAATTAGTTGTCTCAGACTGCATCTGGAGTATATTGGAGTATTCATTTAATAGAATTTATATGGGAATCTCTTGCAGCTGTGGGCCCCTTGTAGCTATGGGCCCTCAGGCAGTGCCCGATTGACCGATGGCTCAGTCCACCCCTGCATCAAACCAAATATCAGCTGCTATCTACTTTGTCCAATCACAAAAAAGGAAGCAAAACATTGGACATGGCCCACAAACACTACCAGGACAGGCAAATGTTCTTTCTGAAGGCAGACATAATTGACAGTTTCTTTCTATCGATCAATCACTAAAAAAAGTGAATGGTGCCTTATCTATGTTAAGAATATCAAAGACAGAAAAATGCAAAATCCACCAAACATTGAGGATAAATGCAAGAGCAGGAAAGGCGGATGCAACTCAAAAAGCCTGTGTTGAATTTTGCTTTACTGGAAACGGTAAACAGCAAAACCCAGAGATGTTATCTAAACAACCCTAGTCAAACACAAATGATTACTGATTGTAAGATGCTTCTGTTATGACTCATGGCCTGTGATCCATGAGAACAGAAAGTTTTAGTTCTGTTAAGACAGTATTCAAAAACAAAATTTCAACCATATCATCAAACTTCTTTTTCTCTTTTACCAATAATAATTTCAGGTTTCACTTTCTGTATTTTCGATTGTATAGGTCAAATATCCTAAAAATAAAGAGATACACTCATCTACTGATTTTCATACAAATTAGCTTATTCATTTGATGCTGTTCATTGGTTATGACTGCAAATACAGTGTGAAAGCTAATAAAAACAATTAAAATAACTTTAATAACAATGAAATAGAAATAACATATTTGTATATTATTATAAAATAAACAAACAAATGTGGTTGTGGTTTACTGAATAAAAAACGGAAGCACAGTGAGAGAGTAAGTTTTGATGGTTAAAAGATAGATAAGTAAATCTCCAACTTGACTAAAATTTTGTTTCTACCATCATCAGAAATATGGAGATTTTTCATAGACAAAATTATTACTAATGTTGTAAATATGGCTAATTAATTTCCTTTTCAAACAACAGATAAATTTTAATTTGGTCCGTCCTCTTTCATCCTGCTCAGCTATAGGCTGAAGTTGATGCATAAAGTAGGAGCAGGAGATTGGGTAAACATAGCACATGATTAACAAGTTTAGTGAACTGATTTTACGAATAATCTTCTGAAATTTCCATAGTTGTTTTATAAAGGAAGGAAGGAAGGAAGGAATGGATGCATGGACAAAGGAATTAGAAGGTGAAAGGACCAAAAAGAGGGAATTAGATAGCAAGCCCAGTAATGATCATAGCGTGTTTGTTCTAACTTTAAATAACATTATTTCCAGATCTGTGTTATAGAAAGCAGACCATTTGATGCTAACCACCACAGTTTTGGAATATGAAATATTTTTCAAATACTCATTTAACAAAATAAGTGTTTCCAAAAAGATAAAAGGGACAGGAAGTTTTGAAAGACTTATATAAAGCTCCTTTCATTAAGAAAATTTTTTACCATCTTTATAAAGCATTCCATGTGGATGCAACATGATTATTAAGAAAGATTTAATAAATTCTAATGTAGACCGATTCTAATGGTAAATTTTTTGTCCACGGTAGCTTCATATAAATTTTAAAACCTCCTGCACTTTTGACTCCCTAGGTATATTTTTGACTTAATAAACTTGTTATTTTGAGAAACCATCCAAAATGGATGACCTAACCCTGCATAATAAAATGGGTCTAATTTTTTAATTTTCCTTAATTTTATACCCATTAGATATGTCTTTGTTTTTCTTTTTTCTCGCTACGAAGTTGATTACTTTGATTTACTTTCTTTTTTTATCTAACAGATACTTGCTATCTTAATTATAAATGAAAGAAATAAAGAGATAAGGAGGTTCTCACTGTACCTTCCAATAGCTGTACCCTTTCTCATGCAGGCATTCTTCATTACTTAAATACTGCTACTTCATTTCAGTCTCTGTCATCTTAACCACCTCATCAATTTTTAAAAAATATTACTTGTTTACATATTTGTGCTGTTCAAAACCTATTGAAGGTCCAACAATCAACAATATATATACTGTATAGTTCTTGTCCCATCACAAGTCAAAACTACTGAGCTAAAAGGTAATACCCATAATTCATTTGTAAACCATTAGCCATTAGGTTTAATTTATTGTTGCATAAATGTCGTCCTAATGAGAGAGAGAGAGAAAATTTAAGAAGTTAACCTCTTTTTAAAAACAACAATAAAAATGGCCTTAGGAATCACAGGTCGGTTATGGTATAATCAGTAGTATGTAGTCTTCTATCCCTTTAATAGAAACTTTTTATAAGACATCTAATTAAAATAATACTCTAAAAGATTTTCAGCAAGCTAAAATATCTTGCCTAACAAAATTTCTATAAATTCTTGAAGACCTAAGCTAGTTGATGTCGAAATTAAAGTCGATGTTAATTTATTTAGACATTTTGTCTTTTGAAAAAATTCCATATGTAAAGATGAGTGTGTAGTAGACTTTTACTGCAGGTAGAAAATGGTATGTAGTAATTAATAGAATATCACTGTCATATCAACAAGCCTCTGTTGAAGTGACAGAGGGTTTTGTTTATTGGTTCATTGTTGTTAATATGCGAAGATAAATGATGTTGAATGTATAATATATATTATTATTATTAACTTCCCAGAATTTACCGGTGCTAATTCTGAAGACTGAAATACTCTCCAAAGATTTTACTTTAAAATGGTTAGTTAAGTGGAAGAACTAATTTAATGCTAGAGAAGATTATCATTATTAACTGGGTAACTCTAAACTAGTATAATTTAAAAATAATGGTTAACCAAAATCTCAAATATAAGGAGTAGTGTATTTCAATTTTTTAATAAATTATACACCAATGTATCCGAGGAAGAGCCGGACAGCTGTTTCTAACCCATCCCGGGATCGAACCCGCATCTTTCGTGAACGGCTGTCTCCCAGGAGCTAACGCGCCATCCACTGGGTAGAGGGCGTTAATACTGTGCATTGTTAGATAGTTAGGCGAAGGGACATAACTCATTGTAATTTTTACCTTTTTCTGTTTATTTGTACAACTTCTGCAAAAAACGATAATGAGTTATGTCCCTTCGCCGCTAACAATGCACAGTATTAACGGCCTCTGCCCTCAAGCTAACCGTAGTAGGGGGCATTAATAGTGTGCATTGTCAGCGAGTCAGGCCAAGGGACATAACTCACTATAATTTTTACCTCTTTTCCTGTTTATTTGTATAACTTCTGCAATAATAAAATTGTATTTCATGAAAAGACGTTAACCATACCAGAATAACTTGTTACAAATCTGTTTTCTGTATTAAAAGTCTAAAAAAAACCTAACTAAATTCTACAACAAATTTCTAAGTCAGTATTTGTTTGAGCCTGTGAGATTATTGTAGCATTCAGGTTCTGAAATTAGACAAATGTTAATTCTGAAGACAAAGAGGACAATGCTAATGAAAACAAAAATTATACTCTTTAATTATGTAAATTTATGTTGTTATGCTAACTCAGAATTGAGAAAATCCTATGGTAGTTGAGCCTGTACTTAGTTACAAGAAGCCAGCACAGTTTATGTAAGTGCCCCCAAGGAAGAGAACTGAGAATCAGTATAATTATTAAATTTATTAATATTATCACGTCAAATATAGTTGCTGGCAGTTAATTAGCAAGACAAAAGAAAACATGTTTGCCAGACAACTTTGAGCATTATCATCATTTTACATATTATTTTAAGAAATTAGTGGTGAATTTTAAATGTCTAAATAATTACAGACATTACAGTAACTAGCTATCAGTCTATAGTGAAAACAGGTGTGTTAATGTTTTCTTAAAATTAAACTCTGATTGCATAATCACCTTGGAGAAAATAATATGGGTTGATCACGTGTGATAATGGTTCATTGGAAATATTTTTCTCTACGGGATGGTAGATGGCATAATATTTGTCAACGAGTTGCAAAGATTTTTTTCTTGCATAATCAGATTACAATTTGCTGCGGTTGTTTTTTTAAAGAAAATATTGCATTAAGATACATGAAAAAAATTAAATATTTATTATTGTAAAGTGCCTACTAATTTTTAAAATTGATTCATAACAGTTAATAATCCTACTCTCAGCAAATAAACAGCTGAAAATTTTAAGGAAAAAAGGGGGAATTTTATATTAATGTAAAAATACCTTATTTCATGAGTCAAATTTTCCTCAAGTACGATTTTCTAGGCACTTAGAAAGTTTTTGTTTTTGCATTGACTATTTCAATCTGCAGCAAGAGTTAACCTTGTTCGCACCTGTTTTTTGTCTGCCGATGCTCACTCACAGCTGCTTTAGGAGATTAATCTTAGTTGTCTACTAACCGCAATATTAATGCGGATATCGATGAATGTGCGCAAAGCCAATATGGCTGCCAGAACTCACCAGGCAGTGCCAGCTGTACTTGTCCAGAAGGCTCTGTGTTGCAGGCTGACTTGAAGAACTGCTCAGCTATTGTATAAAGATGGAAGAATTTATTTAATACTCATAATTTCAGCAATCTTTGAAAGTTAATTTTCCATGCATTTAAAATGTTTTACCACCATTAAATCTGTAAGTTTTTTCTATAATCTACTCTACTATAAAATTTCAACTCTTTACAACTTATTTATTTATATATTTCTTGTAACTAAAGTGACTATCATCTGCAACTAAATTGTTAAAGAAATACAACATTTTATATTCTTTTTATCTCAGGAAAAAATTTAAATTGTGAGTAACATTACATGTCTCTGCAGTCAGTTAAGGCTGGCTTATGTTAACAGGACTATATACAATGCTACCTTTATTAGCAGAAGAAAAAGGAGAAAAATTAGAAAACATTTAATTAATATTACAGAGAAAAAGGACATATAGCTAATCATGAAAATGTTATGCATACTGGACAAAATTTCATCTATACATAACCTTTAATCACTGCAGTAAAGAACCAAAATCATTACCTCTACGGCACATATCACATAAATGCCATGTAAAGATGGCTCTTTATGTCAGCTATTGAAGAAAGAGTAAAGACTATTTTTCATCTAGTGATAATTTGTCACTGCAAGACTGGCATAAGTGGCCATTTATGTAATTTGCAATCTGTATTGCTTAAAATAGTGGCTTAAAGCAGAACTGCTGTGATGATGCCATTTTGACCGATCTGTTCCCGCTTTACTCTTTGTAGACTTAAGCTTTGCTTCCATTACCTGATTTTACAATGCTGTAGATTTATTAGCAGCTGAATGAATTTCTGATCAACTTTACTCCACAAGGGTGGCTACAATTATTGTTTTAATGACACAACGAAGATTTTTTCCGCATGGTTTTCATTGCTTCTGGCATTTTGTGAGCACACTTCATTTTAGTGGAAAACAACAACAAAATACACTGCATTAACCATGCTGTGGTTATACTTAAAAAACAAGAACAGGGTGATGCATTGATTTTAGCTTATGTTGTGTGTACAATAAATTGTTTACCAGGGAGATAGTGTAAATATTTTACTGGTTTTCAGTTTCTAAGCATGGTATGATTCTGGTGTGGGGCATAGACTTCTGAAAAATACACTGAATGCTCGATAAATCTAATCCCCCTTCCATTTAAGATTAGAAATGCTTGCTTGATAATTGGATTTTCATTTCTGCCTCTCATTGTGTGTGTATAAAGATTTTATTACAAATTTTCTTTTGTTTTATAATTTTAATTTTGCCGTTATTACCTTGATTGATAGGGCTCTGATGGCCACTAGGTGGCCAGAGCTCTAAGGTGAGTACATCAGATTTCGCCATAATCTACTTTTTCGATGACTCTGAAACTCTTCTTTATTATCCTTTCATGATGAATGACCTTCCTTCCTTACCTCAAAACCAAGAAATATTCACATGCTCATGGATTAACTTGAATAAACTTTTAGTTAACAACCACTCTAATACCAGTTCCAATTTGCTAAGGATAAAGCTTGTACATGATTGTCAATCATTTTAGAGATAGTCTGCTTCAGTTAACCTAGGTAAGCATGGTTTGTTGAATACTCTAGCAGGTTAACTGACTGACTGAGGCCCGGTCTAACTTGGATTTCTGAGGCGCACATGGAAATGATTCTTGTAAATGCAGGAGTGAATTAAGGAAAAAATGTATCTCCACGTTAAATCTCAGCGGGGAACAACTGAGAGATGGGGCCCACTTTTTATGACAAGAAGGGTTAGAAGAGGCCTTGTTGTTGTTAGTCTAGATTTTAGAGTAATAAAATGTAAAAGAACTAGGTTCTCTCAACCAGACAGAATCTCTCATCAATGCAGCAGACTGCGTCGCCCACATAGACAGCCTTACACAACCAACCTTGAACCAGTCAATAGCAGGTGATCTGTTTAGGGAGAAGAATACTGAACCCCATCTCCTAAAATGGAACATTTCTATTACAAGTTGAAAATGCACTTTATGGTAAAGTGTGGAGCAAAGCTTAATTAGAGATTTCATTAGCCAATAAGACTGCAGCACTAGAGAGAAAAAAAAGGGAACAGTTGAATAAATAACCTATTTATGAGTCAGATATAACATTACTATCTTTAATGAACAACAAATATTGTTGCAGACATCTTTCAAGATATTTAATAAATATAATGAGTGCCAACTTTACTTTTCTAGTCATCCTTATGCTTAAATAATGATAGTGCATACCATCTATTGCAACAGCAGCCAGTCATCAACCCTATGATGAATGCCAGAGACTATGTATACATATAATATCTGAGTGTTTGTGTACAATATTGGATATAATCATGGAAACACACATAATACTTACAAATAAGCAATTGTAAATGATAAATGTATATAATACATACAGTGTATTATTACAGAAAATATACAAAAACAAAATTAATAAGTTGTATAGTGCATTAGTATTTGGTATGTGAGCCCTTTGCTTTAAATAGAACGTGACACCTTGTTTTCATGCTCCCATACAGGTCTCATCCATCTATGGCAGTCAAATATTGTTCCAAATATCTTGTAGCATTTTCCACAATTCACCCAGGGTTTAGTATTTGATTTTCTCAGTTGTCATATAACTCCATGTAGCCTCAATGTTGTTCATATCAGAACTTTGTGCAGACCAAGTCATCTTTGTTAGTGTTCCATCAGCCTCTTTACATTCCACCATGTTGGTAGTGGAATCCCTGTCTTTTTGAAGGTACAACATAATAAAGAAAAACATGCCTATTCCTGACACCATTCAGTATGTCTTCAATCCCTGACTCCCTTAGCTGATATGTAGCCCCACACTTGTGTTGATCCACCACCATGCTTCACAGTAATTCTTGTACACCAACTATTACAATACCCTTCAGTCTGCCTGCAGAAAACTGCCATCACTATTGTCAAACAGTGCAAACTTGGACTTATCTATACAGAGGACCTTCTTCCAGTGTTGGTCACCCTGCTGTTTCATTCCTATTGCCCATTCCAGTTTGTCATTTTATTTCCTCTCCTCAGGAAGCAGGTACACCTACAATGAGACTACTTTGTGCTCGTATGTATCTTAAAAGAATGTTAACATCTGCACTTGTAGCAAGGTCATTCCCAAGACCTATACTGGTTCATTGTCTATCATGTAAAGTACACACTCTGGGGTACTTAACGTCACTTTTAGAAAATTTGGACTTTCTTCCTCAACTGTGTATATTGCCAATAGCACCAATTTTGCTTATCCTCCTTGGAGTCTTGCATACAGCTGCAATCTGCCACATGGAGTAGCCTTAATCAGCTATTGTGCTTTTTATTTAATATTTCCTTTCCAGGAGCCATAGTATTCAGCACACATTTTCTATGCTATAATGATATCACTGGCCATACTTTTATTGTCCATCTGCAGGTATGGCATTTTCTGATTTCTTGGACGAGAACCAATCACAGTGTACTAATCACTATATTAACATAAGACTACACCAGGAAACATTTCATTTTTACATGAGAAGTGATTCTATCACATGTTATTTGCAACTTATACCCATTTTCCAACCACTTACATTATTATTTCCATCCCAAAAGATATATACATTTTTTTGTATAGCCCAGAAATCAAGGGCAGATTGTTAGATAGAATTTTTGCTTTATACATTAGACACCTCAAGCAAAATACACTTCAGGAGGCATTCAAAACATCTACCATCAGCATCCTCACAAGCATTACACCATCTGACAGCAGAGCAACACACAATGGCGCATATTTCCACAAGAATAGCTTGAAGCAACAATTCATTGCTGGAGTTTGTGGATGATTGGTAGCTCATGTTGTGGTCTTGTCCTTCAACACACTCCAGAAGAAAAAAAATCTGGCATTGTGAGAGCTGGAGAAAATGGTGGGTATTCAATTGTTCTGTGTACCATCCACTTTCCAGTAAAGTGCTCATCCAAAAACGCCTCACATTTTTGCCACACTGAATAAAAATACGTGATATTAGAGATATATTGTATTGTATGGCACCCTGTCATCTGAGATCTTTCTGATGAAACGTCTTCATGTTGAGAAACAAAATGCCTTTTGTGTGGTAGCATTAAAAAGTGTACACATTTTTATGGGACACTCATATAAATACAGTGCCATACCATAATAATTTGACAGCCTGTTGTTATATCTTAGATTGTAGCAGAAAATGACAAATAGAGACAAAGAAACTAAAATTTTTTATGCAAGTACTGTTAGTCAAGCCACCTCACCTTTTTAAATACACAAAAAGCCTCTACTCCATTTTATATGGTGGTTTGGTCCAGTTCCCATCCCATATATAAATAAGAACTTTTATTTCCATCACATTAGAGGGTGTAGATGGAATTGCTCCCAGTTTACAATCCTGATGCTCCCAAAAATGATCAGCATATATATATCAGAGCTTTTGGGTACCCAAGGAAAAAATTGAATGTCTTGATGCTTCTTTCAGAATGTGGCTACATGATGTATATGTAATTTAGCACCATCCTCCTGCAAAATATTGACACCAACCAAATCTCAATATATCTTGTAGATATAATTATAGGTGTCTTACATGGCAATCTATCCAGTAAATTTAAGATGTCCTTCAAAAATTCAACAAGTACGTCTTTCCATTATGAAAGAAAACAGCACATACCATGACACTCCTATGTCCATACTTGACCAAGAGTCAAATACATTGGGGTTAAAGGTCTACATTGAGTCTTTACTAAACCCATGGGTACTCCAGCTGTAAATTCCTGACCTGAACTTACTGGACAAAAACCAGCATCACCATTACTATAAATTCTTGCTGAACATTCTCTTAAACAGACAATTTGAAACATTTAGTTCTTTCCCATCAGAACAAGTCAGTGGAGACAATACTGGACCATTCTTTGGCACATTTGTTACATTAGCAATACCATCATGAATCTCATTAGTGTAGAGATGTAACAAGAAATGGCATTTTGTTGTCATTATGCTACTGATGAAGGCCTACCCAGTTGCTTTGCTACAAGAAGGATACTCACCTTGGTAAACATTACAATAACATTAAGGCCACAAAGAAATATTAAATCTTTGACAATCTGATGCTGATTCTGAATAATCTATAACCAATACTACCTCATTAAACTGAAAATTATTACATTCGAAAAGAATGAGTATTCTACTAATCAGAATTACTTTATTGTTTATTGATAGTTTTTTAAAAAAATTAATTGAAGTATAAATATTAAAATTACTAAAAATTTGAAGTCTGATACAGTAAAGGAATCGCTTCCTTTAACTTGTACACGTTTGTCATTAATTTTTCTTGCAATATGCTTACTTACCTACTTTTATTTCCAAACTTATATACAGCACCTGGCATCAAAAATATTTTTCTTTTTGCAACTTTTGTTTCTTGCTCAAGGATTATTCCATTTTGGAACAAATAGAACCAAAGTACAACAGGTTTGCACTGCCATTGGTATTCTTAATCACTTCCTATGGCTGAGTGTCATTTGCTGGTTAAGTCTGTTCCTACATATGTACCATACATTTACTAAGATAAAAACCTTGGTATTATCTAGACCTTTTAACAGACAAATACTGTTCTATGGCTTGATTTAGTCATCAGTCCAGCAATGATTGTGGGAGCCACTATTCTTGGAAATTATTTTCTGCCTAATAAAGATAACGTTGGTTATGGCGGTACAATATGCTACATAAAAAAAAACAAGAACAACAAATCAGTTGGCTCGGCTTTTACCTGTATTTTATGCAATAATCATTAATATTTCATTGTTTGTGACAATTGTACTGAACATTGACAAAATTCCAAAAGGAAGAGAAAATAATGCATTAACCATTCATCATCATTTGTTTGTATATTGCAAATCATCATCTCTGACCGGAGCCACTCAGGTGTTTAGACTTGTTTCTGCTGCAACTGGGGTTGATATCATCTGGTACCCATTCATCATCATTTTAAATGCCTTACAAGGTCCCTTTCTTTTCATTACATACATCTGCAATAAGCATCTTCTGAATCTGTATAGAGATCTGTCCTGCTGCTAAAAACCTCAGTTCTCAAGTTCACACAAATCTACCAGCACTTATGAGACAAACAAAACAATTTAAAAAGAAAAAATTATATTTTTAATATCATACAGCTATAAATGTAAACTCAGACAAGATTTTTAATGAAAAATACATTTCCAGGAATGAGGTAAATTCATCATCAGTAAGTACTAAGAAAACAAAGAAAATAGTCCAAAAATATAAATATTTCATGAACTTAATGCAACAACTAGAAGTTATTGATGACAGTTACATTTACTACAGCAATTTATAAGATACCCTTAAGACATATACATAATGAAAAATATTAAAACCAAATGCATAAATCGCCCCGTTTGCGAGTTTGCAGAAATTCGTCTAAGTGCTTTCAAATTCTGCATTTTTTGACATTTCAGGTATGAAAACAAATACTAAAAAAAGAAATAACTTATTAATGACTTGTTCAGAAGTATTCAACAAATAAGTCTGCGAAATGGTGTATATGTATCAAGAAATAACTTGTGTATTGTCAGCAATTAAGAAGTTTTATCTGATATTACTGGTAAAAATATACGTGTGTAATAAATTAGTTCATGAGAAATATAGTTTATATGCATTATGTACAAAGTGACTTGTTACCAATTGTGAGGAAACTCAGTTAAAAAATGTATTGGGTTAGTAATAAAGATATCAAATTATATACATATTTTCTGTACAATAATAAGATCAAATGATTTTAAGTTTTAAGAAAACAATATACAGATTTTGCATATTAATGTAAATTAATGTTTTTATGAAACAAGTATGCATAGTAGCATCATGAGATAGTATTGTTTCCATAAAAGTTTAATGTTTTGCACGGTTAATAGTTAAAGTAATTTTGTAAAGCTTGTGGAAGGTGTCATGTAGCTCAAGTACTGACTGGTCTTGTTTGAAAAGATTACATATTCTGCTCAAGAGAAATTTGCAAACCACTACCATAGACTGGTAGTGGAGACCCTAATCTCTATTTACTTAAGTACAGAAACATTCAGCTTCCATTTCACATTTACAAAGTGCATTCAGTTGAAACTATCCCAGAAGCAGTAACATAGATGGCCATGGATCATCACCATCATCAACAATCCCCAATCCAAAGCTGACTTAAGTGAAGCGATGTTAACAGTCACCCTGAAAACCCACGCAGACATTATTTACTCAAAAGATCAGGAACTAGATTTTTCTTTAAAGAAACGGCAGATGGTGGATTATGGTAGAGATCTGGGCTAAGGTTGGGGGGGCACAATCAAGATGCTAATATTCTGATCTGAGCTACAGCCATATGGCCATACATTTTGCATCACCTTAGAATTTTCTCAATTTGTTTGATAAAGTCAAATGAATTTGCATAATAATGTCATGTTAACACACTGAAATGCATACCGCTTTGTAGTTTTCAAATATATTTTTCACTTAGAGAAGAAAAGACCAAAACTTTAAAATGTGACAATTTGAAACCTATGAAATACATGATTTCCTTAAGGGTGTGAAAGTCATGAGGACATATGGCTCAAACAGGTGTATTCAAAAGCAGATATTTAGAAGTTGTTATAGATACAATGTCAAGATGGATTTTGTTACTGCTATTTAAAGGGTGATGTAAAACTTTTGCCCATGGCGGCAGACTTGTGTGTGGATATTAAATTTAAAAACAGCGATCAACAAGTTGAGATAATCAGCCATTGTGAAATAGCAAGCCTCATGGCAGCACCAGCAGTGAGTGTCAATGCGAGGCTAGCAGAGTAGATGTTATTTAAAAAAAATTATTAAAAAGAAGAGAACAAGTAGATGGCTAGTTAACTCAGCAATAGTAGAAACACATTCTCCATTTAGGTGGCCACAGGGCAGTCATGTGACACGTTTACTCATGCTCCTCTGTACCAGCTCAGTACTGTGAAGTTACTGGTTTTCGCCTAACCAACTCCATATGAGTTGCCAGCAGGTGCTTTTGCACTTGTCATTCTTCAAATGCCAAAGGACCCCAGCTAATGCTCTGGTCCCATTATGGCCTAAGGTTTAATAAGTTAATTAAGCAATACAAGAACAAAAGCTATGAACCTATTAAAGAATACACACTTTCAATAATATCGTGCCAGTATAAACAATGAGGGTGTAAAAATACTTCTTGTAGATGTTTCTGTGCACATTAATAGATAAATAAAAGCTTCACCTGTAAATAGCTGATCCTCTTACTCCATGTAAAAAAATAAATTAACTTTTGCCCAGATAAATATATAAAATATCCATCAACCATTTTAACTCCACTACTTCTTCTTTAGCAACAAAAAATGAGCTTGTTGTTGAAGTATAATTAAATAATTAACGTATACAATGTAGAAATGATGCATTTAAAAAAGACTTTTTTTTAAAACGTTTTCTACGAAAAGCCAGCCATTGGCTGCCATGCAGCTCATACTTTCGAGCCTATCTGCTGTGGTGCAGTCTTGTATCAGTGTGAACTGTTACTCTTCCAGTATACTGTATTCCTCCTACTCATCGCACACTGGCTATTTATTCATCTGTCTTCATAGTTTAGGTCAGTTTGTTGTTATTATTATCCTATAGCTATTCGTTTGAGCTTTGTCAGAATCGTACTGGCTGGTCGATCAGTGGTGATTCCTGTTTCTTCTATTTGTCATCAAAGTGCACTTATGGCATCTTGTGGAATGTGTACTAACCAACAAGCTTGTAACTTACAGCACCATGGTAACCATGTGAAAAATGTGGGCTTATAATGCGTGTCTTGGCTGTTATGAGTTACTGAATTAGAAATTTAAAAGGACAAAAAATTAAAACAATCTGCTGAGATAAGAAAATGCCAGAATTCACACATTAACTAGCTTACATATCTAATGCAGATTTTAAAAGTGTACCCCCCCCCCAATGGAGGCAACAAAATTCCACACTCAAGATTTAAAGGCACCTAGTCTGGGTAAATTATTAAAATAACTCAAAATAATTAAATACTTTAGCCCAACTTGGTTGCCAGTTTTCACTTGTTTATTTTATATTTATTTCTACCATTTGGTTATTTCAGACACTGTAACAGGCCAAAATATCAGCTGCTCAAGTTATATCTGATGGGTTTTCAGAATTTGGTCTGTACTGATTATTCATTCACTTAAAAAGAAAGGAAAATCGTCATTCCTGCAGCATCATTCAGTGATAATTTACTTTAAAAACTGTACTGGAAGAAATCATATGAGAGGCATGTGTTTTGTTCAGCAGGTAAACCACCATTCCACAATCCTTTGAGGCAAAGGAGATACAGGTCACTAGAGTCAGCTTCCAACTAGACTTATAACAATTGAATATTATATCAGAAGAATTTCACTTGTGTTCACCTCTACTTCATGGAAATTCCTCTTAATAGGAAAAAAAATATCGTACGGATTTTTAAACAAAAATACGTAGATATCTAAAAAGAAAAAAGTTCAAAGTTTTATCAGGATAATATCCGTAAACTCAATTACAAAGGTAAACTACAGGCTTCAATCTCCAGGTTTGGTCTACAAATGATTTCATGACTTGACTGAAGATTTTAAAATCTTTCCTGGGAAGAAATGCTTAAAGGTAGATAGATTCTTTAATACTTACTTTACGCACATCATACATCACTAGGGATCATGTGTGTGTAACATGCATCAGAAAATATTTCTTCTTCCTTTTTAGTATTTGTGTAGTATCTATGTTGAATTCTTGCCAAACCTGGTAGTTAGAAAACTGGCTCTTTATGTATAAAGGTAGATTATATATGAGAAGAACACAAGACAAAGTTGTTTGCTTGTAAATCAGAAAAACTGTTGCTATTTTTTTAAAAAATATTTCTTTTGTTTTTGCAGGAGGAAATCACAGGTGAGTTGAATATATACTTTGGCTTTGGTAGAGACAAACATACAAACGCATTTTAATAAGCAAGTAAAACTGTGTAGACTGAATTCTTGAAATGATCTGTTTCAATACTCATGATAGCAAATTGGTAAGTTGTTAGGAACTTCAAATTAAACACTAATTTATCTTCTTACAAACGCACACATATACACACAGTAAGGATAACATAATGTAACAGCCAAATGCATTCAAAATTACCAATGTTTACCTCACTTTCTGTTCATCTTGAATAATAAAACTCTTTTAAAACAAAATAAAAATAACAAAAATAATAATGTAGACAATATTCTATTCAAAATTACAATTTTATATATAGAGAGATAGATATATTTATATATAAAAAAATTTTAATCTTTTTAAAGGGTTAATCTTTAGGAGATGTATCTCTGACTTTCAGTTTCAAAGTCAATTTTCCGTATGGAGCGCCATCTGAACTGCTGTCCCCTCCTTTTGAATACTGTTTGTACTTATGGTGGTAATCATCAGACCCATCAACAAATTTATATGAATCATGATCTTTGCTGCTGCGCTGATTCTGTTTTTTCCGCTTGCTGTGTTTTGATTCTTTGTGCCTTTCTGTCCGTTCAAAGCGCGACAATCTGTCTTTTTTCTTCACCTTGTCATCCTTTATCTGGTACTGCAGCTTTGGCCGCTTGGTGATGATCACCTTGATCCCCTGGTGTGGATGGCTAACTGTGCTTTTAACAGTCAAGTCCATGTCATGAGACTCGTCGTCATCCTCTTCATCCTCATCATCATCCTCATCTTCCTCTTCATCATCCTCTTCCTCCTCTTCCTCAGCAGACTTTTCAGACTGGTATGAGTTGTCAGACTTCTCATCAATTTCATTAACAATATATTCGCTCGCATCACTCCTTACATCATGTTCATAGTCATCATCTTCATCATCTATCTGGTTCTCCTCTTCTAATTCTTGCTGCCTACGTCGTTCATCCTCTAGCCTCCGGCGCTCTTCCTCTTCCCACTGTCTTTTTTTTTCCTCCTCCAGCCGTTCCTGTTCCAGCTGTTCTTGCTCAAGCCGCTCACGCTTTAGTCGCTCTTGCTCTAGCCTTTCCCGCTTCAATTGTTCCAGCTGCAGACGATGTTCCTCTTCCAGCCGGAGCTGTTCCTTGTGTTCAACCTCCAGCTGTATCCGCACCTGCTCCATCAGATCCTCCAGTAGCTCTTCCCCAGATTTGGAAGCATCGGGGTCTGACAAGCACACAAGTTCCTCCTCCTTCTTTGGCTTGAACACATGATCAAGGCTCATAATTGGGAGCTTCATAGAAACACTGTCACCAAAATACCTGTGCACATAGCAGTAAAAGTCCTTTGGAGACTTCACAGAAACCTCCGCCACATTTGAGAATTCCTTTGTCTTGGAATCTTCATTTATATGGAAAGGTCTGTTTTCTAGATGGACTGACTGAGAAACAGATGAATGTGCAAAATTCTCAGATGAGTTGCTGGATTGAACTGGATGTGGATTCTGCTCTTCAAATTCATGGATTCTTTTTTTGAGAACAAATTCCACTGCTAACTATAATAAAAAAAAATTAATTTAATTAATTTTAAAATGTATTTAAATTTTAAAAGAATTAATTAAATATAATGATAACATCAATGGTTAGAGAAAGTTTCCCAATCGTCAAGTAAATATTATCATAAAAGAGTATAAGATTAATAAATAAATAAACCAACAGCTATGTAAAACAGTTACTGATAATTCGCTGGTACAAATTTTTTTTTTTTGTTTTCTTTCTCTTGAACTTTAGTTATATCTACTAATATTTAACTAGTTGTGGACTGCTGATAGACGAACAGGTCCATCCTGGACGTCTTACCAATTCTACCTTTCATGTATGTCAAGAGGAACCAATCCATAATGCCCCAGATTTTCCCCACCCCAACTTCTCACAGGAGCAGAGCTGCAACTATCACATCTTAACCCTTTGGATATTGGTATACAAAGCTGCTTCTATTGGTTGTAATAAAAGCTCCCCCTTGAAAGCTTCAGGAGGCAAAGGAATAAACCACGCCACAGTGAAGTCTTCCAGAAAAATCTTTCCTAGCACAATTTACGTGACATTAGACAGTTGGCAGTTATTTCAGCAGGAATTAATCTGAAGAGGATGCTAACAATATTGAAGACGCTATACAAAGATAATGATAGTGTACAGTAAGTTCCAGAAAGGGTAGAGGTGAGTGTTGTGTTTGCTGCTGCTGCATGGCCTCAACTCTTCTTTCTCACCATTAATAAGGCACTCAGGACGTTTGCTTACATATTAAAATATTAGAGAGTATACATCCCAATAACACGGTCTATCGTAGGTTATCTTGGAGTAACATGAATATTTCATACGGTAATTGCAGAGCACTGATCAAGGTACTGTTTCGGACCTTCAGTTAATTAACCATGTTCCACCGACATGACAAAGCAACAAAACAGCATCAACAAGTTGGAAATGAATGCGCTAATTTTATTTCTGTTCAGTGAAAACTAATGTTTCCATTTAAAGATGTATCGCTAAGAACCCAAAGACAGAAGATAGCTACGTTTGCAAAAACCACATAAAAAGTAAACAGTTTCCGAGACAAGAAATTGGATAAATCATACCTGTCCCACCTCTGCAAAGGAGCTGGTGGCTGGCTGCCTTGTGTCAGCAATCTCAGGTTTTAACTCATAGACTACCTTACTTGTATACAGCTACATTGGGCAAACTAGGAGCTTGTCTAGCTATGTTATACAGTTTTCTCCAAACACCTACAGTTAGAATTTTCTTAGGAAATAAAAACATTTTTGAAAAACCATATCACTCCTTTATGTAAAGTCACTACCCATGTGGATGAAACAGCTTTTCCCCTGTACTCAATGACCTGGTGTTGTAGCTCTGTTAATTGTTGACTCAATTAGATTATTGAAAAAATCTCTTTTTTTTAAATATGAAATACATAACAGAATAGAAAACCATAAAATTAAACAAAAAAATTACTCAATTCTTCCATCCTGCTATCAAAAAAGTCTACACTGTTAATTATCCAATTAGGCAATTATAAAATGATTAGCAATATTACACTAATTCAGGTTACTCCCATAATACCTTTTAATTGTTGGAAAACAAGGAAAATGGAGTTCAGGTGTACTCACTTGCATAGCACCATAGACTTTATGAGCATCAGCTTTCAGCAAGGCATTAGCATATGATGTATCCTCCATTACTGTGTTCAGATGAGGCCAGTAGGTGGCTAAGTATGAAACCAGGACCCCTTCCACAGCCTGCAAAAAAATAGAGAAGAATCAGCCAAGATGTAGTTGGTTACCACATCTAAGATTGTGAAATAAGGATCAAAACAACAGATAAACAAGTTGCAATTTAACCTTCATTTGCCATTTTTAAAGCAATGAATGAGAGAATACATCACCAATATGAGTAATGAACAATTCTTAGCAATCTTGATATTTGCTTTAAATTAATACAGTGTAAACAACAAATGCAAGCTCAGTTTCCAAATACAGTTTGGAAAATTTCCTGTTGGTGATGTATTCGCAGAAAGTAGAAAGCAGATAGCTGGGCCATTTCTCATCACTTCACTAATAGTAATAGAAAGATGTTTTTGTTTTTTTTGTATTAACACCTCAATTTGCTCCCCATCAGGGAAAAGAAAGGGATGCAAAAATACCTGTGAAATATTCCAGTATGCTGGAGATGTCGTGCGTATTCTAACGGTTCTTGTATGTAGAGAGTTCTACATTTTTACAGTACTGATATGCAAGCATAGTTATACATTTTATCTACAAATTAAAATCTATGCAAATTTTTGGTGTTCCATCCTGTTCAGTAACACCAACTTCATGGAATGGCTATATTTATAATAAACATCGAGAAACAAAGCTGGCTGTTTGTGAATGCTCACGAATCAAGCTTAAAGGCAAGTGTAACAAGGATTAGTCTAGGATGTAACTGGCTGGTTTGTTGAGGGGGGAGAGGAGAATTTGATGAGTCATCACAGTTCAAAATCTTTCTGACAAACCTGCACATTTCCGTACCAGAAAAATACTAAGAGCTTTCTGTACTATAGAGAAAGGTTCCCTCATCCCTACTGATGTTTCAGAGAAAGGATGAGCAAGAGTAAAATTAATTTTATTAAGATATATTTAGATTATCAAAAGATTTGAACAGATGGATAGAACAAAACTAAAAAAGAACTTGTAGCAAAGGAAAATTAGGACAATTTAAATGAACAGCTAGAACTGAAACAATGATATCAAAATCATGTTTATAATATATTTTTATATATAGAAGCAATGTCACCCTCTTTATTATAAACTAAATAATAGAATCTATCATAAGCCATCCTTATTTTAAAGAAAAATTGAGAGATTTTTGTCTCTGATTTAGAGGAGTGAAATCTGTCCAGAGCAGATCTACAACCACCTTACCTGAGTACCAAGTGCCATCAGACCCATAACTGCACCATAATGAGAGCAGAATGGCTTGGCCAGATCATACAACACCTCCTTCAGATTCTTCAATGTGGTCTGATACAAAAAACTGTTCAGTATTCCCCATTTTCTGCAAACAACAACAAAAAATAATTCAGTTCACTCCAAGGGATTCTGATTTCATCCAGTGAAAGTGTCCTGGGCTGATGGCTGATACACTAATCTAAGTTCCAGTAAAATCAATCTTTTATCCCTATTCTTTTTATCCAGTCATTTGTGCAATAATGTATACCAAAGAAATTTTAGTTTTCTAACAGGTTGGTATTTATTTGGTTTCTCGCCAACTTGATGCTTAAAAACAACAAACAAGTAGATAAATATGATATCTGTAAAAATTTCAAATAAAGTTAAGTGTTAAACTTATAGCTGCTCCCAACTTCCAGAAAGTTTTCATAATGGGGTCAAATATTGTACCATTGTTTACATCAATTTTCTTTTTCAGATAACACTCAGAGGAAGACTACATTCCTGTTAACTTACTTAGTCTGGTGTCAAGCCTTGACCAGGGCATGATGAAAGAAAGCTGGTACAAAAGGTTAAAGGAGTTAAGGGCCAAATTGAGGTTTGCTACATCTCAGGGAGCTACTGGATAAAGTATGAACCCTCAGACCAATGCCAAGATCAAGACAAGAGAGAAGACAAAAAAAAGCCTGGAAGACAGAGGATTGGGAGGTTGGGAGAGATTGAAAGTAATGGTTCAAGGACATGACAGACAAGATACCCTTTCAACTATAAGATGGGTGCTTTCAGATGAAGAGATTTTAAAGAGTGAGCTAATGCCTGAACAGTACAGGTAGCAAAGGAAGAAAACAAACTTTATTTTGCTGTTTATAAGTAATAAATACATGGAATTTATTCTACACCAGCAAGATATTTTTTTTACAACAAGCAACATCAGGAAAAACAGCACTCAGATATTTCACAAATTTTCCTTTGAAGGAACAACAACTGCTTCTTTGAAGCTAAAGACTTTCTAAGAGCTATACAAATCAGTCAAGGACTCCAAAATCTTTTTGAATCAGCCTGCTCTAGAAATGAAAATGGAACTAGCTATGGAGTACTGTTGTCATAAGAAAGAAAAGCTACATACACAAGTAAGGTTCCTTTCATAAAAATCATGCATGGATACATGGAGATTTATCTGGACATGTACCAGATGCCTTTGAAATATGCTAAAATAGATCTACGTATGGGGTAGGATATTTCCAGAAAATAATCAATAAGTTACAAAAATTAAGAACCTCAATAAGATGATGTGTACTGGAATGTTGAACTTCATACCGAAAATAAGACTGTGTTCCACTGCTCTTGTGAACTTTCCTTTACATTTCAAAATACAAAACGATATAATGCTGTTACTATTGGGTGAAGCAAAGCAAAACCAAACATTTATGATTTGCTACACTGTAAAACAGCACTGGAACTCAATCTACCTGACAATGTGGCCGAGTAAGCGGGCGGCATAATCCCTGAGGACCCAATGATCATTGATTGGGTTGATAGAGGCAGCTAATGGCTCCAGGGCACAATACATCACACTCTGCACCAGAAGGCCAAGCTGTGAAATAAAGATTAGAATGCATGCAGGTTAAACGTTCTGAGACAAATCTTTAAAGATAATTTCTACAGAAAATAGTTAAAGTTTACACTATGTGAATAGTGCGAGTTTTCATTGGTTGCCAAAGAAATTACTAACATATCCTTATAATTAATTAGCTTTGCAATTATTTCCAAACTTGTAAGTACATAACTAAAAGAGAACATAAAATACAGTAAAGATGCATTTACACAGTTTGCGACTTTGTGTTGTTGAGAAATCTGTTTAAATACAATAACAAAAATACTGAATACGTAAAGTAACATTAGCCCAACATTGTTTAAAAATATAAAAATATGTTTTTTTTTGGCAGAAGATCAAAGAAAAAACATTTGTTCTTATGGATATTTTGAAATGAGGATGCAGCAAATAAAATCACTTCCTGTGGTCAGTTTTTCATAACTCTAAAATTGACACAAATTAATAGAACTAAGAGTGCATGCACAGGGGGACATGGGAAATACATTTTGAATGTTTTCAGATTTGAGCAGAGCGAGTGCTACTTATGCTATGCAATATCATCTCTGATGTTTTTTCTCTCTGTATATAAGCTTACAGAGTTATCAGATTTGTTAGTTTGTCTGCAGTGATGCCTACAAACAGTTTTTCTCCAAGATCACATAGCATTTGTGAGAAGTTTTTCTACAGCAGTGAATGGAACATAGGGGAGGCTTTACAAACCTGTAGCAAGGCCCATAGTTCAAGAACCTCAGATAATTTCAGCCCTAAATTTGAGGAAACAGAATCTGCAAGTTGTGCACCATGATAAGGGCAACCACCTACATTTGTGGAAGTTCCTACAGAAATTCAGCATGTATCAGACAAGGCAATCCTCATAGATAATGCAGCACCACTCAAGTTACCATGACTACTGGTTCACCCAATCAAACTATATGGAAAGTGATGTGCAAGACACAAAAGTTGTTTCCATACAAGATATGAAGATAGCAGGAACTGCTTACTCCTGTTAAAGGTGATGTTGCATAGCTCAATTGGCATCTACAGTGGCAAAATCTACAAACTCTAGGATGCATTCCCCATGAACCCTTCTGTATGCACACTACTGCAAGAAGTAAATTTATTAGTCAGTCAATATATATCTTTGATATTCGTTTATTTTCTAACCCAATATTCAGTGTGATTCCAAAGGTAATCTTACATAAACAGTACAGGGGAGATAATTCAGATTTTTTTTTTTGTTTTTAAGTTGATACCTAGGTTACATTTTTAAAACACGATTGATTCACTTTCTGCAAAAGCAGTGCGCGTTTCAGATAACTGAAATTCTGAATGAAACTACTGTCTTCTACTATTTCTCTTTTAACAGTTGAAAGTTTAGTAGGAACTTGCTTAAAGAATGTTAATTCAAAGCAATCTAAATGTGTTGCAATGCAAGTCATCTCTTTATTAGACAAACAAACAAAAAATTACTGGTAAAAAAACAGTAGAAATTTAAGTTGAAACAGTTTTAAAATACTCCTACAATTAATTTTACTTAATAATAAAAGGGGGGTGTTAATCACATTATTTTAAAAATATGATGCAATATATTTAGTAAGTTTTTGAAGTAAGGAAATTGTATGAATTAGTTTTTTCCAAAGCTTTATACAAAATTGTACACATTAAAAATTAAAATTACAAATTTTAAATTTTATTAACTCCATAAATTGTACTGTTTTATGAATGTATTAATTCAACAGTAAATAAACATCATGCAAAGTAAAGCAATTTTTTAAACTGATATTTTCATATTCAGACTTTATCTATTAAAACCATTAAGAATTTGATGTTTTACTTTGTCTTAGAAAACTCAATTATTTGCGTCAATCAAGGTTTTGAACAAAAAAAAAATAATTGAGAAATGAACATTTATGAGTCTGCTTTTAAAAAAATAAAATTGAGGAGAGAGATAATGAACTAAAATAAATTATGACATCCCTTACTAAATATTTAAAATTTCTCTAAAAAGCTGATAGCCAAAACAAAGTCTCCCATCATAGATGCCAAATTCTTAAATTATGAAAGCATGCATATATATCATTTTGATTCCTGATAAGTTAAGCAAGCACCATCTCGCTGTTGTTTGACTAGACTCAAACCACTTGGGTGTTTTATCTTAGATGAAATGTAACATTTTGATTTTCTCATTTTTTTTTTAAATATTGAGTTTGCATACTTCATGGGTGAGTTGTTTACCATATTAAAGTCATACTTTTTCAGAAACTGTGAAGAATAACCAACCAGCTCTGCATGCATCAATTATTCTATTTCAATATCTTCCACGCATGATTTTGATGCCATTAAAAGAGAGAGAGAATGGTGTAACTCACGTAGGGCTCTGGTTCAAGATAGAGGTTTGGATTGTTAATCAAAGCCTTTACTGTGTGCAAGAGTCTGGTCAGCTGAGATATGTCGTGACTTACTGTCTTTACCTGAAATAAAAAAAATAGAACCAAGTCAGGAATGTAATGTACTAAATAGAGAGAGTTAGTTGAGCCCTTTCCCATCTCCTAATCAGTAGAGAGAAAACTAATTAACCTATATTTTCAAAAAAACTTCATCTTTTGCTATCATCATTCAGTTTAATCCTGAAGATATTTTTGAAATGCAGTAAAGTTAATTGGAAGGTCTCTATTTTTGGATTGCATATAGTGGCCTGAGTTGGTCTTCAACCTATGATGCTTTGGCAGCAAGAGTGGGTTAAAGAGTCATTCAATTACTACAAATGGTCATAAGTTCAAGACCAGCTCAGGCCACTTATACATATTCAAACATAGAAATTTTTGCTGCAGAAAACATAATCATATCCAAAAGTCTCCTCTTAACTAAACCTCAATGCTAATGACAGGAAAAGATTATCAAAATTTTCATTAACTACTAAAGTAATGAAAAATATCCAAACCTACCCTCTGCTCTCATCAAGCACCAGCTCATTGCATTTCAAATCAACTGTAATATCTGAATATTATTGTTATGATTACTGTTAAGAAGAAAACGAACTGGCAACGATGGCTTTATGTAGTCTTTCTATCAATTCCAGAAGCAAAATAACCTTTACAAGATGATTAGCAATTGTTAATAATCAAGTTATCAAAATTATCAGTAGTTACTTCAATTGATTTTTTTTTAGAAATTTTAACAAAGTTTCTGGTAGATGTAATACAGAGTAAAATTTAACAAGCAATAATCATTTTAGAAATTGGTTGCTTTATCCTCTTTCTAATTTTTTCTTCAAAAAAGTATTTTCCAAAGTAAAAATTTTCTTCTGCTCATTTTCATACTAATGTCAGCATAATTAATTTAAAATAACCAATGTGTATTGTATCGAATTTAGTGAATGCTTTACGTGAAATACAGGTGTGATTCATACCAATTAAAACTTACATCACATTTTGTAATGCAATACCAATTAATTTGTAGCTACAACTGTTTGTTACATATAACCTGAGTATTTAATTATAGTGATATCATGGCTTTTGTTAACATTATTTAATTTTGAACAGAAAGTTACCAGCAATATAACAGATTTGTTGAAGCTATGTCCGCCATTTTACTATCACAGCACCAAAGAGATGCAGAGCTAGCAACTAACATCTTTCTTCCCTTCATAAACAGCACAATGTTATAGAAAGTCCTCCCACAGGTATCAAAAAAGTGAAAGATTTATAAAAATGGTGATGACCATTTATTTCGCATTGCAGCAGAATTTTATAATAATAGTCTGTCACTACATGGCATACAGCTGTTTTTGCTCTTCTGTTCAGGCTGATTAGTTAATAACTAAGATCACACAACACCACATATATCTATCTATAACAGATGGTGGGAGAGGGGAAAGTATAAATTGTTTCTAAAACTTGTAATTTGTAGTGTAGAATACACAATGTGGCATTAAGTTATATTTCTCCTAAATATTTTAGAATTTATCATCACCTGACTTAATATCCAAATGAAAGGCTGAAATCTTCATTTTGTTCATTTACAAAGTTGCTGCTAAATTCTCCACCAAGACAAATGGCCAGTGTCTCTACAACTCAGAGTAGACTTTAAAAAGACAACAAAACAAAAAGCATAAGTATATATATAAAAGATGCTTACCCCATTTGATACAAAATTAACAAAGTATGGCAGGAGAGGCATAATCTTGGAGTTTGTCTTTAAATCTGTCAAGGCATACTAGAAAAATATTAACAAAATTAACTGGAAAACTTTAAATAATATTAATAATAGTTCATGTATATTGGTACAAATGCTAAAAGACAGGAATAAATAGCAATTCTAATTATTTATAAAAAAAAACAAACAAAGAAATTACATAAGTAAACTGTGTGACGGAAAAAAAAATTGTAGATTATGGTTATATTAATCTCTTTTTTTCTTTACAATAAAACTTGAGTGCTATAGAGAACAACAAACATTTAGTTAATCACACACAAACTCTTTAGAGTTAACTTATTGCTTAACTCGTGGAATTAATGCTTTCTCATAACGGAGTCTTCAAAATTAACTGTTCAATTCACATTTTTAATGAGAAATATAGAAAATAATTTAAATGCTGAAGCAAAAACGGGTCCAGGTCAGTGTCAGAAACTTCTTAAATTTTCTACATTCAACATCAGTCCAAAACAATTCCAACATCTTGAATTAACATTTATGTCAAAACACTCAAATTAAAATATTTTCTACAAATGATCAAAGGTATATTTCCACCGGCCACCAACTATAAATAGATCAGTTTTACGTTAACTTTACTTTACTAATCATTAAAATTCCACAAATAAAATTTTCCCATTAAAAAAAAAAAATTAACAAGGAAAATTGTCAGCCTTTGGCTAATTTCAGAAGAATAAATTTAAAGCATAGAAAAAAAGTTAAAAGAAAGAAAACAGAAAAATCAAATTATTAAACGAAAGCAGATTCACCATAAAAAGGTAAAATAAATAAATAAAAATATTAAATTCTCTGCATGTTTTGGTTGGTAGTGTGGTGCCGGAACTTACAATCATGGCCTCCTCATCACCACCAAGGATGGCTTTCACCATGTAGTCATAGTACAACAACATGTCATTGGAAATTTTCTTCAGCTGTTTACCACTGAATGTCTTGCCTAAAATGAGAGAGAGAAAGAACCACCACAGGTTATTTCTTTGTCTTTAACACAAGTGTTTTATCTAACCCTGGTTCAAACACCTACCAACAGAGAGAGATAGAATCTGTGCACACATACATATGCAACTTGTCTGTAGACAACAATACAAACAAGGTCAAGCCCACAATGCATCATCTCTAGCTGAAAGATGATAAAATAAAAACAATTTCAGTTATACTTGAATGCTGTTTTTTGTGAATCTTATCTGTTGTACCAGACTAGTATACCCATCTATAGATAACTTTCCATTCTCCCAAGTATACTAGAAGTTATTGGTGGTCTGTTATTTAAAGGCAGACAGTCAGTCCCATAGGTATCTCCCATCACCAAGACTTTTGGCAACCAAAGTTGCAGGTTAAAGACCAGCTCCAGCCATTTGTAAATACTACTGTGTATTAACTTTAATGCCACCAAAATGGTTCTTCTTGGCCCTGATGATAGCAACAGGAAGGGTTTTGTAAAATTCCCAAACCAATTACTTAGTTTCTGGTGTATTCATGATCTTCAATACCACAAATTAGCAAAAGATATAATCATGTATGTATCATATATATCAACTTTTACATATAATTTAAAATCAATAAATTATTATTATTATTACACCCTGTATTCATTATTCTTTATTTCTGTTTTACAGTATGAGGGCTTTTAAAAATATATACTTACTCTAAATGGATACCCAAACAAAATTTTAGATTTCAGATTTTACACACATGTAATTTATTTGCTCAACCATAGTGTAATTATCGCTTTACCTATTGGAAAGACCAGGTGGAAATATCAGCTACTAATGTTTCAATACTTAAAAATTAATTCTATGGATAAAACTAGCTTACACAAACACAAATTAAACATCACCTTTACTTCAAAATAAATTAGTTTTGTAAAGGTTTCTAACAATGATGTTACAATTTTTTATTAAATAGTCTGTCTTAAGCAATTAGTATACAGGGTTTCCCAAAAAAATGATACATACTTCAGTACACTACTATACAAAGGTATTTTGTTTTTCAATATTAAGATGTGTTTTGGAAACTCAGTGATTGTACTGAGTCATGCAACGGCATACTGCCGACAACATACATTTTCAGTGCGTGGCAAAAATGACAAGCATAGTTTGTCACTTTGATCAGTGCAATCAGATAATAGAATGATACTGGAAATTTGAGAATGTTGCCATGGTTCAGTGTGCATAAACATTAAACATGTAAGTATGAATCACCACCAACCTACCTTAAAATTGCATGACTGAGAAACAAATTACAAGTCCAAAGACATCATACAAATCATATTTTAAGGCACTCTGAGAAGAGTGAGGGAACACTGTAGCTGTTAACCAAGTCTGAATGCTCATTGTTATGACAGTGTGCTGCTTGTCAGTCTGGTAAGAGCAAGTCACATAAGAACCAAAATGAAAACTGTCATTCTGTAACTGTTACAGACCTTGAAAAACGATGACAAGAATCCTAAAGGCTTGAAGTCTGTGAGTTGTTTTTAAGCAAAGCATATCAGAAGCTATTCTTCTTCAATGGAATAGTAACAGATGACCAGTACTTCATTCTCTTTAGAAGTAGCAGTGTCCAGTATTGACCTTGTTTGGCAACATGACACTCACCCGCATTTCCTTCAAGATGCACTGGTATACTTTGATTGACACTTTACTGGAAGGTGGATAAAACAACACAGACCAGTTGAATACTCTCCATACTCTCCAGATCTCACACCACCAGATTTTTCCCCGTGTAGCAGGTTGAAGGACAATGTCTGTGCCACAAAACCAGTTACTTGCCATCCACAATACAGTGAATATTGATGCTTCAACATCTATTCCTATGAAAACATGTGCCATTGTGTACTGTCAGATGATGCAATGCTAATGTGGACATTTTAAACAAATTGTAGTGTATCATTTTTTTAGGTGTCTCATGTATAGATAAAAAATTCTATTTTGCAATATGTCATTGTTACAAAGACTATACAATAGTCTCGATTATCCGACATTCTGGTTTATCCGACATACCCACGTGACGTGAGTTATTTCAAGGCTAAGTGTCGTCATTTCTATTTATGGTATTGAGCTGCGTGCAAATTTGTTTTTGTCTGTCTCAGTCCGTCGCTTTTCGCCACCAGAGTAAACTGTTTGTTCGTCTGCCCTAGTAATTCGCGTCATACAAACTGTAATCGTGATTTATTTTTCATTTTGTTTTTGTAAAAAAATTGGCAAGTGAAAAGAGAAAAAAAGTGATTCTTTTAATTGAGCAAAAAAGTGTTAAAAAGACTACACAAAGGTGAGTCCATGCAAAGAATTGCATCCGAACTCCACGTAGGGAGAGTTACTGTTGGCGATGGGAAGAGTTAAAGAAGTGGAGCTCCGAACGAGCCTCTAATTATGGAATAAACACAAGAAAAACTATGAAGAAATGCGAATATGAAAAGGTGAGTGAAGCTTTATTCCTATGGTTCACACAGCAGAGAGACAAAGGCATGCCTATATCAGGCCCTATACTGAAAGAGAAAGCTCTGATTTTCCAAAAGGAATTAAATAAGGGGACCCTGATTTCACAGCTGGTGTAGGTTGGCTTGATCACTGGAAAAAATGATATGGAATAAGACAACTCAATATTTGTTGGGGGAAATCATCAGCAAGTTCTGAGGAATTTCTTGAATTTAAAACAAAATTTCATCTTATCAAAAATGAAGGAGTATCAAGGGAGCAGATATATAACTGCGATGAAACCTGATTAAACTATAAAATGTTGCCTGCAAAAACTCTAGCTTCCCATCTTGAAGCTCCAGCTCCCAGGTGTAAATGAAGTAAAGAAAGAGAAACTATTCTCGCTTGTAGTAACACTACTGGTAACCATAAACTACAGCTCATTTATTGGAAAGTCGAAAAAACCGAGGGCTTTTAAAAACCTGGCTCCTGCTGCGCTTCCAGTTTCTTATAAGAACCAGATGAATGCATGGATGGATTCAGACATTTTCCGAAGCTGGTTTTTCAATGAATTTGTTCCATCAGTAGAAAGGTTTTTGAAATCACTAAACCTGCTAAGGAGAGCAATCCTTCTCGTCGATAATCCGCCATCTCATTGTGACAAGGACGAACTGAAAAGTGGTGACATTAGAGCAATTTTTCTTCTTCCTGATGTCACCTCATTGTGTCAGTAAAATGGATGATGGAAATGGTATGCTAGATATACTAAAAAAAGTGAACCTTAAAGATGTTATTTACTGGATCGCACAATCATGGGATGAAATTGAACCACAAACCCTGGCAAGATCATGAAGAAAGTTACTTTCTGAAGATGAAAATGAACAAGAATGGCTCAAGAAGATGGTGATAATCTGCTTCCTTTGTTACAAGAAATTCCAGGCTGTGAGAAAGCAAATGATGATGACATACAGGAATGGATACAGAAAGACAAGCAAGAAAAACTGACTGACGATGATGTAATTGCTATGGTGAATGGGAATGAGAATGAAGATAATGAAGAAAATGGCACTGAGACTGCACTGGGACTAGACAAAACAGAGAAAATGAGTCATAGTGAAGGGGTCAAGGCCTTCGAGGTGGCACTGGCCTACGTAGAACAACAAGAGGAAGCGACTGCTACTGACATGTTATTGAGACACTGGCGCGACCTCACCACAAGAGAAATAAAACAGGAAAACAAACTTTAATCACTAAATTTTTTAAATAATAACTTTTTCGTTGACCATATTGTATACTCATGCATTTTCTGTAATTACATGTAATTTAAAATGTGTTGTTCAATTAACTAAATGAATCTATTTCTGTAAAAAACATCTATTACAGTTCAAGTGGTTGTATAACGGTTACTGGACAGTATTAATAAACAAGATTTCAAACTTACGAGGTCTGTCGAAAAAGTATCCGACCTTAGGCTGGAAAAAAAAAATTACGTACTTGGTGGGGTTCAATTGCTAATCCACTTTGAAGTAGGCCCCTTGTGCCTCCACACACTTAGCCCAGTGATCCTTCCACTGTTCAAAACACGTCTGGAATGCTTCTTCCAGAATGGCTCTCAGCAACGCTGTCGCATTCCGCATGATGTCCTCTCGGTTCTCAAAGAGGAAGCCTTTCAGTGGAATCTTCATTTATGTGAACAATCAGAAGTCAGAAGGAGCCATGTCTGGAGAGTAGGGAGCCTGGCGAATGAGCGAAATGCTTTTCTTTGCCAAGAAACCTTGGATCAGCTGCAATGAATGAGCCAAGGCGTTGTCATGATACAGCTGCCAGTTTTGCGAGGCCCACAGATCTGGTCTCTTGTGCCAAACTGCATCACGAAGTCATCGGAGGACTTCCTGATAGTACTCATTTGTAACTGTTTGTCCTTCTGGTGCATATTTGTGATGCACAATGCCTCGGTAGTCGAAGAAAACAGTCAGCATCGCCTTGATTTTGCTCCAGATATGACGTTGGGTGCTTCCACTGTGATGACAGAGCTTTGGTTTCTGGGTTGTACCCATCTCCAGTTATCACGGTATTGTGGAACTCAGGATCCCTGTTGGTAGTATCCAGTAGGTCCTGCGCAACCTCAAGATGAAGTTGTTGTTGTTCCTGCAAAAGCAGCTTGGGCACAAATTTCGCTGCCACTCTGCGCAAACCCAAATCCTCCTTTAAAATTGCATGTGCAGAATCTTTACTCATCACAACCTCATCACCAATTTCCCGCACTGTCAAACAACGATTCTCCATTATCAAGGTCTGCACTTTCTTGATAACAACTGCATTGTGGCTTGTTGACGGCCTCTCGGAACACTGGTCACTCTCCACCGATGTGCGGCCATCTTTGAACCTGTTGTACCATTCTTTTATTTAGGTAACATCCATGGCATTGTCACCAAAAGCCTGTTGAATTTTGTGAATTGTTTCCGCTTGGGTATCTCCAAGTTTTTTGGCAAAACTTGATGTAAGATTGTTGCTCCACATGTTCCGTCATCACGGGCAAAATTAAAATGCGACGAGTAAGTAGTACAGCACCTCATACGATGGCTGCCTGACAGCGACTGATGCATCCGGCTCCACTATGCACACTTTTGCCTCCCTAACGTCATTACTTCCCACAGGAAAAAATAAAGTCGGATACTTTTTCGACAGACCTTGTATACTGAAATTCCATTCAATTTGTGTTTCTCTCATCCTGCATCCACCATTTTCATTTATCCGACCACCTGTCGGTCCCATTTATGTCAGATAATCGAAACTCTACTGTATTTAAAAAGTGTATACAATTTTTAAAGGAAACTCTGATGTTCAAGTTCATTAAAAAGAATGTACAAATAAAAGATTTTCCTTTGCACTGTTATCAATCAAATTATTTAAAACAAAATTGTCACTATATATCCTTCAGTGCTCAATGACATCCCAATGCCACAAAGTCAAGCTAACACTGCTTTAAAAATTATGATACCAGAGGTCTGGATCATGGTAATAGATAGAAAATCTCCACATATTTGCTCGAGGCATGCAAATATAAAACAAAAGAACCAACCATCAATCGTTTTCAGTTACTTTTAATGTTACTGTTGATACTATACTGTAATGAAGTGGAGCCCATGATCACCAAAGAATATCAACAGCTTGGAAAAATTTTAAAAATGCTCCATTAGTACTTTTACTGTTGTTCATGTAGTTGACAGCAGAGTTAAGTCTACATTAATTACAATTGCATAAAAAGCTATTTACCTTATTATCCCTTATTTGAGTTATATTATTTAGATGAAAATGCTAACTTACCAAACAATATTAAAATTTTCTTTCAATGTCAATACACAATTGAATCTTTCTTCTCATTAAAGGATTGAGTTCTAGTTTTTGATGGATTGCACCTGGTCTACTTTGTTAAATTTGGATTCTGTGCAGGTGTATAAATCTGATAAAAATGTATAGCTATAACAGAACACTACAGTGAGCATCTGCTGGTCAGGGTGTTTGTTTTCATCTATTCACGTGCAATCATTTAATGATTTTAAATAATCATTTATTTTCTTATAAACTGGCCAGCAATCTATAACAGCAGAAATGTTCATTTTTACCACTTTCAATAATGTAGCTGATAACCTTATTTAAATTTCATTTCTATACATATTAATTTCAAGTAACAAATATTTGCTACCAGGCCATAACTAGCTACTTTATAAAAACCGAACAATATCAATTTTGATTTCTCAGTTGTTATTAAATAACAGTTTGGCATGCATGTGTGTGCACGCTCTCTCTCTCCATCTCTCGCTCTCACAAACAAACAAACAAACAAAACGTTTTGCATACCTTCTGTATTCTGGGAGCCAGTATTTATTTTTGATACACCTTCAATAGCAAACCAGAAACCTGCATTAAAAAAAAAGTAAAATATAAAGTTTCCAATCTCTTCTTTTTAAATATTTAGAGTAATAAAGCAGTAAAATTCTATAAATGTGCACTCTGCGATATCTTCTCTTAACTAAAAACAGATTGTTTAAACACTGCATTAGATTAGTTATGGCATATTATACTTTTAAAAAATATGAAGGGTGATCCAACAGTTTTGGCCACCATTGTATCAATTACTTTTTTTTTAATTTATAAAAAAAATAGCAGTTACGAATTTTAAAGTTTATTTGAATTTTTATTCTCAGTATTGCATGATAATTGTTTTTAATAAATTTCTTTTCAAGTAAACCATACAGTGGTAATCAATACTACAGCATAACCTGCATTAATTTAGATTTGTTTTTAAGTGTAATGATACCATGAACAGACTAAGACTAATGCAATGTTTAAGTATTTTTAAATCATTTATATATTTTGTGTTACAATAAGATTCCTAAGTAAAAACAGTACTGCATATACCAATTAACTTTTTTAAAATTTGTAAAAGATCGTTATATACTATAGAAATAATTAAATAAATTTTAAAATCCATTACTACTCTGATTGTACAAAGACATGAATGAGAATGTCCTATAAGAATGCTCTAACTATTAAGATGAAGGCCTCACTGAACAGAAAACTTTCTCCTGCTAGCAGGATCAGATGCCAAGTATTAACATTTTCTCTCTCTCCGTCTTTATCATTCATATACAGACAATGAACTGTATCTTACAGATGTCAGCAAAAAAAAAAAAAAAAAAAACCACAAAAATAGTTGTTGAAATGGCAGTTACTTTCATAGTTTCCAGGATTCTGGGAACATTTGGTGCAGTCAGGGTGCCTTTGGCCACGTGAGAAACTGCAAATCCATTAACATTGTACATAATGAACTTGTTATTATTAATTTCTATTTATTTCATTTCTTGTTAAATATGTTGATAAGAAAAAAACTGCAGACAGAAATTTCAGTTAATCGGTTGGTCGTCGTATCTCCTAGTGTGCCCTACAGGAACACGAGCAGAAAGTGGCTTATCTGGCAACAGAAAAATGGTGGTCAGGAAAGTGATTGATATGCTTTAACTTTGGCTGTGCAAATGAGAAAAGCTATTATAAACTTCTGTTATTGAAGACAGAATGCTTTGAGAAAGCCCTTGTGGAATAGGACAAGACAGAAGAGCATAACCACACCAATAGTTACAAACCAAGCATACCAGAGACCCACAGAAAACTGATCTAGAGCCACCAAAGGCTATGCTAACCAAACCTGCCGCCCTAGATACTTTAATTACTCACTTAAGTATAGCCACAAAAATAATTGGATCATATAAAGGTTTACATGCACAGGTGAATTTTTATCAATTGTAATAAAACAGAAAAATACATAATGTCTGTACAATTAGTACCTTCAAAGCTATAAAACACCATATGCAGGCATTCAGATATCTAATGATTCTTTCAAAACAAACTTCAATACACACTACAAGAGTGATAAAAAACCCCCCTCTCTTCGTATTAATTTAAAAAAAGACTACATAATCCAAAAAACTGTAAAAGCTATTTATATAATCATTTATCTGGAGACTGCCAATGCAAATTTCAGTGAAATCTTTTCACTGTAGAAATAATCAACAGATTTGTTTTTTGTGGTTTACTATGCATAGAAAACAGATGGTTTTTGAATGTGCTTCTAGACCAGAAGTAGACTTACTTTTGATGCCAATCTCACCGGATTCTTTTGGAATGTAGCTGTTGAAGGCAATATTTGAAAAATTTACATCCAAATCTTCAACGAAATGAATCTCACCATCTCTGGTCTGTTTAAAAGGCAATGGTTCCAATGAACCATATCCTAAAATAGGCTGTTTGAACAGACAAAAAGAAAAAAAAAAAAAGGGAAAAACTTTAAGAAAATTTATTTGATAAACAAATATGGTGCTGTTTACATACAAAACATGTGCCACTGTGTACATGATTTAGTGTCCCCTAGAATCAAAAATGTAAATCCTGTTTGACCCCTGTAAAAGTTAAATTGCATACCTGTACATCACTACTTCTTAAGGCGTCATTAAAATCATCCGTGGTCAGCCGTCTTCGCTTGGCATGCTTCACGTATTCTGCACAACTCTGTTCAAACAAAGTCAAACTGGACATTATAATCATAAAATAAAATCACCTGTGAAGAAAGATATTTTTATAAGCCAACTCTCAGCTTCTTTCAAATGATTTCTCAAACTAAATCAATGTTCACTGACAAGTTTATTATTTAAAATTTGGCTTTCTTATAGTACTAACTAAACAAAAATATCTGATTGGTATCATTAATTTTAAGAGAACAACTTCATTAAAATTAAGCTTTTATGATACTTTTTCAAACAAATATGGGCAAATGGGAATAGAATTATATAGAGTAGAACTCATGTTAGTAGCTTTTCTACTCTCACTCATTTATCTCAATAGCCACTGTCAGAACTTTCAGTAATCTCTGTGTGTAATGAAGAAATAAATATTGCTTCAGTATCAGACAACTTTACAACAATGCCAGAGACTGCATTTCAAATTAAATAGAGTGCCCGCTAAGCATAAAAGACCTTTTACAACACTGAGAGATGATTTGGAAAAAATATTGAGAAAAGGCTTACATTTATACATAACAAAAGAAATGAAATCTATACACATAACAGCAGACAATTACTCTATTAGGATTTCTCATCCAAAATTCTAACTAGCTAAAAGAAATTAATAAAATAAATAATTGTTTTAAATTTTATTTTCCAGACAAAAGCTTGAAGGGAATCATTTGCATTTTAATCACAATTTTCCAAGCTGCAGCATTACTGCTGCTTTATGGAGACTTTGATCTTGAAACTATAAGCACTATTTACTTTTCTACTTTACAGCATGAATCACAGCTAAAAAAAATAATAAATTCCACAAAAAAAAAAAAAAAGGAACATGAAGTAAACAATCCTATTTATACCTGTGCAGCCTCTCTTAATCGATAGCTTAGATCTTCACTGAGTATCATTGCAACATCATCTGGAATATCTGAAAAACCTGCTGATTCAGCCATGGCCTTTATAGAGTCTCTGGCAGGAATTATAAATCGTTTTTCTTCCAACATCTTCTTCTCCTCTCCAGCGGAACCTTGAGTTGCACCTCCTCCTTTCACACTGCCCTCGGTTCATGCTCCTTCATCTGAAATTTCAGTAAAATCTTTTTGTTTTAATTACTGATCACTTTAGTTAATACAAGAAAATAAGATGTCTTGTTGACTAACATAAAGATCCTCTGATAAAGGAAAATTAGTGTAGCATTTGAACTGCCTGTCAGTGATAGTATATTATTACTAAAACAATGTGATACTGACTTAGTCATTTATTATTATCACCTCTAAAATATTTTCATTGATAAATAAAATAAATAAATAAATAATCTATTAATCCATAAAAAGCTCTGGTAATACTGAACACCTTCATTAGATCCTCAAAAAATAACAGATAGATCCCTGTGATTTTTATCATTCTCAATAAATCAATAATGCAAATGCTCAAACTTTAAATGTTCTAGAACATTTTCTGCTAACTCCAAACATAAAAAAAAAATTTAAACATTTAAAACAAGGAGCATACACATTTTCACTCATCCTGAGTTTTAATAATCAGAACATTAAATAACTGTGAACTGACTAACACTGTTATTACAGAGTTTAAATATCAGTGATGCAATAATAACAAATTTATAGTAAGATTATTGTCGTCGTCAACATTTTCAGTCAGCAAAATAGTAAACAACATTGTGTGGACTTTTAATATTTCTCATTCCACCCCTCCGCTGAGCTTCACTGCTGTATCAGCTGCCAGGAAATTCTAGCGATTCCAGACCAAGGGCTAAATTGTAAACTCTGGTGTTTTGTTGCTTTGCTTCACTTTTAATCATTCTCTATTTATGATGTCGTTGAACTAATTAAAAAAAAAAAAAAAATCACTAAAGTGTAACCAGTTTTTGGCTGTCGTCTTAATACTAGATGGCAATAAAACCAGAAGCAGTGTTCTGCCTGTGAGTGCATTAAACTTTACACCACACCTGCTGGTAATATACCTGACTTTACAAATTTTTTCCGTCGGACGCCTGGTTCATAAGTCCTGCTTTATGTATTAACCATCGCTGATTCAAATGCCGGAATTAGGGAGCTTGAATGGGGGCAATAAGACATGTCCTGGGCCTCCACAGGGCCCTTCCTCGCGAATGGTCGCAAGTTCTTCTTGGTTCTATGGCAACTAAAATTTTCAAACAAAAACTACATGACAAAAAAATCGTAACCTGCCATTGAAATTTATAAACCACTGATTCGTACGAAAATGCATCGTTAATTTTTTGCTATAATAAATTATTCACTTTATTCTGTTTCCTCATTTGGAATTCTGTCAAAAAAAAAAAAAACCTTCAACAAAAGAGGCTAAAAAAATAATCGGAGGGATGTCAAATGCAGTAAATTATGTGACTGCGGCGAAGGCCAGTCCGTTATTTGGTGTATTATTGATGCTACATTTACACTTATAAGCGAATATTTTCCTAGTTTCCGCCCCCCCCCCCCAGAACCCGCCACAGTCTGCGGATCAACAGCCGGCGGGGACGGGATCCCCGGAGTAGCGCGGAACCAACTGAACGCCGCCGCCGCCGCCGATGATGATGATGATGATGATGCGCTCAGACTTTCGCTTCAGAAATGTAACACGTACACCAATCTGGAACTGTCTGTCTGTCTGTCTCTGTCTCCCTCCCGTCCGTATAAAGGACCAGAGCACAGTTACTGAACCATGAATACAAACAGCGAAGTGAGAGAGAGTGAGAGCGACCGCTCGCTACTGCACTGACAGGAGACACGAAATGCACCCCAAGCCCGGCGCCAGACCAAGCAACACCTTATCCATCGTACCTTGTCACTTCCTCCCAAAATATAAGGTACAACAAAGAAAGTCAAATATGTGGGTTTTCACATTCCTCTTTTCCTGTAATCTCAGTTCTCTCATGTTTCGAAACCTCGTACATGACCAAGAAGCGACATCCGCCATAAACTTCCGGTTAGTGAATCGTATAAAATTGGGATCGTAAGATGTTAACGGAATAGCGGCTCAGGCGAACACATCAGGGACAAGTGGATGGGCCTGTACACTACAAAACCGTCTCTATATATTTATTACCTAATATCTTTCAAAACAACAATGCATACTTAATATCAGCTTCTGTTTCTTTTTAAACGACAAATGTCATTATTATTATTATTATTATGATTATTATTATTATTATTATTATTATTATTATTATTATGATTATTATTATTATTATTATTATTATTATTATATTATTATTATTATTATTATTATTATTATTATTATTATTATTATTATTATTATTCATACTATCTGAAACAAGAAAAAGGAATTTTTTTTTAAATCGTATAATATAAATAAATAATTTTTTTTTTTTTTAAAAAAAAATTAAGAAGTCTTCGCGCTTAAAGACAATTCCGTGACTGATTTACATTTTCGTGGCTGGCAAACTTTAAAGAAGAAGAAGAAAGTGCTTGTCTCTGGGGGGGAATTTCTTTCTTCTCCGAAAAAGCCATTTTCACGCGAAATCATAAAGGGCACCCGTCTCGCACGTGGGATACGGAGCCGCGCCTCGAAGATGCATTCCCAGAGAGCGATTTGATGAAGCTTCCAGCCGTTCTTGATGGAACCTCGCCGATTCTTCACTAGGCACGGGAGGCTGTTTGGAAACATCGCGAAAAGTGATTCTATTCCGCGCGGATGGAAGGGATGCGATACCGTCTGTAGTTTTCGCGGCTGGGAGAAGTGTAGGGGTAGGGTAGGTATCCCGAACCTGCCAGGGACGTGTTCCCCTACTCGGGCCCGCTGACGACCATCCATCCATCCCTCGCGAACGTCCGTCCGTCCGACCTCCTCCCAAGAAGGTTGGTTTCGGATCCTCCACTCCAGCAGTTCCTCGCTGACCGCCTCTGCGTCAGCCGTTTGGCCAGATCACTTTCGGAGACATTTGAACGATTTCTGGACCTTTTGCTGTTGCTTTCTTTCTTCTCTTTTCTTTTTCCGGTTGCATTCCGAGCGCCTTTCTTATAATAAGTCTAATAACAGAGATGCAGAGCCGCCGCGGGACCAGTAATTTGGCAGATCTGCTGCTGTGTACCGGGGCAGACCAGAGAAAACTCGCGAGCTGCTTCCTCCATAATTTTGGTCCCGTGATTAGTTTTCAGATTTCACTTAGCGCTGCCTCGGGGCCATGAAAAGGGGACAAGATGGAGAAGTGATTTTTTGGCTTTGACTAGAAAGCCCAGATATTGGACCTGAAGACTTTATTTAATGTCTTGAGTAACGGGTCAGATGGATAATACCTTCAAGTACTTTTCATTAAGAAAACAAACAAAAAAATGGTGTGTGTGTGTGTGTGGAGAATTTATTATAAAGTTTTAGTAATTAGTTCCCTGATTACCGCCAGCCCTAGATGCTATGGAATGTGACCATGCGGCACTTGTACCGCCCGGTCATGATACTAAATGGGTCTGTGTCCATCGAGATCGCACACTGCTATGTCCCCCTCCTCAGCCATCCAAGTGGCAGTACTACTTATATTCCACTCTAATGCAATGACGTTACACTACCATGGCAACCAACTTTTTTGTTTTAAGAAAACCCTTAACTCCGTCTCGTAGACTTCTACTCGAGGCATGTCCCTCCCAAAGATGATTGAGGGTGAACTTGTAATGCTGTAAATGCCTACTAACAAATTTTTTAACAAAACGTATGTATATTTTCCAACGATTTCTATTTTGTATACAGAGTTTAGTGTCACATAACTAATTACCTTCATTTATCAATATGCTCATTTGATTTCCACGGCAACAATTAGATTAAATGTATTGCTATGAACCTATTCTTTAATACTTATTTAAATTTTGTTCTCTCACAAATCTCCTTAATTAAAGTAAACTGTAGATCGACTGTAGCTGCAGATGGTCGAGATGCTTCGTTGTAGCATCTTGAATAAAGGGGAACAAAATTGAGGATCTTGAACTTTTTGAATCTAGCATTCAGGTTTTCAACCTGAATACGGAACCATGCAGTGGATTTCGTAGCTTTAAATCCCAAGCTCAAGAAAAGAGGGAATGTTAACAGCGACAGGAACAATATCGTAGTTTCCAGGAATTTGTTCTAAGAGATGTGACTGCTTAACAATCTATTTGCCCGAATTAGAGCCAGGGTGACATTTACTTACCTAAGTTATGATTACACGTGGGGACTACCCTAATCAGAACTTTAAATGAATTCATACCCGAGTAACTTGAATCGGTCGCATTTTGCCGTCTCATCAGACCTGTTGCGGAAACTGTAGTATGGGTGCAGTCAGTGGAGATTTTACAGTTAGTGTAAGACAGTCTCCGTTCTTATAACGTCTGGACTCAAATAGGTACGGAGTGATGAGTTCCGTGGCAACCGTAGCCTTCCTCGTGCCCTCGGGTCTTTGTGTCGGCCTACGGTTTCTCTCTGCCAGGTGGACGGTACCTGACGCTTCTGTCGACGGCATCTTTTAGAACTACAACAATCCCATCGCGATACGGAAATTCACCTCACGGAAAACTTTACAGGAACCTAATCCCCTCTGTATCGCGGTGGATTACTGTACAATGTTCCGGGGCATCTCTGGGGAAAGTGCCTAAAGACGAGTTTGGAGCCAAATATTAAGCGAAGGATGTTTAAACTAAATGCACAGATGTTACGACAGGACCTGCTGCTAGGCTTTACCGATGTCGAAGATCAGCGATAACCGTGAGCAAGAATTTCCGGAAGCAGTACATATCTCATGCCGACTATCGACATCTCGAAAGCCCCATGAGAACAGCTGTTGCATCAATCTTCCTATTCGGTGTTTGTTTACTTCCCCGTACTTAGAGGCAGTCAGCATAACTTTAACTCTATGCATATCTCCGAAGCTCTTGCGTTATTGTTGCCAAACAGTACAAACTTGGACTCATCTATAATGAGCACCGACTTCCAGTTTGGTCATCCCACTATTTCATGCCATCTAGTTTCCTCTCCTCAGCAAAGGTTCTCGGGCAGCTACAGATCCAATGAAACCACTTCCTCTAATATGTATCTTACTTTTCTTGAAGAAGCGTCAACATCCAGACTTTGAACTAAGTCATATGCAAGATTTCTGCCAGATACCCTGCAGTACTTAATATTACTTTTGAAGAATTTGGGTTTCTTCCTCATCCGTGCCTAATGTCAGTTAGTACCGGTTCTATGCATCTTCAGAGTCCTGCATAGAGCTCCTTCTGAAATATGGAGCCGGGCTGCAATCTGCCGCATAGAGTAGCCTTCACCAGCTAAGACTCTGATTTCTATTCGCTAGTCATGTGCTATTTCCTCCTCAGGAGCCACAGTATTCATCGCACTACAACGATATCACTGCCTATACATTCACAGTCCTGCAGATCTGGCACTTTCTGGTTGCTTGCATGACAACCAATTACACTCTACTATACCACCAAATCACTGTACTTCCGAGCATCTAATCTTTATACATTAAATACGATTCTGTCACGTTATTTGCGTTTTATGCCCAGTTTTCTCTCGTTTCCATAGTTTTCCAAGATAGCCACAGGCATCTCTACTTCCTGAAGATCTCTCGGGTGTTGTTAGTAATGCATGAGTCCCAGGAGCTTAGCATAATGCGCGTCATCCATTCAACTGAGCTAAAGCATTTAAAAAGAAAAAAGAAAAATAGATAGACGGTCAGAAGAGAACCTGCACATCCACTGCCAAGAGAAAAATGCAGAAATATAACCTCATCTGTTTTCTTTGTCCCTAATTTCAACCTTTCAGTTTTTGCCAAAGCCATAAATCGGATAATTTTCAATAAATATGAAAAGCCTTTGATCTCTGCAGCGCGCCCAGCTCCTGTTAGCTATTTTCGCACTCAGAAAGATACAAGCTGCCTTCATAAATGACGTGACCTTGTAGACAACGAAGCACCCGCAGTCTTGTTGCTGGTGGTTAATCAATCTTACCTGACATTTAGTGAATAATAATTTAAGAAAACGATCGTTAACCTGCTCTGTTACACGTAATAGAAAATTGAACAGATTACGATAACAAAAACCAAATAATAATAATAATAATAATAATAATAATAATAATAATAATAATAATAAATAAATAAAATAAATGTTGTTTTTCAATTTATAGAAGTAAATAAATGTTAAAATCTAATAACAACTTACAATCAAATAGGAGTATATAAATTGGATATTTCTACGAAACTACGAAGCACCAAATACGGGTACCCAGCTTAGTAAGTAAAATTAAATAACACGATTCCTTCTTATTCATAATATGATTACTGTGGAATGTCGACAGTAGAAACAACTTAATTCTTGTGAAAAAACACAAAAAGGGCAGAATATGGACAGATGCTCGAAAGAAATATATTTTCAGAGTGATCTCCCTTATAATTAAAGTTATCTGCTTGCAAAAGTCGTTGTTTAAATGTATTAATATCAGTAATAAAAACAAACAAGGAACAACAGTTAAAATAAAAGAAAAATATTGTAGTTTTAGGTGATAGGTTAATTAAATTAAAAAAAAAAACAACTTTATAAAACAACTTAATTAAAGCAAGGGCGACAATTTCATCCTTTCTGCATTGGTATATATCTGATTTTTTTATAGTAAATAAAGTATTCTTCCTTTTGAAAAAAAAAAAACAAAAAGGAAGAGAGAAATAAAGCTATTCTTTTCGATGAAACCATTAAGTATCTTCAAGCTCAATAAATTTACTGGACGAAGCAATCAAAAAAAAAAATTATATATAAAATTAGGTAATTCCAAAGGAAGCTCACAGTATTATTGAGAAATACTAATAAATTTATCTACCTGCCCCTTTTCCCAGAAACTTCTGGATAACATTATTATTTCTCTCCGCTAGCTCCAGACAAAAGAAGAGGAAGAAGAAAAAAGAAAAAGAAACCAGTCGACTAAACATTATAGGCAGCTGTAAACAGTAAAGTATATCAATAATTAAGTATCCGTACTCTGAAGTTGTTTAAGTAATTGACTTGTGACTTTCTCTGCTGAACTGCTTCTGAGAAAATACATTTTGAGCAAACCCTATTGTCAATTTTTATATATTTTTCATATTTGCTATTAGGAAACAAAAACTAAAAGAAAAAAACACATATATTTTCAAAAGCATTTATTTCATCGTCATTCAAATTTATATTCTTAATTTAACAGAAAAACATTTAAGTTTACAAGAAAACAAATAAATAAAGCAAAGAAAACATTCTTAACAATAATAATTCTGAATTGAAAATACAACAACACAACAACACATAATAATAATAATAATAATAATATAATAAATAATAATAATATAATAATAATAATAATAATATAATAATAATCATAATCATCATCATCATCATCATCATCATCATCATCATCATCATCATCTCTCTTGCAAGTTGGATACCAAAAGATATTTTAAATAATCTACTTAAATTAAAAAAGAAATTTTGTAAGTATTTTTTTAAAAAAAAATGTACTTGCTTTTCCCATACTGTTTTGATCTCATTGATGTATAGGGTGATTTTACAAAATGAGTGTACTTGAGATTTTTTAAATTAAAATAATTACTCCAAGAATAAGATTTAGAATCAAGACTACCATATTACGTGCGGGCCAAATTAAAAGTGCCTTTAATTAAAAAAAAAAAAAAAAAAACTTTGGAAGGTTGACCAGTTGTCAAAGTATTTCCACATGGCAAAGCAATGTGTCACTGTGTGGAAGTAACATGCGGATAACCTAACCTTTGTTGTCATAATAGTTACAACTTTAGACAAAAGGTGGCAGCCAAAACAGCAATTATCCAATGAAGTGGTCGGAAATAAAATGGCGCTAATCTTATTCAACATGGACGTCGGAGACATAACAAGCGGCTTATTAACATTACGAGTGCATGTCATTCATTGACTGAGACTCGTATTTAGGTACTGTAGGGCATCTAGACGCATGAGCTTCCCTCTTCATTAACTTCTATCGATCCTGTGTTCGGCCTGAATTGTTCTCCACTGCCGCGAAGGGTCCTCTCTGATAATTCAGCAGCAGCAGCATGGCCGTGCTGATGATGTCTGTCTGCTCGTATTGACCAGAAACTGGTTAAAAAGGGAGAGAGGGAGAGAGAGGCGGTTAACAGCAAAACGCTGTATACTGTCGGCGTTAGCGAGCGGTTTAACATGTTCTGAGGAGGACCCTGCCTGTTCCAGATACGCTACCGGTCGGTAGGGGTTACGCCCCTCGCGCGCGTCAGGGGTAGGTAGATCCCGCTGTGAGGGTTCAGCCGGAGTCTCTCTCGGAAATCATTTCCAGGGGCCCGTCTTTATCGCCCTCCTCCTCGGGGAACGAACGCCATTGCCTGCCTGCCTACCTGTGCCTGTCATTGCTGTCGGATGGATTTTTACCCCGAACGGAAGATGCTGCTAAGGAGTGGTACGGACGGTTCTGGCGGAGCTGAGTACTAGCTGGGGCCCGGGTGTTGCCAGCACATTAGCCAGTGAGTGCAGGGGCGGCGGTACCCTGTACCCACCGTTGTCTCCAGTGGTCGGTACCATGCCCTCGTCTCCGGAGTTTGCTGCCGCAGAGTTCTAATCGTGGCCGTGTCGGAAGAGAAAGCAGACATGTCCCACAGGTATACCAAGCGGACAGAGTCCCTGCCCAACACACTCTCAGGGGCCATGTTTGGCAATGGACAACACACACAAGAGGAAAATCCAAACTACTTAGTCTACAAAAAGGTAAGTGGACGCAAATACACACGTGAATTAAAACAACAACAACAACAACAGCTGATGTTTTATTGTCTACAGCCGGGAAAATCTATGCAGGTAAGTGACGCATCAACTCGGCTACGGTCCAAGAGGTGCTTGGAAAATGGATTTCCCAGATTTTGGCAGGTTACCAAAAGTGCTCGATAGCATCTTTAAGTGAAATTTCTCCATTTACCTCTGGCAGCGAGCGATACGTGCATGCATAAGTAAGTAAATAATTAGGGGTTACTCGCCACGGAGGAGAAGCCCGTGCACGTGTGCAGCGGTGGACATTTAAATCGAACGTTGCTGGCCTCGCACGTTACAAATTTGCTGTACACAACTCGTGGGCACCAGATTAAATAGGCTCAATAATAATAATAACGGCATAAGATATGTTCTGCCCCACTTTGTGCCTATCTACAGTTGACTACTTTTATATTAATTCAAACAGTAACATTTTATCAGTTTTCCAGCAAGAATTTCTACATAGCAGATTAATGCTTTTTTCCCTCTCTAACATTCATGCGCCCACACATTAGCTACCTGTGTTGTTTATATTGATCAGTAATTTCTGTTTTTGTATTCTGGCATTGAATTTTAGATTAGGTATTGATATCAATCTTTCAATGTAATGTATCTTTGTCTGCACAAACACTAATTAAATACATTGCCTGAATCAGCATTTTTTTTCCCCCCCCCAAATTTTAAACCATTCCCCTTTTCTCTGTAAAAGCAAAGGGGCGGATGTTGCGCCAGGTGAGTGTAACAACAGAGCAATTTTGGTTTATTGTAGTATTCGAGCTTTAGTTGAAGGTTTTGTAGTAAATGTAATATCTGTTACTGGCTGTTCTAGTATTACCTGTTGGAGAAATTTGTTTTTTTTTTTTTAACCCCTGAAACTGCAAGCCATCTATAGACCGTTGTCACTGTCTCCAAGTGATAGACATTTCCACATTAACCCACTGAAGACAGACCTGCAAATCACATTTTTGGATTTAAATGCGAGCAGCTTTAGCTATTTATAATGAATGCTTTTTTTTAAAAATATAAAGTACTAAATGCAGATGTGATGCTATAATTAAATATGGTGTTTCTGCAATGTTTGTGCATGTTTAATCATAATTTTCATTTTGGTTTTATATTGTAAATGTGGGCGTTTGATCATAATGATAGCTGGCCTGGTTGTTAGCATGGAAGATGATAAGATCCTAAAGTTGTATTAGAAATCGAGATTTAACCCTGTGTGGTGGTTTTCCTTTGACTAAGAAATTAGTATTGTTGCCAATAGATTTCTGAAGTGTATACTTTAAACTGACACAATTGTCCTCACTGACACAAGTCTAAGATCAAAGGAGCAGACAGAAAAAGTTGTTTTTGAGAAAGTTTTTGCTATTTTCCATGAGGTGTAACCTTTAAGTTGAGGTCATGCAGCTAACTTGATGCTTAGCTGCAGGAAAAGCATCTACTACTATACACATCTGATAATTTCCATTTTTTCCACAATAATTTTGATTTTTGTAGGAATTTCCAGGAGAGAAAATTGGTATATCATTTGTAAAGGCAACTTCTTATATATTTTGCATCTGGCACACAGAATGACACCCATAGAGCAATATTTAATGAATGAAAAGAATAATTAATGATATTTCTTGGTGGTTTTTCAGATAAAATATACTTACAAAACTGGGACCCCCCCCCCCCCAAAAAAAAAAAAGAGAGACTTGACTCATCATCATTTCTTAATCATTCAGGAATTTTTTAGTGTAATGTATTGGTTTGGCTCTGAATGACAACTTCCACTTTGATTACTCTCAGAAGTTGTTGGCTACATTTGCAAAATCAGTCTTTATTTATTGTTTCATCTTTTCATTGGTTTCCCCTTTTGCTTAAATAAGCAAATTCTATCACAGCAAGTTATATTCTGCCACGAATATTGTTACAAGGCAGAGTTAGTTTCAACGACTTTCTAGGTTTAGGGTTGATTATTAAAGATATTGGTTGTTTTCCTTTGTTTTGTTGTAAAGAGTGGGTGTTACTTCCACAAAAGGAAAAAAAAAGAAAATTAAATTTTGATTCTTATCCCTGCTCATTAAAAAAAAAAAAATAATAAAATGTCAACCTAAAGAAAGCAAACAGCACATGATCTCTAGCTTTCATTAAAGCAGAGCTTCTCCATTAAAAACGTGTTTGGGTATCTGTAATGTTTCATTTAAATTTATTTTCAAAATTTTCTTTTATTTATTTAAGTTTTTTTAAAAATAATTCCTTTAGGAACATCCTTCATAATTTGTTGGTTTTATGACATTTACTTTCAATGTTTAGACTTCTTTCAAAAGGTCACAATGTACATGGCGCCATTTCAAGTCAATGCATACTTTGTAAATGCTGTAAGCCCGGGGACGATGACTTCATTAATGTTGGCTAACATTATGTTTTGTTATCTCATTTGTAAAATTAGCAGTTTATTTTGAAAAAAAAAAGAATAAAAAAGATTGCATGTATTTTTAGCATCAGATGTACTTTTGGAAAAGGAAACACTGCTAGTATTGGTTTTGCTTCATTGTAAATCAAGATGGCTGACTGGAAAATGAGAGGCAGCAGGCTGGGTTATCAGTCTGGTGATTTCTGTGCTAGCTCTGATCACTATCCTCATGAAGGTAGACATTACTTACCCTTATCTGTGCAAAGGAACCACTATCAAATAACTTTTTTTTTGTATTTTTGAAGGAGAATGCGTATGCAGTGACATAGGTAATCTATTATGTATCAAATTTTCAAGATGTAGCTTCTCTGAGCAAAAGAATGATTTTCTTTACAAAAAAAAGAAAAAACAAATGAAATACTGGTCCCCATTTTTTAAATCTGAGGCTATCCATATTGTAGAAAAATGTGAAATGTCATGGTGTCAGAGAAGTTTATTTTGCCATTTCACAAAGGGATATAGTTATGCAACGATGATGAAATCAGGTCTGTCTTCTTTAACTTTCAAATTAGGCTTCACTTTTGTAAAATATAAAACTTTCCTATTGTTTTCCAAAATTTGTTGATTCTTTCATCTACAGTATTAAACTAAATAAAACATTTTCCATGTTTTATAAATTTAACTTAAAATTAATTAAAGCTACAACAAAAAAGTTAAAATTTATAAAACATGGAAAATGTTTTATTTAGTTTAATGCTGTAGATGAGAGAATCAAATATTATTATTAACATGTTTAATATGGTGTTGTGATCTATCTATTAAAATTCATTATTATTAATAATTAGTGGTAGCACTTAATAATAATGTTGTTGGTAATAACTATAATATTACCTATTATTAGTGATAGCAGAGCAGGAAAATTAATTTTATTGAATAGTAAAAATCATTATTAAAATAAATATTATTAGTGGCATTTCATAATAACAAAACAACAGAATAATGATGATAAATGACATTAACTATTATGAAGACAAGTAAGTACATCTTCAGTTGACTTTGCATAAAAGCTTTAAAAAGGATAAACAAAATTCTACAAATTTAAAGTGCAAAAGTGAATAAAAATTGAATTGGAAAGCCCAAACTTTGAAGTTTTTAAATTTTTCTTTAGAAAGTGAAGCACTCTGACTGTATGTATTTTGATGAAGAAAATTGACAGGTGCAAATGTAAGTTTCTTTTTATATTTAAGGAGGAAAGTTCCTGCTGCTTCCATCCCCACCAATAGAAAAAGTGGAGGGGAATGGAATACTTGTTGTTTTGCAATATTTTGAGGTACAAGCCTGCACAGTTCCTCAGCTGATTGGTTCATGGACTGTCTTCACTTGGTTTAAAGAGAAAAATGTTTTATAAACAAAGTTAATAAAGTGTCTTAGGGGAGTTCTTCCAATTACTATATATTAATACCAAAACACACACATTATCTATAAAGCACAGTCATTTTTCTGTATTTGCACATGTACACATTTTTGAGTGATTCCTGAAAATTTTGATTAGTTTAATTAGCAGTTGTTTTCAATTTAATATTAATAGCTCTCTCTTCATTTTCCCTCTTGTTTAGTAGGTTTGATGAAGGCCAAACAATTTATGGTTTTCTAATGAATATTTAGGATGAATACTAACTAATGTTTTTTGTTAATATTAAAAATATCAATTAAAAGAATGTAAAAGATTCTTAAAAAAATTTCTTTTATGTAGTAATAAAGTGCCACATATAAGATACTTTGGCCGCAAAGGAAAATTGAAAAACACCAACATTTTTATAGGTGGCACTTTCAAAGACTAGGACACAAAGGAAGAAAGTTTTTTTAAAGTCCAGTTATGAAAGTAATGATTCTAGTCAAAGTGGAATTGTGTACCAAGTGGAACAAGTGAACATTCCTTCCATGAAAATTCAGAAGAACAAAAAAGGAAAGATTGATTTACTTTGGTACTCTAATTTAGTGTTTATAATACTGAAAATCTTATCGGTCACATTTTTGTGTATACTCACAAGATGAAAAGCACAAAGCTTTTTTTTGATTTAAATAATGTTCATGCACGCGCACACATTCTCTCTCTCTCTCTCTCAAAATATAGTATACATTGAAGTTAAAACAAAAGGCAAGCCAGAACAAAAGGTCTTTGTAACTTTTATGATTGGGGATTAATTGTACTAAAGGTGGCTTTAGATAGATAAACTCAAATTTGGAGGAAAGAAATATTGTTAGTTCTAAGGTCAAAACACTTTATTTAAGGTCAATAAGTTGTACTTTTAAAGGTACTTGATAGGTTTTTGTATTTAAAAAAATATGTAATTAATTTAAAATGATTTTATTAGAAAGGATGTTTGTGCAGCACTTTGTGAGAAATCTTCAAAATGAATCTGTCCTACATGTACTTGGAACATGTAGAATTGGTTTGTCAAGCTGAGATTGAGATGTAAGTGCAATGTAGTTGTTTGTCATCTTGGTAGTTTGGGAGTGGAGAGCAATTAACTTGAAGGAACGCTGGCCCATGTGGAAGCACCATGTCACCTTGTAGGTTGCCATGAAGCTTGATGAAAACTAGCCAATCAGCCGGTGTTTTAAAAATATTAAATCCTTAGGGTCTGTGAACAGTTAACTTGCAGCATATATGACTTATACCACTACTGATAATTGCAATGGTGTATCAAAATTGACAATAAATTTGTATGCAAACTTTATCTTGAATTTTCTTTTAGACTCAGGTGCAGTGTATAAGAAAGATTATATATGTAGTTTGTGGCTGTCATTTATGTAAGAGGCCAGTCATGTTCTACTCTGCATTTCTATAATGGAGATCACGTACTCTGGTCTATCATTTTAAAAAGATTATTAATGTATCCTGAAGACAATAATGTGAGTAGTAAGCATGTCATGATTACCTGTGCAGATTATTCAGAATATCATCTCTAATCTGCTTGTGTGCATCTGTGATGAAAAGACAGATTTAGACTCATAAGATTTTTTTTTCCTTTTTAAGCACAATTGCTCTCTGCTGCCTGTAGGTATGTCATAGACTGGTGAAACCAGCAAAGAAGAGTACACTGAAGCATGCAAAGCTTAATGACTAAATAAACAAGATGAGGATGTTCAATAGAAGCGGATGATACAATCATGCTTTGATTATTGTACACCTTAATCAAAATTTAAAATTGTATAGTATGTGAGAATGTGTGTACACCAGTATAATGTGAGTTATATCTACTTTTTAAAATATTCCTTGCTTATTTTACTTTGCTTGTCAGCCTTCTAACATTTGTGTAGCTCTTTATTTTAAACAAATATTTATATACATTGTGTGTTTCATAAACTGAATAGATGATCATTTCTTTTTAATGATGCATTATGCAGTAATAACAGTTGCAAATGACATGACAGTGCATGCTTTAAAAATCTACAACTATGTGGTGGTAGTGCATTGACTAGGAAAATGCAGTAGAAGTTTAAAGAGGTGGCACATAAAATTTCATAGTGACCCTTCAATGCGGAAAATGATCTTGTCAGTAAAAATGCATGTAGAGGAGACTGGAAGTATTGCTAGTCTGCCTTGTTTGGATAGAAAAGATCCACTTATACCGAGAAAACTGGAAGCCATGTCAACTTTTTTTTGCTTGTGGACGGACCTGACAAGTTAGTCATGTGAATTAGCAGAAATGGAATTGATTCCATCATCTGTCTTTTATGCTTTGCACAACCTGAAGTCATAGTTGTTGCACACAGAGACAGACAGACATGCATGCATACATGTGTGTGCACTTATCACACCGTTGCTGAACTCAAAGAAAGGAAATTCTTTTTGGAGTCAGTTCTGAACTGTACAAAAAAGGTATGCTGTTTTGTAAGTGGTTGGCTGCAGAAGTGTTTGGACAAAGATGACGGACAGATGTGTTGCTCGAATGTCTTATGCCTCTCTTTTTGATGTGACAGGTGTCAGCATTTCATGCTACAGTATGATGCAGAATAAATGCAGTTTTAATGTAGGATCAACTTTCTGCGCAGTTTTCTTAAATATGATCATTTGAGGAGTCTTTGCTATTAATTATGAAGCACCCTATATATTTGTGTGTATGTTATTAGTTTTGTACAATTATCAGTTCAGAGAACCTTTTATTAGAGTTGATCCATTTACAGAAGTGACAGCTGGAAATATATTATTGCCATTATGTTAGCTACATTATTTGGCAAAATTCTAATAAAATAATTATTTTTTCCAGGTCACTTCTGTCTTTTGTACTCTACAGACATAAAAAAAATCTTAGTCAGTTGACTACCACCTATTTGTTTGATTCCCACTTCCATAAAATTACATACATCTAATTGTGGATAACAGTTTATTTTTGCATTCCTTAGCTATTATCATTTCTATCTGGCTTATATTTATGTGAGAGGAGGTCTGTTACCTTTAAACTGATATTTTACAGGTGAGGTTAATTAAAGTCAGGCACTCACTCGTGTGATTAGAATTTAGAAAAAATAATTGCATTTTGAATATTTAAAAGGATTATTATTAAAATCAGTGAAAGTTTGAAAATAATTTGAGTATTGAAGAAATGTTTTAATGGCATTATCTTTAAAATATTAAATTGAAGAGTGATAGTAAAACTGTTAAAGAAACCATTTTTTCTTCTTTTATCATTAAGAGAGAGTTTGTGTGTGCGTGCTTTACAATTGCAGACATCCCATAATTTATTTAATCATGCTTAAGGCCATAAGAAATTTCTTGATTTAAATCTGCAGGCAGGCAGGCGCACATGCCAACCTGGCTTCATGTTATTACACAGGTGTAGAGTTACAGAACCTGTTAACATCATATTGCCTGTTGTATTCACTTCCAATTTTAATGATGTTTTTAATTACTTCTTTCTTGTACCACTAATGACATGCACAATGGCTGCATGGAATTGAATTTAACAGAAGGAAATTCCAGCAGAGTTATTTATATATTACTTTGCTTTGGCCCCCTATTATTATGGAATTCTTCTTTGCTGTTGGTGATGTGTTTTTTTTTCTTCTTTACAACATTCTTCAAATTAAAACCTTCAGGTGCTGCAGACCATCAGTTCAGAAGAGTGTTTACAGCAGCTGTGTTTGTAAAGAAATAGATTATTTTCTGTTTGTTGAAAAGAATAATTTCAAGGAAGTTGGCTATTGTTTAAAAAAATGCCAAGTAATGATATCAAAGAGAGGTAAATCTTGATATTTTTTAAGGGAAATCGTTTATTTTTTGAAGTAAAATAATGAAGCTTTAAATTATTTTTAATGATGTTTCTGCAAGTATAGCAAACAGCAAATTTTATTTGGGTTTTTTTGTTTTTTTTGCACAATGGTGCATTTGTTTGTTTTGCTTCTTTTTCTATTTCCAATCTTGGGGAAAAGAAGTTTTCATAATTTTCGGAAAATCTTTGGTTTTTAGCAGTAGTCAGAAATCATATTAATTCATAACATTTAAAATCATCAACCTCTTCTAAAACTAGATGTGTTCTAGGGAATAAGACCAATTTGCGGAAGTTACACCAGGGATGCTGAAATGAAACCTGGCCAAAAATAGAATTTGCGTAATCGTATCTGGCCATGTTTCATTTGAACTCCTTAAACTACGTAGGTAGTAAAACGTATAGTATCAGGTTGGTTGGTTCTCAAGCAACAGGACTAGCACTGATACAGACAGACACCAGTTTACTAAGGGGGCCATATGGCTGGTCTTTAGCTGTTACAGCAGAGGCAGCTGCAGTCCAGCATCTGGTGAGGTATCAAATCCAACCTGCTTTAGTGGATGAGTTGCTTTTTGCTTTCATATGCGGAGGCTCTCTCTAACTAAAATTCAAACAAGCAGTATTGCTTTAAAAAAAAATTGCTTAGTTTTTGCTCATTGATTTGTAAACTTTCACCTTTCAGTGATGTAGAATTTGAATTCCTTTGTTAAGTGGAAAAAAATGTCTGGAAACGGACAAAATAATTTTCTTTTGAAAATAAGAAATTGAAAATTTGTTATGAAAAAAAGAAAAAAAAAGACATTCCAGTTTATGGGTTTAACTCAGTAAACTGTAGATTCATATTGTAGAATGAGTTATTCAGAAAAGCTTTAGTTATGGGAAATATTATCAATACATGCCCTTTAAGAATTGCAAAACTTGAATGGTCATTTGAAACCTCCAGTTTCTAAGGAGAAAGATGAGGGAAATTGAGTTTTACTTAACCTGATTAACAAAAGAACTTTTTTTCTTGAGTTACATTGCCGCTAAAGTAGCAGTTTCTATTATTTAACAGATTGCAGGCAATATTTTAGTTTTTGGAATATTTTATTTTGAATATTCTTCATCACAGATCATTATTGCAAAAATAGTAAGACAAAGTCATAAGAGTTTTCTTGCAAAACTCTTTGACCACCTGTTCAGGTAGATCCCTTTTTGCTTGTTACAGTAAACTCTGTAAATAATGCCACACCCTTGGGGAATCGTGGATGCCGTTACATATATTCTGTTATATGGAGCGTCCATATAAGTAAGGTAAGTAAGTAGAATATAAAATGGACGTGCATGTGCTGCCAGTTTAATCAAAATATTCAAAAAGTATATTTACATCAAGTTGCATACGGAAAATACTCTTGAATAAAACATAATTATATTTTTAAAAAATGCATGCACATGTTACATATGCATAAAAAAAAACAATTATACACTAAACAACACTGTTTACTTCTCTTCTGTTACCTGCTCCTCCTCTGGCATTGTTGTTTCAATTTCTGCATCAGGAAAACGATTGAGCAATGAAGTTGATTGAACACTTTTTTGTGATTTCTCAGTTGCTTTCTTGAAAAGTTTATGAATATTGCCCCGCTTGCTTGCTTTCTCGTAATGATTATGTTATGCGTAGCACGAGCATGCATAACTTCTTGACTATTTCAATTTTATTGGCAGTGTTAAGTGTAGTCCTTCATTTTTCTCCAGTACTTGTTTTGTCAAATTTAGGAGCCAATGTTGAAGGGTGCAAAAGTTATCGTATGATAAAAGAAGAAAGAAATGAGCTGTGCGCACTTCCACGATGGCGACTGTAAACAAACTTAGGTTTGTTGCCGTATCTGCCGCCAGATAGATGTGTATGCTATATCCAGAGTTTACTGTATTTGGGTTTGGTTTTATGGATTGTCATAGAGAGTGCTTGATTATTTTTTTTTTGTACTTGCTCTATATTTTCCCAATTTTATTTTTTCATGAAGTCTTAAGCACATTCACCTATTTATTTTGTTGCCATATTAAAAAAAAAAGAATAAAAGATTTCATAGAAATAATTTTAGAATATTTTGCAGAATACTTTTGTCAAGTAATTATTGAAATGGATTCTGCATAATGGTTTCATTCATTAGGTATTGATTAAAACAAAAATAAATAAATTAAAATGCTTGTGGGGGTATAATGCGTATGGTTTACCAAGATTTATTGTTAATTTAATAACTGAGGCAGATCTAATTTTCTAGTGGCATATTTTTATTGAATTTTTCTTTCCAGACGCATGGCACCAGTTGAGTTCATTTTATGCAGTGAGGTGTTGAGTTTACACCAAACAGATTTCATTTAAAATACTTCCCAGAAGAATCATCAAAATGTCCGTTGTATTATGTATTTGGATTTGTTTGTTCTAAAACCTGTGCACTTCTTGCAGATACATAAATTTAGTATACTGCCTTAAATCACTTTATCAGGTTCTCTCCTTGTAGGTTTAGAAATAGAGGGTTAATATGGTGATTTGCCATTGTCTTAGTAATGGAACTAGCTGATGAACCTACTTTTTAGTGTCTATCAGGGATTATTAGTCAGTGTTGGACTATTACCCTGGTGATGAGGAAAGATTGCCAAAATAAAGTTTAGTTACCACTAATAAAGTGATAGGACTTCCCTAAACTAAACTGCTACTTTCTGCTGTTAATATAACATGCGTTGTCTACAGAAATACAAGACACAAAGCAAAAATAACATGTTAAAAACCTTTCTTTCTTTATTTTATTCTATTGTAGGCAGATTTTTGACATTTGTTTTCTTGGACCCTAGTGACAGAATTTTACAGGAAAGTTACCAGTAGCTGGTGGTTTTAGAAAAGCAGGCAGGTATAGAAGCAAATTAGCTCAGCTGCGTCTGTAATGGTTCAGTCTGTGCTGCGTTTGGTGTCTGTCCATCTGATGACCACATGTCTCTGTCATCTTCAGCTTTCTGCTGCTGTTCCCTTGAGCTTTCCTCTCACTTATAAGCAGCTCTTGTGCATCTTTTCCTGACTGAAGATAGGGGTGCTCATTCTGTCTGTCTTGAGATAGCCACTACACCTTCTGGATGGTTAAACGAAATGTCCTCACTTGGCTGTGTGGAAGACAAAAGAAAATTCCAGGATCTATCAGTTAGTCTGTACAATTTCATCTTCCTTTCATCTCTCTCTTGCAGTTTTCAGGTATTTGATGGACTTTATAGTCTTTCTGCTGCTGCGTGGCTCTTAACTTTTGAAAATATGTAGATATTTTTTTCCTATTATTTGGTGTTTTGGTCAGGGACAAGTGAGCTGTTGTATGTGAAATCAAACGTTAAACATCTATATGCTGGAATGTGAAAAAAGTAGTAAACCAAAAATATATAAATAATTCTGTTGATAGGACATTAACTTAATAAAACAAAAAAGAAAAATGGTCAGGTCACACTACCAAATTTACAGTCAATAACTTTTTAAAAAAAAATGAGTAGACATCTATTTAATGTTAGCTCATCTCCAGTAGAAAAAAAAGCAAATGACAAAAAATAGATTAAAATATTTTTTTTAAACATATATATGAAACAAAACATTAGTGTTATCAGTAAAAAGAACCCAAGAGAAACCAAAAACTCCAGTTTGATAGCAGCTGTCTTTAAAAACCATGTTCACCACAACTCCACATCCTACGTTCAGATATTTAAAGGTACAGGTTTTAAAAAAAATGAAAAAAAAAATATCACTTCAAAATCTATATGTATGCATTGCTAAAGAAAAAGGCTTTAAAATACTTGAAGAATATACATTTTAGAAAAATAGGAACACTGATATTTATACAAAGCATTAATTTCTATTTTAAATTAAATCTAAGCAAATTAAAAAACAAAACAAAACAACAACAACAACAAAAAAAACTTGGAAAACTTGGTGTATTGTTTCCTTCCCTCTCAGTAGCTATAATCCTGATAGTTTCTAGCTTATCAGTGTGACTTTATTTTACCTTTGTAGAAACAAATCATTGAGATATTTACAAATTGCCTAAAAAAGAAGCAAAAAGAGAAAAAAAATTGAATATTTATAGGAATAAAGCCTTTTAAATGCCTACATATAGCACAAAAATGGATAATGTATTGGTATTATTGTTGAGTTAGTATTTTCAAATATCCATTAATAAAAATTAACTGCCTTCTGATTGGAGGTGGGGGGGGGATAAATTTCTTTTTTAATATGGACATTCAAATGAAATTTGGCCATATACTATTTCTCTGTTGCTATTTCAGCTGGGTTTCATTTGAATGTTTCTAGTAGAATTGAAACACGCCCTACCTTTTATTGATTCTTGTGAGTTGATTGAAATGATTTGTGAAACAAATTATCTGTAACTGTTTGAAAAATGATACCTAAAAAAAGATCATTCCAACCATTTTATCTACAAGCAGCAATGTTTTTCTTTATTGCCAAAGTGTTCTCGTATCTTGGGCCTCGTTGACTTCTAAGCGCTTTGCAATGGAAATGCTTACCTTTAGTTGTTATTATATACAGATGACAAAAGAAGTTTTCTGTACTTCACTGACTTTGTAGTTGATTCCAAGCAAAGGCAACATTTAGTATCACAGGCAATTTTGAGGTAAAAAGATATTTCTGGAAATGCCTCAGCTGTTCCATAGAAAGAAAAAAGGGTTAAATAGCAGCAAAAATCTTTTGCCTGACATGTCTGGTGCGATTTATTTATTAACATTTTCAGTATCAGAAAAAAAAGAAAGAATTAGATGTGTTTAATTTTTGTCTTATACTTTTGTTACTGACAAGAGTTCGCATTCCTGATTCTGCATCGTTCAGATGACAAGCTGTCTTACCCATGAAAGGTTTGCTGTGTTCATTGGTAAAATTAAATAAGGATCTCCTGATGAAGAAAATTTGTGAAAAAATAAAAAAAGTTAAACAGCTGAATGCTAATTCACAATGGCGTGCCAAAATTCTGGTACCACCCAGAATAATTATGATTTTAAGCTTTTTTTTTGTTTCTGATTTATCATGTGTTTTTTGTTTGGTAAAATACCAATCTTTAGTAAAAAAAAAATGATTGCATAACATTTAAAGATGCTTATTGGTTTATCACTTGATAGTTGTATCTCAAGAAATTATTACATTTAAAATGTTTAGTACAGAGGCCAAGACTTAATTGGTTACATTTAATGAACAAACAGCATTTTTCTTTTTTAAAAAAAATGAAGTTATACAATAATTTTGGTCACTACTTGTAACTATGAAATATGAGATATTTCTATGGTGGCTCATAATTAGGGCATGTTGTTAGATTGCAGAATGGAAGTCCTTTTTTTAAAAAGAATTATTGAATAATTTAAAGAAACAGCTGGTAACTAAATGAAAACAATATGAAATCTGTCTATTCATTGATTGATTCTATTTTTAAATTAAATTCTAACCAGTAGCTTTGATATATAGATAATTAATATTTTCATGTACATTGATCTCTACCTACAAACTGATTTTACATACAGGTATGACCACTCTTAAAGTTTGTAGTCCCTTAAATCAGATTTTCAAAATTACAAGTAAGTTTAAGACCTTTTCATATCATTCTATAAAAAAACAGCAACAACAACAACAAAACTTTCCAACAATATATGGAATTAAAAAAGGGGAAAAAAGAAAAGGCTTTTGCAAGAATCTAACCAGCAAGGGAGGTAATTAGACTTTTTTATTATAGAATTTTCACTTAATGGAAGCAGCTGCCATGCTAGCAGCAACTTCATCTGGTTATAAAGACTATAAGCTCCACCAGACTGCTTTTATTTCTTTTTTATTATTGTTTCACCTCAGTTAATTAAAAAAGATCTTACTGTAGGTTTACTGTATGTAGGACACAATTACATTAAGGGATAGATGCCTGAGTATATTAAGAAGAGAGCATTCTGCCATTATTGATTTTCATTTATCTAATTTTTTTTAAAAGTATTTTCTTGTGAATTCAGTGCTGCAGAATAAATCTTCAAAGATGTCATACTAAATTTGTTTTAGGTAGCAGATGCACAAGATGAGGTTTGTTGCAATTCAGTAATGTATTGTTTTTTTTGTTTTTGGGAGATGTATGCATAAATAATAAAAAAAATATATATATATATACATACATGTGTGTGCATTTAAACACTAAACAGTGGAAAACCTTAAATATTTCTTTACAATTTGTGCACAGAAATCAAACTATTTTATATTTACCGTTAGTTTTTTATTGCCTGTTTTGAAACTGCTCCAAGTGACACTATTACAAATTATGTTGAGGTATGAAAACTTTCTAACCCTATGGAATACTTGAAATATGTGGCACATTTCTGAATTGCCTTTTTAATAACTTTTTTAAAAAAAATACAAAAACTATTGCCCAGATTTAATCTGTTGTGAAATTCTTGCCACATTTATTTGACTGCCAATGTTTTTTTACTTTGATCACTGGCACCAATATATTATTACATAACTCTTCCTCCCCACTATCATTTGATTTGATGGTGTGTACTGGCTGTGTTGTTGTCGTTAGAACGTAAGTAAAATTCATATAGACTCATTTCAAGAGTGTCTTTTGAAAAAAATGATACCATCTTTTCTAACTATATGAATGCAGAACAAAATTTAGATAAATCGCTAGATAAAATAATTTCCCAATACTAAATTAACTAAACCACAGTCAACCTTCTATGGAATCTAGCAAACAAAATGTGAAACACAAATCTGTGCAAAACAGTGACAGCAAAAATGGAATTAAAAGAATAAAAGAAAATGTATTTTGAATAACTTAACTCCCAATCTCTATTTAAAGAAGAAGAAGCAACACTTAATTTAAGTAGCCTATAAAAACATCCATTAAGATTACAGTTCCTCTATAAGATAGGAAAGGAAACTTTCTTAAAATTTGTTTCCTCTCATTTTATTTTATCTTTTTTTTATGTATAAATTACGCATGTCCAGACCAAGTCAGTCATGTGATCTAGCATAAATGAGTTTCTTATCAGCTTGCCATTTGAATTTGTACAGATGGCTGACCAGTTGGTTGGAAAATCATCTTTTTTTTTTTTTTTTGAGTTAGTGTCAATTTTAATGGTACTATTTATGTTTTGTAGATATGCCATTTTGTTTTAAGGACACAACATTAGAAGCTATATGTTTATTAAAACTTCCATCTTTTGTCTTTTAAGAAAAGGGTCATATCTCTTGATACATCTGGTTTATGTCCACTTGTTTTTTTTTTTTTTTTTTTTCATTAAATTTGTTAGTTTTTACAAAAATGGAAAGAAAATTATTTTTGGAATCTTGTAGTTGCACTGTTTGATTGTGGAAAATATTGAGGTAAAAGACAACCAATAAAAATCAGGTAAGGCATTAGCTCTCTCCAATCTTCCAATCTCATATTCCCAAATAAGTTTATTCCTGTGGTACAGTTTTTCAAGAATCGCAGCAGTGTACTTGAGCAAGGCTTGAAAACACATCAAATTGTAAGGTAGTGTCAACAGAGGCAAGGTGTAGGTGGCACCATGGTAAAGTTTTGACGTGCTGATAAAAATAAGGTTAGAATGTGCAAGTTGATTATGAAGTTAGCTGCATTGATACAATTTGTAAAAGAGGGGTTGGGGTACCAAAGAACGATGAAGGAACAGGTACTGTAACATCTGCCAGCGATTGGAGAAATTACAATTTCCTCAAGGTATAGTTATAACAAACTCAAGACCTGACATCATCATCATCTGGTGGAAGAAGCCAAGATAGATTTGTTAATGTTGATGGTGTCATAGGAAGACGGAATAGAAGAGGCAAACAAAATGAAAAGAACAAATTGTGAAAACGTGTGCCAATAAATTTAGGTGACAGGACAGTATGTTTATGAAATGCAGAAAACCATTGATTTCTCATCTGGACAGTGCAAAGCAGGATCAGAATGCACGAGTAAGTGCAGAATGGACATCAAGTTGACTGTAGCTTAGAGGAAGGGAAAAGGGAGTGAGGAGTATCTGACTAAGCTAATGGACAGTGGGAGAATGATTACTCCTTACTTGGCTCACTATCCAAAGGATCCCATGAATGATGGACTAAAACTCATTAAGGGATAACACACAGCTAAATCATCCATCAGAAGCATCCTGAGTGTATTTGAAAGTCATTACTGTGTAGTACAATTTTTCAAGAATACCAACAGTGTACATGCCTTATGAAAGTTCATTTAGAACAATCATTAGGTGATAATTGAAATAATTAAAATTACCAAAAACAAAGGTTGGTAAATGGACTGCTAAGGTTGAGGGCCCAAATTTTAATTCTGGTTGTGACTGGCTTAGTTTGGCATTCACTCTTATATACCAGCTGGCCACATAAGTTTCTTTTGAGCACTATTTTCTTCCAGTATCTGAAAATGAAGAGTTCTAGTAGGGCCCTTTACTCTTGATCTCTCATGCCCAAAAGTGGTTATCAAATGTATGGAGTTTGTAAGTACAAAATCCACAATTTCTGTAACTGCTGAAGTGTATAATGATGACAAGAACAAAATTAATTTATAGTTAATTTTTAAGGATTTCTTAAAATAAAAAACAAACAAACAAAACACTTGAATATAAATTGAATACAAATACATTAATTAACTGCTTGTACTGAAATATTTAATGTATTTTTCGACTAAATATAACCAGTAGCAGTGATTAGGAATATACCTTAAGAAAATTTTATCATGTATTGTGTTTCATCCTACAATATCTGAATATATTCAAAAAATTATGGCTTATTTCCAGTTTGCTTTGAATTAACTGCTGAAGATTAAATGAATTCATTATAAATCTGTAAAAGTTGTGAATACTTTACATAAGTGAAATATTATACATTAAAAAACTAACTTTTTTATTTTTAACTGTCAGCATTGATTGGTTCCTTTTTGTAAGGTGGTATATATGATTAATTTTTAAAGATTGAATTCATCGGATTAGATCAGAATGATTACTTTGGAGATGGCTGCATTACAGGATAATTATTTTCATTAAAGAGTAAGTCTGTATTTGGGGAACAAATAATTCCCTGCCTTTTGAATGTGGATATTCCTGCATCCAACAACATAGGTGTTGGTCGGTTTTCATATTCTTGGATATGGTTTGTTGGACTCCAAAAGAATTTAATTTAGGAAATAGTGTGTTGGTATGGAGATGTTAATTTTAGTTCATTGATTCTGTTATGTCTAACTTCCTTTGTGATCTTTTTTCTTTCTTTTAATCTCTATAAGTGGGATTAATCTCGCAAACCAAATCAGTTATTTAATCATCTGTACTGATTACATTCTCGGCATTTGCTCTACCATCATCTTTTTTTAAATAGATGCTCTTCAAGTGAGAATATTTATAAATCCCATTTATTTCAAAAGCAAAAAAAAGGTGTTTATTCTAGAACTTTCCCTTGTTTTGTTCTGATGGATTATAAGTTTTTATTAGGTCCAGTGTGCCAAAGAGTTTTATGGAAATGTTAAAAAAGAATTTTTTAAACTTGTCTCAAGACATTTTTATAAAAATATTCTCCACTATCCATGATGAATTATTTTATTGGTCAGTTCATAATTATGGCTGCCAGTATGCATATGTAAATATTCTGATGAGTTAGATTATGATGTGGCCACATCTTATCCTTTGTAAAGACTCTATCTTTATTACCACCCCAACTGTTATGTTTATATCAACCTAATAAGTGCCTTTTCCCACTAATAATAACAACTAAAAAAATGTCACAGACAGAAAAAATTTATTATTAATCATTACTTGCTTTAAAGGAATATATTTCAGATTAACCATCTTCTGGTTTGCTTTAAATCAAAAGTCTGCTACCAACAAAATGAAAAACTTCATTTTTCCACCATACTTCAGAAAAATGATAGATTTACTGATTTCCCTTCATCTCAAGTAATTATCATCATCATCATCATAAACACATCTACTTATCTATCATTTTTTTCACTTTTTGATTAAAGAATATTGGCACCATAGGTGTGGTATTGTGATGCAGGTTTAAAAAGGTATTTTAGTAATGTTGATATTTAACTGCTTTTGTAATGTTTAATAAACCAAATATGATGAAGTAAACTTGACGACTAAAATTTTGGTTATTTTATAAGATTGAGCTCACTTCTGGTCATAACTCATAGTGAACTGGAGGATGAGAATAAACTAGTGCGCTTTTATATTTAATAGTTTAATAAACATCTTTTTTTCCCCTGCTAATTAAGAAAAACAAATATTTTGAACTTGTAACTAAACAGTGGAAACGAGATATAAAATTAATACAAAATACCTTAGAAATAGTTTTAAAATATCTGAAAACAGGTATTGCAAATAGATAACTAAGTAAACCTGGTTTGTAGAATGTACATTGATTTTGTTTTATTTTTACTTAGACATTGTAATGCTTTTATTTTACAGTATTTTAGTTTTAGGTTTCATCTAAATTGACTGCATAATACCTGGTAAAAGTAGATATTGTCTGAATCTGGTCAGATGTTGGATGGTCTTTATAGTCTCATAATTAACTTTTGGAAGATCTGATTTTGATTCCAACTCAATCATTTGTGATTTTTGTGCATAAAACTTGTGAAACTTAAACCAGGTAGGACTTAGTGGGTGATGCCATGGTTAAAGATAACCTATGAGTTTTCAAATGGTCAGAGTGGGCTTTTCATTATTATTTTTTTGTTTCAGTACTTCACCTTTTATTAGAAGAATAGTGTAATTAAAGTTACATATCAGTCGAGAAGAAGAAAGTTAAATGGAAGAAACAGATTCTAGTAACAAGAAATAACAACTGAAGTTTGCTGCCAGCTTTTTTGTTTCATTTATGTTGAACTCGCTTTAGCTAAGTCTCTCTCTCTCTCTCTCTAATATTGCAAGTTGCCCATCTTGACTTCAGTGTAAATCCTCACATTCGCTGACCGACAAAACACCCTGTATGTTTGAAAAGACAAAAATATTGGTATATTAACAACTGAACAGTCACAACAAACAATGCAGCTGGATAATCAGAGAATAGTCTCTTTTTTTTTTGTTTTGTTTTTTTACATATTAAACTTCCAGATTGGGATTCCTAGAAAAATAACTATTTTAAAGTTGGATTGAATTGATTTTAAAGAGGAAAAATATCTTTAATTATTCCGACTGAAACAGCTATTCTGTTGTATTTTTTTCCTTTTGACTGCATCAACACAGAATGAAATATATGTGTGTTCTAAGCAAGAATCACTCCTGACAAATCCAAATTTTTACATCTGAAGCTAATTTCTACTTTACATTTTAATTTCCATATCGAATTTTTTATTTACCTTATTTATATATTTGAATAAATAAATTAAAATTTTTGGTAACAAAAGTGCTAAATATAAAATCAAGATAAGTAATAATACTGTACATAACAAGTATTTCATTATGTAATTTTATTTTTAAAAAAGTTTGTAAATTGTTTAAATTTCTTTTTCTTTCTATTTTTGTTTGTTCAGAAACAGTTTGTGACATATTTCTCAAAATCCGACATAAAAATTTAAAGAAAATGTGCATTTTTTTAGATGCTTTTTAAATATTTAACAATAGGAGTAAATGAAATAGATTACAACCAGCAGTTATTAATAGTATATGCCAAGTTTAAAAGTAAAATAAATAGGTGTTTGTATTTCAAGGACAATATACAAGTTACTACTAGTAAAATCTAAGCTAATAACTAGGAAATCTTGACTGATTTGTATGAAGTATTTGTCTAAGGGAATTTCACAATTTTATCAAACAACTTGTTCTGTACCACATCTTGCTGGCTGCAGTGTCAACGAAATTATAAATAGTTACGTATGATTTACGATTTTGCACAGAGCTTGAAAAAAAGTTAAAAGAACCAATTAAGGAATTGATTTGTTGTTAGTTTGTACAGACTGTGGAAGATTTGACAAGTATTAATATTATTTGTAATAACTGCTAGATTTCTGTTAGAAATCAAATGTTTTTTTTCTTAGAACGTTTGCTTGTGTCATGTGATTGAGTAATGTAACAGCTATTTAAAAATGAGTGACAAATTGCTTAATAGTGATCTGTAATCTGAGTTTCAATGAAAATACAATAGTAAAATTTTCTATTTTTTTTTACAACAAATTGTGATTCATACAATTTGAATCTCAGATAGGAAGGGTTATAAAAAAATTAGATGCATGGAATGAAGTTGAGATTCTGCTTGAGAATTAAAAAAAAAAAATTTGCATATTGGCAAACATTAAGTTAAGAATCGTTACTCCAGTTTTTAAAAAAAAATTTTTTTGGATAAAATTTTATAAATCTAAAATAAACTTTAATATTTTCTCCTAGTAGAATTTCTCCATGGAAATCTATTCATAATCTTTCAGATATTTTTAATATAAATTCTGTATCACAAAATCAGAAATAAAATAGAAATTTTTGTAATATATTATCAGACATACTTCATTATACGTATTTAGCTAAATCTTTGAAATTATAATTTGAGCCAGATCTGAATGGATTTATTTATTTGTTTATTTGATGTAGCAATAAAAAGCCCAAAAAATCTTTTGATTTCCATGGAATCGCCATTTTCTGGTTTAAAGAGTGTGGAAACCAATACTTGGGGAATGTACGAGAGATTTCTTTTAATTTCCCCAGTAAAGATGCCGCTGAATCAAATGTAATTGGATGGAAATTCTATTTAAAGCCTCAGATGTATACTTACTTAGTAAGTAAATTCCCAAGAACATGCTGGTGGAAAGAAGACTGCATAATTGCTTTGGGATATAGAAGCAATGCTTGAACGGAGACTTCTAAGTGAAATCTCATTGGCAGGACCCAGGGGAACTGAACCCAAGCAAGGAGTACATAGATAAGATCAAGGATGGAATTGAATTAAGCAGATTAGTTATGGATACTATATAGCTGATGGTAAAAGAGAGAGTTAAGTGAGGGGTATCCATAAAGAAGATAGTAGATTGATGGACAGAGTCTGAGATTGAGGTTTTCCTTTTTAGTAATTTGTAATCTTGTACTGATATTGATAATGCTATTTTTTAATGGCAAAATCATTGATGATAGAGGATTGTTGTTGTTGTTGATGATGATGAGGAGAATATCTATACTTAAAAGTAAAAAAAAAAAATAAAAGTGCATTACTTTTGTAGGCATTGTACTCGAAACTTATGAATATTTAGTAAATAAAATGTATCAAGTTTATGCAACTAAAGAACATCTTTAGTCTAAAGCAGTTAAATAATTATCACAAAAATGATGCAAGAGAAGAACTATTCACGGAACTTGTGAATAATTGAAATAAAATGTATTGCTACTGAGAAAAGGAAAGCAAAATTAGATCATTGCTTACATATTTTATTATGGATTTTAATAAAAATTATTGGTAGAAGATGATAGATTTGAAAGTTATGAAGGATATGCAAAACAGGAAGATGCCTGCTTTTAAAAACATTGTACATGAGCTTACAGAGCTATCATAAGTACCAGTTTGCTTCCAAACATTTTTTTCTCTGAGTCCACATATCTGGAGGATCGAATGTAGTAATGTTGGAGTGACTTTACATCCTTTGTGTCATGTTGGAGGTATTTATTATTTATCATTGTCCATGTAGCTCAAAGAATTCTGGATAATCTCATTGATAAATTTGAGACAGGATCTGTGGCTGATACATGATGATCAAGATACCTGTCTGTACTGTGGAAGTTGCAAAAATTCAACAAGTGTCATCAGGAATTGGACTGGCAAAACTTTTCCTTCCCCAGAAAACTGGAATGTGATATGCAGGACAATAAAGCTATTTCCATATAAGATGCAAACGCTGCAGGAACTGATACCGCTGGTGCAGAGAAGTGTCTAAACATACTATGAGTTTAGCCAGTTTTGAAAAATGATAAAACACGTTTGTTTTTCAACTTTTCACTATTTTCTGTTATAGTTACACATTGATTTTACAAGAAACGTATTTTAAAAATTGGCATAGTTGTTTTGGCATGATATCACATACCTTAATTCCTACATCCAGGTGGAAAAATCTGCAAACTCTGGATATGATCTGATGTATGCACATTTACTTCCATTATCATGTATGTCACAGTTTGGGAGTTACTAGCAACCAAATGCAGAAAGTAACTTTATGCCCACCAAGTTTTTGAAAGGTGTTGGAAAGTTAAATTTGCCAAGTTATTACAAATGTACTTCAGTTTTGGAATAAATAGTGTTTTTATTAACAGGCTTTAGTGTTTTTCTAATTACAGTATTAATCATCTGATTTAATTTCTAGTTTACTATGGTATGTGGTGTAGAAGTTGCACAGTGTCCAGTCCCCTTCAAGCAGCCATTTTGTAAATATATGAAAACAGATTGACCCGGTTAAGTAGAACCATTAAATTGTTTTAGAAATTTGATAAGTTTTTTGAACCTTTGTATTAATCACAAAGCTTCTTACCCCATTTTGTTAAACTAAAACATAACTAGTATAGACATACTTTGGTAAGTAAATTGGATTAATATAGCATTATTGAGGATGAAAAGCTGAGACTGAAGCTAGAAAATGAAAGTAGAAATTTTAAAGAAAGTATATAAAATTCTGTTTACCTGCTTCAACAATTTGCATTTTTCCTAGTATTTAGACAAACTTGGCAGTGGATGGATTGTTTGTTTTTTTTACCTGTTATAAAAGGCAGAATAACAAAAGATTAACTGAAGTTGAGAAGCAGGAAAGACATTTTCATTTTTAAGTGAGAAAAATTGTAATTCAAATGTCACAACATATTTGTGAATATATATCAGATATCCATCACTATATGAAAACTCTGATTTTTATTTAACAGAAACCATTTGGAAATTCAGTAAAGCCTGGTTCATACATGACGGTATTGAGACATCTAGGCAGCTTCCATTAACAGAAACATGCATAACATAAGAATTATTGGTGCTGTTTGCATTGGAACAAATAATGTCACTGTCTTGAACTTATGTGTATGGATTAGAAAGTCAATGGAAACTCCTTTTGCTAAAAAGGTGGACTTTTTTGTGTATTAGAAAAAAGTATCTATCTATCTACTCTATCTATATATATATATATATATATATATATATATTACTTTTTTACTTTGACCCAGCTAATTTGGCAAAAAATTTCAGGCTGATACAACATGATTATTATAAAAAAGAGCTTAATTTCCAATTTAAAATTGTTTCTTATGTACCTTATACTTATAACCCCTGGTATTTAGGTCTCTCCATGCAATTTTTCTCAGAAAATATTAAAAAATTTCAGTAATGTCACAACAGAACTATGTTTCTAGTTGTTGTTTGTACACAAGTATTAACCATCATAGTAAATGTTCTTTGATTCTTTCCTAAGATATTTACAGTATGTTGTGGCTCCATGCTTGAACCACATACTCCAGAAGGGTTTAACTAACAATTTATACATGGGAACCAAAACTGCTAACAGTTTAATTTTGTTAATGTGATTTAGGGATGCATAAAATCCTATTAGTTTTAAGACAAATACTCTAATCTGAATCTTTTTTTTTCTTTCTTACCATTTGTATACTAGAAATATTTGTATGTTGCAGCTTTATTTTAAAATGGAAATTTTTTTAATATTGTTATAACAGCAAGTATTTAAAAAATATAGCTAGATATTTAGCCAGTTTAGGATATGTTCTTATTTTATGGCACAATTATGCATGAGCCAGTAATTAGAGTACTTCTAGGAAATCTGAGAGATATTTTACTAATATCTTTGTGTATTATGCATATAAGATGAGGAAGATAAAACAGTATGTGATAAGAGCAGTGGGTTTAATTCTTTTTGGGTTATGAACTTCTGGTATTATTAACGCATTTTTTGTTTTTTTTCTTATCTAGATTGATTATATCAATAAAGCTAATGAAAGAGAAATTATTGTGAGCCCTATTTAGATAAGATTCCACAAATTTTTATTACACTGATTGTGAATGATTATCAGAATAAAAGCAAGATTAGACACACATGTTTAAGCCATGTATATAACCATAGATTTAGCATTGGATTTTTATTTTGGTAAAATTTTTTCTGAAAAAGGAAGGAAGAAGATAAATAGTGGCTTTAACCAAAAAATGAGCAGACTCAGTTGTACCCTTTTGTTTGTTCATGTATTGCCTGTAAATTATATTTCTTGAATGCTTGAGGGTAAGTTTAATTGCATGCTTTTTTTTGCAAACCTTTTGTGTGTGTGTGTGTGACCTCTGCCTGTTTTTATTTTAAAATAGCTTTTTGATGAACACAGAGTTTAGGTTAGAAAATCAATGGTTGTCAAAACAATGCCAAAGTTGTGAAAGGAACTGTTACATAAATAATCCTAGGCATGCTCCACCAATGAATAAAATGGCTATGGTTCTGCTTGTATTGGGTAGTCCAGGTCATTACCTTGAAGATCGAATTTAATCCTTAACAGGCCAACAGAATCTTTGTAAGTTGTCTAAAAATCAGATGTGTCAAAAAATAAAAAAAACAAGCAAAGAATATGAACGGTACTGTCAACTATACTATAAGAATACCTTTTGGGCATGAGAAATAATTAATTTGCAGATTTTTACATAAATATCATATGTTAGTATTTTAACTACCAACAGAAAATGCTGACCTTTATGTTCGCTGCAGAAGGAAAATGCAAAAGACAAAATTGAGCATTTCTGAATTTAAATTCATCACACATTGATTTAGTTTTGTGATTAAAGAGTTCCCATTTTACTGCATCTCAGTATTTTAACATTAGTAAAATTTACCCCTTTAAGTAAATAAAACCTTGTTTTGTTCTATCTGACTTGAACATATTATTTCCAAAACATTTTGAAAAGCTATAGCATTAAATATCATTGAAGGATAGGTGGTTAGAATAAGGTGATGCTGCCATTCGTGGTTCACTCTTCTCTCTGCTGGGCATAAGCTATACTGTATTAGCCCATTTCTGTTGCGGTTCCTCATGGTAGTTTGGTTTTTAGGTGTTTCTCTGCTGAAATAGATTTTAGCTATCTTCTAGGAAGGCATGAAGTTTGTTCTCGTAACCTAATGAGATGCTATTTGTATGAAAAATGTGCTTTTATTCAGCTAGTTTATTGAGTCCACACAACACAACAACAACAAATATCAAAAGAAAATGAAACAGTTGGAATTAAAAAATCAAATGTTTGCCATATATCTGAACAGGAAAAAAAAATTTTAAACACAAATGTACTATTATAGTAGTGTTTAAAAAGATTGATGTTTGTTTCTAAAAGTTTCACACAAGTGAATACATTATTTCCATTTTGGGATTTAAAAAAACAATAGTTAGGTATACAGTAAACTGAGCTTAAATTTTTGCTGTCCTATGATGAGTGCATCTCACAAAACATGGCCGTTAGTTATTTATATTTTACTTCAACTAAGTTTAAGCACATGAATTTTTCTCTCTCTTTTTTTTTTTTTGTATTTTGCAGTCAACTAACTCTAATTTAAATTTTAGCTAGAATTAGCTTAAAACAATGAACAAAAAAAAAAAGTAAAGATTTTGAAAGAATAATAAACAATTCTAATATGGTGGGCTGGTGGTCCTTAGTTATTCTGTTGTACTCCCTGGCATGGTGGTTTCTTCTCATTCTTCTTCTTCGGCTGACACTGTCAGCTTCCACTAGAAATTACAGTTTCCTGTCTAAAAATCAAGAGTTGTAGTAGGGGTTTCTGTGAGTTGGGTATTTTAATGCACAGGATAGGCAACATGCTCTAGCAGATACCTGTTGTTCTACACGCTCTCTCACCAGAGCTGTGTACCATGTAGAGAAGTTATCTCCATTGTTGAGGCTGGTATAAGATGCAACAACTACCTCCAACTTATACTGTAGGATTTTCAATCAGAAGAGTACTTTGTTTTTATACAACTTATGCAATATTTAGTGCTGTTTTTCCCCTTCAGATTGCAAGTTCAGCATACCCATCTTTACTGTTCTTAATCCCTTAGTGTTTTCTTTTAAAATTTAAAGAGAATGCTTCAGTAACTATCTTTAGACAATAGGATGCCCTGAGTTTGTGTTTTTTTTTTTTTTCTTTTTAAAATTATTTTGTTACTTTGGGAGTAATTCTGTAAACTTTGCACAATCCATTAAAGCTCGCTGTGTCTTCAGTTAGTTTCTTTTTTTTCTTTTGATATAAAAAAAAAGGGAAAAAATTAACACTTTAATTACGATGCCACACATAAAACAAATCTTGGGTTATTTATTATTTAAATAAAAATGTTTTACCCAAAGAGGGCAGCACCTGATAAACGGTTGAAATCCTCCCAGTTCAAGTCTTGAGAAAACAAATTACGATAAAAACAAGCAAGAAGGCTGCAGGGTTATCATTCTCAGGTTGCTAAGACAACATCTTACAGTTGTTTGCCTTGCATTTTACTGCATTTTTAACCCTTTTCTTTCCTTTCAGTTTGCCAGGGTTAGTGTTTTGCCTAGCTGACTGCCAAACTAAAGTGGAATGAATACATTTAATTTGTACACTACTTTGTTTCTTGCCACACAGCAGAAGTTACAGCCATGCAAGGCTGCTTTTTTTCTTTCTTTTCTTTCCTTCCTTCCTTCCTTTCTTTTTACACAATGAATTTGTGTGGGAAATTGTAGTTTTTTTTAAAAAAAAGAAATTCTGATGAGATTTAAATTAAGGAGTATTTGGTGTAGCTTTGCTGACTGATAGCCCCTTCAGTGGAAAGGGAAAAAAAAATCTCATTACAGATTAGCACTTAATTTCTTCCTCTTCAATAGTGTTCCACCTATTTTAAAATCCTGAATGACTGTCAGTTTTCTTTCAGTATACCATTGTTAAATTATAGAAGTTAGTTAAATGAAAATGAAGCTTACACTTGATTTTGGTAAACACTAGCATTTTATGCATTATATTTATTACACAGGAGATTTAAAGAAATGTACATTTTGAAAGTAACTTTGGTGAACTTATAAGAACTAAAATATAAAGAAAAGTAGATTTCAGTACAAGTATTACAATTAGTTAAAAAATAGTTTTTACTAGGCTTTGATTAGTCTTCATTTAGATCTGGAATTTCTATTTAAACCAGGTATTTCTACATTAGAAAGTGAGAAATTGAGGTTTTCTTATGGAGTTCTTCCAGAACTTTGACCTTGAGTTAATTTAGAGAGAAAATTGGAATTACTTAGTTTAACTATTCGATATTTGGCAATGGATTCTATTAAAACATTAAATTCATCAAGTAGCCAAATTTATTTTTGTGGTATAAAACAATAAGGAGCCATTGGTTTTGAATTAATATAATTAAGTCTCAAAATGCTGGTAAAGATACTAAAAAATCTGCAGGCATTAGATATGCTGTTGACTTTTAACAAATAATTTCTAATTCAAGATAAGTCAGCATAAGTGAATGAATGCTCAAAGCCAACAATGAAAACTTACTTGCATGTCACATTCACATCAGACATTATCTCCACAGTATGAGTACAGTGGAAGAATAGACAGATGCAAATCACTTCTTACCCTACACAACATTTTTTTCTGCCTTATGTGGATTTTAGAGCAAGTGAAAGCAGAGCATTCTATTAGCTGCAGGCACAAGTTACAAAAGGAAATAAAAGATACTTTTGTTACTTATGGTAGGTGAAATCTGCAGGTATGCCCACCTGTTCCAGTTGATGTAGATCATAGTGTGCTACATTACACTACATTAAAAGAAAAATTTCACCCTTATTTTTTGTTGTTTACAAAAATCAGTAACATTTAAGTATTGGAATCAATAATTATGTGGCACTTATTAATTTACAGATTGCTTCAAGAATGGTCTTAACAGCATCACATTATTTGGAAAGTTGGAGGAGGTATGCTTATCTCTTTTGAACTTTTGGATTTATAATTTTTTGATCCTAATAAGAGAATTTTAAGCTTTCACACTAAAACTTTGTAGCAACCAGAATTTTTTTTTGTGGTGTCTTTTTCTCGTGTTTTGGGAAAGAAGATGCTACCATACTCTTTTGCATTTTGGAGCATCATCGTTTTCCTGGTGAATCCAGGCTTTCAAAGTTCTCAGACAGTGATCATATATAGGTATGGCACTTTAGTAAAGGAATTTTCAATGAATCATATGCAAATCACAACAAGATACATGGCAGTTTGTCTGTCATGGTATGGTCTGAAGATACTGCAATTTCTCAGTACACCAAAATTCTCTGAGTGAAACTTCTATTTGTTTATGCCAGTTGCCATGTCCAAAGGGGCAGCATCTTTATGGAAAATGACCCAGCTTATATTGCCCAAGCAACACAAGAATGGAAAGTGGGTATTACAACTTTGCCATGACTAGTCATAAAGTCCATAGAGCGCACACATGTATGGGCTTCCACAGGATATTTTCTAAGGGGAGGAGATTACTGCAGGATAAATTACAGGGGGTGGGGGTGGACAAATTGACAAAATAGTATGAAGTGTGGGGATTGTGCCTAGTGATGAAAACATTAACATCAAAAAAATAAAATAATCATTTGCATCAGAGTTCACAATAATGAAACACAAGAAAAAAAACCTTTATTTAACAATTTTATTATAACAAATTGTAAAAATGTCTTTTCTTGTCCAAATTTATCCATTATTTTGTGAATAAGTTTGTGCTTGTTAGGTGTAACTTTTGCCTTATGAAAACTTGTCATGCAATGTCCAGACAAACTACCATCCACTATTGTTGACCTCAGCCATATTTTTACCCTTCTCATTGTGCTAAACAACCTTTATTGCCGTGCAGGTTGTTAGTGGTAATGTTAGAGTGATACAAATTGCTTGATGAATAGAAGGGAATAGAATAAATCAGTGTATTCTAACCACTCAATGAGTATATTTCTCAGTTTGCCAGCACATTACTTTCTCTTTTGGACCACATATCAAACCAGGTGACAGCTTTAGCTTAAAGTTTTTAATTTTGTACTCTTCATTTATTTTTACAATTTTGTTTTTGAATTCATGTCCAATGTGCTGCAGAAAACTGGCTCTCTAGTGATAAAATGATTGAGTCCAAATATGGTATAAACAAGGTTTGATGAAAATATTCCTCCATGATTGAGTCACCAACATCAGATCAAAGGTTTTCCCTTCTGAATTGTCTGGAAACCAGATATTTCAGTATTCAGCTTTGATAACTATTGAACTTTAGTGAAAAGTTTGAATTGTTGTTGTTCTGTTTCTTGTCAATGTTCACAAAACACACTTATAAGCTCCTGAACATGGTCATACACTTTCATGATATCAAGTTCAACATTTTGGAGAGCTTGTGTTACAGATTCTAGCATTGCCAAAATAGCTGGAAATTACAGTTGGACAAAAAATAAATGCCATTGTGCTTGAGGCAGATTTTAATTGGTGTGCATCTTGTTGTGTTTTACCTGAAGCTGTAGTGACCAGTATGCTTAATTGATAAAAAAATATGTTCAAAGTTGTCAGAAAAAATTCTAATAGTATTGTAGGCCAACATGTTTCATTCAGATAGTAGTGGCACATTTGGGAAAAAAACATCTTTTTAGACTCTCAGGGAAAAATTTTCTTATAGCTTTGATTGTATCAGTTGTATTGCATTCTCAGTTATACAATCAAGTCATTCACAACTGGATTGAGTTTAAGAGCAGCACAATGGACAAACAGCTTTTGGATACATAGATTTTATTGTACTTTGCATGCCCTTTTCCTTTCCTGCCATTGTAGAGCATCTGTTGTATTCTTGGTCTGTAGTTTTTTTTAGATTCAAGCCAAACTTTGTTCACCGATTAATGATAGTACTGGCAATGGAAGTAGCATCCAGTCCAAATAATCTTGCCAATCCAATTCCTCTTGAATACTATTTCAGTGGTCATTGTGTTGACAAAATATACACCAGTGACAATTGCTCCTTTCCAGATATGTCAGCACTTTCAGCAGCAACTATTGAAAATCCAGTGGAATTTGTTGCTGCTGATACTATTTATTCCCTGCTAGTTTCTTCACAGAGGCTGATTAGTTAATTTTCTACATGGACAGATGTATATTGAGCATTAGCTGTAGCATCTGATCTGATTCAATAGGAAAATTAAACAGGCTTTGAACATTTCAAGTTTTGCTTTCTTTACCATCTAAAGCGATGTCATGTTTACAGCAAAACAATGGTCAACAGTGTTGGATATAATACTTTACAGTTCTGTTCAATATTTCACTTTAAAGCACTGTCCATTTGAAACACAATGTTCATTTCTGGTTTTTTCCTGATGGTCAAAAATGTTAGTTGTGTTCACCTGTGCATTTCTGTGCCAAGCACTAAGAATGTGAATTCTTGCACTTCAACAAAAGCCTTTATACCTGGTAAAAGTTGCTGTGATGGAGGCTTCCTGTGCACCACAGCAAACTGGTTGTGGAAAAATGGTACAATATTTACAAATTGCTCCTTTTAGGAGAGGGGAATAACAAAAACCATTGCCAATATTAATTTAGCTATAAAGAACGAAAACTTCACGCTTCTTTTGCATTTTTTTAAAAATTGTAATTCCCAAGAGACACGTCACCTTTTACATTGTGTTTAAAACTGTCTGTTAATACTATAGTTGAATTAACATGCAGTCTAATATCAGGGTTATCATCAGAATGATTGGGCTGGTCACATTTAACTGCTGTTGAATCTTGACCAGAGATAATGCAGCTTTGTTTGTAAGTTCTTGCCTTTTTCTCTCTTCTCTGGTGTTTATAATTTCTGCTTTGCTAAACACTTTTTGATATCTGTTTTCAAAAAAATGAGGATTAACAAAATATCTGAAACAAATACAAATGTAAACTGTACTTGACTTGTCTGCATTACTTGGCTATTGGATGGGAATTTCTTGGTCAATTTTTATGGTTTAGTGAGATCTGGAAGTGGCTGCTAGCACTTAGTTTGATTAACCAATTAGAAGTGCTGCTAGAATCACTAAGTAGTCAAAACATAGTTATACTAACCAAATGGTAATCTATTTCTTAATTAACCTATCAGTTTGTTTCTCAAAATTAGGCAGAGAGACATGTGGTTTAGTTATTTACTTTGACATAGGTATGCTTTACCACTGCCTTATATTGTATTTTCTTATATTGCTACTCTCTTCCTGGCCTTGGACAGATGTAGTCAGACTTGTTATCTCTTGTCACATTCACCATGCTGCAGTGAGCATGTTGAACTAGGTGAAAAATAATGGCATCATTACACTATCACCATCAACATTTTTGGAAGGGTATCCCCCCTCTCTTGCCCTCCCTTGCAGATGCCCAAGCATGAGGGCTATCCTCATCTGAATCCTGCAAAAGTGTTCTCATAAATCTACTTCCTAAGTCATCTTGATATTGTATGATTATGCTGCAGCTATTGATATGTTGAAACTGTTGGTAATTTATTACACTGTAACTACTGAAACATTGCTGGTACTCTACTGAAGTTGTGATTCCTTTTGTTTTTGAAAATAGCCTGTAATGTTTAAAATACTGAAATCTTTTTATAAATATCTTAGATGCCTCTTTTTTTCTTCTTCTTCCAGATATTTGTTTATCATATTAAATAATCCACTTTTTGAATAATTTATAGGTTGTCTTTAATTGTTTTAAATTGAAATTTATAGTGTGTAGAAATTATTCTAGATGTTTACCAATACTTTGGTACAAAGTATAAAAAATAGAAAATTTTTTGTGCTTCTGAAGGATTATTGTTCATATAATAAAAATCCAGAGGCTCCTGCCATTATGTATATCCAGAAAAAGAATAGATTATATTAACCTTTTTGAAAATTTCTGATAATCAGGAGGTTAGAGCAGATTTTTACTTTCCAGATGCATTCATGTAAAATGTTCAGGGTTGCCAATCTATTGTATTCTGTAAGGCTTTTTCATCTGGTTGACTTTTCAAATCTAGTACATGAGTATGGTATCAGAAGTTGAAAATGGTCACTAGATACATTTTTATGAAATTGTTTTGGATTTGTTGTTCTAAAAGTAATTTATGAAAATGTTTATTCTCGTTTTGTTTATACAGTAACTTCATCAAAAAGGAAAGTGAAGGGTAAATAAAATTTTGATTTTAGCAAAAACAATAAAGCAAAACTGGCAATTGGCAAAGATGTAATACTAAATCACACAATGATCATACATATTAATTGCTATTTTGAAAAGTCTCTAATTATACACTCTTGTTACAAATGGTAAATCCTATTAACTAACCAGTGTGTAATACTGGGACAGTAAAGAAGAGGAAAGGTTGTTAGCTTTATACTCCATCCAACAATTTTGTGTAACTGCTGCTGCATAGATCTTAGCTTTTTAAATCTTTAGCAAGAGAAGTCATCTGCATGATGTAATTATCTACCTTGCCAAAAAATTCAAACTAAAAAAAATTATAAACAATAAAATATTTTCTACTGCATTTGGCAAGAATCTTTTCACAGCAGCTCAGTGAATAATTAAATATCCTAGATCTTTACACATTCTATCCTCGACATAAAATGATGACATCTGGTTGCATAAAACCATTGTCAGCTTTTCATACTCGGATGAAATGGTCTGATCAATTATAGTCCCAGGTGGTACTGTATTACTCATTCTGAGTGACCATTATGTGATTTTGTGTACAGACTCAAGAGTTTGATTCGGTTAATGTATTTTTACACTGAACACAAATGTTTTACTTATCCATTAATTTTAAAACACTTGTTTGGGACATTTTCTTGAAATTATTTGATTTAAGATCAAAACAAACTCTCTTTTTGTATATAAGCTATTCTAGATAACCTATTCATTTTAGTTTTAAAAAGAGCTCAAATGAAATATAATTAACTTGTTTGAAAATTCATGTATGATTGATTAATTATTAGCATAAATATTAAATGTAATATATTGGAGTTGTATCTACCATCTTTGATAGCCTCCTTATATATCTCAGAGCTAAAAAAGACACAAAAAATACTTTAGGAAGTTATAAGCAGGTAAAATTCCACACATTAACTGCATAGTTGTACTATTTCAATTACAAATATATGACCATGGAGATACAATTAACTACTTCTGAATTACTTAACCTGAAGGTTAAAAGTGGACCACATGGTAATCCATTAAATTTTTCTGCTGCTAAGGTTGAGTGAGGGTCCTTCGTGTTTGCTTCACACGGGAACTGCTCATTTTGGCATATCCGCTTGGATTGGTTTCTCCTCTTCCATTGCTGGCTATGTGGGTTTCCTCAGGGATCTTTCAGATCTAAATGAGGAGCTCTAGTAAGGATTTACCTGCTCTACATACCCCTTTTGGTACAGAATTGGCAATGCTTTTTAATCGATGACTGGAATGATGCTGCTTCATCAGGGTTGCCTACCTTATAAACCTTGGTACTCCATCCAAAACGACACGGCTAAAAGTTTATATTATAATTTTTTTTATGCAAAACTGAACAAAACAACGCTGATTGATAGACATTTCTAGATTAAATGCAGGTTTATTGAATTAATGTTCAAAATTCTGTTGAAGTCAGGACTTATATATCATGGGTATAAAGTTTACACTCATCCTGACTGAATTGTAAAAGGACAATCTGTAGGCGTAGTTATTGGAGATAACAATAAAATAGCGCTGCACCCTGACCATGTCAGTTGTTTTGTTTGCATATTTTTATTTGAATGTCTCTTTTGTAGATATATATATATTTAAGCTGATTTTACGTGTTAGAATGGTTCCTATTACAAGTGACAAACAATAATTATCTGACCAGTAACTTTTAATTTTATTTCTTTTCATCAAAATACACTTTTATATTAGTCTAACAGGAAATTTGCAAGACAGCATATCAGAATTTACTTATTCCTTGACATCGTTAATTTTAAGGCTAGCAAATCTTGTATTTAGACTGCGAGTTGTTTTATTGGTTTCTGCAAACATAATATTTATTTATCTTTGTTCTACAGTAAACTTGACTCAGGAAAATAAAGTTTTTTTAGAGATCACCTGATTAAATTTTGATACAGTAAGAACAATTTTTTTCTTTTTTTCCTTAGAGAGAGAGAGAGAGATATATAATAAGTTCAGTACTTACCAGTGATGTTGAATATTATGGAAACTGAAGAATTGAATTGATTGTACCCTTTGGAATCCATTCACTGGAGATCACACTAGCAGAGATTAGAGGAATCTCCACATATTGACATTGCATCTTTATTTAGCTATAGGCTAAAGAAGAAAAACAACAAAAAAAAACCATAAAAGGGGAATTACTCTGTATTCGAAATTTGTCAGCAAAAGACAAAATCATTTGTTTGAAAGGAAGATCATGAATGTTGATATTTAGAGATTAATAAATTATAAAAACTTGATTCAGAATAGCCTAGGTAGGTAATTTCACTGGCTTTGTGACCAACATGTCTGGGGCTATTTCATTAGTGATGGACTAATGGATTGTTAAGGTTGATGTCCTGAGTTTGATTCCTATGTGGACTGATTTAGTTTGGCATATTTCCCTGGCATGGTTTTCTCAGTTTCCTTCTCTTGCCATCTGTGCAAGCTTCTGGACACTTCATTTTTAGGTGAGAGAAAAAAACAGAGATCTTAGTAGGGAATTTTACTATGTCAACCATTTTGCAGAACTATGTAGGCACAGCAGATGGTCTTAGTAACTCTGTAAGATACGTGTGGTTTCTGCAGGAGAGTGGGATTGGGCGGAGCACAACCAGCATCGTTGCTTCGTTGATGTCTATTGAAACCATGTGTGAAATACCACAGGTTGCTTTGCAGAAATTCCAGGTATAGCCATTGATACCCTCTAGCCAAAATTGTGCAGTTTGAGGTGGATTGTAGGTTTACCAAAATCTTTCTAAGAAAATTACATAGCAATAACTTTGATCCATGAGGGAAGACACTACTGTATGTAATAAACCAAGGATTGTTTTAGTTTGTGTCATCCATTGCAGATGGAATTCTAACCTGTGCCAGTGAAATGTTTATTGAATCAGTCTGGAGAAAGGTGCAGTTTCATTTATACATAATGTTACCAAAACCATTTGGCACATTTCTGTTTTGTTTCTAGCAAGTTTCCTTGAAAAAATTCAAGTCAGTGTTGTCTGTGAATTCCACCAGTTACGTAGTGTACAAGGTCGTGTGTAGTAAAAGAGAATCAATAGTAAGTGTCAGATTGCTTTTTGAGGATTGTTAAAGTAGCAGTAACTATAAACATTGTATAGTAGGATGTGAAAATATTAGACCACAGTTGATAGCTAAAATTGTATTGGTTTCCCCTGGAAAAATTTTCAGATAATTAAATATTGAAGAATTGGTTAAAAATGATACGAGAAAAAAATAACTTGCACATTTTAGAATATGAACTTGATCAACAATTATGATAGATGGAGTTCTTCATACTTCATGAGTAGTTCATTTCTGAAAACATTTTGTTGCTTGATAACCATTTTTATTCACTCTCTCTCTCTCACTTTTTCTGATACGAGTATTCATATTTTCACTCATACTTCAATTTTTATTCAGTCATTCAAATTAAATAATGCATCAACACCCAGTTATTTATTGTGCCCTTATATATATATTTTAATTTGTTGTTAAGGTGGAATGGTAAGCATGCACATATCTTACATATATAATTTTTCTTTCCTATCAGGATTTAAAAAAAAGAAATCATTTTATAGCGATTCAAATACAGAAGAGTGCAAATGAATGCTAAAGGTTGCATTAACATTTTTTCCTTCTGTTTTCAAGAAAACTTTGTTTTTGTATTTTAGGAGACCATTCTCTGGTGGCATATTTGTTGTTGTTTTAATCTGAGGTACCCGATAACAATATCTCCAATACTGCTTTTAGAGAGAGAAGAATTGGCTGTTTGAAACCTGTTGATTGGATGTTTTTATTTGAAAGAATTCTGAAATAGATTTAACAATTTAATGAGGAGATTATCAGTTCATTATTAGTTTGCTAGTAATCATAACTATTGTTATTGTTGTTGTTTCTTTTTACTTGGTATTTGAATTATTCAAGATGGCAAAATTTAATAAGATGATCATCTTGATGTCAGCAGATCTCTCCTCTAAAGCATAATTATAAAATGATATAGGTAAAGTTCTCTTCCATGCGAGTCCAGTTCAGATTTGAAAAGGAGTGTCTGCATTGTTATGGAAATCCTGATTTTTCAGATGTGGAAGGAAACCGGAAAGTTCAGGAAACTCATGTATCCAGATGGGGAAGAAGAGCAAGGAGTTGTGCTCAACAGGTATGCTAAATTGAGCCAGTACCTAATTGAGCATTCAACCTTATAGGTCTAGTAGGCTAACCACTGGACTACCAAGCCACTAGTCAATGAGATACTACATATTAAATTTTGCTTAATTTAGAAATTAAGTTGTTCTTTTTCCCCCCATTTACATAATCCTCTTAATTGATTAACATTCACATTATAAGTAAATTATTTATTATTCTGCAATGATTATTTTTGATATTCTGGAAGACAAATCCCTCGTGCTTTTACAGAGCTTGTCAACTAACAAAAGGCAAAGGTTTCCCACAGTGTCTACTACTGTCTCCCCACCTTCAGCACTTCTCCAGTCTCTGTAATCTGATTACAATAAGAGCTTGTAATTATGAGATGTGTGATATTGACCAGCCAATGTTCATTTCCTCACTTTAGAAGCCCAGCAAAGTGCAGGTTTTTGACCGGCTTCCATTGTCATTCACCACTGGCCAGTCTCCTTTAAATGTCTGTCCAGATGAGCTTAATCAACATACATCATATTAACTACTCTTACATGAAAGCATAACGCTGGGAAATTAATTTTGCCAGTCTGATGTAGTGTGTACTTGTGTGCAGTGCTTGAGAAAAATTGGAAGTGAATCTGTTGTCTCTAAAAAGCTACATATATAAGCCTTAGGAGAGCTTAAATTTCACTCTATAGTTTATTAAATGTAATTAATGTGGTTCTGATTTAGTTCCTTGAGATATACTTTAAAAACAAACCAAGATTTAGTAGACTTTATTTACTGATATTAGCATAGTTTTTATATGAGTTAGGCTTCAAAATCTTGATTACATAAAGCTATTTGCAAAATATAATTATAAGAGAAAGAATGTTCTAAATAATGCTGCCTTGTAGCTGAAATGGTATATTTCCAACATTGGAAGGTGGCTTTCTGTAGGTGAAGATTATTTGTTTTATCAGATGCACTGTTGAGTTAGTAATTCTAGAAGTTAAGAAGATGCTCTGCCATTTACACTTATCTGATTTCTGGAATTTGATGTGTTTACTTAATGACATTCATTTTGTTGTTTGAAAAAACTTATTTAGTTTTTATCTAAACTGAGCATAAAGTATTGTAATGGGCTTCCATAAGCTTTTGATGAATTTTAATTTCCAAAAAAAATTGAATTAGTGCAGTGGTTTCCAAATTTTCTCTCAGTGTGACCCCATTAACACAGTGACAAATTTTTGCAGTCCCTACTTCCAGCATCATTAGTGTAGGCTGCAGGCAAGCTCCCTGCTACGGGTATCTGGGGTAATGCTCCCTGGATTATTTTTAAAATTAAGAGAAAAAAATTGAAATAATGCAATTTCTGCATTCTGGGCCACAGAATAACTACATTTTGAACTGTTGGTGGGCAATATTTCACAGAAAATAGAATATATACAGGTCCAATACCAGTCTAAAGATTAAATTTCATATGAAAAAATAATCATGATACTGGCTGCCTTTGCAACCCCTAGTTTGGGAACTGCTACATTAATATTAATAGCCATATTGCAAGAAGTTTCTTTTGCAATATCCAAGGAATTCACTAACAAATAATAAAAAAAAAAAAAGTAATTTGTTACACTTTTTATGTCTGTCGGAATGTGTTAAAACTGTTTTTTTTTTTTTTTTCAATTATTATTTTAAAACAATGGCATCGGAATAAAAAGTCATGTGCACATATACACACATGCGCACACCGAAAAGTATGTGACACGAATTAGATTGGGTTTTCATTGTTTCTCATAGGTCAGATACTAGTCAACAGGTCACTAGAATTGGTTATTTGCCTGTGCCTTTCTTTCTAGTTTACTTTGTGGAAAAGAGAAAACAGCCTATGCTAAGTTCATTCATGAAAAATCTTGATAGCTTTTGAACTGATGCTGTGCTGGAGAGGGCAAAGGCTTTGATACTCTTGAACTCCACACAGGGCGTAGACCGCAGTCAGATGAGTGATTCCTGTTCACAGTTCTAGAAATGGGGTTTGACAGCCGGTTCTGCGAGGTGTGCTGGTGACTTTTAATTTTGATAAACATTTCTAATAAAAATGAAGTTCAGGTTTTGTGAGGTATAAAGCTCAGCAGTAAAAGAGGGGAAAGAATATGCAAGATGAGTGCTTTTAGTTCATGGCTGTCATTTTGAAAAAAAATTCTGGCTAATTTACAGTTTGCCTTTCAAGATTTGGTAACAACTTTGAGAAATGAAAGCAGTGGACAAAAAATTATTTCAAAATGATAATTTACCAGTTGAAAATAGTTTACTTTGGTTGCACAAACAGGTAGGTAGATGGATGGTCTTTTCTTGATGCATCATGTATAAAAAAAAAACATAAATCTGTTACCGTTTTATAGTTTTAATTTGGTTAGGGTGTAATTAAGAATTTTCAATCAAAATTCATCATCTCTAAACAGTTTCAGTTTGTCTGAATGTCATGGCCACTGTGTTGTTAACCATGTCTAATTTTCTTTCTTGCCACAACCCTGACAACCTAGAGTACTCTGAACATTTGACAGCTGATGGTGGGATTCTGGTTTTTTCTTTGCTTTGCCTTAGGTAAATTCTCTACCCCAGCTTCTGCCATTTCTGAAGCATTTGGTTTTGTATTGGAGGATAACAGCAAAGCAACAAATTATAATTTACAAGAAGGCCTATGTAGGAGCTAGAACAAAGTAACCGTGCTTGCTTTCTAATCTCCTTTGTAGCTGATTTTGATGTCTGCCATTTTGAAGATGCAAACACACCGTAAATTAATAGCCATCAATCTGATTAAATTCCACTGGTGGCTCTTCTGATATTAGCTTCCACTTTATTATTTAGTCAACAGATTTATCTTGCAGTAAGTGAACCTCAAATTTCTTTCTGATTGAATAAAATGTGGCAACATTTCAGGTTTGTTCTTTTTTTAAAAATCTAATGATGAAATAAATTCTCATGGGGTTCATAATGTTAATTTTTTTTTCCAAGATGTTATTTCTGTCCTTTACAAACTTAAATGAAGACCAACTAATTGATTAGAAATTAAAGATATTTGTATTGTTGTTTTTTTTACTAATGGAGGTCTATTTAAATATTCTAAGTATTTTTATACTGCTTTATTATGATATTTTTTTTTATTTAGCAGAGACTTTGAAATGAACATTGTTAATTTTTTCAATCTAATGAGTGATTTTTTTCCAAATGTGTAGAAGCATCTGATAAAATTGCAGTGCTAGATTTAACAGTAAAACCATTTGGTGCATCAGAGATCTGTTAAGAAGAGAGAATTTTTTGCTTAACCCATAAACTGTATGGCTTCAGATTCTGGATATAAATTCTTTGAATAGTTCTGGCCAGTTCCTCTATTGACCTGAAGTTACATAATTGTTGAATCTCTGCATAACTGATAAAACCATCTTTGAACAGATCATCTGCTATTCCTTTGTTATTATTTAAACTTTTTCCCCTCTCACTATGATACAAAATATGCATATTAACACGCTTTGGTGCCTCAGTGTAGTTTGTGTATTGTGGCACTGTTTTGGTCACCTTGCATTCCTTTTGTTTTAGATTTTTTTTGGCTGATGTAATTAGATGTAGATGGACACTGCTGCAAATGAAATATTTCAGGTTTGTTTCTCTGTTTTCTTTATTGTGCTCCCCATGTTTATGATTACCTTTATTTTGTTTTCGCTTAAGTTTAAGATTTTCTTGGCATTGTTCATAAAACTGAAAATTTGAAAAATGAGAAATTGTATTTTCAAATTTGAAGAAAAACTAGGTTATAATGGACAAATATACATTTTTTAAAAAAATTATATTTTAGAAAGAATGAAGCAACCATTCTTTGCAGACTTTGGTAATAAGTTCTTTCCTTCCTGTTCCGGTCTGACTAGTAAATATTAGTTGACTTGATTTTCTGAACTTCTATTTTGAGCACTGCAATTTACCAATCTTTTTAAGCCTAATCTTGCTATGTAACCTGAATAGTAGTAATCAGTGATGGATTATGAGTGTAGAGGCTGCCAAAAGGAAGTGAATGAAATAATGGTTATGCTGAAAGATTATTCAAGTTCCACAAGTAGATAAACCCATCTGGTAGATTGTTTGTTGGTAAAGAAATTTAAAAAAAAAATTTTTTTTGTTGTTATATACCTGGTTTCTGCAATGGAAACACTTTATTTACATTTTCCCCATTATGTCATGAGGACCATTTTTGGATCAAAATTTACAAATCTTTAATTAAGCTTTGACATATACCATGTTTTATAAATGTTTACACTTGTGGTATGCCTGCCTCCTAGACTGGTAAGCATCTAGTCGGATATTTTTCTACTTTATTCAGTTGTCTAGCTTATTATTACTTTATTTTACACAGTTGAAAGTTTGCAATTTATATTTTTTGCCATAGTGCCAATTAGAACTTAAATTTATAGAAAATGGATAAATAACAGCATCCTTATAGGTTATAATGACATCCTTTTCTCTAAGAGATGAGATCTTTCAAATGACTTTTTAATATTTTGAGACCAAGTGAATTGCATTCTACCTCATTTCTCTTCAGAAATGTTTTCTTTTAATCTTTAGTGAAGGTTTGATTTTTTTTCTTATTGAAAAAATATTTCATGAGCAGCTAAAATACAAATCTGTTAACATCCATATCATTACTGTACTCGCAAATAAAGTTTACTGATAAATAAAGTTGGTGTCTTATTTTGGAAATGTGAGTTCATTATCAGTTAAGACTTGTATAGTACAAAATAATTTAAAAAAAATTAAAACCAGTATTTTTAACTCACTAGTAAAAAAAAAAACAAGCAAAAATGCATGGGTTTGACCTTTTGCGAAGCAGAAACAACATATTTTACAGTATTTCCTTTTTCTTTGCTAAATTTAGCATTTTTCACAACATTTGCATACAGTATAGTAGATGTTTGGGGGGGTTACAATAAACTATTGTTTATTAATTTGCAGACATCACTTATATTGACTTAAAAAAAAACAAACTTTTATTATTTGCAAGATAAAGTAATTGATAATGTTTAAGAATTTAGTCAGATAATCCTTTACAAAATTTCTACTAAAATTGCCATGTTTAAGTTATTGTTCTAAGCCAGAAAGCAGAAACCAAACTTAAAATCAATGGGCATATTCAAATGACAATTGACTGAAACAGCATCACTGTAATAGTATCTGGCTGGGTTTTGTGTGTATGTTCCAAATATCAATGTCAACTATGGTTGAATTAGCATGTGTGTGTGTGTTCAGGGTTGGCTTTTTATTTTATGAATTTTTAAGTCAAAATGCTGCCAGGAGCGAGAGAAGAGAGACTATCTCATTTTGAATTAGCTGGTGTAGTAGCTTGTGTTGGTGGTGGATGCTGCAAGTTATGTAAATTTGAAAATAATGATTGCTACCATTCAAAGGAATTGCAAAGCCTTTGTTTCTAGAAACAAAAATATGAATGAATACTGCGAGTTGTGCTGCTGCTGTTTTATAACCACTTAAGTTCACTTCGTTTTTATGAGCATTTAGTAGAGTTGCAAAGATCTAGCTTCTGTTTTCGATTCTCTGTTCTGCTAAAAGAGAAGGAATCATCATTTTAAACCTCCAGTATTTGTGAATGTATCTTTGTATTTGTATTTTCGTTCTATCATTTTAATGTTAAACATCGAAATCATAAGCAAAAATGTTTTTTAAAAAAGCAGCAAAACAAATAGCTGGAGTTATAAAAAGTTGACATCATCAAGATGAATATATTCAGATAGTGTAATCCTATTTTGATTTTTTTTAAATAAAACCACCTGTTTCAGGTGATACGCATTATGGAAATTTTTGAAATTTAGTGCCAGGTTGGTTCACTAACAGCAGACAAGTTGTAAATTTGTTCTTTTTTACAAATTGTTTTAATGTGTTATCGTATAATAATCTGTTAGAAATCTTAAGATTTTATCAGTACTGCAAATTCTTTATTAGCCATTGTTGAACATTAACTTTATACTGGTGTTGAAGTCAGTTAACTGGCTTGGATCATTTCAACTTCTGAAGACAGCAAGCTAGAAAGAAGAATCTTAGGATGAATTTATATACATTTAGATCTAAATAAAAATAAGTAATTGTTGCTATCATTATTTATTTATTTTTTAACTCTCTGTGTACCACGTCAGATTTGGCTCAAACTGTGCTAAATAATATTGAGGGGTAGTGGAGCGCAGATGCACTCCCAGTGGCATACAGAGGATAAAATAACATCAGCTGTACCATATGACCTACACTATGAATTTATATGTGCTGCTTTGCATTAACATTCTATACGAGTTCATAAAAATCTGATGATTATAGAAAGTGCCATATGCAAATTTATTTCATTGATATTAGGTATAGGAAACTATGGTTAGTTGGATAATCCTGACTAAATGGTTTTATTATGCACATCAATAATTTGTAAAGACATATACACTCAATGTCTGTTTTGGACTTTTGGTTGTTTAGATGAGCTAAAATTCCAATTAATCATTAGCTGATGGGATGGTTCAGGGTTACTGCTATCCACATGATTGGGTTATGTGTTAGATAGCATAACATTTGACAGTAGACAGCATCATGGTGTGGGTTTATGTGAAAACCAATTTTTATAGTTTGTTTGTGGTTCTGAACCAGAATTTCATAGCCCATTTTTATGTGACAGTATTCTGTGTCAGATTCTTTTTTCACTTCTATAGCTGTAACTGCACCAAATGGTTCAACAGAACAATGCTATTCTCCATATGGAAAGGCTGATATAATTTTAAATATCTGGATCTCAATCATATTAAGCATTTTTGGCATAAGCTAGGGTTGCCATTGCCAGTATGAAAATCACACCGGAGCTTTCCAGTAGGACCAGAACGCATATTCTGTAGCCAGAATCCAATGCACATGCCAGACCATAAAGTAAACTTTATGCATGTGTTGTTGTGGCAAGAGGTGACCCCCACCAAATACTGGCTGGCTTGAACTTTGTGATGACATGCCTCTCAGTGGCACGAATGTCAAACAATGCGCAGTGTTGGCATTGGTGTTGCTAATAATGCTTATTATATTCAGACCAACTTAACTTACTGTGTTTTAAAAATTTTTGAGAATATGGGATTTTTCTGACAAATTAAGTTCACATCAACATTTTAGTATGTATTTTGAGTAACTTATAGGGAAATGGCACCTTTATGGCTTTTAACCATTGTTTCTGTTGCATGAATTGTGTATAAATAGTCAAATAAATTCCTTTGTTTTGTTTTTTAATAACTTTCTTCATGCATGATAATATTTTTATTAAGTAAATGAAAATGGATTTAAAAGCGGATTAAGCATGCTTTCTTGTTTAAATATTCTAAGTTGATTTAAACGAAGGCTTACCATAGCTAGTTATTTTAAATCTAAGGGTTCCTCTTTGGTCAGTATACACTAATTATTTTGATTGTCAGCAATGCTGTGCTGTATAATTTCAGCACTGATGTATTTCACAATGGTTTACAGGACATTTGTCATGAACTTTGAACTTTTTCATTTGCAGTCTCATGATTATGGCATAGATAAGTCACATGACCTCCATCTGATGTTAAAATCTTGAATACACTATTAATTCTAGTTAAAATCAAACTTGCCATCCTATTAGGACTGGAAATTGTTGTTGTTGTTTTTAAACTCTATGGTGTTTGATGTCTCTATACTCATCAGTCATTGCTGTACTCTTTTATTAGATATTATGTTTTTTTTTTGTTTTTTGTGGAATTTAAAGTTTGTTATTTTATTTTTTTCCCCATGTTTTAAACCTTTTAAGCAAATTCTTTATCTTGTTTACATAGTGCCATAATCCATATAAACAAATTAGGGACAAGCCGCTCTTGAGCTTGTAACCTGATGTTACTAAGTTTTGATGTAGTTTTTGACCAGGGGTTTAACTCACTTAAACCCACTTATGCAACAAGTCCTACAGAGTTGAGACCAGCTTAATTAAGTTCAGTTGTACAATACAAAAACATGACTCCAGTATGACTAAATTCTGGAGATGTTGATGGAAAACTAGGCCTATTAATTAGTAATGAAGCAGTAGTAGAGAAAAACCTGACCTAACCCTCTACTTTCTGTAATTAACTCATCACCATTAGCTTTTCGATTTTGTCTTAAAATTTACTAACTTGTATTGGCAAGGAAATAAAGTAATGAATTTATTTAGTATAATCATAAATAGATAACAAAAGAATATTGGTGATACTTCAGCATTGACATTTTTTTCATGCTTAATTATTTATATTTTTTTCTCTAATTATATTATGGATATTTTATACTTAAATTTTTTTCCAATAAGTTTTACAATTTTTGATTACATCACCAGTAATTTATAAAAGTAGCATTACAATGATAAATGGCTTTTTTTCCCCTCAGCTATTGAATGAAATATGTAGAATTTCAGCTCTAGAAGATTTATAAGGGCAGTGAACCAGAGATCAAAATCTAATGCATTCACGTGTATACCATTCAGTTCTTTGACTACCTGCATTTTTAAAATCATGTAAATAAAATTTCATATGCAATATATTTACTAAACATTTTTATGTAAATAATATTCAGCAATTTTAAAACTTTAAGATATATATATATATATATGTTCTTTTTCTACTGTAATACTTGCATGCTCATAAAATATCTATGTTAGTATGGTGCTAGGGTTTGGCCTAGAATAAACGTTTTAGCAGTACAAATTGCAAGCAGATGCACTTGTCCATTCTGCCAGTGCTAATGAGTTTGCAAAAGACACTGATTCTTGAGTTGGTTGAATTATTGATTCTCTGATTTCTGCTGTAATATAACAGGCTATTAAAAAAGCTTAAAATTAATAAACATGGTACCTGTAGCAGTTTCACGAATTCATTAAAGTGGCATGTATTTGATTCTTGTTTGTGTGAATTTTTAATACTTGTATCAGACTCATATTATATTTCTGTTGCCAGCTTCTAGATGGGAGCTGCAGCATCAGTATAGGAGAGAGGGGAAAGATGAAAAATCTTTAAAACACATCCTTTTATTTAACTTAAGAAAATACTGGTCTTTTACATATCTGTGCTATAATTAGGTAGCATCTGCTAATGCAAAAGAGTCTAACATTAGCATATTTCCTTTTACATTTTTCTCATGAGACAAAACAAATTTTCATGTTTTATTAACCCTTTAATTGCCAAACAATTTTTAATGAGATTTATTTGAGAAGGTGAAATGAAATTCTGTGAAGCATTACACCTTTTTGTTGAGGTTTATTGATGAAAATTCTTTTTTTTTTAGATCTACAAAGTATGAATTTTAATAAGATGCACACTTAAAGAAAAGATATACAAAAAAAATTATTTTATTAACCTATACCAAAGTTTTACTTTGTTTGTACCCTCCTCATTTTCATGTCATGTCATTGTAGAAGAGCTTTCCTGTTATTATATAGTATCAGGCTGTTTTAGTTCATATTCTGCTGTCAATAATTATATTGATAAATAATATTTTATAAACAAAAAGACTTGTTTGTTAGAAATTCTGTTGAAATCACATCACTGTTACATGTCATCTTTTTTTTTTCTGGAAGATTTTTGTTTTGTTTCATTTATCGAATGGTAAATCACATTGGCACTTTCATCTTAGAAAAATTTAAAACAGAAATTGATTGGTTTCTGTTTGGTCACTGCTGTCGGATGCTCATTTTAATAGAGAACTTTGTTTGTTTATCTAATTTGTTTCTTTATACATTTTTAAAATCTGCAAATAATCGCAGATGAATGTGTGGATATTTCTGATTTAGTGAAGGTGAAACAGGGAAAATGAAGTTGGTGACTTTCTGATGATTTGTGATGTTCCAGAATTCAGATTTTAAGTTTTATTCATCATTTTGTTTTATCCAGGATGTTTGTTTACTTTCAGTTTATGACCTTCATCAGATCCCTTGCATGTAACTTGAAACAGAAACTATCTTCTATTTTTCCCTAACCATAATCTGCTCTCCTCTTGCTGTTCTTATTTACTGCAGGAGGAGAAACTCAGCAAATTTCTACTGGAACTCACATTTATTTTCAATCTGATCAATTTCTTCTCTGATTTTTGAAAAAAGAAATGCATCCTTTGTTGACGTAACAGTTATGTAATTTAGCAGAGAGACTTACAATATTTTGGCAATTGTCTATCTAGATTATTTGTTTGCTTTATTTAATATTTGTGCACCTTTTGACTGCTGATATTCTTTTCAAAAGGATACCCATTTCTGGCACAAGCATCAACAATTTTTTTCTATTTGTGCCATCATTGACATACCTTTCCAGTCCCTAGTCCAATAATAATTCTCACCTGAACAATCATGGCAGTTTTTACCACAAAAACAGTGTAAAGGAGTGGACTTGTGATATATGCATTGAATTTTATCATCAGCCATTAGGAAACAACATTTTTTCTTCTCAACACACAAAATTTAAAGTTCCTGCTAGGCGACATTCTTGCTTTTTAAATTTTTTTTTTTCTGGCTTAAATTATTTAATGACAAAAATGATCGGTCTATACTTGCCCTTCACTTCTCACAGATGCATCTAGTTTATACTTGCTGAATCTTACAAGAGGCATGCCACCTTAACATTTCTGGCCGCTGTAGTGCCTCTGAGAAAGTAGATGGGATCTTCAATTTTCAAGATCAGTCTTCCATAGCCTATACATTACTGTGAATTTTCATTAAAAGTGACTCATCATTGTATGCCTGTTTTAGCAGCATTCATGTGATTAGCTTCACCGAAGGTTTGCTTGTGCAGAAACAGATTTTTAAAATGATTTTATGATATCTATCCTGAAAAAAGAAAGCTTTTTCAAAAGAAAGGCTGATAAAAATATGCAGTGTCAGTCTTATAAAAACTATTGTGTTCATGTACTCTCTTTTCACTGGGTGGATTTTTGAAAAAAAAATGCAATACACACAGGGATGGTGGGAGAGAGATATTCAGGTGTAATGTTTGCTTTTACAATACTAAAGATTTAAAAAAAACTAATTAAATTCCTGTCATTTACTGCATTTCCTCAAAAGCCCAGGGTCTTTAGTATAAAACACATTTGAGTTCTTATATATAAAACAATTAACAAACAGAAGCATATTCTATTAATATATTTTTACTCATTTTTCTTATAAGATCTTCCTTTTACAGAATAGCAAAATGTCTCAAATTTTAACATTCTGTTCCTCTGTTTTTAAAATTATAGAAATTTTTCTAAAGATGTGGCAAGATCATAGACATGAACCACATGGATTTTACTGTGAGTAACATGGAATTGGGGTTATTTTCTAACTCTCCTGGTGAAGAGCTAAATTCTGTAGATGACAAACAAAACACTTTCTTCTTATGAAAATGGAATAAATTTAAGAAAACATAAGGACAGGATATTGCAGTGGTTCATAATTATACACTTGCTGATTTCTGCAATTAGAGAAACTTAGATCCTTGTTAAAAACTATGCAATGTCAAAAAAAAAGGAGGGGAGAAAGCTAAAGAATTTAAGCTTTTTTGTTTTTTATCTAATGCATTGTAAAACATAGTTATGGAATAAATGACTAGTCAGAGTTCATTCAACATAAAATTTTTCAAAAGCTAAATAGTTGTTAAAGACTGCAGTGGTTTGGAGTTAAAAAGAAAATACTAAAACTTAAATGAATAAGCAACTTTTAAAAAAAATATTACATCAAAATCATCTTGGCCTTCTTTCGTCTGAGGTCTGTAACTGACATAACAGTAATGTGTTTCATACAGTTATTATGCTAGTAAATCTCAGATGTGAACTGATGCTTCAGCTTAGATGCGGCACACTGCTTATGTAAATAAGCTCTGCACAGTAAATGTTGATAGTCTGATTTATTTAGAATTCTGCAGGTTCTCTCGAGGTGGTTCAGCATCACTGTGGCAGGCAACAAGCTGTTCACAGTCCACTTAATCAGTCTTGAAGTGAAAATATCCAGATATTACAAGATTTTTATTGGCCAATCTACTTATAGTTTTTAGATCATCAGAGATCTAGACCCTGACTGGATGTACTTATGTGTTAAAACAACAACAACAAACTGGAATCTCTGTAGAGGGGCACGAGCTTACCTGCAAATTTGATAATTTCCCCCACTGGAAACCCAACTAACTAATAATACACTTACTCGCCATTAAATAAAACCAGAAATGAAAATTGATGCGTCAGTGACATTGAGCATGATTTAAATTTCTATAATCTAAGAATATATCTTTGTATTCATTCTTTTGTGTCATTTAAAGATTAAACATCAAAGTCGTAAGCAGAAATGTTTAAAAAAGAAAGCAAGGACAAACAGCTTACGGAAGTTATTTTAAAAAGTTATTTAAAAAAGTTATAATACCATCAAGAAGAATATATTAAAATAGTGGTATATTTGATTCTTTGGATACCTTTCGAATCTTGAAAATTCAGTGCACACTGAGGTATGTTAATAAACAGGAATTTCATCCATAACTTAAAAATATATATATATATATATATATGTAATTACTTTCCTGTTGCTAAATTTAAAGGAAAGTTTGATATTTTTCATAGATTTATGATCAGTACCAAACTTTCATGTCAAAAAGGTGATGAAAAAAACCAAACTTGATATATATAATAGTTGTACAAGATGGTTTACTGTGTAATATTTGTATGGGTTTGGATGTTCTACTTGTTTTACTTTATTTCAACAGAACTCAAACTCTAGATTGCAGATTCTAAAGTTTGATATGAGTGTATCTAATTAATACTTATATATTTTTGATAATTTGTAATTAGTCATTTTAGTGATGAAGCAGAATCATTAATACCAGCAGTGTATCTTAAAACTGTATGGACCTTAGTGTACCTTTTATACATTGGTTTTGTGAGCTTAATCAAATTTAATAAAAAAATAATAAAATAATTTTAAAAAAAGCCAGAGTAGTATCAGTGCTAAAAAAATGATTCTATTAATAACCTATAGCTTCTGTTCAATTAAAAGATCCACAATTTTTTGGTATGTGATACATTAATTAATCTGTAGCATGGTTCTTTTTCAGATTTGTACATTGTTTATAGAGTGCTAATTTGAGATTTTCATTATGCTTAGCTGTAAGGTTAAAAAGAAAACAAATAGTTGGCACTATACCGCTTGAGTTTCATCTTGGGTCTGACTTTCTTTGAGTTTCATCTTGGGTCTGACTTTCTTTGAGTTTAGATCATTATCCTTGCTCATTGTCCAATCAGCTGAATGTCCCCTGGAAGCTCAGACTTGTAGATGATTGACCTTGAATACAAAAGCATTGCTTTGCAAAGGTCCTCTGCTGGTTAGATGCATCTCTGGGGAGGTGAAGAGCATTGCGCAGCTTTTCTATCAGAATCATTGCAAACTTATTTTCATTTAATTATCCAGTTTCCGCTTTATTAAAAATCCCCCCCCAAGAGACTTGCTGTAGAATCAAGCATTGATTAAATCTATTGAAAAATAACAGGAACAGTAACAAGTCCTGCTCAGTAGATTTTAAATAATAATTGAATTCATCACCAAGTTAACAGCTTACTCTGACTTTATGGAGTTAATATAATAATCTCTGTCTCTTATTTCTGGAGTTAGAGATAGATGCACTATAATATTGGGACCTTGTGGGAAATGATTTTTCTCTATTTTTTAGCCTGTAGCTATTGTATGAGCATCACTTAAATAGTATAATCTACAAGATTTCAGGTCTCTTCCTTTATATTAGAATCTATATAATTTCCAAAGAGATGTATCCTTTCTCCTTGCAAGTGAAATTAAACCAAAATTGGATCGTTTTATTTTTGTCAGTCTTTATTGCATTACCTTTAGGCTAAAGGGGTTTCTGCCAGAAAGAGCTCTTTCATTGTGCGGACTTTGATAAAGGAAAAATTCCATGCAAATGAAATGCTTCTTCATAACTCATTAAAGATCCTTTTCTTCTTGTTGGAAATTGATGGATGAATCTATTACAGTATACAGTTTACTGGATTTTCTCATGTTACAATTTAAAGTTTTTAGTTGTGTATGTGTGTTAAGTTACAGTGTCTCTAAAGTTGGAAGTTTCAGCAGATTCTGTTGTTTTGGTAGCTGAAAAGGAAGTTGGTACTCATTCTATATATAAACTAAGTTCTTGGTAGTATATGTTTTTCTATTTAAAAAAAGATTTGACATGAAAAGTAATAAATTATAAACAAAAGAAAGTAGCAAAATTTACTATAAAAACAAGAATAATAATAATGGCTTTATTTGTTGCTAGCAGTGACTTATTTATTGAGAAAAGAACTAATATACAGTCTTTTGCATTGAAAGAATGTGTTTTATAAAAGGCCATTTTGTTTTAATTGAAAAGGTCTAATCTTCCAAAAGGAATTCTGCTGTCTAGCACATCATCACAACACACCTTTGCTTCTGTGTAAGTCAAGATACTGTCTGTCCATAGCTTGAAAAACAAGAAGAAAAGTTCAGAATATTAAAAATAACTTTATTTATATTTTTTGATTTTTCTGAAATGTGTAGTAATTGTTTAGTACAAAATTTATTGTAAACTGAAAGTCCCAATACAATTTAAAAGCAATGAAAAAACTAATTAATCTACCATCTGATTGCTTCTAGTAGTGTTGAGCTAACAATGTTTATCCTGGTGATCAAGCATGGCTCTTATATACTTGTATGTGGTAATAAACCTTATCAGAATGCTGGTGGAACATTGTCATTTTTGGATTTTTTGTTATTGTCAGATGGATTTGGCCATTGGATAATCATTGCCTCTCAATCTTTTAGTTGTCCAGAGATAGATAGATAGAAATAAACAACAAAAAGGAGGAATAAAGGTAATCTGTTGTTCAAAATGGTTTAAATATGCAGACAAGAATGGCTGACAACATCATGTTGTGTTGATTAACTATTCTCAGCTAGTGTTGTTGTTGTTTTCATTTGTCTAATTCTTGATCTTATTGTTGATACTGAAAAATGTTAGTCTTGAATTATTGTTCAGAAGTTTGAACAAAATTTTTTTTTGTCTTTGTTATATTAAATATTTGTTTACTTTGCAAGTGAGAGAAATAAAGATGCAACTTGATCATTCAGAGTATGAATATATTTAAGTTTGTGTTTCTTTTAGTTTTTCTAAACACAAAAACAATAACAGTTTTTTTTTTGTTTTTTAAAGAAGCATTTTTTTGGTTGAAATTCTTAAAAGATTGATATGAAAATTTTGATAGCTTCATTGTCTATTTTAGCTGCACTCAACAGATGCTTATCATCATTTCATGTCTGTAAGGCTGTTGTGTATATATGCTCCAATCTTGACTCAATGTGCAGGTCTAAAGACATATTTCACAATTTCATCTGTTTTTGACAATTCCTTGTTCAGTTAAGCTTATCTTCCACTGAAGAATCTGCATGGCATTGTGTGATCTTTCTTTAAGAACAAAGGTGGCAGTAAGGAGCGGCTATTTTAAGGCTTGAATGTATGTCCTAATCAGTCTAATGGGTGTCTCATTGAATCATTCAAAGAAGTTTTCTTAAAATTTTTATTAAAAAGGTTCTGAATCAACAATTGACTCTTATTTTATTATTTTTTTGTGTGTGAAGAAGGCTGTAGCTGATTAGCTTTTAACTTGGTGCTATTACTATTTATTAGATGGGTGCTGGTAAAGCCATTCATGATTTAAAGCTGCAGTAAACAAAAGAAAAGTTTAAGCATATATATCTGCTAGTAAAAAGCATTTAAAATAGAAAGGAAAGGTAACATGGACTGGTCTTATTCCATTCAGTCTTCTTGATTGTGCATTAGATTTTTTTACTTGGATTTTATTTTCTTTTTTTTTTGGGGGGGACCATTTTTAAGAAGATAATTCTGTCATGACTTTTCCAGCAGTTTAAAGATTAACCCAAAAAAATGTTGCTGCTAAATTCAGAGGACAAACAAAATTGGTTGGGTTTGATAATAAACAATGGACGTGTTTGCTGTTTTAAAAACTGGCTATATTATTTTTGTATGTTAGAAGCCAAAAAAGAAATTAATTTAGCTGGAAATAATTGGATGAAACTAGTTGAAGTGCTGGTATTTTGTGAACCTTGAACAAGGAAGTTTTTCAAAATGGGACAAAATAAGAATACAAGAGTGCTGGTTCATAAGTTCAGAACATGGCTGCTCTTTACAATATTTTTCTTCTGGTTATCACAGCCTCAGTGATGAAAGTTACTACTGGGCTGTTGTCAGTGGAATTTGTGAGCAGGAAAATGCTGCCTTGTGCGAACTTGTTTCTATGTGTGATCGCAAATCATCCCGCTCACTCGCTTGTGCTTGCACGCGTGCGCAGACACAGATGGACGGATGGATGGACACAGAGAGAGCTTTATTGAATGAACCCACAAGAATAAAAATCCTATTGATTTTGGATGTTGGTTGCTGGAAAGTGGAAAGCGTTTCCATTGTTCATTTATTAAATGTGTTGGACCTCATTGAAAACTTTTTGGTAGAAAGAATTTTCAAAGAATCCATTACTGAGATGTCTACAAAGCTGTGTTTTTGATTAATTATTCCACTGAGTTGGAAATTTGAGGAATGTCGAGGAGGAGAAGAAACTTGCAGGTATACACAGAAATTTGCTTTATGATAATTTTTGTTGTTTTAAATTTTAATAAAAATAAAAGGATATCTCTTCTTTTGTAAATCCAAAATAATAGCTATTATCTTAACCCACTTCATTCTATTGCTAAAACATTTCAATCACACTATTTTTATATTTCTCTATGGTAAAAAGAAACTCAAATAATAAAAAAAAAAATAGAAAAATGTTAATAAATAGTTTTAATTCAAATAGTGAGCAAATTTTTGTGGATCATTTTAAATTAACCCTTTTTTTACTCAAGTGAATTATTATTTCAAACATTCTTTTACTCTTTTCCTATCCTGCACTAAGTTAAGCTAATGTATACCTAAACAAAGTTAAAAGTATTAATTTTTCAAATTTCTTTTTGATGTAGTAAATTCACTATTTCTCTAAAATAACTACAGTATATTCCATGTCATATTTCCAATTCTTTGAATACTGTTACAGTCACATTTCTGATTCTACATTTATTGTGAAGTTTCGAAAATACTGACTACAACTGCTTCCATGGTAATGGGATTTTGATGTGATACTAATGCTGGTGGAATTACATATTTCCATGTGTTTTGGAAATTTCTTAGTTCGAGAAAATTTCTTTTATTAAGGCAAGAATGTTTGGAATGAAAAAATAAAATAAGTCCTACAATGCATTGCTATCAAAGCTGCTCTTTGTGTTGAACTTCTCCGGTTTCTCATTTTCTAATGTTCTTGCATTTATAGTCTGCAGGCCATGTGTGATAACAATAGCAAAGTTTTCTACATTGACCAGTTGTCTAGTTTGTCATCTTGTGCAGTGCATTCTGGGAAGAATTCCATAATCATTGGCAGATAGATTTCAGTTTTGGTTTAAGGTTAAATTATCGAAAAAAGAAAAAAAAGTGACTGACACAAATTATTGGCTTTTTTTTGATGAAAATTGCATGTAGTTGACATGCACTTATGAGTAGCTTTGAGACATCGATAGCTTATTAGAAAGATTAACAATATCTGTCAACCATGTAAACACCCCTTATTTCAAAAGATGTAATTTATTAGTGTCATTATTAAACATTGATTAAGGCTACAGTATTGATAGACAGAACTAATTTTTCTTTATTTTTGAAGTGATTTTCAAATAATCTTCTACAGAAGACCAAGGTTGAAATGAAATATAGCATCCCTACAGATATACAGAAAGACCCCGACTTACGTAAGGGTTCCCTTCTGGAGATCCTTATGTAAGTCAAGTTTTACGTAAGTCGGAATTGCCTAGCATACATGTAAATATACAGTATATGTATTACAAAAAATCCATGCTTTTGGATCTGAACGATAATGAATGGGAAGCATCGCCTTACTGATCCCTTTGAACGCATGTGGGTTTTTAGAATGGTTATTCCAAAATAACCCCGTTTCATCAACATTGGACACTTGTTGCACTGTATAACCACCCTTTTCAATTATATTTATTTCAACACATCGGGATACTTTTCAGCTGCATTAACATCGCCACCAGCAGCCTCACCACTCACTTTAACATTATGAAAACCAGCATGATTTTTAAATCTATAAAACCAACCATTGCTAGCCACAAGACCTTTCAGAGTATTTGCATGCTTCTCACTAATGTCTGCGTAAAGGCTTCATGCCTTTTCCTGAATCACATAATGGCTTAATGGAACATGCCATTATATCTGGTCTTCCATCCACATGGTAAGCAATTCTTCCATTCCGTAGATAGCACCAGCTCACTGTTATGTTATTATGGTAGAATTTAGAGGTGCAGATCCTTTCACATGTTCTTTAATGCGGACAGCATCTTTAACTATAGTATTCACTGTCAACACCGAAAAACCTTGTTCACATACAATGGCTGATATAGATTGTCCATATTTATTTATCATCTTTATCTTCATTTCTAAGTCTATTTTAATGCGTTTATGTGTGGGCTCAGCACTTTTACCACCACTTTGCCCTTTTCCAGTCATAATTAGGGCGAATAAATGATTAGAAAACAAAAACTTTTGAAGAAAAAATACCAGTGATGCACGAGATGCTTTATGCATAGTGTCCAATGAGAGAATGTGTGCGCTGCGTGTGAGAGAGAGAGAGATCATGTAATAGCATCACAGAAACTCTGCGTAAGTTGCGGAAACAACTGCATAGCGACAGCAGCAGTGCTCTGCTAACATAATGTAAATTTTGGGCCTATGGGAATTTTTTACATAAGTCATGTATTACATCTCGGGGTCTTCCTGTATTAAAAAAAAACATGTTTCAAACAGCAGTCATTTCTGTTTCAACACTTACAGAATATTTAAAAATAATTTAAAATTAATTTTCTTAAAATTTCCCTTTTCTACCCCCCCTGTCAAAGAAAACAAAAACACAGGGCAGATTTGCCTTACATTAAATCTGCCTAATTAATTCTCTCTCTCCCTTTTGTTTAAAGGGTGATGCTGCATGATAGCAGTCAATCTTAGTAAAATTTAATATTTTTTACATAAAAGATTTGGAAAAAAATTTTTAAACATTGAAATATGAAATCATGTATAATGACAATCATGAATATAACAAGATTGTATGTTCTATATATTATGAAATTCCACTTTTTAGTCTTTTTTAAAATTCTTTAACATAGGATGAAAAATTATAGGCATTTTATCTTTAATGAGTGATAAGACAATCTGAATGTGATATCTACATAGACATTATAGTTAAAAACTAAAAAAAAATGCCATCTATAGATGGCTTTTTGGATTTTAAGATAGTCATTTAAGATGACTTTTTGACCAATGATAGATATGTGGTTAGTTCTCCCTAACCCAAAAACAAAGCCTACTTTGTTTATGAAATAGAGGGAGTAGCCTACATCACAGATGCACAATAATCATTGCCTGTCTTTCTGTGTTGAAATATGTGATGAGTACTTAATGTATATGCTACTGTGCAGTATAATGTAACTATTGAAAGTTTTAGCCCCTACTTTATTATAGGTGAATTACAGTAGAGAACTTCCTGAGAACAGGTTGAAGAAAACTTTTTTTTACTATTATTGCATAGTTTTAAGCTTATTTCTTTTTCAGAGAACTGTTTGCTTACCATGAACATTTTTTAAAAATTCTGTTTTTGAGGAAGGATGTATTTCACAAGTGTACATGGCCAACTATCTTTCCATTGCTATAATAAGCCAACATTTACTAGCAGACTATATACAGTATAAACACATGCGTTCATGTTAATGCCTAAAATGTTTGTTTGTTTGTTTATATATTTTTAAGCTTAAAATCATTTACCAAATCACGATCTGGGCATGTTTGAAGAGGATACCAGCCTCCTCCTCAGGATCAAACCTATCAAAAGTCCCACTATAACTCTTCATTGTTAGATGTGGGAGGAGACTCAGATCTAGCTGATGAAGAAGAGCAAGAGGGAATCGTGCTAGAGAGATACCAAACCAAGTTGATTTCTTGTGGAATTGAACTATGGGCTCATCACAGTGCCAAACAAAAACATTGCAAAAATTCTTTTCCCACAAACTCCCCCACCAAAAAAAAACCTTGCTCCTTTTGCAAAGATAAAAGAAATTATTTCTGTTTTGTTCATAGTTATAATTATTTTCTTCTCATTCATGGAATGAATTATTTAGTCATTACACAAACATAGGCAGACTGATATTGCAAGCCAGCATTTATTAGCAGACCATGTAAGTGTGGACTGCATTGCCACTGACTGATGATTCTAAAATAAAATTTTAGAGAAAACCATCTATTACAGACTACTTTCAATTTTGAAATATTTTAGTTTTGATTATTAAAAAAATTTATTATTGGTTACTTAAAATTTCTCATGTCCTTGAGATATTTTGCATTTTTTCAGTACAAACTAATAAGTTTGATGATATATGTTGGCGAGATGCTTTCTGTTTATCACACATTTTTGTTCTAAATTTTTTACCCAAAGCTTTATCTTTTAGCATAATTATTTCAAGTAAAACAAACTAATAATTCTTTTGATGTGGCATTAGATTGAATATTCAGTGTTATTGTGAATGCAGCATTTGGGCTAGAGATTTTATTAACACTAAAAATACCCATTCTAGCCAAAAAAAACTGAAACATCAGTATTTTTATGAATAAGCTCTTAAAATTTTTTGACATGAATTACATAATCATGTGTTAATCATTATGATAATCAGATGGCTAGAAATACTGATAGCATGTTCTCTGCCTTCCTGTTTAACCAGGATGTGGAAGGGAAAAGATATAGTTGGGTTTTGAAATAGGTGTCATTATTGATGTGTGATTGGCCTTGATGGTAGAGACTATAGAAATTATTGGGAAATCAAAGACCACTGGTGGTTGAGTTTGTACAGTTTGGATAAAACCTTAGCAAACATCTGTCAACAGGTAAGATTGTGCGCTCCAGAAACTGATAAAAGAAAAGAGTAGTTGTCCTTTAACAACAATTAATTGTATGGACAAACATGTTCAGAACAGCAAAGATTGATGATATACATAAATGATGGATCCAGGATGCTCATTTAAACATGAACGATATAATTGGCTTGCATGGCATAAGATTCTGTAGCTATTCTATCCACAGACCACTTGTTTTGCTGCAAACACAAAGGTATATATCTAGTGATGCAAAGATTAAACCAATGACAATAAGATAAATCATTAACTATTTTGTACAGCTGGAAGGATAAAGGTTTGGCATTAACCCTATGAAGTTATGGATCTCTCTTGTAATATTTTTATTGTGGTGTAAGCTTCTGTAGGTTGGATAATGATTTAGGAAACTTATGGACTAGGTTCCATGAAGGGCTCCCTTGAATTGTACATAACTGTAGACTGAGTGTCATTACTATTCCTAAAGGAGATGGATGGGTACTTCCAAGATCACAACACTGCTATTCCAGAGTCAATGGTTTGAAGAGCATCAGTTAGATTATCTGCATTTTTCTTGTCACCACAATCACTAGATCTCAACTTCATAGAGATGAAAATCTGTATAATGAATTTGATCATGGAGTCAGAGTTCATACTTTATTACCATCTCCACCTGATTTGGAAAAAAACATTGCTTGAGGAATAGGAAAATACTGAAGCACATGTAATCTAGAAACTTGTGGAATCATTAACTTGATATTCCATTAAGGTGCAGTGTGGCCCAGTAAACTCTTGCAAGGTTTCTATTCTAATCTTCTTGCCAGGAAGTGTATCTAAAAGTTCTTTATTAAAAGCAATCTGAAAAATTAGCAGAAAATTCATTATTAAAATTTTATAAAATTGTTTTAATAACAGTAAATGTACTCGATACATGAACATTTTTAATAATGTATCTACATAATTCATTTTAAGAGAATTTTAGTAAATTTACTGTCAGTACTTTTAAATATATGGGGAATCAACATGGCTGTTTTACCAAGAAGACTATCAACAACCTCATGTGCATCATAGTTGTGCAAGGTAGTGCAAACAAACAATGGGTCATGACTTTAAATTGAGCTTACTGTGACATTTGTTATTAGGAAATATATTTCTTTAGTCATGTATTCATTGCTATATGGAATTGACTTTCAACAAAAGTTAGCATGTCAGTATTGATCAATACAAGGACAGAGGAGGTTAACTCGCCATACTTGGGATCTGCAACTGCTCCCATTTATAATGCTTATTTCATAGTCCCCAAATCACTTTTTACTTCTTGGAATCCATGCTGATATGTTTTTATTTCATCCATATTTTTTCTGTAGCCTATAATGAACTCTGACACTTTTAATCATATCTTTTTTTACCACCAGTTAGAATGAACTCTGATATTTTTATTTCTACTTTTTATCATTTTCTACTGTGAACTCTGATATTTCCCATTCCATCTTTTACCACTGCATAGAAAGATTCTAATTTTTAAAATTTCACCTTTCACTGTAACTAGCTAGTAAAATTTAAATGTCAGCCATTTTTTATTTTTCTATTAAAAAGTGTATAAATTACCTTTGATATTTAGTTATTAGGATGTTCAAATAAAACCTGGCCAGATACAATTACACCAATGGTATTATGAGCCAGGCTTTATTTAATTGTTTCTATTATATTAGAAGTGACCCGATAAGTTTATGGTCATGACCATTTTGCTTTACATAAATAAGGAATAGACTAGCATTTGGATTTTAGCATAGTTTTTACAGATTTTAGATTATAATGGCAAATGCATATACAATATTTATCCAAAATCAAAAGCTATGTACAAAATGGCTCTTCATGTGATGCTAAGTAAAATAAACAACAAAAAAGGATATTCACATTTTATGGAACATACTGACCCAGTTGGATGCTATTATGGTGATGCTATTTTAGCTGGACTTTATTTGAATATTCCAACTAGTTTCCTCCCATATTTAATAATGAACATTTTTTGTAGGGACTTTCATCAGGCTTGTTTGGCAGCAAAATGTGTTGGCAACACTTACCATCCTAAAATTACCATTTTGGAAGGATTCGGCCAACTACCAGCTTGGGATGCAACACTGGCCATTTACATCTCTCTATTGTCTGTGATGGCTCTTAATGAGCTATGCAACTTAAGACGGGCAGTATGTTTATAAACATACAAAAATGATGATATTACCTCATGCGACCTGATAGATGCATGGTTATCTTTTAAAAATATTTCAAAATAGTACAGGTTTTCAATGTTTGATTAAAGTGAGAAGTAAGCTAATTAAAATTGGCTAAATTTCCCAGTCATTTAATGTTTATCAAGAACTGCAGATAATAAATGTAAAAACTGCTTGTAGAAGTAAATATTTCAGATACGAACTCCTCTCTATGGTCAGGCATTAATGACTGACTGCAGGGAAATTCACGTTGTTGTTTCAGTAAACATCAAAGCCATAGGTTTGATTACTAAAGAATTCCATTAATAAAGTTAGGCATGCTTTGTGATGATTCTCTTAGTAGGATGGTAAAAAAAACAATTTGGTTGTAAGCTAGAAAATGTATTTTAAGACTATTGTGTTAATTAAAAAAAATTAATGTGTATTATTAATTTTTAAAAAAAAATTACTGTAGTTTTGTATAAATGAGCAATGCAACTGGGATAATTAATTGGAGACTATTGCTGTAAGTTAGGTTGTATTTTTTGTTTATTAATTTTTTTCTGTTATTTTATTGTTTTAGCTGAGCCAATATTAGACATACTTTTAGCATTACATAGCATACGATTATGCTGATGCAACTAATACAGTGTACTTATAAAATGTTATTAATGAATTTTTTTAAAGTGAGGAGAGTATGTGTAGACCAAATTTAAATTGATAATACAACTAAACTGACATTTTTAGAAGTTTTTTAAGCAAAAGAAGGGAGAGTCCATTTTGATTTTTAGATCTTGATGCAGATGGATAGGAATTCAGTGTGTTAGGAAATTTTAAAACTTATATAAATCTCTTTTATAGGAAAAAAAAAAAGCATCCATTCTATTCTTGAAAACATTCATTGTTTGTTTTTACTATCTGACTTGGTAAAACATTCCAAGCTATGACACTACAATGTCTAAGAATTAAAATAAAAAAGAAGTTATGTTCTCTAGTAATGATATATCTCTAAAATAAAAATATCTAACTGGATGCATTTATTCTTTGTCAGGAAAAAGTTGGAAAACTTCAATCATGTTGCTTTGAAAATTTTTCATCCCTGCCATTTGTGTGACCGTTCTGGTGAAGTAATGTAAGGTAGCCTACACCATCTTAACAGCCAAAATAGTCCAAGAAAAAACTAACAATAAAAAACAAACAGAATGTTTCAGATCTCTCTAAATTATAAAAATAATTACTTTAATGTATTCACACTTTATCAAAATGTACTATGATACATAAATTAGAAATAAATAGTATAACATGGAGGAGATTTTAGGCTTTTTAACCCTCTATCTGAAATGACTGAGTAGATTAATCATTAGTGAGCAGTAAGTTAGTTCTAATTTAACACTTTCTGTTCAGACTGTGAGGAAAGAGTTGTGTAAATATGATAAATATTAATATGGTAGTGGAAGAAAAATGCAACTTTTAAACTTTTCTAAAGATTTTAATATTTCACTTTCTCTTTATTCTGTTTTTGCTTTTTTTCTTCTTGTACAATAGTTTAGTTTCAGAATCTCTATCTCATTGTAGGGATGAGTATCCTGCTAAAATTTGTTTTTTTTGTTTTTTTTAAAAACCTCATAAAATATTTTAACTTAACCCTGCTACCCAGGCATGAAAGTCCTTTGTTATGGTGGAAGGGAGATACTTTCTACTTTGAAAGGCTGAAAAGCTGGCTTAGATATGTTTATATGCACCTCCATATTCCATAGACAGCTAATGCCTTTTTAACCAGTGGACATGTATATGAACCAACAAGAAACCACCTCTATCCAGAAAGTATTGAAAAATTGATGTTTCTGCATTATAATTTAAGAGCTTTTGACTTAAAGTTATACCTTTGACAGATTTCCATAATTGATTTTCAATTTTTGAATCAATGTTTTGAACTGGTATTATTTTACAATACTTTGGGGCTTTCACATAGTCATCTCCAAGTCCAGATTAATATGTAACTATGTTGATTATTTTAACATAGAAATCTTTAAATTTTTGATTTAATTTAGAAAATTTTCATTATATTTTTGAGAGTTTTTAGAAACTTCATAGATTTGTTAATTTTTTTTCAAAGATTAGCACTAATATGAATATAGGCTATTTATATGGTAGGGAGGTGTTGGTGATTGAATGAATGCCTATAGTATTTACCATCTTTGCCCCCCTCTTGGATGAATTGATTTGTTGATAAAACTTGATATAATATGGAAAACACAGAGAGAAGGAATTTTCCATTTCTCTCTGACCAAAAAAAAATATAAAAAAATTTTGTTTGCTGTTATGTAACCAACTGATGAATTAGTTCATTGCTATAATCAATGCTGACATGTTTATCTGCATTTCTAGAATTTGGTGTTTTAAGGTAGTTATTTTCTGGCGTGCACAACTTTCTTTTTTCTCATGAAAATGCCTTCAAACTTGGGATGCTGTTTGACCGTAGCTGGTCGGATGGAATGTTATAAGAAAATTTTGTTATCGTCATTAATTTGTAAGTTTAGGATGGCTATGTTAGATTTTGTAATTTGTCAAATTTAAAAAGAAAAAAAAATTAAAGAAATGCCTTTAAAATTTTTTTCAAAAGCTGAAGCCATGGCTTTCATATATTCAGCAAACTTGCCTGGTTACTACAACAAACACAAGTTGTGAAACCACACGTTTTGGCAGTATATCGTATAACTCTTCTGACTTGGTTTGAAATTTCAGACAAGTATTCTTCAGGTCCTTTTCGCTGCTAAATTTTCTGAATGTAATAGTTTTCTACACCATATTACCCTGTAAAACGACCTTTTTAAAATTATTGTAGTGCAGTAAATGCCTGTTTTACAATCATTACCTGGCTTCATGTTTGCCGGACCCGCTGCAGCAAAACTGTTAAACATTGGTGGGGGGGGGGTGTCTGAAAAAGGAAGTAATCAATTTTTTTAGAAATATAGATGCACTTTTCAGATTTTTTTAAAAGTTGAACCCATGAACAATAAAGCCATTCTAGAACAATTCCTTGGACAAATGGTAAGATTTCCCAAAGTTGTTTATTATTATTTTTTAAATACTTTATATTAATAGGGAATAGTGATGACATGTCTACACTATAACATTCTTTCCTTTTTTTATGAAAAAAAGTAACAAATTACTTTAGATTGTTAAATATGGGTGTTGAAAAAGAAGTCTATGTGAACTGGCAATCATAGCTATGAACTCACCAATAAAATATCCAATATTCATGAAAATGAATAATTTTATTAGTGCATATAGTTACAACATAAATGTCTGATCCTTTGTCATGCTTAATGAAATGTTTATTAGTGAGTCTACAGTTACCTAGTGGATATTTAGTGTAGCAGTATTAATGAATGGAGACAAGTTAGCTCGCTTCAACATGAAAGATGACTCTTAGGTCCATTTTAGATATTTGTCATTGCACAACGAACAAATTCATTATCATCATTTTTTCCCTACACTGTGACAATTGACTCTTCAGCTTGTGAACATCAAAATGTAAATAGAACCGGAAATCCTCCCTCCAAAAAATTCTATGAATTGAATGCAGCGAATACTTAATTACTATGCTTGACTGTTCTATGTCACATATCCTTGCCTGAAATCCATGAGGAAGTAACTTCAGATTAATATTTATTTCTAAGAAGGTAGAGAAGAAAAGTTATTTAATCTTCCCTTCGAGTTGTTGGGAAGTTTATTTTATAACTTTGAGTAGAGAACCTTGGGCAAGGTTGGTACTCATTTTCCTACAGATTAGCACCTTTTAAAATGGCCATTAAGCTTGAGGCTTCTGTATTATGCTTTAAAAAAAAACTAGGTGAGGAAATAGATTTTATTGAAAACAAAATATGAAATTTGAAACATTAAAAGTCAGGGTGGCTGGGCAAGGATAAAGCTCCACAAATGTTGAAATTATATTGTTTTTTTCCCCCTTATTTAAAAATATTCTTAATTCATTTATTGAACAACTAAGCAAGGCCTTTGACATTGCTGAAAAAGTTGGCTTTTGGTAGCTACTTTTCAGAAGTTTGTATCTGATCTGTAATAAAGGTTGGTGTGAGAAAACTCCTATTCACAAATGATTATTCCCTTCTGATTCACAGCAAAGAAAGTCTGTAACACCCAAGACTGGCTTTGCTAAGGCAGCATCAAATCACAGCCCAACAATCAGCCTGAATACGGCTGAGGTAACGTTTCATCAAGCTTCTGGAAACTACTACAGCGGATCGTGAAATAAAAAGAAAGCCAAAAAGTGAACTCGGTAGCGTAATTTAGCCATTCCACCTTTTCTTGAAAATTTCCAAGAGAAAATCTATTATAAAAGTTTTCTGTGGAACAAATCTCCCATAACTTTATTTCGATCACAGCTGTTTTTATTGTCTTTATTATAGTTTTGTGTAATTTTAATTTACTGATTATTGAATCTTCTCTCTTTTTTTAAAAGGAAAAACGAATCAACCTTATTTTGCAAGAGAAGTGTTGCCCAAGTGTTCATAGTTTAATGAGGTACTGTAAGTGTTAAAAGGATCTTTTTAGTGAAGAAATCAAATTTTTTGGAAAAGTTCAATACTGTTAAAGAATATCTATTTAGTTTTTTCATGTGAGGATTATATATTTATCAAAATCTATTTCATCTGTCTAGCAGGTCACTCGGAGAGCAGAAAATTGCATCATAAATTCTTTTTTCTGATTTTCAATTTTTACTAAAAATCCATACTGATTTATTATTCAATTTCTTCCAGAAATGTTTAGTGTGCTATTCACAGACTTTCTTGCTTATCTCATAATGAGAATAGATTTGATGTACAGTTGCATTGCTTTTATAACGGAATTTTTCAGTTGATGGGTGAGTTAGTGATTTCATTCTCAGCTGGAAAAAGAAGTATCCAATGTTTTCACAATATTAATTCTACAGATTTGACTCTTGACAATAGTTTTACACTGGATCTTAGTGTACGTTATGGAAATTTAAAGAAAATCTTTATTAAAACTAATTAATGGTTTCTTCTATGGACATTTTCAGATCTGTTTGCTGATCTGTAATTTCTTTTTTTAAAGTCCTTATTAACTCTCTGAACTTCTGGAGAAATCAAAGAATTCAACCATGACTACACTAGTAGCTAGTACTACTATGTGGAAATTTATTTCTGTCAAACAATTCTTTAAAAAAATACCAGATTGTAATGGATGGGAAATTCATTCTTTTGACAGATGACTATCTTTTGAAGTACTTGTTTCATAATACTTCCTTAAATTCTGCTTTGTCTGTCTGTCTCCATATCTGTGATTGACCAGATTTTTGTTTGACTTTTCATGGTACTAATGTACTCATTTTACAAATTGGAAAAGTTAGTCAGAAAGAAGCCATATTTTTGATTTCCCCAAGGTGCCATACATAAAGCAGCACAGTGGTATTGGGACGAGTTGTTAGTAGTGATGGCAGATATCTTCGTAGAATAATATTTTGATTCTAAATATGTCTGAAATTCTTTCAGATAGGCAGAGCCTAAGTGCCAGAAAGTTTAAAAAAAAAAAAGAAATGTTGCATGTTATTTTGCAATTCCTTTGAATAGTGTGTATCCTAAATGCTCTGATGAAATCGCAGCACAGACCGTGATGGTAAACAGCTGCTTACATGGCTACTGTAAGCTTATAGAAACTTAGTTTTTAAAATAAAACTAAGGCAGTGTGACAGTCAGTGATTGAGGACCAAAAGTTTGAATCCTGGCCGGGATTGGCTCTGTTTGGCATATCTATCTGGCATGATTTCTTCTTGCTCTTCCACATCTGGCTGCATGGGTTTCCTCCCACATCTAAAAATGAAAGTTTTATCTTAGTAGGGTCTGATGTGTTAGTTCTGTTGGCCCTCTCTGTTCTTACAGGCATGATCTGTACTCAAGTTTTCCTGTAAAACTGAAGTAAACTGAATTAAAGGTTATCTTTATTTATTCTTTACTGACAGTATTGAAGACTCAGTTTCTATTCTCCTTTATATTTAATTTCAAATAAATGCCATGCAAAAATTGCCCTTTGGTTCTCTGTGACAGTTATTGAAGATGAAGTAACAATGAATTTTTCATTTAGTGATGGTTTCGGGTCCAGAAAAAAAAGATGAGGCAAATTTTTTAACTTTATTTTGTGACTTCTATTAAAACCATCATCTTGCACACAATTTTGTCTCATGCGTGGGTTTTGAATAATGCTGCATTCATTTTTCATGGCTTCAGCAAAATGATCATCTTTTTTAATACTGCTTTTCATAAGCTAACTAACTATTTAAACAACCTTGCTGATTCACACTGTGATTAAAGGCTGGTATCCAAACATGATATATGCAAACTAAAGCAGCTACTTCCATTTTCTGCTCATGCAGATTACAGCAATCCTAATTATTCTGATACCCAAGGTTGGTTTGTTTGTTTTTTTTGATAGTTCAAGCTTGTAGAAGACATGAAACTCAGAAGCATGAACAATGACACACCTGTTAATTAATATAACTATTTATACAACAAGTTATCTCTTCACCTTTTTGTTTTGTCTGTTGTCTTGTATGAGAGGTTTCTTTCCTTTGGGATTTTCTAAAACCTGAATTGACATCGATGCCTGGCAGCAGTATTCAGGTATCAAGAGCCATTTGATTTAACTTCAGTATGAATTTGTTCATCGAATAGTATGACAAGTCCATTGCAGATGTGTGTGGCTATTCACAAACTGTTTCTAGAGCAGATTCCATCATATATATATAACAAATTTATATTTATTTTTTCCTAAATTTAAACATCTCTAAATTGTAGATGCAATTAAAATTTTTTTTTTGGAAAAGAATTTTCCATACTAATTTATACTCATACAAGTAGCTCGCATGCTCTATTCAGTACAAATAATTTCATTTCTAAGATTTTTCATCTATGATAATAGGATAGTAACTTTGCATGAAACAATGACGATAAGAATCATTGTGATAAGAAAATGAAATTCAGAAATTTTCCATGCTTTTATCAAGCTGAGAGCAGCCATGTATTGATTGCCCGTTCTGTATATTTGGTGAAGAATTTTTGTGCATTCCAAAGGCATTGTTAACAATTTGTAGCTTTACTGTTAGTTTTGAGTGTTGTTGTCTTCCACTGTACTGGAAAATTTACTTTTATCTCATTGTGTTAGAAAGCTTACTGATTTTTTGTTTTTGTTTTAATGCTGATGATGATAAACAGACCTGGTAGAGAGTGGAATCTAAATTCCAAAATATGCTCAACTAATACAGAAAACGGTGTGAACTACACAGCGATCTATGCTAATTGTTGATCCAGAGATATTGGAGAAAATAAACATTTCTGAAAATGCATTCTAAAGATTTACTTCCTTTGAATTATTTTTTTGAAAATCCATCGTTTTTGTAGTCAAGTTGATTTGTTTTTTTCTGTTTGTTTTGGAAGTAACTGAAAATCACAAAATCTACTTAAGCTTCAGTTTGGTTTTATATGTACAGACCTTCAGTTATGGTTGTTTGTTGGTTCTTTGTATTTTTGTTCAAAATCTACAGTCAGGATTTTAAAAGGCACCATTTTTCCTGTAATTCTTAGATGTTCACATGTACCTCTGTGTGAAACCATGGACCAGAAATTAATAATTCAATAAATACAACATGGGAAGTTTAACTAACATGCATTTGTTCAATACCCACTAGCGCTGTTTGGGAATCAAAGCCATTTATCTAGCTTTTGCTAAAAGATAATGGACATGAGTATCATCTTCCATGTTTTTCACTTATCTCTGTATCTCAGTATTTATTTATAACAACATCACCATCAAACTGTATGTATTGAAATACTGTTTTATCTTAATACATCTCTTAAATGCATGGTTATGTAGAGTTAACCAGTGTATACTTGTGCCACCAGATGATTTGCCTGTTCCTTCTGTTTAACTGTGAGATTATGTAATACAGCATCAACCATTGTAATAGGATAATTGATGATACATTTCTAATAATATGAGCTTTGTCATGGAATGCATCACTGGTGTACAGAGATGTTATTTGAGTATAGCTTAGCATCACTAAGGAATTAAAATTAAATCTGATGTTAAACCTGCCACAAATGCTTCATGGCTTTTCTGAACTAGTCCACAAATACGTACATCAGAGTATTTACTAAAGCAAAAATGGAATGAGCTCTATAATATATTAAAAAATAGGATGTTGCAAGATAACTTTCAAATCTAAATAAATACTTCAGTGAAAAACCTAAAAAAATTCACAAAATGGGTGTTTTAAAATATCATCTCTAGCTAATGGATTAGTATAATTTCAGTGAATGTTTTACAATTGTTATTGCTTGGAATGCATTTAAGTTTCCTTTACCAAATAGCGTACATCTTGACTCACGTGGTGTACGGCAAAACTTCTTAATCATTGAAGGAGAGCAGTACAGTTAATTTGTCCTTTAAAAGCTGGAAAAGTGGTGTAAGATTGTTTAAAAATAAAGACGTTTTGGTATAGATTCATAAAGAAGGTTAAATAAATTGATAGGTAAGTTATCTTTACAAGAGAGATAATCTATAGCTTTGATTAATTTACAGTGGAAAACTATTTTATTGTTTCAAGTGTAAAAAAAAAAATTTAAAATAATTAAATTATAGTTTGGTTTATGATTTTTCTTAGGATACTTTATTGGCTGATATCAGATATTAGTAGACTTTTGGTAAACTCATTACATGTGCATGGGTGTCACATTGATACAGATTCTGTAGGTTAAGTTAGAAGATGCAAACTGGCATTTAATAAAGATCAGATATTTCCTTTCTGTTTTCAGTTTCTCTGTCAGTAAATGTAACAAATGTTTATGAAAAAAAAAAACAACTGTAGTTACGTCTAACAGAGAAAGTCTTAGCTTTTGGAATTTCATTTTGAAGTTTGTTTTTTTTATTTATATAAAAAAAGGAAACATTTTCATAGCCAAAAGTATAAAGTCTTTATTGAGTTCACCACACGACAACATAGATTGCTTTCCAACCCATTTTCTAGTCGGAACATTACAATCCTAAACCCTGAAGTTAATATGCGAAAATATCTTGGCCTGTAGTTTATGATAGTTCATTAAGTAGCATTTTTCTGGTTACTTTTAGGGGCCTTGATACATACTTAGGAACATCCTCCAAAAAAACTTCCCTATATATATATATCTTTTAACAGCCGAGTAAAAGATTTCGCGGTCCATGTTGTTGTGTTTTTGAAAAGATGCAACTATTTTTTCTGTCTTATTACCTTAAAATGTTATGTAGATAATGTAAATATCAGCTCAGCATAGAACAGTTGTAGAGTTTTCATTTTGTGAGCATATCAGGCAGGTGGGGTAGTAGATGTTTTATCCACAAGACTTTGGATTTTGCTTCAATGCCAGAAATTTTTAGTAGATTCCTGGGCCATGCAATTTGGAAAAAAATACCATACAGGGAGAACATTTAGTGATCATCTGGTGACTGTGCTAATGCGAGGGCCCACAGCACAGGAAGGCAGATTAATTACTTAGTGCATGCGTGCACACGCGGATCTGTACAAAAGAATTCAAAACTAGAACGATCACCAGTGTAACAGATTGGTTCCATTTAGTGATACTGACAAAGAATTATACAGATTCGTTGCGTGGAAAATCAGAAACTCAATTTAGGATGATCATGTAATTAAATTGAGAAAAGATCATATGGTAGCATATTAAAAAAGAAGAGTAACCCTGGTGATTTTCAGCTTGATCAGGCTCGCGTTGTTATGTTAGGGGGGGGGTAACTGAAGCTGAGGAACTCTTGTTAGAAATTACAACTTTCGGTTTATGGCCACAATTCAGTGATTGTGCTTACAGTAAGACATTCCAGCTGCCCTGGTGATGGTGGTGCTTGCTGAGTTCAGTTAATGGGGGTCTGCTTTTGTAATTTTTGATTTTGAAAGAAAAATGTTTGGCTCTGGGATATTTAGAGATTTTCTGGGTTTATCTGAATTAACTGTTGATTATTTCTTTTTCTTGCCTAGTTAGAAAAAAGAATGGACAGTGATTATTCAGAACCATCAAGAAAATTGTTTTTCTTTAGTTTTTTTTTTTTTTCTCAAAGAAAAGTACTTAGTAGAGGTCACTTGTGTGAAATAATAGATACATGCACAGCTAGCTGCCACCTGGAAAGCTAAGATTGAGAGAGTTGTCTCCTCTTGATAGGTTTATAATTAAAAATATATATTTGAATTTAAAGGAAATCTGTACATGTTAAAAAAAAATTGTATGTGTAGTGTTTTGACAAGGTTTGTGTTTCATTGGGGAAAAAAACATTTAATTAAAGACTATTCTTTTCAGCAGTAATGCATTCAGCTTTGTAGAAAAGAAAATTTGCAGGTATTTCTGAATGGAGCCCATGAAATATGCTTTCTTTTAAAATTTTACACAAGTTTCATAAGTACCATTTCTGCTTGGCTGCATTAGTGTAGGATTTGAGTAATATTTATTTCATTATTTGACTTAATATAATATCTCATTTGAGGGGGATAAATTTAGTAGTAAATGTACTGTCCCTGTTAAGTTGCTATTGTTTCCCCAGCCTGGAAGCACTGCTGTTTGTGTCTTTAGTGAACATACTCATAAGGTGAAACTAAACCTGTGCTGAGTAATACAGATTTGAAGGTTGATGTGGTACAAATTCATTCCAGGTGGTATGCAGAGGGTTAATAGGAGAGGTTGGGCACAATTACTATCTGTTTTTAACTGCACAACCACTTCAAATTTCTTGAGATTTTGCCTAATTTGAAAACCCAGGTTTTTTTGTAAATAATTGCACTTCTCAGGGAAGACAGCACTCGTCATATCACGATGATAGTTTGTTGTAGAACAGAGCACGCAATCTGTGATTGTATTTATAATGGAAAGAATTTCAGCATAAATTCGCTATCTCCTTAGTTACCTAGGACCGGCTGGTTGGCTACGTCTGTCAAAGTCACGGTGCGGTCTGCTCTTTGTTGATCCTACACATGACCATCTTTTCCATGCATATTGATTTAGGGTTTATAGTCTTAAGAGAACTAATATGTTGAATCTTTAGTAAATTGTCATTTCTGTAGCCAACCTTATTTCTATTTATTTTTCATTAGAACAGCCTTTTCTACCTACCAATACAATCCCAGATCAAATCAGTTTTGTTGACAGGGTTTTATAGCAACAGCCAGCTGCTGCTAGCAGCATCCTTGTTATGTATAAACTTTGCTTGGGATTGAACGATTTTCTTTCACCTACACACAGTAAACTAGTCCTGGGTTTTTTCAAATAAAAATGTGATGAAATTTGGAATGAGGTGGGCAGCAGAAAATTTATGCTTGAAAATCAAGAAAAAAAATGTATTTTTATCATTAAAAATTCTTTCACAATTTTCGGTTGTAGTAAATAAGCTTATCTTTGGAAAATATACATATTTTACTTTCTGAGTTAGCTTCTTTCCCAGGAATTATCAATACATGAGTCATATGATCTCTCTTACAACACTATGGTAAGCTTTGTGCTGCAAAATTTAATAGATTGAATAAATTTATTGAGTTAACATTGCATGGTGTTTGCAGCTTCTCAGAGACTATTGTCACTCTAACCAAGAGGCTGCAAGTTGGATTGTGGGACAATACAATATTCTTTTTTGATTGAATTTATCATTATAGGCACTTGCACAGTATTATAACCTGTAAATATGTCTACATCAGATGGGAAATGAGGGCTAGACAGATTTTTTTCTGCTGGAAAATGCTTCACAGGTAGATGAGCAATTTTGTCTATACATAATGTCTCTAGTTTTGTTTTGGAAGGGAGCGCTATGTAGTTCCATTTCTTTTTGATTGCCTTAAAAAGATGCTAATGTAATCTACTGTGGTCTTTGCTAAAACTGTCCAGAACTAAATGATTGGTACTGGAATTGCATTAGGATTACTTGTTTTTTTTTCCTTTATTATGGAAGAAGTCTAGATTCATTATTGAAAAAAATAAATTGTAGAGTTAATTGGAGGTGCTCATTTTCATTACCTTGTATTAGAGAAGTTGTGATTTTTTTATATAAGCACGTGTCAGCTTTCCCAGAAGCTGATCTCTCATACTCATCAACTCAGGTACACTCAGAGCAGTTATTACTGCAGTAATTTGTTTTGTCATGTTTTCTTTTTGGCTCAGAATTAATTTGGGGTGGTCTCTCCAGACTAGGCATGATAATTAATTACTTTTGATTAAAAAACAATAAAACACTGCTCTGATATTAACATTATCCTCGATTGAGTGCAGAATGTGCTAGAAATCCCTTTTAAAGTCCATGCAGCCTGTTATGCAGTTAATTGTATCATGGTGCTACATAGTGTTACTAAGTCATCTGGAGGTGCTATGGTAATACATAAAATGGCTGAAGGAAATGTTGTTCCAACAGTAATCTGTGACTGAATCCCTGGTGAAAGAAAGTGGTAAGGCTGCCAAGATTTCTGGCAGATGGTGTATAGGGTAACCTGTATATCTGAAAGTATTTTCAAAAGTTGGAGAAGTTATTTAAGGATGGCAAATAGACATTGCTGATAACCATGATAGTGGCAGACTTTGATCAGCAGCAATCCCAGCAAATGAACAGAGTTGAGGAAATGATCCAGTGATTCACAAGTAAGAGTTAGGGACATTGTGAATTGGCTTCCATGTTGTTCAAAAAATGTCTTGATTGGGATACTATAACATGTGTGTACAACAGGTAAATGAGATGCTGACTGATGCCTCAAGCGACTCGTCTGCATATGTTAGTGAAGCTGCTCTAATGAGAAGCACAAGAGAGCAATGATTTTTCTGTTGCTTATTGTGATAGAAGATGAATCCTGGTTCTGTCATTATGAACTAGAATCCAAATGGCAAGGTATGCAATAATAGCATCATTACACCAACACATTGAAGGCTGTGAGCTGTTCTGGCAGACTTCTCACCTAGCAGAAACTGTTATTGCCTATCAGTGATGAATGGTCTAATCACTGAAGCAGTATTCCACAACATAACATTTGGATCTACATGTTTGCTGCACCCCCCACTGAAATATCAACTGTGCCTCAGGCTGTCAGTCTGCTGATGAAGTAACTATTTCAAACCATTGTTCTACCGTTATGACATTTTCCAATTTGGTGTCAAGATAACAAAATTGTTTCGATCATGTCAGGGATTAAAGGATGATAACAAGGCTCATAGAAATGTTTCCCTATATGTATCTATTATTAAATTGCTGTCAGTATAGTGACATTGGTAAAGAATCTTGATATTTGTCTTTAAAAAAAAGATTAAAGTTGCTGATTAAATTGAAAATAATTAATATTTGTAAACATCTGCCATGGAAATTACTGATAGAGATGATTATAGTCCTAATAGACAGAGGTTTATACTTCTTGGAATGCAGTTTCTCTCATGATAAATTATCCCCAAAATAAGTGATTGCTTAAAAAATAATTGATTATTGAGAGTTTTTCAGTAGACTTATTTTTTTTTTTTTTATGAAGAGGACAAATGGAAGCTGAATTTCTGTCAGAAATAGAATTTTTCTTAAAGGCAAGTTGCATCATTGTATAATTACTGGTAGTTTTCTCACTTGGAATGTTTCATTGACATATGATAATAGATTAAGCTTTAAAATTTTTTTTTTTTTTTTAGTAAGAGCAGTTAATTTTTACTAAATTTTATTTTCATTCTTGTATCTAAATTACTATCAAAGCAGTTTTAAAAAAAATTATATATTTATAGAAAAATTGTCTTTTACATTCTGATTTTAGACAGAATGAACTTTACCCCTCCCACCCCAAAGACAATTTTTTAAATCCTTTAACGAATATGGGAGTTGGTAGTGATTCTGTTAATATTTTTCCAAGGTTTCATGAGCTGTAGATAGATAGTCCATTAATGCCTCAGTTTTTGTAAGAGAGAATTTTGAAATCACTTTCTCTTGTAGGATAGACATATATATATTTAAGAACATTGGTCAGAGGGTTAAACATTCATACTAAATCAGTAGATATAATGATAGTAGTCAAAACAGCATGAACATTTTGATGAAATGTCCATTTATAAGAGAACAACAGAAGGAAAGAGGAGAAATGTGATATACCTGATGAACTGTTGTATACACACATGGGCAAGATACTAGCTAGAAGTGTTCAAATGAGCCCTGGCTGGAAAAAAGAATGACCAGGTTTCACCTGAGTGTCCCTACTATATTGAATAATAAAAATGTAAAATGAATAAAGGAATAAACAGTTCTCTTGACTGGAGTATAGTAGAATTACAGAAGGTGAGGATAAAACCATTTTTAAAAAATGCCAGACTGAACTTGCAGCAGCTTATCTGTATTAATTTATCTGTAAATGCCTCCTATATAGTTTTACCTAAAATTTATTTTTAAGTTACTCAAAACCTCACTTTCACTTAGACTGACTGGAAAGCACTGCTAACTTCATAGAACAAAGTCATGGCTATTGCATTAAAAAAAACACTAATTTCTTTTTCAATGGTTATGTGGATTAATCATGTAGAACTAATTTTTAGTCAGGGTTTTCCATTTTTTCTCCAATATCAACAAAGAAGCATGTAGGCTGTCTAAAATGCTGGTACAGTTATTTGCCCCCTACGGTGAGAAGGTTCACAAAACTAAGTTTTTGTAAATGTGCAAATTGAAAAAAAGCAAAAATCTTGCGGGTCCTAGAAATGCTGGGCCAACAGGCCAAACTGACTGCTATGAATGCATGTTCATTTGTATTATATTTGAATGAACAGTGCTTTCAAGGTCCCAAAGCCAGATGTTTTAAATTTCTTATACGATATATTTACTGATAATGTAAAGCCATTTGTTATTTGTATGCTTGCTTCCCCCCTTGTATTTTTTTTTGGCAAAGATGTGAGAGAAAAAACAACAAAACAACATGACAAATAATTCTAAGAATGCTAGACAAGAAATTGAAATGACTTTAGTAAGATTACAAACAGGACTGCAACAACTTGGCATTTCCAGATGTAGTAGTACCTTGATCCAAAACCATACTTTCCAACTCTCCCGATTTTGGCGGGAGTCTCCCGATTTATAATCAATCTCCCGCCCTTACGCTTTTTTCATAACAAACCCCATTTTTTCCAATTTTTAAGAACCCTCCATATAAGATGTGAAAACAAGCCGATTTTTCATTATCCATAGTTGACATTTTGTGAGTTTCATATTTTGACCTATCAGAAATCAACAAACCCATCACCCGTTGTGTATGGCGCGCACTATCATCATCTGCCATTTGACCCTATAGCCACCTGCCACTTTGCAGGCTTGTCTCCCATGGCAGGCACTCTCACCGCCCCCCCTGACAACTTCCTGCTGCTTCCCGTCACCCTGATAGAAACAAACAATACATGCTGGCAACAGGGGCTGGAACTCGACTTGTTACCGCAGTAGGACTGATGCAATCGAGCCATACTCCTATTGGGGCCAGCAGTAAAAGGACTCTGACCACGACACCTGGGGCAGAGCACACTACAAGGACTGGACAGTGACTGGCTGGATACACACTATTCAGCTTGACTTTAGGCAAACTTGGGTACCAACAAACTGCCATATTTTTATAGACAACAAATCATGAAGATGGTACATACTCTATCCAAAACAAACCCTAAATGCCAAAAATATGAAACAAAATAACAGCCAGCATGGGAGAAAGATTTTCCTTGGGTTAGAAAATGCTCAACATCCCAGACAAGTGCATTTGCAAGATAAGACAGAATTTTTGTCTATTTACATAAACTTTTTATTTTGAAATAAATGTTAGTTATATATGTGTTACCAATGCCGGTATTCCAACATTTCAACCTTAGCTGGAAAAAAAAAATACATACATATTGGGGTTCAATTGCTAATCCCCTTCAAACTAGACCCCTTGTGCCTCCACACACTTAGCCCAGTGATCCTTCCACTTTGAAGCACATCTGAAATGCTTCTTCCAGAATGGCTCTCAGTTTCGCTGTCGCATTCCGCATGATGTCCTCTCGGCTCTCAAAGTGGGAGCCTTTCAGTGGTATCTTCATTTTTGGGAACAACCAGAAGGCAGAAGGAATCATGTCTGGAGAGTAGGGAGCCTGGCGAATGAGCGAAATGCCTTTCTTTGCCAAGAAACCTTGGATCAGCTGCGATGAATGAGCCAGGGCGTTGTCATGATGCAGCTGCCAGTTTTGCAAGGCCCACAAATCCAATCTCTTGCACCAAACTGCATCACAAAGACGTCTGAGGACTTCCTGATAGTAGTCCTTTGTAACTGTTTGTCCTCTGGTGTGTATTCATGATGCACAATGCCTCGGTAATCAAAGAAAACAGTCAGCATCACCTTAATTTTTCTCCGGACCTGACATGCTTTTTTTGGACTTAGCAACTTTGGGTGCTTCCACTGTGATGCCAACTTTGGTTTCCAGGTCGTACCCGTACGCCCACGTCTCATCTCCAGTTATCACGGTATTCTGGAACTCTCGATCCCTGTTGGCAGTATCCAGCAGGTCCTGCACAACCTCAAGACGAAGTTGTTGTTCCTGAGGAAGCAGCTTGGGCACAAATTTCACTGCCACTCTGCACAACCCCAAATCCTCCTTTAAAATTGCATGTACAAAATCTTTACTGATCCCAACCTTATCACCAATTTTCCGCACCGTCATACGATGATTCAAAGTCCACACTTTCTTGATAACAACTGCATTGTGGCTTGTTGACGGACTCTCGGAATGCTGGTCACTCTCCACCGATGTGCGGCCACCTTTGAACCTGTTGTACCATTCTTTTATTTGGGTAACACCCATGACATTGTCACCCTGTTGAATTTTGTGAATTGTTTCCGCTTGGGTATCTCCAAGCTTTTGGCAAAACTTGATACAAGATCGTTGCTCCACATGTTCCGTCATCACGGGCGAAATGAAAATGCGACGAGTAAATAGTACAGCACCTCACGCTGGCTGCCTGACAGCAACTGACACATCCAGCAAGCCCACCAAAAACCACACATGCACCTGAAGGCATGCGGCTCTACTATGCACACTTTTGCCTCCCTAACGTCATTACTTCCCATGGGAAAAAAATTAAGTTGGATACTTTTTCGACAGACCTCGTATTTTCTCTCGATATTTTCACTTGTGTTTGTTCATAAACTGACAAGTAATTTGTCAAAGATATTTATCGTGTACTAATAAATCATAGACGTTTTATTTGTGGTCGGAATGCCAAGCACTGTATTGTACGTACATTGCTGTATTGTAACAATACTCTGGTCAATTTAATCTTATGTGTGCTATGGAGTTACCTTAACTTTCACTCAAAAAATGCATGTTCCAGATCTAGTACATGTATTTCCGGTGCATTTGTTTGCAAGTGTCATTAACTAAAACTTCACAGTTTGTTAAAATTAAATCACGAAACCATAATTTTGTACAAAACTTCCATACATCTGTATAAGAGGTTGTTTTCTGAAAGCAATCATGAGTGTTTACGTTTTCTTTGTTCTTTGTTTACATTTTCGAGCACTTCGCGACTTGGATTGCCAAAGTCCCCCCCCCCCCAATGAAAATTTGGGAAATTGGGCAAGTATGCAAAACCAATCTTTAACCCTACTTTAATATGTCTGCTAGCTTTACTGATTTTAAAATATACTTCACCAGTAAACTGCACCCAATAATGAATTTTCTAAGAAAAACATTTTAATAGTTAAAATTTGAATGCTAAATAAAAGTGTTTTCTAGTTTGCTTTAGATTTTTCAAAAGGAAATATTTTTTGTACTAGTCCTCAGTTGATTGTCTCTTTCAGTGAAAGTTATACCACCAATATAAAACAGAGATAGATGGAATTAAATGGAAGTTTGTAATTATATGGATACACCACTCCATTGTCTTTTACACAAGTGCACAAAAGGCAAACATTAACATTACAGATTTAAATTTCTCCATATCTAAAAACATTTGTTATAATAACTTACCTATATAATTAATTTCATCAATAAATTAAAATTATTCATTAGGGTGACTTCATAACTTTCTTGTCAAGGAAACCATAAATGACTTGTGCACAGTGCTGATATGGCTTCTGATGTCATTCCTTTTTCGACTTTTCAAAAGAACACAGAAACACGAGGTTGTGATTTCAGAAGCATTTATTAATTAGTTATTTCATATATGTACTTGATAATATTTTATTTGTAATTTATCACTGAATGCAAATTAGTAAATACCGTATTTATTCGAATATAAGTCACACTTTTTTGTACCAGAAAATCAGTCCAAAAATGGGGGTGTGACTTATACTTGAGGCAAAGTCGTATGACCGGCTGAAATCACTTGGGGACGTACTGGTACTTATGAAAACCCATGATCACCGCCATATTTGTTAGCTTTGGCGCTGATATGTACCTACCTAGCCTTAAGCAGGGCTATTTCAGTAACGTTCTATCCATAATTATCACTGTAATGGGTTATGACATCAAATTATCCAAGGTTATTTCATTTTAACTGTCAAAATGTTTCAGAAATAATTTTTTGACAGAATGCATGCAACTGATATCTGCCATCTTGCCCTGTTGACTTATATGACCCTCACTCTGTGCGCGGTAACAAATACGGAAATTTATGCAGAATTAAATAATATAATCTAAGTATCGATCTTTTTGTTAATTATTATGATTTATTAAATCATAATTATTATGAATCAATTTAATTGGTCACATATTCAAGTTTTTACAGGTGTTTCATGTATACTCATGGTTCTTTGATCCTCTGTGACTAATTACTCACTACCTTAATTAAGAATCCAAACATACAAACTGATACACGCACCGTGAAATACCTTTGATGTACAAAATGACCACCAGACTGTTTAAACTGTGGCCGGAAACTTGGCCGACAGACAAATGGCCAAACGGATATTTTGCTGACGAAAATTCAATTTAAAATTTTTTTTACAGATAGTGTAGCTCCAGTCGGGCAAAAAATATAAAAACAAGATATTTGTTTAAAAAAAATTTAAAATTGAAATGTTCGTCGGCGAAATATCCATTCGGCCAAGTGTCTGGGAGCCGTTTAAACAAACTGCTTATAATAACACACTCAAATATATAAGATATAAGGGTAAGATTTTCAAATATTATTTTCATGATGGCTACTCTAAATATGAAGAGAAAACGATGTTCCTAGGATGCTTCCTTCAAAATGAAAGTTGTTGAGTTTGTTGAGTCAAATGGTGATAGAGCTGCAGGTCGGGAATATGGGATTTCAGAGAAGAATGTGAGAGATTGGAGAAAACAGAAAGACGAACTGATGCAACTACCTAAGACCAAAAAGCTTGTAGAGGGTTGAAGGCCAAGTATGAAGACATGGAAAAGGACCTGGCTGAGTGGGTTACCAATCGAAGAAGCAGTGGTACATTGTTACCTCACTACACATTAGACTACATGGCTACCAAGTTCTGTCAAGACCCAAACTTCAAGGCTTCTAATGGATGGACACACAAGTTCATGAACAGACATGGACTCAGCCTACGTCAGAGAACAAAAATTTCACAGAAGCTACCACAAGACCTAGACAAGAGGATCACTTCTTTCCACAGCTTCATACTCAATCTTAGAAAGAAGTACAACTTTGATCTACAACAGATAGGCAACATGGATGAAACACCCATGTTCTTGGACCTATCAGGCAACAGAACCATAGAGGGTAAAGGAAAGAAAACCATCCAGATAAGAACAACCGACCATGAGAGAACTCACTTCACAGTCATCCTATCCTGCATTGCAGATGGTACCAAACTCAAGCCTATGGTGATCTTCAAATGCAAGACCATCCCCAAAGTTTCCACCAGGTGTCCTTGTCCACTGTCACCCCAAGGGCTGGATGGATGAAGATGGTATATCTGTGGCTGAATCAAGTTTGGAGCAGACAGCCAGGTTCATTTCTCAAGAAGAAATCACTGCTAGTGTGGGACCAGTTCCGAGCTCACCTCACAGAAAAGGTCAAAGATAGACTCAAGACCATCCACACATCACAGGCTGTGATACCAGGTGGGCTGACCACAATTCTGCAACCCTTAAATGTTGTCCTGAATAAGCCTTTCAAAGACAGAGTGAGACAGAAGTGGATGACATGGATGTCATCAGATGAAAAAGAACTGACAGCTGGAGGAAACCTCATGAAGCCTGGGTTAGCCCTGGTGACTTCATGGGTGAAGAGTGCATGGGAAGATATTCCAGTAGAGATGGTGATTAAGAACTTCCTGAAGACTGGTATAAGCAACAAGATGGATGGTACTGAAGATGACCTGTGGAAAGATGAGGAAGACAAAGATGTAGATGAACCAGAGATATCCACCTGCTGGGATACAGATGACAAACTAACACAGGAAGAATGGGAAGGACTATTTGGATTATCAGATGATGACTGTGACTTTGATGGGTTTTAGTTAATAGTTTTAATGTCTTTGGAACAGTACTTATGTGCTTTATATGCTGCTTTATTAACTTATTATATTATGACTGACATGCTTGTTGTACAAATGTTGTGTTGTATATAGTCTGTATTTTTATTTAATTCATATTTGTATAAATAATGTGTTGTGTGTGGCCCGTATTTTTATTCATATTTTACTTTGCCCAATCAATAAATAGTTTAAACATGGCTTCTTGTCTGAAACAACGTTGGTTGCATGCTGGAGCTTCAATTGTCATTGAAAAAAATTTGTACCAAATTTTGGGGGTGCGTCTTATACTTTGGTGTGACTTACATTCACATAAATACAGTAGTATGATTTAATAAGTTAAAATGTGTGGACTTAGTGTTAAATATCAGTTATTTCACAGGAATTCTTGTTAAAGTGACAGATTACATATGAAAATGGTTTTCTCTTGGAATTTTCACTACTATTATAAAATAATTAACTGAAGACTTTTTAAGTGTCTATCAAGTTGAATTCTGTTTCCTCTCAAGTATGGAAACGGGTCCCCCCCTATTTTCCAGTTAAAAACAATTAATTTATAATCAAGTTTCATCTTATGTAGCTGGATAAGATGCATTGAAAAAAGCACTAGCTCTACCCTATTTTTAGGAACTAGACCTTTATTTAAAGTTACTATAAATGGTGGATATAAAGTTCTAATATGTGGGTGATCTTGAGATGTGGTCTGATTTCAGAGTAATATTCAGTTAATTTTTTTTTTTTTTTTGGAAACTTTTTCAAACACATTGATTTTTAATTTTTTTAAAAAATCAGGCTTATTATTGTTAGTTTTGTAAATAAATTTCTGGCTTAATTCTTTGTCATTCTGTTCATCTTTGGGTAGTAGTTAAGTATTTATGTATTTTTAATTTTTCTTATAAATTTCATTAACATTCCAATTTTCTTTTATTTAAAGTTATATTTATATAGTTGTGATAAGGCTGTATTTAGCATATCATACAGGTTTAATTTATATCTGAAATTACATTTACAGATTAGGAAGCATCCAATTTAAGATACCTGTAAATTTTCTTTAGAATATTCAAAGTATGCAAGACAAACTTATCTAGGTATTTTGATTATTTAGAAGTGAATTAATGAGTCCTTTTCATCTTTATTTTAGTCCATAAATAGCAGGTTATTATGAATTTAAAATGGTTACACTTAGTGAGATGAATATTGAAAATATTTCTTTAGTTACAGGATCATTGATATGTGAATGTTTAATCAGCAAGAGTTTTGTTGAGTCGGTGTTGATCTATTCATTATTTATGTATCTATTTCCCTACATGCATCATTATAGTAATGATAAAACTTCTCAACATACATATAAGGATAAAAAGATGTAGTGATATATATGCTTTATTTCGTGTTTCACTATATAGCTAAATGTAAGAATCATGGATATATTATTTACTGTGAACTGCATAATTGTAACGCAACCAATTCTGAGTTACAATGGCCAGAATAACTGCTTTACCAATGATGTCCTTACCTGCTGTTTCTTGTCTCTCCACAAAATAAAATGAGTTGTACAACTATATACTAGTATCAAACTTGAGGTATTGGCAGTGCTAACGGATAATTTACCTGGTGATTGAACAGTTGTGCTTACTAAATTAATAAGATCTGATAAATGGAAACTATGCTAAATTTTGAGAAGTTTAAAGAAACATCAAGAAATGATTTCTCGCATGGTGCCTTTGTGTTTGTTACTGCCTTCAAAGATATTACATTGCTTTAAAAGTCATTTTAAATAAAACGTTTTAAATATAAGCTTGACACTATTTGAAAAATAGAAAGAAATGCAGACATCCCACATTAACTTTTATATGACAACTGTAAAAAAAGAAAAATATTAGTTTTTTTTTTTTAAAAAAAAGAACATTTTTTTTCCAAGAGTATATACGGGGCAAGAAAATTAATATTAGAAAAATAAAACCTAATTTTCTGTCCACAAATATAGTTTTATTAGCAAAATTAGGGGCTTTTTAAATTCTCTGTATACCACTCCGGGCTAAAGCTGACACTACTTTTCAACTCTCTTACTCAGCACAAGTTGAGCCTGTAGGGGCTGTGACCTTCCCTATTAATATAACACTTTGTAATGACTAATCTAAATTGCTCCAACCCCAGTGGTTTTCATTGAGATAACTAAATATATGGGTAGTCCAACATACACAGTGCTTTTAGGTTGATATAACCAAGTAAAAGCTGGCGTGGCATATGGTGGGTGGGGGAAAATTAAGCACTTTTCTTCCTTGCAGATAACGGGTGGAAAAGAAGAAAAATTAAACTTTATATAACTTTGTGGTTAAGAATTGGCTCTTCTTTTTATTAGTAAGAGTGTTCTCAGTCAAAGAAAATAAGAATTTGATAATATTAAAAATTTTTTTACAGTACTAATTAAGTAAATGAAATAATTTTTAAAGAAAAACGAGCAAAATCCTGGTATAAATATCAGATAATATGGTGTTGTTATTAGTAACATTGTCTTTGGTTTTATTTTATTTATGGTTTCATTGATTTCTCGTAAACCAAATATTTTTTTGTACTTTGATAACTGAGGAAAGAAAGAAAGTCAGGGTACAATCAGTTCTGGCTGTGAAATATGTTTCTTCCTTCCATCCAATGGAAAACATTTTGATAAATTTTCCCCAATTGACATTCCATCCAAGTTGGGGGGGAGAAGGTTTTACTAGATAAATATCATAGCTTTTCTGCTGTACAATAGGCACTGTTCCAATAGAAAGAAGAGTACAAATTGGTCTGTATGTATGGAGAGATGGTGCAGGAAGCTAAACATTCTTGCCCTGTCAAAGGTAGGGTAGTTACAGCTCAACACAGCCTATCTATTTTGATTTGTGTGAGTGCTGAAGCGTCTGATTATATGCTGTCAGACTTTAAACATTCAGTTATTTTCAGATCCTTTGGCTACACACACACACACACACACACACACACACACACACACACACACACACACATGTTTAAAGCTGTATTTTTCATTCTTGAAAACTATACTTGGCTAATTTGATGCTGGTAGCCTGATCAGTCAGAAAACTGTTGTTTTTTTTTGTTTTGACACATACCTTGATCAACTGAAAACTTACCTGTTCATAAAGTGAAGGCTCATGGAAACTATTTACTGATAAATTCTGATTTCAAATCATTTTGCCTTTTGTTTATTTTTCTTTTATAAATTAAACTTGTGTTATGAAATTGTATAGTTTTTGAAAATAAAGTGCAGCTATTTATAGAAGACAAAAATTGAGAATTTGTGTAACTTTTCAGTATCTAACATTACTGGACTGCCAAGGCTGAGGGCTTGTTTGATTCTTGGTCAGTTTGATTTGGCATGTCTTGCTGGCATGATTTCTTTTAGCTCTTCTTCACCAGTCAGTCGTGTAGGTTTTCTCCCACATATAAAAGTGAATAGTTTTAGTAGGAATTTCTCCGCTGAACTTTGAGATGTCAGGACTTTTTGTGGTGGGAAATAGGCATGCTCTCCAGCAGATAGTTGTGGCACTCACCAGAGCTGTTTTCATTGTAGAGATTGGTTTATGAGCAAACAATAATTAGCCTGAAAATATTGAATGTAACACTGCAGATTATGCATCTGGAAAATCTTTAAAACAAATTTTCAGAAAGGCTGTGAATGAAATCATACTACTGTGGTCTATAAGTATACATTTTTCTTTCTTGAAGCATTTTAAGCAAGCACTAAGTATAGCAATGAAATTTGTGCTCTTTTTGTTTTCTTGGGTAAAAAATTACAAGAACAATAAAAAAAAACTATCAAAAACTCTACTTGCATTTATCTCTCAGAATTTTTTTCATTCACAAATGACATTTGCTTTATACATGAAGCTGCAGGTATCCACAGAATACAAAATGATGGTGAAGTCATGCACAAAATGGCATCCATGAAATTGTGCATTTTTCACTTTCATTTACAGAATACAAAATTACAGCCATGAAAAATTCTTCTATTCACACAATTTCTAACCATTTCAGTATAGTTGATAACTTACAAAGTTCAAAAAGAATATTTAGTAATTTTACAAACATTTATCTTTTTATTTTGTGGAAGAAACAAATGGTTTTGTAAATCTCATGAACAAAATGGTTTTCTGTGGATGAAATGAATGGCATTTGCAATTTTATGAATAAAGCAAAGTTGAGTTTTGTATTTTGTGGCCATAAATATGTAAATAAATCTACAAATTTTCTGTCACACTTGGTGATCAGTAAAATAATTTGTCTACGTTTAAATCATCTTATCAAACATAATGAAAATTTACAAAATAATATGTTTTCCTAAACCACTTTAAAGTGGTGGTGAAACATCTGTATGGTGTCCATCTTTTATTCTCACTGATTCTGCAATTTCTCCATCTTGCTAGTGTTATACGTGTTTTTTTTTTTTTTTCTTTTTTAAATTTCTTTGTAATTCCAACATTTGTTCAGAGCTCTCATTTCAGGTTATTGGCCCTGTCGTCACGTTTATTTGTTTACTCTCTCTCTCTCTCTGCAGAGTGTGCACACGTTTTACTTTACTTTAAACCATTTAGCTGATGCTATTTTGAATAACTTACACTAACACTGGTTTGTCATGCGGTTTTAGGACCTTCCAGAAAGAAGCTTGGTGTTTGCCAATAGGTAACAGTCAGCATCTTACTGATCCAGAAAGCTGCGGACAGATGACGACGAATGCTTCTGTCTCTGCAGAACAGTAGGGATAGGAAAGGATACTGAAATACTTTAAACAAGACAACAACCAGACATTTTATGCTAAATGTTTTATTGTGATGAGTAAGATAAATATTGAGAAAAAGAAAACAAAAGAAGTTTGAGATAATTGGAACCTTTAACCCTTCAGTCATTGAATGGAACTGAAAATGATGTTAAAAGTTTGAAACAAAACTCGGCCCAAAATGTTTAAGTATTTATTGAAAAAAATGGTTATTTGTTATTTCAAATTAAAATTCCTTGGGCTAAAGCTGAAAGTAAAAACAACAATTCTTAAAGCTTTAAACGTGTAAAAGTGGTTGTTTATCTAATTGAAATGTAATTGTGACAAGTTTGTAGTGGAATCCCTGTTATGTAAATTTTTTAAATTTTGAAAAAAATGTCCGTAAAATATAAAGGTCACTCCTTCATGAAAATGCACCAATTCATGAACATTTTACAAGAGTATAACAAAAAAATGTTTATTTTTTTTTCACTTACTCCTGTCATGATGAAAGAAAATCTGTTTGTTTACATAATCAGTTCAAAGCCTCGTTTACTCACTTGTGAAAATAAATGTATATTTTCAAAAACACTTCTAATTATCTTATGTTAGTCTTGTCAATACATAGGGGAAAACAGCTCAGCTTAGGTTTACCACAGATTGTTGTTTGTAATGATGCCAATGGCAGTGAGCACGATAGACAAAATGAGCCTGGAAATTTTTATTATGGATAGATTTGTGCATATTTATATTAGTAAAATTTGTCAAATAGTAACTTTTATTTTCAGAATGATTTTACAACACTTTAGATGTGAAATCAGACCACCTAAATAAATTTTTGCGGTAACAGTTCTTGTAAAAATAGTATTCATAAGGTGGGCAGGTAATTTGAAATCACCGGTACAGCTGGGCTGGTAAGGGACAGTATTATTATTTGAATAATTTGGTAGAATTTTCAAGTTTAAAAAAAAATTCTTCATGCACTCATCTTGACGTTCTGCGAAAATCTTCTAAGCTAATAATTTATTTAATGATACGTGTATTGTCTTCTCAATTTTAATGTTTGTTTGTTTTGTGTGTGTGTTTTGAAAATTTTTATCACTTTTTTCAGAACCTTGTGATGCTGAATTATAAAAAAAAAACTAAGCATCGCTGTCAATGATTTTTCTGATGTTGTCTACATTGTATGTAGCTGTTGTATAATGTCAGGTTTGGTTTTTTTAAAATGGAAACATGACCATTGTATGAGCAAGTTGTATAAGAGTGGAAGCAGGGTGAGAGTGAGTGACAATAATGGCATATTTGCTTGCTTGGTCACTGAGGAGTTGTCTCAATGATATACTAATGAGAGACTGATAGGCTAGATCATCCAGCAGAAAGCCATGGACTACTGATGCTCACCCCATCACTTTGTGATTCTCTTAATGAATCAAGACCTTGATATGTGAGATTTTAAAAGAAAATCTATGAATCTAATGGTTGCAGGAGTGTGGAGTAAGAAAACAGAAAGAAAAGTGATGATCAGCTGTATGATTGGAATGGGCATTTACTCCACAAGAATAAGAACTGCATCTTATGGATGTAGAATGCTAAGTGCTAAGATATTGATGTCTTGAAAAAATGTTGAGAACTGATTTATTATGGGCACTAGTATGTAATATCAGTTGTAAATGAAGACCACAGAAGCTTTAGTTGCCTATTTGGTCTGCAGGCCTTCTTTGTGGTAACATGATGAAACTTGAAACATTTTTTTTTGGTAAGTATGCATAAAAATAGATAGGTTTTCTGATACTAGTAGCTTTGGTCATAAGTATAAGATACTTAAGAAATATTCTCAATTAACCTTTAGAAGTCTATGGACCAGTTTTTGGTCTTAGCAAGAAATGAAATTACCTAGAGACTGGATTTACGGTCTCCACATGGCCTTTGTTTACAAACACTACTACTAGGCAACAAAGCAGCCAATCAGCAATCATTTTAAAATTGTGTGCGGAGTTACTATCTGGACAGAAGTGCTATAATAGTTATTCATAAATACCTAATCTGTAAAGGTTCAGGGTTCTAAGAGTTAAACATTGGGAATTTTCTTTTATTATATCACTTAGCATCTGTCTGGAATGCTTTATGAGAAACTACACAGTGAAAACAAAAAGTATAAATAGTGCATTTTTGAAACTGGACGGACCACTTGACTAAAGAAGCTTTAGAATTTAATTTGGTTTGAATTTCTCATCTTTCAGAGAGAAAAAGAATGTTGCCATTATCAATGAAGCAAATAAACAGTAGCCATCAGAAAAAGAAAAAAAAAACTTGTGCTTGGTTAAAATAAGATTTGAAACTTTCAGATTTTATTGGAGGGGAAAATATAATCAGAAAGTAGAGAGTGCTTTAAAGTTTGTTGGCTGATAAACTAACTTTGGTCATGCCTTGTTTACTTCACCCCTAGTAGGATTTTTCAAGCTGTTGTTATAGTTATACAGTTTGGCATATTACGATGAAGTGCATTGAGTACGTGTGAATGGCATCGATATTTCTAAAATAAAACACTAAATGGCATTTGTTCTCTAATTGCATTATTTGATTATTTGTAATTATAAAACTGCATTTTTGTTATCATTTTTAGAGAAGAAATGGTGATTTTCAACTAAAACACAAAAGAAAAAGAGATGGTACAGTATTTTACTGGTGTGAATATTTAATTATTTTATTAATTAAGCAAACATTAAACTTGGAAACTTCCTCTTAAATTTCTGTGTTTACCTTAATTAGATTTTATTACTCTAAATGAGTCAGAAATGAAAAAGATTAATTAAATTTTGAGTGTAATGGAGAAAAAAAATTCTGTAAAACTTGTTCATATGCATTAGAGTTTATCTGGGAGAGTTTATTTGGTAAAGTGTTTAAGACCAAAGAAATGGCTGGTTTTCCTTTTTTTTTTTTTAAAGATTTAGAATATTTCTGGATGAAAAATGTTTAGCAGTTATGCACATTGCATTATGGTTGCGCTCCTTTTTCATAACCTTGCATCATCAGCAGACAGAATGGAGTGGAAAAGATGATGGGACTGTAATGAAGAAGATTTTAGGAGTTCTTTTGCTTGTTGAATCTCCTCCTAATGATGATTTACCAGGAAGGGTGGAGTAGGTAATTACTTGACTTCCATTCAGGGAGAGTGTGGAGAGAGAAGGTCAGGTTTTAAATTGAAGGCATTTAATTAGTTTCTTAACAGGACCACTGCCTTTGACTGAAGAGGCTTTATGGTTTTCAATGAACATGATTTTACATCAGCTGGCTTTACTGATGTAGTAGCTAGGAGGAGGCTAGCTTAGAGCAGCTTATTTAAAAACCTATTTATTTTGGGGTGCCATCTTAGTACCAAGGACCAGGCACTAGCAGGACAAACATTAATCATCACAGGAGATCAGGGATTTTCTCAACCTTTAAACCCTGAAGATTGTACTGCTACCTTTTATCCTGATAGCCCACAGTAATTGATGTCTTGGTCTAATTCCACTGGCAAATATCTTTCTCAACTTTAAGGATGAAAGAAAACTGAATTTATGTGGAAATGGCTCCTTGCTACAGTGTCTTGTCAGAAGAAAATGATCACAATTAATTTTTATTGTGGCATGTATGTACAGTTGAGAGTAATACAGAACAGCAGAAAACATTAAATTGATATCCAGTAGCTTTTCCATGTTTCATGGAGGGCTAGGGTGTTGTGGCATGGATGCAGTGAGAACTTGTTTGATAACATGGTCCAGATTTTTTTAGAGTTCAGTCAGTTTTTTCTTTAGATGTCAATTGAGGGGCTCCAAGATGTGTTCAATCAGATTCATGTCAGAGCTCATAGGTGCTTAGGGAAGAGAACCTGCAGCCTCTCTCATCTCTTTGTCAGGGTGGGGATATTGGAGGCATGACAAATAACACCCTTTTTGTGGCAAACGTATTTTGAACTGAAAAATTCCCCTATGTTGGAAAAGTGGCATAAGTTGATTGAGAATGGATCTGTATACAACATATTTTAGACATCCCTTGATGAACATCAGGTCAGTCTTTCCATTATCCCAAGTTGCTGTCCCACCTTTACACTAAAATCACTCTGCTGAACTGTGGGCTATAAGTAGGCTTCCTGAATGACAGGCCTTTCTCCCCAGCCGTGTTTATCCATTTTATGTTAATTGGTGAAAATGGAAGTTGCTAGAGATCAGAACAGATATCTAAAATGCCATAGGTTTGTGTATCATTTGCTGGACCTATGAAAACTTGCACTTTACATTGACTTCCATAAGTAGGGTTTGTCACCAATCCTCACATCCATTTTAGTGCAGTTTTTTCACAAAACGTTGAACTGTATGTCATGACACATCTACAGCACTGGCAATGCCTACAAGCCTTGCATGTGTATTAAATCTCAAGCAAGGACTCTGTCTTGGTTAATGGTTAGCTGATCTTCCATTTGCTTGCTGAAAATTAACAGTGATGTTATGTAAGCATTGTTCCATTTGAGACCCTGAGATTCTGCACTATCTGCCTGTCACTTTCATCGCATTTTCGTTGTCCATCCATGTGACCTTATGTAAATAGTGATGTATCATGAGTGCCAACTATGCAAGACATCTTTTACATTCTACCAGCACCATTGTTTCATAATACAGGTAACATGAGATGTTTTATTTTTATTTGAGCTCATTTTATTCTGGCAGGCTCTATATACTCTACTTTTAAAGATTAGACAATTTCACATGAATTTAGAATTTCCATTCATTGTATGTATAATGGATTCTGGATTACATCACAACACAAACACATTCTACATATGTAATTCCATTTAAAAAGATAGAATGGGGGGTTGTTTATTCCCTTTTTGGGAGTGAATTGCTATTTAACAGAATCTTTCTCTTTATAGGAAAGTTAGAAATTATATTCAATAAATTGTACCACTGTGTAAGTTATATTCAGTAAATGCATAATTCTCATTTAGATAAAACTGATTAACAAATAGAGCCATACAGTGGCCTTTGGTGGTGGAATAAATCAATAGTAGAATAAAGCAACCAAAATGCAAATGAAGTCATATTCAATAAATATTAATGCTGGTATTGCCATTGATTTTCTTTTTCCTATGTGTATAGATATTTGTGGGGATTTGTTGCATTTACATTGATTTATATTTTCTTTGATCTGGCATTTTTTAATTAGTGTATTTTGTTTATTTGTTCCTATTATCCATTAACCCATTCCTAATTAAATATTAAGAAAAAAGTCATTAATTAAATGTGAGAGTGTTAAAATTGGATTGTACGATTTTGATAGAAAAATGCTTTAACGTTATATTAGAATTGTATGATGATAATCATTACAGTACATTCCCAATCAATTAAACAGGTTTTTAAAGTAAAACCTTAAACTATTACTATCTTTTGTTTCCTTTTTTCTTTTTTTTTTAAATTTATAGTAGCAATATCCAATAATTTCTTAGGATTTATGTAAATTATTTTTGATAGAAAAAAAAAACAACAAACTTTTATTAAAAGTAATAAAACAAAAGCTTTTCTTATTAATTGTATATGAACAATCTGGAAATTTGCAATATTTACTCCAAACTAGCCATGGCTCACAGTTTATTAGATTTTTTCCACTTCACAAATGCTAGATAGGCATTAAGCATGAAATATCTGGCTTTCACATGGCTTTATTTAGCATCAGCCATAATCCAAGGCAATTTATCTATATTGGTAAAATGGGCTCTAGCACTACGTTTTATAGGTTGATGATTAAACCTGTCTGCATTGAATATCTTCTTTACTCACTTTCATTTTTGTTTTATTTATGGAGGATATTTGTTTATTTACTTAACATAATTTTTAAAAATGCAAAAAGTGAAGGTTAACTAATGAAAATGTCTGAAGAGAATACTAAAATTACATTGCTCTGGTATACATTGATTTGATGCCACTACCATCAAAGATCCTGTTTAAATCTATATTTCCTTTAACAGTACAAATCTTAAATATTCTGTCATCTTCCCTAGCCCCCCCAGCAATAAAACACACCTGTAATACAAAGTAAGCATGGAAGACCCCTTTATCTATCTTTATAAACGAGATTGTGCATTACCTTGACTTCCTTTACTAAACCATCTCTCACTTGTTCTAATATCTATATCTTTTCTATAATAAGTGTTCTGTTTGAACTGTATACGCTGACAGGGTTCTCTTAATGTTTTTTTAGGGGTAATGAGAACATTCAAAATATTTTAATTTAAATTTTGTATGTATTTTTTTACTGTGTTAGTAGTTATCACTATGTGAGGCTATTAAGGTTCTGAGACTTTTGGATTTGGTGCATCAGTTATTTGCCCCTTCTACACATGATCACTACTGCAGAATATTTCACTAAGCTAAAGGATCTGCATCCATCATTAAAGTAGAACTATTGAGAACAGATTTGCAGAGGATTTTTTCTGCACACAAGGTCAATGTATGCACATGGTTTGTAAAACAATCTACTAGTGCTATTATGAGGTTTTTCAACATTGCCCCTTATTCCCAAGATCTAGTATCTTATGGTTGCTTTAATGAATGTTCTCTGGCTGATGAATGATTCCAAACAACTGATAATGCAATGCTCTACCACAGACTTTATTCAAAGATGGATTCACTGGAAGAACTCCACACCTGAGGTAGACTATTTAGAATGTACCATACCCCTAACAAGCATCAAGTAGAGGGAACACTTTTCAACAAATTCAGAAGTCTCAGAACTTTAATACCATCCCTTGTATTTACATTTTTTAACTTAAAATAACATCTCTTCTGAATTTTTGAAGGCTAAATAAGAATTAATCTATGTACATATATATATATATATATATATTCCACAACATGCTCAATAGCTAGGATGATAGTATTGTACATCCTTAAGCTCTAAACATCGAATTTATAGAATTACGCTTATAATTCTTTTTTTTTTTATAACGAAAGAAAACCAAAATTTTTTTAAAGTAAATACAAATATTTACCCCACCTGTACAAATTCTGAGGAAAGTGCAAGAGAAAATAAAAATGTAGCACATGTAAAGTACAGAAACCATCCATATTAGAATTACCAAGTTTGACATTTTATAGGTTGAATTATCTCCCTTATACTATAATATGTGACTAACCCATTCATTCTATAAAGTCAAAATTATTTATTTGGATAGAACTGTTCATTTTATCTCAGTGCAATCAAATTAAAAGAATTATCATTATTAAAAAAAAAATTTAACATTTCTTTTTATTTTAAAGACATTGTATTTTGTTTCACCATATGAAAATAAATACATTTCCTAATTAACTATAAATTTGAAAAAAACAGACAGACATGCAAAAAAAAAAAGAGAGAGAAAAATAATTTGTTGTGAAAGCAGAAGTTTCAAATCTTATTTTAAAAATTCTTTTGAATGGATAAGCTTAGAAAATATCTGATTGCTAGCTGATGAGCTTTGTGCAAGTCTTTCTCCGTATCCTGTCTGCAGCAGCTTATCAGCAACAGCATAAGCTGTTGATTTCTGCTTAAATTGGTTATTGGAATAGACTGCTGGTGGTTGTAGCAGCAGCAAGATCTGCAAACAGATTACATGCAATCACTTTCAGACACTAAGTGGATGGTTGGTATAAGCGCTTTTGAAAAGACTGTGTAGTCAGGCGTGAAAGCTGTTCCGTGTTCCAACGGAATTTCAGTCTGGACTAACGCGTTGTGGAATTCTACAGTGTTAAAGATTGTTATATAACAAATCTGCACAGGCAGATTACTTTTTGGAATAAATCAACCATGTTTTTTTTTTTTTGTTGTTGTTGTAAAACTTGAGTTCTTTTGTTTTCCATTTCTGAAATTAGAACGCTTATGCAAAATCACTTATGTTTTAGTTTTACTTCAAAGGAACACGCTTAAAAAAAAAGAAAGCAGACTATTGACTTATTTTTATGTTGTTCTCCACTTTCTTGTTTGTTTGTTGTATTTTTTTAAAATGAAAAGAAAAATCTGCATTCCAAGGCTGATCATGTGGTAGTAGAGTTAAACTGTTTGTTTTTTTGGGCTTTAGTTTGCTAGTCATTCTTCATCCTCTGTTGATGGCACCTGAGCCATGATTGGTGTTAACTCTTATTCAAATTTTTGGTTATATATTTATTACATTTAACTGATTTGTTTTATGCTAAAAACCGATATTAATTGAATGGTTTTAGGAAAGAAAATCTTAATGATGTCATAGTAGGAAAATACACAAAACACACAAAAAAAAACTGATTTCAATAATTTAGTTATATGTCACTGATATTTTTGAAACAGTAGTAGTTTTAATTTTGAAATTTAAGCGTTATTAAACATTAAAAAGTAACTACAGTAAAACACCTTATTTTTCTTTGTTCCTAATTAATAATAATTTATAGATTAATAAAGAATTTTGACTCTCTTTTCAAACACATCTTTACTTAACTGCTTTGTAATTGGATGGGTTAGTGTTACCACTGATGCTTCCATCACTGAAGTTATTAATTTTTCTTTTAATTTGAAAGAAAAATTTGCTATTATGAGGTTATGAGCTAATGTTAAAATTACAAATGAAAAAAAAAACAACAAACTATCTACTTTCCTTTGTGTTTTGTATCTTTTCTTGTTTGTTAACTATGAAGAATGGAAAGTAATTTCAGCTACTTGAGCTCCCTCTTACAAATTAACAAGTTCTCTAACAAATGGATGTGAAGAAGAAGAAAAAAAACAACCCCAAGCAAGCTTTAATGATGGTAGCTTGCTTCTGATGTTGCTAGGTTTGGATGATGTCATTGAGGTAAGCGTGACGGACATGGAGAAAAATAGGGAACAGATGTTTTTCATCAAAAGCCATGCTGCGGCAGAGGATTCACTGTGGAGACAAGTGAGGTGTGCAGGTGTTGAGACAAAAGATATGGAGAGTGGAAAATCCATCAGATTGATTGTGAGAAAAGGAAATTGAGGTTTTTAAAAGACTGTTTTAGAATGGCTTAAAAAAGAAAACATTAAAAGTGCAATATTTGAATAAAGTAGCGTTTTGTTTTGTTTAAAGTATTTATTTGGGCCATTTGTTACAGATTTCAAGGCACTAAAGTTAGTTAATAAATGCAGGGTATTCAAAAAAGATTTTTTTTTTCTATAGCCTGCTAGATATGTCAGACAATTCAAACATGATACACTACAATAGGTGTTCAGAACATCCACCAGCAGCAGCCATTGCTGCGTCTGACAATAAAGCAACACACAGCAGCACATTTTCACTGTTGAAACATCAGGTATTCAACTGGTTTGCATCAATCATCTACCTCCCAGTAAAGCATTCATTTAATAATGGCGATAGATTTTCCAAACATTGAAAATACATGTTGCTGTTGAGTTGCATATTACCATCATCCATGAGCTTCTGAATGAAAGATTTTAATGCTGAGAGACAAAATGCCTTTGGATGGCAGCATGTGAAAGTGAGTTTAATGTACATTGTTTTGGGATGAATTTTAGGCCATTTATTTATGAAAACCTTTTAAGACTGCAAATTGTTACAACTTGAAAAATTCTTTTTTATGACTATAATTAATGAAAACCCATGAATTGTTGTTAGTGTTTTTCCTCATAAAATTTTGTGGGTTTTATGATTTTTATTTATTTTTTAAATCAAAACCTCTCTGGAGTTGAATGTGCCTAGAATGGAGGTGGTTTGGTTGAAAAAGTTGTATGTTGACTTTGGAACAAGGATAGGTTTAAGGTGAGAATGGGAAAACTTTCATTATTGGCTTTTTGTTGTTTTTTTGTCAGCTGTTGTCTGCTGAGTGTGGTATTGATTTATTGCATTTAAGATATTATATTACTGGCTAAGGCTACAGTTTGCAAATGGGCTTTTATTGCAACATCTCCATATAAAATTGTTTGGCAAATATTGCTTTGTTTGTTACAGTTTGGTTTTATTTCTTGTTTTGATCATTAAAAAATGAATCGGCATAACAGTTTTGCTTAACTCGCATTAAAAAAAATTTTTTTAAAACAGATTTCTATGAGAATAGACTTGGGACAAAACCTGATGTTATATTATGAATCTAAGAGAATTATCATCATTCCAACAAGGAAAACGGTACACAAACTGAAAAGTTCTTTTGTCTTGTTTTTTTTTTTTTTTCCATTTTTGAAAATATGCAGCAGGTTAACCCTCTCTTTGACATTACCCTTTTACTTCTCTAAATTTGTAAGTATCTAGTGGTTTGAATCTAGCACGTCTAAAAAATCTGGATTTATAAATAGCTCTCTTGTCAATAAAGCAAAGGTTAGTTACGGTTATTCTTGCATGACTAAAACAAATCTTATCAGGGTTCTCCTGGAGGATGGACAGCAAGAGAGTTCACTAGCAGAACTGTCAATAATTTTAAAACACAGGTGGTGATAAAAGCCAAATAAGAAAAAAATACAGCATGCTGAATTCTATTTATTTATTATCAAAAAATGAATTTAAATGAACATATTTCTTTTGCTCCATATACATGTTCCAAATCTTGCATTTAAAATTTTTCTTTTGTGTCTACATCTGGGTTAGTCTTTTGAATTTTCTCTCCATCTCCCTCTCCATCTCTCTCTCATATACATATATAATATTAATGAATTTAGTTTAGTTACATTTTTTTATTGCTTTTAAGAAAAGGCTGTTTAAAAAAAATAATTAAAATTTGTTATGGACTGACTGTCATTTCTGTTTCTTTATTCTTGCTTAAGTTTAAATATTTTCTCAGACTCAGTGGTAATTCATTTACTGTCAGTAATTTGTTTGTTTTGTGTTCCTTCATTCTATTTACATTTTCTAGTTAAGTCACAAAAAGTTTCAGTTTTCTTTGAGTGAAACCGTGTTACTTTAACTGCTGATGCTTCTTTGGCCAGCTTTTACATCATTGAAGAACTGAATCTTTGCTAACTAAAACAAAATAGCTGGCCTTTCTCAAGCCTGTGGTGGCCTATGTCATAATGGCTTTTTTTCCTCCTGGTATTAATTATATACAAAATTTGGAGATCTCATGCAAAATCTGAAGGATTTTAAAATTATGTAATATTTTTTCACTTGTTTTATTTACTGATTGTGGATCATGAATTAATCAATTGTTAAGTACAGTTAGCATGATAAAGTTTTCCTTTTCTAGATTTACGTTTCAAAATATGAAGAAAGCGTAAAACAATAAAACGAGATCTAAATAGTTTGGGCAGATGCTTTGGTTCTTTAGTCAGCTGCACTAACAATGTTTTTGCAGTTCTTTCCCTACTGCCACTGTCAGGGTCTAGTTCTGCAAACAACTGTTTGGACCAAAGCTTAAGTAAAAAAACAGTATGGTGACTAAATGGTCACAGGTTCATGACTAGTTTCAGCCACTTTTATGATTTAAAAAGAAGTGGGTTAACTCTGCAAAGTATCTACTGCAAATCTTACATTGTTGCAGATCAAAAACAGATGAAGCTCATGTGATGCAGACAGGGAAACATCTGTAGCATAGATTCTTTAGTTAGTTATAATAGAAATATTGTGGAAGTTTCCCAACTCTCTAATTTTTAGAAGTGGCACATTGTCTGCACTTGTGCCTTTTCACCAAAATAAAGTGATCTAAGTCATCGAACATGTTTAAATATTTTAATCTAGCTGGTTTTGATTCAGAATTGGTTTTGTACTGGTTATAACTAAAGTTTTGCAACAATTTAAGAAGTTGTATAGTTGATAGTAAATAAACTGAAATCTACCAGGGATATTCACACACAACCCAAAAATAGCAATGCCATTTTGGTATCCTTCTTGCCTCAGACACAGGTGAATGGAAAATCTCATTGTTTGAATAATCAGAAACGTTTGATAAAAGTAAAATCTTATTGTGCTTTTACTAATGAAAAAAAATACTTGTAAACCAGTGTGAACACATGACAGTCTACCCATGCATTTCCCTGTCAATCAATAGAAGAGACAACCTGTGGGTGATAGCTGCATTATCACAAGCTATTGCTGTGATGCAGTCTTCATTTACTTTGAATCTAGGTGCTCTAGATTCATGTTGACAAGTGATTTGCTTATCAAAGCCTTTTCATTCAAACCAGTTTTGTCAGAAGTATATCATGCTCTTGGAAGAATAATCTTCACTCTACAAGAAATTGTAAAAAAATTTTCTTGAAATAATTGGAAACTGGTTGAACAACAGAAAGGAACCAGGAGGCTTCTGCATCAACCAAACACATTGTTGGAAGTGCAATCCTAGAACAAGTCTCTGAGGACAAAGAAACACTGGTGAAAGATCGTTTGTGTGTTTCTGTGCATAAATAACTCGTGATATGAGAGAAACTATGATGGTTAGTAGTTTTATTGCGAATTTTCTTGATGTGGAATGGATAAACTGCCTGTTTAGACAACCAGTCATTCAGATGATCATCAGTTTGATAATCAACATTCTACTTTTCATTCTTTATAATACTTTATTTGAGTGCTTGCTACTTCATTATTATTGTTAGCCTCTCAGGCAGAATATGATGTGAGAAACGTGACTGATGTTATCAGATGAACTCAATTGGAACAGTTCATTTTGGTTTATTATGGTCTGTCATAAGTGGTGCCAAGCATCACCAATATGAACAAAGGTTTTAAGCCAATGTTTTATCCGTTATTCAATATTTTACAGGCCCAAGAACTACATTATTTTTAGTACGAGTTAATTTAATGTGTATTTTGATGCTTTATGACTGCAAACTAGCAAGCACTATGTTTAAATGACTAATAAAAACTATTAAATGCATTTAATAAATAATACATATTTTTATATTAGTATTTTTGTGATTGTCATTTAGTAATTTTTAGTTCTTTTGAAGTGATGTTAGATCCTATAGAAATACTTTTGCAATAGCAGAAGCATTTTCCATAAATCGATCAAATTAATTTCATAATGTTATGTTTGTTTGTTCATTATATATATAGTTTTACTTGGTGTCAGGCTTTAAAAAAATTTTGCACTGTGATATGCTAAACATTATTATGAAACAAATCTAATTTAATTGTAAGTATAATGCTGATAAACAACGTGTGTTTTATTCTTACACCAGTAAGTTATGGTGTGGAAGACTGATCAAAAATCATTTGTAAGAGTACTTACAAGCCCTTCTGTTCACTCTTATTTTAGAATACAGATGATGTGAAAACAGTCTTAGTTCTGTGAGGTTAAAAATTAGTCTTAAATGCAGGACATTGTCTCTGCAATTGTGTTTTTTTAAAATTCTCCATGTCAGTAAAACTGTTTCTGGTAGCTAACAATACATGAAACTGTTTCCAATGTACCATCGCTCATTATTGCCTGACCATAGTCACATGGAACTCACATCTCAACTCATGATGCTTTAGAATTTTGCAATATTATAAAACATATGCTGCATTATTCGCAGGCTGTGGCTCTGATAATTTATTATTTGTCATATATTAAATCTATTATTCTGTTTTTTCCATCATAAATGACTCCTTTAATTTCCACAGTACCACTATTACTTACTTTCATATTATTTACTGAACATTTTCCTTATGCTTCAACACTATATCTTTCTTATTTATCCTCTGTATTAATGTAGATATGTTGGCCTTGATTTATTACTTGTATTCTTGCATCTGTTTGTTGTTTTTTTTATTATAAAACAGACTTCTAGAATCTTCCATTATCAGTCCGAGGGGAAAGAGAAAAAAAAAAAAAACAAACTTTCTATCAGAAGAAATACTTATATACTGTTTTACTGATAAAGTTTCAGATGTTCCACATCTGTTATCTTGTGTGTGTGTTCATTTACCCAAATACAGCTGCATGCTATGAGATTTGGTGCTCTTCACACTTCAAGGAAAGATAACTCTATTTGCTCTCTCATCTTTGTAGTAACTTGCTTTACCTTCAATCATTCCACCCTCCCAGTAGAGACTGTTTTTGGAACATAAGTGAACCAGACAACAATGTAAAATTTAGGGATATTTTTAAATGGATCTTCTGATACAATAATAAAAAAGAAAAAGTACATTTGATATATATAAGTGTCAGAAATTTTTTATATAATACAGAGGTGGAATGAAAAAAAATGTAGAGAATTATGACATTTCGATTTTTAGAAAGCTATCAATTTTTAAAAAAATCATAGTACATGTGATTTTGGCATACAGGTTGTTTAATACAGTATTAGAGGAACTTACAAAGCTTATTGGCCAAAGTATCTATAGACAATAGGCAAGTAATTTTAATAGTAAAGTAATTTTTTTTGTAAGAAGCTTTGAAAAAAATGAAATAAGTTTTCATAGTCTTTAAAAGTAAAATGAAGTAAAGCAACTTATCAAAACAGTATGCACGAATAATGAGTAATTGCAGCTGAAAGATGTATTTAATACATATACAGTGCATTATTACAGAAAAAACAAAAAAGCAAAATTAATAGGTTTACAATGCATTAGTATTTTGGTATGTGAATTCTTTGCTTTATATAAAGCATGATACCTTATTTTCATGTTCCCATATATATTATCAATGTATGACTATAGAATTTTGTTCTGAATATCTTGTAACACTTTCCAAAATTCATGTAAGGTATTTGCTTGATATTTGACTTTCTCAGTAGTCATATAACTTCATATAGCCTCAGTGATGTGCAGACCAAGGCATCTTTGTGAGTGTTCCAACAGCCTCTTTAAGTTCCAGATAGTTTTTTTTTTTTTTTTTTTTTACCATAATGGCTGTATGCTTGGGGAAATATTCATTTTGGAAGATGAATTCCCACCCAATGAGATGTTTTCCTGAGGGTATGGCATGATGGATGAGTACCTGTTAGCAGTTAGTATACCTTTGATTTTATGCAAATCTCTAACATTCTTGGCTGATATGCAGTCTCACACTTGTATTGATCCATCCCTCATGCTTCACTTTTGATTTTGTACACTGACTGTTTATTTCTCCCAAGTCTCTGTTTGAACAAACTGCTGTTGATTATTGCTAAACAGTGCAAACTTGAACTCTTCCAGATTTGGTCATCCACTGTTTCATTTCTGTAGCTCCTTTAGCCATTCAGTTTCATTGCCTCTCTTCAGCAAAGGTTTTTTGGACATTGGGATCATTTGGTGCTAATGTGTTTCTTATTGTTTTTGAAGAAATGCTAACAACTGTATTTGCAGCCAGGCTATCAAGATTTCCACTGGCTCATTGTTAATTATGCAGAGAACATACCCTGAGGTACTTAATATCACTTTTGAAAAGCTTGGGCTTTCTTCCTCAGCAGCATCTATTATCCTTCTCAGAGTTTTGCATACAGCTGCTTCTGAACCATGAAAGTCAGGCTGCAGTTTGTCATAGGGAGTAGCCTTCACTAGCTAAGACTGATTTTTTTGTGCTTGTCATGTGATATTTCCTTTCCAGGAGTCATAGTATTCACCACACATTCCATACATTGTAATGATATCACACACTATACTTCTGTAGTCCTTTTGCAGGTGTGGCTTTTTTTCTGACTCGCATGACAATCAGTCAGTGTACTATATCAACACATGACTTAATATGGTGCATTTCATTTTTACACACAAGATCTGATTTTGTCACATGTTATTCACATTCTTTTATTTTCATAATTATTTCTATATAGGATCATGAAATAAAAGTACCATCTGTGTATAGCTTTCAGGTAAAAGGTAACTTTTCTTTAAAAAGCAATGATGAAATCTGTGAAGCAAAGTCCTTGAGGCTTTCTTAGTGTTACATAATACTTTATATAATCTTTTACCCACTTTAGGAATTACATCTTTAAATTATTTTGAATGAATGCTGGCAACTGATGTCTTAGATTATGTATTAAAGAAAAAATTCTACAGAAATTCTTTTTCAATTTTCTTACTAATGGATTTTTCTTTGTAAAGATCTATGCAGGGTTACAACAATTAGAAAACTTTCTGAGGAACCCTATTAAAACATACAGAGCAACAAAAATGTAGACCATTTCCCTTTAAAAATTTAAGCAAGAAAAGATATTGCAAATTATAAAGGGACATATTTTTAAAAAAAAAAATGAAAAAAAAATGCTAATATAAAAAAATATTGTTATTGCGAAAAATTTATTCTCTAGATTATGCAGAATTTATATGTATCCAATACTGGAATTAGGAAATTAGGTAGACAGTTTATAGTATATGTGTGTGTTTGTGTGTCTACATAATGACAATGACCCCTGCAGCTTTATATGATTTAGACTAACACATTTACAGTATGCCAAAGAGATATTGGTAAAGGCAAAAGAATTTCACACGTGCCATGGTGGCCAAGACACATTTGGCATGCTACTCCAAGATATCAATCATTTAAGATTATTACCAATTGCAAAAGGTGAAGAAAACGTCTGCTGTGGGGAGGGTTATGGCTCCAAATACCTAGTGACAGAAGCTGACAGAGGTCATTTAGAGCAGGGCAGTCAATACCCATTTCCAACTGTACCTTGCAAAGAACATTGCAATGAATAGACTATGGTGGTAGGAGACCATTGCCTAAATAATTGATCACAATTACCAGTATGAAAAAATGCTTCCTATGGTATAAGGGGTACAGACATTGGACTGAGGAGGAATGGAAAAAGCTGATATGGTTTGACATCCCTTAACCTCTCTCTTGTGGTCCAAATTATTTAGACCTGTACCTGGATTCATCGATTGGAGCATATTTTGCTAACATACTCTGGGCACCTCAGCCCCTTTAGAAGGCAAAATGAATAGCAAAGGTTATTTACTTCAACAACATTTTCAATCCATGGGGACTACTACTTTGAAGATAACAATGCTTCCATCCACAGTGTCCACATTGTGTGTCCATGGTTTGATGAACATGGAAATTTCAGGCATGATACCCAAATCTTAATCCAATTGAGCATCTGTGGGATAAACTTGAAAGACACATTCACTTTCATCATCCTTTTCCCACCTCACTGCATAACATTCTGTTACACTATTAATGACTGAATGAGGAAATATCCCTCAGGACACCTTGCAGTATCTTAGCTACATTGCATTATAGCTGTTAATATGATTACTATTTTGCATAGGAAAATATATAGAACAATAAATCTCAAATGAGAAATACTTTTTAATATAAAATTTTATTATCTTTAATTAACGTAATAGATCCCGAAAAATCAGCAAAGTAGAAAGAAAAGTTTATTGTAAGCTAACTAGTATTTTGTATGAAAATCCCTTGTTTTACACAAAACGGTGAATTTTGATAGCATACAAATATATTATTTGTTGATGTAAATTGAGGAATATTACTCCAAATAACCTTAATGACTTTCCATAAGTCAGATACATTATGTTGCCATTTAACCTTTTCTGTATTGATGATTCTCATATTCAGACTTTGCACTGGTCAAGTCATGTTTTTATTACTCCAGCCTTTTCATTTTCTGTTTGGCTACATTTACAATATGCTTCAGTCAATTGTCTTGTTGGAAACTGAATCCATATCCAGTTAAGTTAGCTGAGTTCCTGATAGAATTGCGTGATGTATGAGAATTTGCTTATAGTTAGCAGCAGTTAAAGTGCTGTCAATCTGTAAATATCTCCAATTCTGTTTATGAGGATACAACCCCAGACTTGAATTGATCTGCCTACATATTTTACAGATGTTGTGCATTGACTTTTGTTCCTTTCTCTTTTGTGCTGTCAAAAAACACAAACTGCCATTGATTGTTTCCAGACAACTCATATTTTGATACATCCATGAACAGAACTTGTTTCTATTACTCTCTGCCCTGCTATTCATGTTCTGATACCCATTTTATCCTTTTAGAATTTAAAAATATTTTCAGAAATGATTTTCAAACTGCAACGGGTGATGGAAACTTTTGAGTTTAGCTGCAATTTGTTTTATGGAATATTCCTAATGAACCATAATATTCACCTCTGTACATTTATTATAAGGCATTTCTCTTCTGGGAGGTATGTCTGCATTTAGTATACTGTACTAAAGAAAACAAAACATACTTACAGTCAAGCTTGTATATAAAGGCTACTCAAGGGAACAGCATTTGTGGTCTTGGCAGATAGGTGGCTTCTCTGCACAGGTTAAGTGGTGGCCAAGATTTAAAATCACAATGAAGATGCAAATTAAATATGCCTCTACTTGTGTACAAATTATTGTGCAACTATTTTTTTTCTTTTTTCAAAAGATGTGATAAAAAAAAACTCTTTTAACAATAAATTTTTAAAAGTATAATAATTGTAGCATTTCAGTGGATGTACATGAGCACAACCTTTGCTACTCATGCATTCTTATCACCTTGATCGTTTTCTGTGAGGAGAGAACTGATGCCAAGCTGGCTTGCTTTTTATCGTGTTGTAATCATGATTGCAGTTCAGTTAACGCAGCAGTAGAACAGAAATCACTAAATATAAGTGCTTGCTTCAGCAAAAGTTTGAGCAAGTGATTGTGAATCGTGTTCGTATGCAATATGGCCAAGAAGACTTTTACTTAAAAGCCAACCCAACAATGAGTTTCAATCAAAACTTTTTATTTGCTGTTCATTTATTGTTATGACAACAAAAAAAAATATGAAAATTATTTTTTAAGTCAAAATAAATGTATTGATGCAATTGCAACAAAAATTAATTAGTGTCAATGTTTGCATTACAACATATTGGCAATTTGATTGGCTGACTGATTGAAAGAATGATCTGCATGGACTTTGTGCATGTATGTGCACATTGTTGTGTATAGTGATCAATCTTGAATTATTTACATGTTTGGAGTTTTTTGTGTTGGGTTGACAGACTGTTTAGTAAGTTTTTAATAGGAAAATTTTGTAAGTTTTCTACTATTCAGTGTCCTTTTGATTTTGATTTCACATCTTAGGAAACAGTGACTATTGTGTACAGTAGCAGAGATTGCTATGGAAGCAATTGATGTGGTTGCTCACTGTGTAAAGGGTATTCTGTATGGTTTTCGGTGTGGGGGAGTTTTGTGTGGCTGCTATGAGTGAGTGGTCATTGTGTAGAGGTAGCTGCTAAGACAGGAATGTAATATGGTTGTGTAGAGGTTCCTTAATAGTTACCCAAGAACCAGTTGTGGTTATATGGAAGAGTCAGAAAATATATAGGAGATTAGCATGCATTTTAGATTATTCCTACTGCCTGTTACATCTTATTTTTCTCTCGTTCTTACATATTTTTAGTAGTTTTTATGCAGAGTGTACAGCCATGCATTTGTGTTATTTCTACTTTGTTTCCTTGCACATTCATTATGATTTAATTTAACAAAAAGGAAATTTAAACCATTGCTTACCAGATAAAATAATGCCTTTTCTTTTGTTATGGTTGGTGAGTTAGCATAGTGTGTAGAGTACTCACTTGACATGGCTGCAGTCACTGTTTTGTTGTCAGTAGGTAGGGAGAGCTGTTTGGTGTGCATCTGCTGGCATGGCTTTTCTCCCACTGCTACTGTGATTTATTTCCCTGCTAAAGTTGACAGGATCCAGTTTGTCTGTATGCAGGTACAGGCGCCACAACTGAGACACAGGCTTATCACACATCTACAAAATCACTCTTACCTTAGTTAGTTCTCTGGCCATAAAAACAACTGAATACTTATGTCACTTCCATAAATTGGAACAATCAATCTGCCTGACAGCCCACGATTAAATTAAAGATTAGCAAAGAATAAGTTCCATGGTGTTTCAGCATTAAACGAAGAATACTATCTGCAGAATTAATTAGAATTTTATTTATCTTTTCCTGAAAATGTAGTACAGTTTTTGAAAATGCGAACTGATTATTTTCTCTCATTTGTAATTTTAAGAGGAATAATAATAAAAAAAAAACTAAAGTAAAACGAGTAGATAAAATGCCTAAATGTTCTAGTACATTCATATATGAATTTTCTACTTTGATGTCTTTCTGGAGTTAACTGGAATCTAAGTAGGCAAATAAGTTATGACCCCATTTAATAAAATTTCATTTTAAAAGTCCACACCAATGTACATCATTTCACTGTTATTTAATTTGGATTGAACAGCTGAGAGATTTTACCCATTTATCTGGCTGTTGCCACCAATAAAATCACATTATCTGAAACAAATAGTGGAATTGTTAAAAACTTATGCAAAGACAAGACTTCCAGTAGTTGTGTTTTAGGGTCTTTTTCAAGTAGTATCTGGAATTTATGGTAGTTTCACAAAAAGTAATCTATTGAAGTAAGATCCTGGAGGTTTTGGAGATCATTTAATGTCATAAAACCAAGACATGTCAGCAATGTTTTCCAGTCTTGTTAACATTTTTCATCATATCTCTTGCTATGTGGCACATTGCTATGTGTGCATATATATACTTTTCAAATGAAATCTAATTAAATAGAACTGTTGCAGTAGTTAGTTATTCATTGGCTTTATAGACAACTTTGTGGATGCTTTTCCATGCAGTTTCAACCAGTATCATTTTTATATTGGATCATTAGTCATAATTTAATCTTTCCTTTTCTCTCACTGAGAGTAGAGTAACTGGTCCTGGTATTTATTAATATTAGTTTTGCCACATGAGATGCTCTGTTTATATTAGCAGCAGAAACTGCAGCCATTGTTATTAACCCTTTCTTTTGTGCACTTAAAGCTAATCAGAGTGGACTTCTGGCGATATGAGTGCTTGATCTTAATGTCATCCCACCCGAAGCTTCCAAAAAAAGAGGGAACTTTCTGACAAAACTTTTAGTTCTATGGACATCATAATTTAAAGTCACCTTCTCTCCTTAGTGATTATGCTTTGCCTGAATATAAAAGACTTTACAATCAGACATAATATTCTAAGTATTACAGTTAGCTAATGGCAAAAGAAAAAGAAATTATATATATATATATATTATATATAAATATAAAGCTCTTAGTTTGGCTTTTTACCACTACTGTTATTTAGCAACAATATCTAGTCAAAAAGACTATGCTTGTTGGCTCTTAACCTCTTCTTGACACCTAATACTTTCTGATGAGCTGAGATGTGACTCTACCTTGATAAAGCCAGCAATTTCTTCTTGAGAGAAAAGTGTCTCCCTGAGCTAATGTAATGCCCATATTCAGCATATTAAGTAGAGCAAGTTATCATTTTTTGAGCTATCTTTAAGGTCTATGCAGTAACAATGCATAATTTTATGTTTTGTGACATCAATTACTTTTTCCATCAGTGAGCAACATAAAACACTAATATTAGGTAACGCTGAGCTAATTATCATATAATCCGGCATTCTATACACTCCAATGGGTTTATATCCATCTTGAGAACATTCTTCTATTAGCAGTTGATTATTAAATCATTTGATTGGTCTTAGTGATGCACTTAATCACTTCAAATATAATAAGTTTTATCCAGCAATAATGCGGAAGCACCACTTCTACTTACCAAATCTCTCTTGAATGTTGTCTTGGTGTTGATTAAGTCTTTGTGAGAAGAGATATTGAACATGGGAAGCTGGTAGGGCCAAGGTGATTGTGCTATTCTTTTTGTTGTGTATTATCTTTCAATGATGGCATGTGTGTGTGTGTGTGTGTGTGTGTGTGCATTGTGGGTACTTTTCTTTGTTGACAAAGATGATGACAAGCTATGGATATCAGAAGTCTGCATTAAGCATTATTAAATTGATTCTCTGCCTATATAATCATTTAAAGAAACTTTTTCTGTAAGTATTGGATCTTGTAAAGGGGGGATTGGTTAGAAATCTGGAAGAAATAGCTAATTAACTCAATGAAATTGCTTTTTTTCTGTTTTCCTTTTTTTTTAAAAAATCAGATTGGTGTTGGCGCTGCCAATTATAAGTTAATTTAAAACTGCTCTCTGTGGAAGCAAGATAAACATTTCTATTGCTAGTAATTAACTTGCCAGCATGTAAGTCATAGAAGAACCACCATAGTTATGATTATTTTGATATAAAAAAAAAGAAGGCAAACTTTTTAATTTTGCTGACTTTGAACTATCCGGAATTTGTTTTTTTTTTTTTTCTTTTAAAAAAAAAGGTAATTTGAAACACTGACTACTGTCTCTGCATTGGAGGATCTTTAATATTGATGTGAACTGATGTCAGAATGTTTAATCTGATAATCTGCAAACAACTTAAATTCTCAACAGGAATAAAATTTCATAAGTTTTAATCCCTATTGGTAATTTAAAATCATACAATGCCAAGAAAGGCTGGAATATTTATCAGCTGGCATAAATGTACTGAAAATAGCATCTTCTGACTAAAACATTAATGTAGTGTTAGCATCACTGCTGATGCTGCAAATTAAAAGAAAAAAATATTAGTATTTTTTTACATAATACTTTTAGGAGTCTTTCATTGAATTACCTTTAAAATAAGTGATGTTGTTTTGATGAATAGAACAAAAGCAAAGCCCATCGTTGAACATAAGTGCTTTTATTTCTTAATGTTGAATTTGCTTTAAATCTGTGAAATGGTTTGGTTCGTGATTTCCTAACAAAGGTTAAAAAAAAAAAGAAAGAAAGAAAGCAGTTTCTGACAAAATTTTGCCTGTATTTTTATCAGGAAACATATACCAGAAAGATTTACTATGCATTGAAAATTTACCATGCTTAACCATGTTCAGATTTGTTGGAAGCGAATTTTGCCTTGATGGTATTGGGATCCTGACTGAATTTCTACTGGCTTTCAATACATGCAATTTCAAGCTTCCATTTACAGAAACCCATTGGAAACTCAGAAATACCTGGATTCTGTTAGGCAAAACCTAGCCTAGAAACAAACTTTGGTAAGTTTCCACGTGTTTTCTTATTAGGTGGAAAACAGATTTCTTATGTAGTGTTATTGTTAACGGATTCATTTATTTTAAAAAATCTCATGCTGTGCTGAATCAGTAGTCTTCTTTTTATAGCTACAGTTTTAGGAGATAATAAAATTTAGTTAAGTTTGATATATCCAAAATTTGTTCAATTTCTGGTTTTTCTTTTGAATTAGTTTTAATATATTTTCCAATTATCTGCTAATCTTATTACTAAATTTAAAAGGTGAAAAACAACAGCTAATATGGAATAGTGCAGATGGACAACTTTCTTGGTAATTTCAGACTTGCTTAAGCAAAGATTAAGTTCTAGAACTTTAAAAACAGCTTTTTTTTTGCATAATCATTAGTTTAGAAAATTTTAATTAAAGAAATACATAAATCTTCATCTAGTTTTTTTTTTTAAAAAAAATTTTTTGTGAGCTGTCATTCTTGCAAATAGTAGGAGTGAAGCCACCATGTGATAATTTGTCAAAATTAATTCTGAGAGAATGCTAACCATTAAAACCTATTGCTTTAATTCAAACAAGAAAGAAAAAGAAAACAGGAGAGAAGAAAAAATTTCAAAATAATAAGATTCTGTCATTTTACATGATTTGTTTATTTTGGAGAAACAATTAAAACTAAGAAACAGCAAGAATAAATTGGTAGTTAATTAAATTCACAATTCAAGTAAAATCACATTTAAAAAAAAAAATGCTTATTTACAGAAAAAATATCAGAAACTGTTTGCAGGAAGGTTTATTAAAATAATTAGTAACACAGTATTTGCTCTGAAGAGAGAAAAATAGTCTGTCTGTCTATTCAGCTTAAAGATGTTTTCATGGTGATGATTGAAGTTCTTTAACATTTTTCCTGGAAAGGAACATTTAGTGTGGAATGCTCTGCCATATTTGGTAATGGAAACACAGCAGATAAATACTTTTAAAGTATACTAAATGCACACTTTTGACAAAGGGAGTTGTTATGAGTTTTAAAAGCATCCTGCCCTTCTTTTAAAAAAACAATAATGCATGTCACAGCCATTGAACCATGATGAGTTATACTTTGTCATTCAAACTAGCGGATACTGTGCCATTCTCATGGAGACACCTTAACACGAGATGAGTGCCACCTGATTTTCTTTCATTTTAACAGAAGTATAGTTCTGCAGGTAATTTGTTTATTTAAAATCTGGTGGTGCTTGACTTGCATCACAATGTACAGGTGCATCTCAAGAAATTAGAATATCGTGGAAAAGTTCATTTTTTCCCACAATTTAATTCTAACAGTGAAACTTTCATATATTCTAGATTCATTACACATATTATCTCTAAATATTAGAATATTTCATAAGATCAATAAAAAAAAAAGGATTTATAATATAGAAATGTTGAACTTCTAAAAAGTATGTTCATTTATGCACTCAATACTTGGTCGGGGCTCCTTTTGCACGAATCACTGCATCAAGGCGGCGTGGCATGGAGGCGATCAGCCTGTGGCACTGCTGAGGTGTTATGGGAGCCCAGGTTGCTTTGATAGCGGCCTTCAGCTCGTCTGTATTGTTGGGTCTGGTGTGTCTCATTTTCCTCTTGACAATACTCCATAGATTTTCTATGGGGTTCAGGTCAGGCGAGTTGGTTGGTCAATCAAGCACAGTAATACCATGGTCAGAAAACCAGTTACTAGTAGTTTTGTTACTGTGGGCAGGTGTCAAGTCCTGCTGGTAAAGGAAATCATCATCTCCATAAAGCTTGTCAGCAGATGGAAGCATGAAGTGCTCTAAAATCTCCTGGTAGACGACTGCGTTGACTTTGGACTTGATAAAACACAGTGGACCAACACCAGCAGATGACATGGCACCCCAAATCATCACTGACTGTGGAAACTTCACACTGGACTTCAAGCAACTTGGATTCTGTGCCTCTCCACTCTTCCTCCAGACTGTGGGACCTTGATTTCCAAATGAAATGCAAAATTTACTTTCATCTAAAAAGAGGATTTTGGACCACTGAGCAACGGTACGGTCCAGTTCTTTTTCTTCTTAGCCCAGGTAAGACGTTTCTGACGCTGTCTCTGGTTCAGGAGTGGCTTGACACTAGGAATGCGACACTTGTAGCCCATTTCCTGGACACGTCTGTTCTTGGTGGCTCTTGATGCACTGACTCTAGCCTCAACCCACTCCTTGTGATGCTCCCTCAAGTTCTCGAATCGGCTTTGCTTGACAATCCTCTCAAGGCTATGGTCATCCCTCTTGCTTGTGCACCTTTTCCTACCACACTTTTCCCTTCCACTGAACTTTCCATGAATATGCTTTGATACAGCCCTCTGCAAACAGCCAGCTCTTTCAGCAATGACCTGTGGCTTACCCTCCTTGTGGAGGGTGTCAATGAGTATCTTCTGGACAACTGTCAAGTCAGCAGTCTTCCCCATGATTGTGGTTGTGTGTACTGAACCAGACTGGGAGATTCATGGTATTTATACTGCATAAATAGTGATTTACTCAAACTCTAAATGGAATATTCTAATATTTTGAGATACGTTTTTTTATATTTTTGAGCTGTAGGCCGTAATTATCAAAATTAAAATTAAAAAATGCTTGGAACATTTTAGTTTACATGTAATGAGTGTAGAATACATATAATTTTCACTTTCAGAAATAACTGACAAAAAAATATTGACCTCTTCCACGATATTCTAATTTTTGAGATGCACCTGTACATGTACACTAAGAGAAATTATTGAAATATTGATATTTGTTTTTTTTTGGTTATATTTTTAAAAGGATCACTTTAAATATCTTACATTTGTGCTGTTTGTTTTTCATTTAGCTGGGGAGACTTAAAAATTTTTAATTAAGAAAATATTAAAATTTTAATTAACAGTGTATCTAAATTTATAAATTAATCTTATTTATAATTTCTACTTTCTCATGTTAAATTGGGGTTGACCGTTTAACAAAGCAATAACAATAATACAAGTATACAAGTTTCTTTGTCTGACATTTCTGTTTGGCAGGTGATCTGCATTTGTTTTTCGTTGTATTGAGATTCTGATTGAGACATCAGGGGCACAATAATTAAAGTGTATTTGGAATTAGTTAAGGCATTAGGGAATTCATGTATGAAATAAGAGATTAAAAAATTTTTTTTACCATAATTAAATTCTACAAATTAGAGTTGTTTTGTTTTCCTTTAAAATTTCTTTGGAATTCTGGGATATGTTCCATCAAGATTATGACTGATCTGAAATAATAGTATTTTGTTATAATTAATTCAGTACAGCTACACTATAAATTCTTTTCATATTCAAAACAGTGTAAAAAGCAAGGTCTAACACTCAAGAAAATTAACAGATACAACATTTTCCTCTGTCCCCCCTCCTATTAAAAGGAATCGCACTCTCTTCAATGTTTTACTTTTAGTGTGCAAAGCATTAATATATATTTTATACTTTTATTTTTATACTTTCATATTTCTATTCTTATATTTTTTATACTGAATTTTAATTTTAATTTCTATATTTGTTTTTTCATCACCAAAAGCATTGATGCAGTATTTAAGTTGAGATAGAAATTTAAAGGTAAACATTTTGGCTTGAAACTGTGATTTATGCACTATCTGTACACACACGCACAAAACGCATGCCTATACCAAACACATGTCTATACTGTCACTGTAATAATTGTTTTATTTGTATTACATACCGACAACCCACAAATGACATTGCATGTTTCTTGTAATTACCCTACAGTTGTGGCATAGACCATTTACTAAGGGAAATAATTTTAGTTAGCATTCATTCTTTGATTTATAATGGTTGATCTTTACCAGAAGGGGTTTCTCGTCCAGCACATCTGCATGTTTTAGTGACAGTAGCCATCAAAACTAAGGTTGAGTACAGATTCCACATATCTTCTTCTGCAATTTTGTGTGATGATCTCTGTATCCAAACTTATCATGGATTTTTAGATTGTTGCCTTTGATTTTGGGGCAGCTAACCTTGATCTATGTCAGTTTGCAAAGTGAAGGAGGGGATGCATTGAAGTTTGTTTCTGTGATGCAGATGTTGGCAATTGATTTTGGGATCAGTTGGTTGTTTCATGTGCAGCGTTTCTGTTTCTCTGACTCCAATGTCTGAAAGCAATAAGATATCCCCTTCATACTTCAAATGTTTTTTTTTTTTTTTTTTTGAAACCTTATGAGCAGTAAGACCTGGTTAATTATAGTTTAGAACTGCTGGTTGTCAGCTGAAGTTATTAGGCTGGTTTATAAAAGGAAATGTAATTTATTTATAAGAAATCTTTAGTTTTACTGGTTATAAATAATTATATTCAGTGCAGAAGAAGGATCATGTGCTGAGGACTTAGATTTATTTGTCTTATATGTTCATTAGTGTTGCTTATTTTGGGCAGCTGTTAGAACTTTTTTTTTGGTTTTAAAGTGTTTCAGAATAGGAAATAACCTTTTAACTTTAATGATGTACCATAAAGAAACTTTGTACAACCATAATTTAGCTGCCTAATTATCTTTTTCCTTACATTTATATATCTTAAATAAGCTTGCACACTCCACTGGTTCATGTTCTGTTTTTGTTTTAAAATTCTTAGGTTCTATTAAGTAACTAAAATATGCATTTGTAATACTGACCAGTGTTTGTCATGCCAACATTGAGACTGGAAACTCAGTCATTGTAAATAATAAAGCTGTATGGAAAAAAATGGCAGAAGTGTTGCTTTTATATAGACGCATTTCTAACGTTGACGTTCTGTTTAATAATAATTATTGTTATAAGAGATTCTTCTTCAATTCAGATTAGGTCATCATGGGAGAGGACTTGATCTTTCCCTCTTTATAATTTCACATTGGAAAGGAGACACTACCTTCTGCAGGGAATGTTCAGTAAGAATTATTATTAATTGTGTGAAATCTTGTTTAGTTGGAAGTTTATCATACACGTTTGCCTGCCTCGCAATTCTCTATGTATAAATGAACCAAAACTGATTAACTGTAAAACCAAGACGACTATGGATTGTCACTTTTTACTGCTCTCCTGTCTGAAATTAGTGAGCACTGTTGGTTCTGTCCCCTTTTTAAGGATTCACAGTTTGAACTAAAGATAACCTCCAGACACACACTTTCCAGTGGGACATGCATCTCCGGTACCTTCCAAAATTACTATTTTTTGCTTTTGATTTCTGAAATATTTGCCAATTTAGATAGAAATCCAACTTAAGCAGCCTTAAGTAATCACCTGAGATAATTTGCATGATACATATACGATTATCTCCCTTGAAAAAATTAAAAGAAAGAAAAAAACAACAATGCCATTATCAAAACCTTTCATCTTTTGTATTGGTTATATGTTAATTGTTTAGCACAAAGACTATTCATTACAAATTTTAGCATTGTTGGAAAACTTTGCTAATTTATTTGGAAGTAAAGTTGATGTTTAATTTGTGTATTTGTCAGGTAGTTTAAGCAAAAATAGGTAAAAATGATAGATTCATAAAAAATTTAAATAATAACGCAGCATTAGTAGTTGTTTCCTTTGAGCCTTTTCATTAGATGAGAAAATTATTGGGATGCACAGATTAATCAGCAGATAATCGGTCATTTTTCCAATGAATCAACTGGACAATTATTAGGCTTCAGAATAGTCAATGAGGAAATGGAGAACTTTTGTAGTCAGAAAGAATTGGAATGCTCCTCTCTGCATTTTTCATATTACACCAAGTTTTATTGACAAATCAATTTATCCAAATTAATACAACCAGTGCCATTGATCTGGCTTGAAGTAGGAGGGGCAAAGATGGTAAATCTCATAGGCATTCATTTATTCACCACCTCCCTCCCCCCGCATGCATAGCCTGCACGCACACACACACACATTTTAGCACAACTATTTTGTGTGGAAGGGAGGACTATGAGCTCCTTAAAACCACCTCCCTGAATCAGGACTAATCTGCATATAACTAGTTGAAGGCTTAAAGAATAAAGTAATACAGATGTAAAAACACATTTCAGAATTGAATGCATGTATGAAACTTCTGTTTATCTAAAAAAAAAAAAAGTCTGTAATGGAAATTGAAATCTTCAAAAGTGGAACGTAACTAAGCAGTATAGGTATATCCAAATCCAAGTTAATACACAACTAAGTAAATTTAAAAGCCAAAATAAACATAGATTCAGAATTCAATGCAATTATGAAGCTTCTAAAACCTGACAAAAGTGAAATAAAGATTTCCTACTTGAAATCAAAAAAACATTAAAGATTTCTGTGTTAAACTAAGCAATCTGGATTTGTAAATGGCTATGTGAAAGCCAAAGTACTGAAAGTACCAGTCTACAAACAGATTAAAAATTGAAAGTGACTGAAATTCTGTCAAAAGTAAAACAAAGTATTTAAAGTCAAAAGTTCTTGAAATATAATGCAGAAACATCAATTTTTTAAATACTTTCTGGATTGAGGGTTGTTTTATATTTTGTGCATATACATGGCCATTAGTCCTAAAAAAAAAACCAACAAAAACATTCACTGTTTATGAAAGATGCAGGTGTACATAAATGCATATGAACCAGATTTTTCAACCTTTTGTACTGGAGAGTATTTCCTTTCCAGGAGTAAGTCAAGATATTCCTTGATCTTTTTTGTCTATAACTGCATTGAGTCTTTTCTATTTCAGTTTACTTTCCAGTAGAAGAACTAACAGCTTGTTTTTTTCTTGTTGCTGTTTCTTGATAGTAGTACCAAAGTTTGGAAATACTCTATTGATTTGGCAGCTAAAGTTTGGAAGAAGTCTGGATCATCAAGACTTTTATCAGTCTGCGATTACATTTCTCTTGAAGTTTTGAAAAAATAGATGACAAAGAGATTAGGCAACTTATGCCATTAACCAATGTGGGCTTTTTGTTGCCAAATACTTAGGTAAATGGCTTTGCACAGTTGTGTAGATTCCTTTTTATGGTAGCTTGTTTAGGAAGAGTTTTGACTAAAGTTTACAGAATTATAAAAGAAGTGCTGCCTTCTATCTAGCAACTTTTGTGATCTTTACAAAAGGCTTTCAAAGGCAACTAAGTTTTTCATCTAGGCTCCAATGATAAAGAGTTAGATTTAAAATATTATAGTATACTGCATGTTCCACAATTGGGTATCTTGTCCAGTATTATCTTCTACCTATAATATAAAATGTTCTAAGGGATGGCTATATCTTGTAGAACCCTGTGTTTGGGAGTTTTTGAAGGTTACTTAGCTATTGTGAGACAGCAAAAGAATGGTGGAAATGGCCAATTTTCTGTCGACCAATAAGAAAATATCATTTATTGCTTTGGCTGAATATGGCATCATTAATGCATAGTTGTAGAGTGCAGATAAAACAAAATAGTGATGGTAATTCTGTTTTGAGAAGTCCAGCAACCATGCTAGTTATATTGTTTGGTCCTTTGGACCAGACTTTATCTAATGGTATTTCAGCTTTCTTTAGACCAGTCTAAATTTACTTGCTTATTTAGCCAGCTGTATGATTCTGAAAATGAAACTTTCATGCTGTTCAAAATCAGATGTTATCTAATGACCAGTTATACTAAAGGATAATGTTCTAGCAATACTAGTTGTCCAGATGTTTGTTGTTAATGCTATACTTGTAATTTCCTTTTGTAGCATCTTTTGGAGTTTTTGTAAAATATATCTGGTACCACTGTTTAACTGAAAAATTTAGTGTGGTATATTATAGATAGCAGGCAGGTGATTGGGTAGTTTTGTAAATCCAATGTCATCTTCACCTGAAAAAAGTTGTAAAAGATTTTACATTTTTCCAAATATCAAGTCATGGTGATAGATTATAGAAATGTATAGGCCTGTATTTTAAGCTGTACATAGCTTATTCAGAGCATATGTTAGCAGAAATCATCAATTTTTTGGTGTATGGCTGTGGCTTGGGGATCTCTGATGTCCCACAACTTGTTAATGATGAGGAATTCATACATAGCCACTTGTTTTCTGTAGCATGGCCTGGGTTATTCAAGTTTACTTTTTGCAGCAACAGCAGGAGTAGTAGTTTATTTCTACTTTGTGAATTATTTCACTTTTTAAATGAAGGTAGTTGTAAATGTTTTTGTAGTTTTTCCACCTCAAAGTGTTTTTTGATTGAAAAATTTCCATTAAGCTTTGATGGAATCTTTCTATGAAAAGATTTTTTTGAAAATATATTTTACCTTTAAATTATCTATGCCTGGGCATTTATCTAGAAATGGACAGTGTTAGTAGTCATCAACCTGATACATTTTTGACTCTTAATTTCTTAGCCATATAGCATCTGTAAAAACTGATTAGCCATAATATAGGTCTGTGACATCCATGACTGATTAACTAATCATTGTAGTGTTTCTAACAAAGGTGTGGCTGTGGTTATCAAATCCAATTACAGTCAAAAAACAACAACAATGTTCATGTTTCCTGGGCAGAAGATATGTGGCTCTTCTTATCACAGTACACTTCCAACAGTCAACCCTTATACTGCACACAGTATCTTGGCTAGGTATTGTCCATAAGAGAAACAGGATCACAGTGGCAGCTTGACCATCTAGCTTGTTAATATTTGAAACAACAATTAATTGAATTAGCAATTCTGCATCAGTCAACACAGATACTATTACCAAGACTGAATAATTAGGCATAAATAGTGGAGAGAGGCTTTCTTTATCATGAAAATCAGACTTTAATGCCGTACTGGTTGCTTACATTGGAATATGCAAAAAAAGCAATCAAAGCAAAGTTCTAGTTCTTTTTTTTTCTTTTTATTTACAACAAATTGCTGACATAACTTCACATACTGCTAGAAAATATTCTAATAATAATGCAGTGCGTATAGGTGCTCCATGCAATGATTATCTCTGTCTGGTATCGACTATCTTTTAAATATTTTTCAAAGTCTCTGTATTATCATCTGTGTGCATCTTTTTCCTCCTCCTCCCATCAAAACAATACAGTTGTACCCCGGTATTCGCGGGGGGTTACATCCCTTGAGCACCCGCGAAGAGTGAAAAACCACAAATATTGGACGTGGTCCATAAAAATGCCTATAAACGTCAAAATATAACGTAAAATATAATAAAAAAATATAAGTAAATATATAATAATAATTTAATAAAAAATACAACACTCGAGATAACTACACACGGTAAACTGGGATGATGCGGGGCTGCATCTGCCTGAGACAGCGCCTCGTGGGCAGCAGCCAATCAGCAGCGAGGAGAAATGAATAACGCTCTTGGATTGGCTACTTTCAAACCTCCAGCCAATATCGTTTATTTTATATTGATATTTTGCTGAATTTACGTTAGTATTTATATTACAAAATTAGTAAATTATATTGCTATTAATAATTTAGCGTTAAAAAGTGTGGAAAAATATATATTGCCACGAAAAAAGCCATAAAAAATTGCGGAAGATATTTGCGATTCTGCGAATATGTGGGGGTTTCCACAAACAATTATTAGTTAGGTTCTAAGGAAATTCCGTGAATAACCATGGCCGTGAATGCCAAACCGCGATTACACGGGGGTTGACTGTATATCGGAAGAATTCTGCAATATATCACTAATTTTCAAAGTTTATATGAACTGAAAATTTATTCAGGTTTTTTTTTTTTTTTACTTTTTAAATTTTCATGAGTAAATACATTTTCTTTATTGTTCAAATTTCTGGTAACTGAATAAAATTTGGATAAGTTTTAAATACAAATTTGGCCTGGTGCGAAAGAACTGTTTAGACTTATTTTTTTTCCATTTGTTATGATACTTTTTGCTGAAATAAATCAATGGCTTTCCAGTAGGACCAAGCTGAGAATTCTTTTATGGATTTTCCTAATCAGCTCATTTTCATTGATTGAACATATTGGTTATTAGTATCTCTCTAGAAAATTACACAGTAGTTGAGTAAATAAATTATATATATTCAAAAAATGAAATGTATCTGAAATTTTGTTTGGTATCCATTTATTTAGAATAACTATATTTTTTTCAAAAGCCTTCATACCAAAAAATAAAACAAACAATAGATGAATAAGTCGTGTATGATAATTATAATGATTATTTATTGTTTGAATTCTTATCTGCAATTATGTTTAGTAATTTATTTTTGTATTTGTCTGCCTCTGATACCTGTTAAAAAGAAATTCAAGAATTCCATTTCAGTCGGTTTCTTTAAAAGATTTGATATAAATAGTGGTGTAACAGCTGCAGTCAGCCATTATAAATTCTTCATTGAATGACCTAAGTCAGTTGAAGCATGTCCCATGATGGTACCTGGATACTGAGACTGCTGAAGGTGACCGAATTAGATCATTAGATTTCTAGTTCTTCACCAGTATTAACCACAGTTTCCTGCTCTCTAAGCAGTAATTACTGGTACAGCCTGGAGATACAAATTAAATATTAACCAGGCAATACATTAGTTTGGCAGAATCTGTTGGAGATCAATGCTACTCGTGGAATGATGACATGAGATTGGCAAGATAATCAGTTTTATGCTTCTCACTAACATGCATTTTTCATGATTAAATGTGTTTAGGAAAGGAAGAAAACAAAACAAAACTAGTAGCCACAGAAACATGCATAATGTGCTGTATATCTCAGTATTTATTAACAGTGTAACTTCATAAAGATTTAATGCCCAAATTAAAAGTTTTCCATTTCAGGCTTTAACAATCTGGTACAAAAGCATAAGTGTAATAAGTATTTAATAAATAATTATTCAATTTGTTGAATCAAATTTTAAAAAAAGAAAAACAATGGGAATTAGATTGTACAGCTTGACCAGTTCAAATTCTTAAAGAATCATTGTTGATAAAATAGAATTTTTCAAAATATCCTCCCAAAATCCATCAACAATCTACCAAACAACACAGGATGTTAAGACATCTTTACCTCACCTGTAATAATTTTTATGTATCAAAAGCCCATCTTCACTTGGCTTTTTCATAGCATTAAATAGGAAAGTTTCATAAATAAATAAAGATTTAGTTAGTGATATTTTTGCCATTAAAATTTTCTTTCTTTCTAATTTTTTTTTTTTTGGTAATTTGTAAACTTATTCAGTTTTTTTAAATAACAAAATATTATCTATATTCAAAACACTTAGAGCTGATGCAATGCCATTTCCTTTTTGCTTGTTCTGCTATTTTAAAATTTATTTTTAACTTCTCTTTGTATTGTCATTTATTTTTCTGAATATTTGCTTGAAGTCTCTATCTTTGGAGACTGGAGATGAGTTAGTAAAATTGATTTTATTTTATTTTACTGTTGGAAATAATCAATTTATTTTAGAATAAATCTGAAAAGCTATTGTTATAAAACAAGTTTTTTTGGTTTGCCCAAGTTAGAATTCTTTTAAGAGAGACAAATGCCCCCTCCCCCTTTTAAAGAATTGTCGTTTTTGTCATCTATTCTTCATTGATACATCTAGAATATTGGATCTTGTTTAAAATGGTAGACCAGAAGCCATTTTATTAAATAGCTGCATAATTGATTTTTGAAATTTTATTTTTCTTTTCTAATTACAAGAATTTTCTTCTGACCTCACTTTTTGCTTTTTAAATTTAAAGATGCACCAACTTTGCAATTGAGTTCGTTTTCCAATAAAATGGTTTCCTTAATACTGAGCTTAAGGACGAAGAATAATCTGTATATATGTGGAGAGATTGGGGGGGTGTAAATCTGATTTTAGAATTCTGTTTTAAAATCTAAGCTAGAAACAGTTGCATTTTTTCTTCTATTTTTCGAGTTTGATTTCACTGAAACTGAATCACAATTATATTTTAGTAGGAGAATCTTATGGTAATCGAGATTTTAAAAAATTCTGATATATATGCTTACCAAATTGCTCTTCTATATCCCCACCTCTCATGATCAGCCAGGTTTGTTTTGTTTTTTTTTCTTTTACCTTTGTTTAAACATGTTTCCAATCCAATTTTGCCACAAGGAGGAATTGAATATGATGTTACTTAGTGTTGGAGGTAGTATCTAAGCTTGCGTTTTAAAGTTGTTCATCAGAGATGCAATATTAAAATGCAACCTGAAGATTAATAGACGAGAATAGTGAACTAGAACTCGATGGCAGCTAGCTGTACTAGTATAATAGTACTAGAGTTTACTGAAAAATGGCTTGACATATTAAGTAATTAAAAAAAAATTATTACTATTATTATTAATATTATTTTATCATATGCATTATTTCAATTTTTTAATGTTTACTGTTTAGCTTTATATTTGAGTTTATAAATAAAGTTTTCTTGTTACTACTTCTGGTCATAGATGCTGAATGATTAGATTACACTGGACAACAACCAATTTTATACTGAGATAGAAGTGTCTTAGACTAATTTGAGTATGTTTTCAAATCTGAAATCAGAATTAACCCAATATGTAAGGATTTATAGTTACAGAAATAAATGGAAATCTAATGTTAGTGTTACTGTGTACATACAGCAGGCTATGCAGGAGAACCATGTGGTTGCCTGCTTACATGTACACACACGTGCTGCTTGTGCTTGTGGAATAGCTGAGACAGCAAATCACTGTAAGATCAAAGAATGGCCATCAAGAACAGACCATACTCCAGGAAAATTCAATGTGCAGCATGTGTCACTGGTATGTCTGCAAAGAATATTTCTTCCACCACTGCATATAAAGCTGGGCCTAATGGAGAGCTTTGTAAAGGCAATGAATGTTGAAGGTATGGGATTTTTTTATCTGAATGAAAAATTTGAGTGATTTTAAATTGATGCTAAGTTGAAAGCTGGAATATTTGTCGGACCACAAATTTGTGTTTTATTTTCTGATCCAGTATTCCAGTCGAGGCTTAACCCACTGGAGCTGGCTGCATGGGAAACTTTCAAACTGGTAGTCCACAATTTCCTTGGGAACCACGAAGCAAACAACAATGCCGAGTTGGTTCAAGACACGATAAAAGCTTTTGAAGAAATTGGTTGCTGTATGTCACTGAAGTTGCATGTTCTTCATTCACACTTGGATTTATTCCAAGCCAACCTTGGTGCTGTGAGTGATGAGGGTTCCACCAACACAAAGGCAATGGAGACCCGCTATCAGGGGAGATTCAACTCCAACATGATGGGGGACTGTTGTTGTTGGTTTCTTCAGAGACAAACCACTGCTATTCACAAGTGTAAAATCAAGTACTTAAAGCATTTCTAAACAGTTAATGTGTACTTTATACAATGTGTTTGAGCTTATAGATAGCAGTTACTGTACAGTATATAATGTGTTTACATTGTGAAATGAATTAATTTTTTTCAATTTTGCGATATGCTTTATTTATTAATAAACAATGACTGAAAATGACATTTTTTGTCACTACAAATCCTGATGTGCTGGCTCAATTCTGACTTCAGATTTGGAATTAGCTGCTTGATTTGATAATGGACACCTACCTATACACCTCAGTTGCAGACAAAAAGTTATTTATTGCTAATGACAGAAGATTATGTGAAATAGCCATAAAATGCTTGTGAGAATCTTCTTTTCTTCAAAATTCTGTTCACCTACTTAGAGATGGGATGAAATCCACTGATGTACTCATTGAATATTTCTAAGAATACAAAATAAGACCATTCTGTATTTGGTATTAATTTTCTGAATTCTTTACATTCACAGTGTTGCTTTGTTTTGTCTTGAAAAATCATTGGGACCTTAACTTAGTCTGTTGGATAGAAAGACATGCTAAATCTTTACTTTGTAGTTTTATTGCTGAATAGCCTCTCTGTCTCAGCACGAATTCACCAAATAACTTACAAGACAACTCACTTTGATTTTTAAATTTTGAAATGTATTTCAATTGAATGACAAACTGAAACACGCAAAATGGATTACTTATAAGCTTTAATCCACAAATGGCATACCGATGACATGGAAGTTGTTCTCTTTTTAAAATAAATTTAGATGAATGAATGAGTGAGATTTTCAGACCAAACATGGAAAAAGTGTAATTCAGCATTACTGCTCTGTATCAGTATACAGAAAATATTTACAAAGCTATCATTGATAATGTATAAACCACCAACATTCCAGCAAGTATTGACTGCTAACTACATACAGAGCAAAGTAAGTAGTTTTTAAACAAGATTCCATTAAATGGCTCAAAATTTTCTGGATATTAACACTTGATATTTATCATTTATGTTCTGAAATTTGTAAAAAAAAACATTATGTGGTCATTGTGATAACCATATTAAGCTGAATGATAACTTTTTTTTTCTGATTTTAAGTACAACACTGAAGTGAAGTTAGTAGATATTTAAAATCTTTTAAATTTAGTATTCCATTACAGAGTATCACTGAGGTGGTTACTGTTATATGACATAATACAGCTAGAAATAATGTCATGCTGGATAGAATGTTTGACGTTATTTTAGTACACGAATTTAAAAGAAAAATATTAAGAGCTTTTCAGAACTATTGTTTAGAAGCAGAAGACATCAAATTCATTTATTAAAAAATAATTTTTGTAATTACTGGATAGTTTACAAAGACTTTAAAAGAGGCCTGAAATATAAGGAAAGATGCAGTTTACTGCCTTTGTTCAAATCTTTCTATCTTAAAATGAAACAACCAGTGGTTTACAGAATGTTAGCATTTCTTTTTGTTCTTCATCAATGAGTAGGTAGATTTTTATTTTGATTTTAAAAAATCATGCAATTTTTATTAATTTTTTATGCTAACTTTTTCTTTTCTTTCAAAGCATCTACATAGATTTTCTAGCTTTGTTTATTATTCCTGAAATTCAAGAAGAAATAAACATGTAACCAAGATTTCAGTTGAGGAGGAAATTAGCAGACAGAATTATAGTAAAGGACTATGTACTCCTGCAAGTTTTCTGGCAAAAATGTAGTCCTTTGCCAACATTTCTGTTGTTGAGAACATCTGGCGATGTTGCAGTAAATAAACACTGATGGTGCAATTTTTGGTCAAATCATGTTCATAATTTTTTTTTCAATTTTATTTTTCTGCAAATGTTTTTTGATATATGCATTAACTTTTCACCTGTCAGAATCTAAACACAGTGATTTCAAGACCTCAAATGCCTGTTCATTTATATAGCTGCTCCTTGCCATCTTTAGTAGTATAGCAAGGTTTTGATAAGTGTGCTTCAAGGTCAGAAAGTTGCCAGCCAGTTTTCATTATAAATACTTTCTTTCACCTTTTATATCACTTTTGAAGCTATTCACAATTTTTCCAAACTTCCAGTAGGTGATTTGCATAGTAAAAGGCAGCATTGAGCCAACTTTCATATCTTGTTATGACAGTATTGGTGGTTTTCCAACTGCCTGGAACCTAGCTTTTTGAGGCTTGTTCTTTATAGTGGTAGTATTGACATGGGTGATTAGATTTGCCAATATTTTTGTACTGTGCCTTTACCCTTAGTGCACAGTTTGGAATTGCATAAGCAATGCAACTAATATGAAATAGGTGCAGGTACAGTTGCTATCCATTAACAGCAAGCAAAAGTCTCTTCTGCCAGAGCATAGAAATTTAATTTGATCATTGGCAGCATGGATGATGGTTTGATAGACTGCCAACCATTATATGAGTTTGTGGACAATCAGATGGGCATTCCAAGGTGCTTGCATACACCTGACAACAATGTGCAAATATTTCATACCAATAATGCTGCTTTCATCAATGGTAAGAAACAGAAGTTTTCCAGAGACTGGAATCTTGATCTTTTGTTTTTTTTTTCCACTAATTTAGTCACCTTTGCCTTGTAGGTTGTTTCTAATGGCAAAATGTTTGACGCATGTCATGAAATAGTTTGATTTCAGAGTTACATAGTTTTTTCAGTGGTGTATCTGTGCTGACAGAAAAGCTGCTATGCAATCCTTCACAAAAATCAACAGTCATCGCCACAAGAGTTTGTTGGATCCTCACTGATTTTCCAAATTGGTTTTGGTGCTTGGCTTCCTTATGATCACAGTTGCCGTAAAATCTCTCCCTGTGGTATACTGTGCAATTGTATAGGTTTCAGTAAACTTTCCTCCTGATATAGATGTGAGGTCTTCGAGATATTCAGTGGTTATACTTTGAATCTTCAAAAGAAACAAAACTATAGCCTTAGGCATCCTTATCTATTAAAACCAGATGACTTGACGATGGCGTGAACACTCACTAAATCGCTTGTTAACAAATAAATATTTGAAAAAGAAAAAAAACCAAATCAAGGAGAGAGCAGCTGACAAATTGAAGACTGGATTACAACCAAAACTACACCATTTTACCACTCCATTAACAATTTTAGCTCCTGATTGGTTAATCTGAACTTTTTGATAGAGCAGGAACAATCACTTTATTTAAACAATGAAAGTAGGCTTTTTGTGAAATTTTTACCACGACTAGGCCATAATTTAACATAATCAAGCAGATTTTAACTGAATTTTTTATTTAATACCAAAGTTTTACTTTTATTGACCTAACAAAAAAATGTAAACTTTTTTCACCGTATAAATTTTATCAAAGCATCAAAATGTACTTCTGACTTCACTTTTGAAGCTTTTATAACTTTACCAATCAAAAAAAAAAAAATGGCTTTATTGACTTTTAAACTTCTCTAGTAATGAAGTATTCAAGGAAACTTAATATTGAATGTTGAAGATAAAAGATAGCTTTTGTCATTGTTGTCATCAAGTTTAAATTGACCAAGCAGCTTAAGCCATTATTGATGATATGGATCAGAGTGACAGAAAAACCCTCTTACTGAATTAAAGTTTATATATGTACAGTCATCTAAGTATGTGCCAAAGGTGAATTTCATAAGAAAGTTTCTCTCTCTCATTGATCCTAGAGCAAGCATATGGTCATTCATCCACACAGTTTACTTTTGAAACCACAACAGGTCTTAATTCCTAACAGTGTTGAAAGAAGAGGCTTCAGAGTAGTGCCTAAAAAGAGTTTGGGCAACTTCATCATGACTTGTCAGGTGCTAACCTGGACATAAGTTTAAATCAATGGATGGCACAGGTATTATAAAATTTTATCTTCTCATTACCAGAAAAATTACCAAGGCTCATTTGAGTATCTTCACTAGCTGGAGAGTATGACAACAAAATAACATTGAAAATATTCAAGAAGAAAATGCTTTGGCCAATAAAGAATCTTTATGAAAGGGCAACTTTGTTGTATTTAGGAAGTGAAAAACTGTATATTGACTGACAGAATTGTGTTAAGAAACCCGGCATCCAAGAACAGAAATCAGCATGGAGAAAGGATTTGTAGTGAGTGCAGTATACTGAAAGACAATCAACCGGGAACCTTAGTAACAATGCTTGTATGTACACTGTAGTAAATATATATATATAGTTAAAAACATCAGCAAACATTCATGTAAATGCCTTTCTATTGTGATGGTGATTTCTGACCAAACTCCATAGAAATAACTGAAAATGAACAAATAGCTTTAAAAATTTTAAACAAGACAACATGTTATTTCATTAGCAAATACTCCTAAACAGTTTACATGTATTTGCACCATTTGCATTGAATGTTAACAGTGGTTTGTGGGCAGATGAAATTTGTGCACGCGTGTGCAGTTGTCCGTCGTTTGACAAAACTGTTAAACGTAGCCCCCTTAAACAAACACATTTTAGTTTATCTTTTTTTAAAATTAGATCTGTCAACTTCAGAAGTGGGTAAACCCTCTGTATACCAAATCATTTTTTATTTTACTTAAGCACTCCAGCCCAGAAGCACTAGTAATTATACTGAACTGGTTGTATATTTGGTCAAGTGACAACAGAGAATCCCTTAGTATCCAAAAAAGCAATTTTATTTACAACAGTTAGTTACACCTTAGACACTACTTTTACTGAGCACACAATGAGAAAAGTGAACAAGATAAGAATAAAAACAAAACTAAATTCCTGACCTAAAGTTCCAGAAACAGATATCTGAATCAAAACTTCACCATTATAGATGCTTTGTCTCAGTTTGTACACCTGTATATTGTCCAGCTTATCACATTTTGTACAAACAAAAATGCGATGGGACAATCTATTTTAAAACCTAGCATGAAAACCTTTTCCTAGCACCAGTCTGAAGAGTGCTTGGAATCTAGTGCTCAGTCACCAAAGATTTCTCCAACTCGATTAATAATAATCATTGCTGACAGCTTTTTGTTTTATACTCTATTCTGGAAATATTCCATCCAAACAACAAATGCAGCTACATTAGCTGCATCCATCCTTTTCATATAAACTGCCATTGGCTGTCTTGTTGTTACTCTCTTACAGGTGTACAACCTAACTAGATTATCAGTTGCAGTTGTCAAAGATAGATTTTGTTTGAATATACTGAATAATGTATAATTAGTTTTTTTATAATCAGCATTTATCTCTGCATCATGATGCATGGAGCTAAGAAGTATTACAACTTTAGTCTTTCTTGAGAATATCTCTGACTATGGTGAGTTTCCAATTAAAGCCAAAATGGACAGGTGTACTAACTAGTGTAATGATCATAGTCAAGATATCTTGCAGACTGAATGTCAGTGAAAAACGTTATCACAACAAGTTATATTCTTACCTGTCTGGAACCATGGCTGAACAAATTTGAAATGACTTATGAATTATGATTTGGATCTTTTGTAGTGCCTGGTTGTTGGCCCTGATATATTTTGCTTTTTAGTAGGTATTACATTTTTGTATCACATTTCTAGTATATCCTCATGCTATATTTGCTTAGTTTTGTTGGGACATTTTGGCTAAAACCACACTGACTACAAAAGGATACTAACTCATCAGTGTTCATACAAACTTAGGCCTGAACATCATTTGGAAATGAGCTCCAAGTATTTCCCATGCATCACAGGATGCAGCCAACTTGTACCAAGGAAGACATTTTGTGTGATACTGAAGTTATCAAACCACACAAATTTCATTATTGATAAAAAAGAAACTGTTTCTTGACACAACAGACCTAAATAATGGACTGTCCATTTGTAACCCACAGTTCATTAGTAGTTTTATGGGAAGATTTTCATGATTTTAGAAGTAATAGTAATTTAATAGCTGCTTTCATCTTATTATAGATATTTCATCCCACATTGGAGATACTGTTAGTTGATTTTGTCTCTTATTCTTACAATTGCAGTATTTTACTGCATGTAGATTTGTTTCTTGTATAGCAATATCAATAATTTCATCTGTGGTGGAAAACTGATACACTTTTGCTACCCTATCAGATCTAAAACAAGATGGAGTACAAATGCATCCCAAGTGGTATAAATAGGAATTAACATGCATGTAATGAAAAACACAATGGGTTGGAACAATATTGATTTGTCATTACAAAGGATTCTATTAATGAGGAAGTCACTGTGTGCCATAGCTCCCATTGCTCAGATAATATGGATTTAAAGGATAGTTGGATGCAAACATACCCCAGGTGGTATATAGAGAGTTACAGTTCTGTGAATAATTGTTTTTTGTAGTTTGCCTTATAAATCTGTTTGTTTTGTTTTTTATGTGGCTCATCTCTCTGTCATTTTCATGTTTTACTAATTTTTTAAAAATTTTTAAATGATTTTAAAATAGACTTTTTGCCATTTTTCTGAGAGGCATCCTTTGATCATTTATCATGTGTATATTGTGCATTTCTGAAAGTCTTGATGCTCCAACTGCCTCTGGAGAATTCTGGCTAATTGCATACAATGAGTCTAATAAGCAAACAAGTACTGTTCTCATGGCAACACTATCAATAATCAAACATCAAATTGAACAACAACGAATAAAGGAAAGAGAGAAACAAAATGATAATACATTTATTGAATATTTTGTATTCAACATTGGAAATAAAGTAAAACAGTGGCTATTTTGTCAAGAAAATAAATTATATAAAATCAAAAAAAAAAGTTGTGTGTGTATATATATATATATTACAAGATCTGTCAAAAAAGTATCCGACCTTAGGCTGGGAAAAAAAAATTACGTACTTGGTGGGGTTCAATTGCTAATTCCCTTCGAAGTAGGCCCCTTGTGCCTCCACACACTTAGCCCAGTGATCCTTCCACTGTTCGAAGCACGTCTAGACTGCTTCTTCCAGAATGGCTCTCAGCTCTGCCGTCACATTCCCCATGATGTCCTCTCGGCTTTCAATGCGGGACCCTTTCAGTGGCATCTTCATTTTTGGGAACAACCAGAAGTCAGAAGGAGCCATGCACAACACCAGTGTAGTTGAAGAAAACAGTCAGCATCACCTTGATTTTTCTCCGGACCTTGGTGACGTTGGGTGCTTCCACTGTGATGACTGAGCTTTGGTTTCCGGGTTGTACCTGTACACCCACGTCTCATCTCCAGTTATCACAGTATTCAGGAACTCACGATCCCTGTTGACAGCATCCAGCAGGTCCTGCACAACCTCAAGACAAAGTTGTTGTTCCTGAGAAGGCAGCTTGGGCACAGCGAAAGCCCAAATCCTCCTTTAAAATTGCATGTGCAAAATCTTTACTGATCCCAACCTCATCACCAATTTCCCGCACCGTCAAACGACGATCCTCCATTATAAAGGTCCGCACTTTCTCGATAACTGCATTGCGGCTTGTTGACGGCCTCTCGGAACGTTGGTCACTCTCCACCGATGTGCGGCCATCTTTGAACCTGTTGTACCATTCTTTTATTTAGGTAACACCCATGGCATTGTCACCAAAAGCCTGTTGAATTTTGCAAATTTTTCCGTATCTCCAAGCTTTTGGCAAAACTTCATGCAAGATCGTTGCTCCACACGTTCCGTCATCATAGGCGAAATGAAAATGCAACAAGTAAGTAGTACAGCACCTCACACACTGGCTGCCTGACAGCGACTGACACATCCAGCAAGCCCGTCAAAAGCCACGCACGCACATGAAGGCATGCGGCTCCACTATGCACACTTTTGCCTCCGTAATGTGATTACTTCCCACGGGAAAAAAATAAAGTCAGATACTTTTTTGACAGACCTCATTTATGTATAAATTTCAAATGTATTTACTGAAGATGAATTTTGAGTGATTGTGTGTGCATTACATGTAAAAAAATAATAAAAGAAAAATCATAGGTGTTTATATTATGTTTTGAAACCATACTAGTTTGAAAATATGAATGGTCAGAAAAAAATTTCTACGGGAAATTTTTTGGTAATGATATTATTACAAGTAGTTATACAATGATAAATTTAAAATTCTTAAGGTTTATGGATATTATGTACACAAATTTGTTTTAAATCATTCATCATCATAACTCACTGGATGCACACATCATTTTTTGAGAAAGTTTATATGAAATTTGGGTTTTTATCATGGCAGATAGTGGCTTTATTTTTGTCATGTTTTTCCTTAAATATTGACAACCGGTAAATGCCTGTTTGTCAGGTGTAATGGACTTGAAAAATTAAAAAAAAAATTTCCACCTCAAAGTGTTTTATAAATGTTGGTTTTGAGATATGCATTTTAGATGCTTTCTGTTTTTTATATATATATATTATTTTTGTTCACTTTTCTGCACCATACTATTCTACAGGTGATCAAAAAGTAACTATGCAGTGGAAAAATTCACTTTATACGGTAAAAATTGAACTCCTTTAAAGCACTATGTGCGCTCCCATAAGAAAGATTCGCTCATTGAGAAAGTCGATGCAGCAATTTTGAAGGGCTCTGAAGCCCTGCATCTGTGATTTTTGTTAGCTTCTCGTCGTCCAACACTTTGGCCTATCTGATCGTTGATAATCCTCAACTGAACCACTATCTTCAGATTTACTAATCACTGCCCTTACAGTGTTTCTGTTTGGAAGCTTTGCATCAGAAAATTCTTTTAAGAACTCATTTTGAACTCTTGTGGTGTACTTACTGTTATTCACATACAATTTCTTGATGAGAAAGTTTTGTATAGCATTTGAAAGAACCATTAAATTAAAAGTACAATTACACAAAATTCACATTTCACTTTTGCAAATTTACTGCCAACACTTGTTGGTCATTTTGGGAACTACAGTACAACAACTCTCACAGAACTGCCATCTGTTGGTCATTCTGGGAACTACAGTACAAAACAAAGCACAAGGAGAGGGATAAAAAATAATTACAAATGTACTCCACTGCATAGTTACTTTCTGATCACCCTGTACATGGTTTCCTTTGAAGGAACACATTTATTGCACTACATCTTAGTTCTGAAGAGCTGTTTTCCTGCTGAGGTGTGTGTTTAGCCTGCTTGTATGCATGTGTCTTGACTTGTACCACTCATTCCTTTGTACACTTATCAAACATTGTTTTGTCAGGAATGAAATTGTGTGTGTGTGTTTTAATAGTTTTTTTTTTTTTTTTGCAATATATACCTGTTTTAGTACCAATTTACAAAAAAACACAAATACAATACTGATACAGTTCCAGTATACTAAGAGATGTAGTTGATTACATAATAATAATAATGATTTTGAAGATTATGCAGCCACTTGAAGAATATCACAGTAGCAGTTCCCAAGAAGAAAAAAAAATACTCTAACTACTGTATCTTTTGGCATACATTTTTCTGCAAGGGCCTGAACATTGGCTTATACTCGACTCCTTCCTCTATATGGATGAAATCATGATACCGGGAACACAGGACCCTTAAGTACCATGGAGAAATTTATGTATGATTGTACATGCGTGTGTGGGTGCGTGCTGACTCAGATTCAGTTATACCTCTTTTATTTAGTGCTTATGGGGCGCAGATATCATTGTGTTAGGGGAGTTTCAATTCACCAAAATTGAAAAAAATATCAATCCCTATTAGAAAATACCCATTATACTGCAGCTTTTAAACTGGAAGTGGTGAATTTTTCTGGAAACAATGGTAGAAATATGGCAGCAGAATGGCAGTACGGCGTTAGTGAGAAATGTGTTCGCGATTGGTGAAAAACAAAGGATTCATTACAGCAGACTGAAAAAGGCAAACCATGCTTGCAAAGCTAGCTGGACCAATGTTGAAGATCAGCTAGAAGACTTTGTTTTGACCCAACGTGCTGCGTGCTGCGGACTAAATACAATGCAAGTACGGGTGAAAGCCCAACAAATCACTGAAGAACTTGGAATACCAAATTTTAAAGGAGATCCGTCATGGTGTTTTTGTTTTATGAAAATAAAAGGACTTAGCATTCGATAAGACACAACCATAGCACACAAAATACCAGCAGGTATTGAGGAAAAGCTTGAACATTTTCGTAAGTTCATAAGAAATGAGATTGAAGAGAGTGCCATTAACGTAACCAATATAATAAATATGGACTGAATTCCTTTAACATTCAATATACTCCGCTGTTTTATAATGCTGACAGAAATTGTATACTGTCATTACTGTACAAAACTACGATCATACTATAAACATATACACCACCTTGACTCTTATGTGAATGAAGGCTTGGAAAAAGGGGAAAATTGACTCATTTTGACTTATATTCCATATTGACTTATTATAACCCGAAAAATATGTAGTTGCCTTTTATAGCACATGCAATGAATTCTTTAGTTAATATTTACTGCTGGGTGAGCCTTTTTGTCATTAATGCAGCAGCTTGGACCCACTATGATCTAATCACATGTTTATGCATTTCTTAAGAATGTTGCTACTTAGACTTACTAATTAAAGTGTGTAAAATCTGTATAAATTTTTGCTACTTATTTTACAGTTGATTATAATATAAAATAAGTAATGAAAGATTAAACTAAATGAAAAAAAAATACATTGTGACGATTAGCATTGCAAACATTTTATTTTCTGAAGTATACAGAGTAAACTGGAGCAGGCGTCTGACTCTAACTTATGCCATCAGAGTGGCATGCACAATGGAAGCCTGCTGACATAGTTGAGAATGTGGTGTTTTGATTCTTTCCACTATTAAAATATGTTTGTTTTTGTTGGAACTTTTTTCCACCAATGCATAATCTATTGATTAGGAAAAAACAAGCTACTCTTGACTAATAATGTTAATGTTTCACTTCTCTGCTGCTAAAGCTAACCTTTTTTCTTGAGGCCATTTCAGAAGAGGTTATTAAGTCATTAAACTCTGGAGTAAAGGAAGTTGCTTTTGGTTCAGCATTCAAGTTTTTTTGTGAATGCCCATAATTTGTAAATGTGTAACAGCAGTATACTGTTGCTCATAGAAGATTTACATTGAAAATGAGGGTCCAAATAGTGATGATAGTACTGAATCTGATTACATTAGCAACTTTTGAATGTAAGGTAGCTGACAAAAGACATTGTTTCTTTATGGTTTACATATGAATCCTGTCCTGTAAAAATTTCCTACAGATTTAGCATTGAAACAATTTTGTCAATTTTCCTCCTAACTTGTACTAATGCTAAACTAAGTTCTGGATTAAAAATGTTGATAAACTCTTCAGAAAATTGTGGTACCATATATTTCAGAGAATAAGTCTATGGAGTACAGGTCAAAATGGCTACTTTTCCTATTTTACTTTCATTTATAGATAAGTCTATTTGGGATATAAGACGTGACTAGATCAACTACAGAGGTTAGCCTAATTTTCAACCAGTCTCCTTTATAATACTGTCATACTGCATCACTATCTATGGTACTTTCAGGCTCATGAAAGCATATCAGTGAGCAACTTTGCAGGACAATCTTTTAGGAAAATTGGGTGTTGAAATACTTTTTCAATGTTTGTAATTGTCGAGAAATATTTGAAACGAACAACAATTATTTTTTATCAGTTTTGGTATCTAAAGGCTGTTGTCTATTTTTGGTCATTGCACAACATCACTGATCATCAATCAGGTAATCCTTTGTCATTTGCAATGAGTTGAATCACCTACTTTTAAAAAAAACAAACCTGCCAGTTTTATGTTTTTAAGGCTTTTATTTGGTTTTGAGATATTACAGCAACATAAATTCAGAAATTCAACACACAATTTTATTTTTGATAATGCAGGGTAATATTTAGCTTGGTTTCAAATTGTCTGACATTTATGGGTTTACAACTAGGCCAACATGAAAGTCAGCACACTCAGCTATTCTCTGATTGGATGATATGGTGCACACCTCCAGGAAACTACCATGGTGAATCCTGTACACTAGTGAAGGAAAGATAGGAAGAAATGTAAAGAGGGCAGTCGTCAGTTGCGATTTGTTTGGCCTTTAGTCTCAGCAGTACAGTACTAAATCTATGGAATATGGTGCATTGGGTTAGTATGTACTTCCTCCAGCTTATCTTCATTGTTAGTCTACCTAGCTCTGCAGTTCTGATTGGTCTTCTTGATTTTCTTTGTAGTCTGTAACACATCCATTACTTTTTGGTGGTCTCTAACATATTTCTCATTGACACCATATTTCCTGTGCACGTCCATTTTTTCACCAAATTTAACACAGCTAAAAGTCTGCTGTGTACGACTTTCATGACTATGGGAGGCATTTTGAAATGAGGTAGAGGATTTGTTGTGGTATTTATACATACGATTAATATGTGAAAAGAAGATAGAACATAATTGGTGTTCACTTCTAATTGATTTGATAACTTTGCAGGCTTATCAGGAACTTTCTGGGCAGTAATTTCTATAGTCTGTTTCAAATGAGTAATTTTAAGTTTATTTTAGAAAATAATATATTTTGACATTTTTATTTTTATTATTTGAAGCCCAGACTTCTAGACAAAAAGGTATTGGCTTATACACTGAAAGATATGATACTGGCAGTCATTCAAGCATGTCATGTGCACAGTAGCCATTGTTAATTTCTTTGTTTTGTAAATATCCAGGATTAAAGAGGTTTTCAGTTTTTTTTACAAGGGAACTAAGTAATTTTCATTGAAACTAGTACATTATCAATATTATTTTTCACTGCCAACTAAAGGATAAGCCCTGCTTATTTAACTACTGAGTCGTCGTGTTTGCTGTCAGCATATTTTGTATCTTCAGTCAAAGTTAATAGAAGCTCAGTGGTGTTGACCATATTTGTTGTATTGCCTGCAGTGATGGAGAAAATTTTCTTGGCACTTAATATTTTTTTCAATATTTTTTTGTGAAACTTGTTAATGTTTTTCTCAGAATGTTTCATAGGAAAGTCTCTCAACCTAAAGTCTGTAGGTGCCAAGAATCGTCAAGGATGAACTGCACTTTGATGGCTAAAATTAACTGATCTATTTGATGAGGACTGTTCGATTTTAATGAGAACCTTTATCTTTCAATTTATTTTTAATTGATCAAGTAATCTGTATTGCTTGTTTTTTCTTGAGTTTTGCACATTTTCTTTCTATCACTATGTTGAGGCTGCTTTTTATAGCATCATTGGTTTCCCTAACTCCAGATTTTTCGCCACAAAATAAGGGTAAGCTATTCAGTGACCAATTTGGCCCATTGCAGTTTAATTGGAATAGAAATTGTTGCAGACTTTAAAATTCCAGGCAAACTTCTCATCTTTTTGGCATTTCTGTAATGTAGCTTAATGTTTTTAAGTTTACTCTTAGCTTTTCTCATGCTACTAGAGTCTGAACAACAATTTCTTTCCTTCAAGACGACACACTGAGTTATAGTATTGCTATAGATGCCTTAAAATTGGAGTGAAAAAATATAAATAATTATTATTATTTTTAGTTATTGCATTAAATCATACTTTAAATTATACAGAACATGTCGTATAATTAATATTATCTAATTCTAAATAAAAATACCTTGTAAAATATATTTTATTATTTATATTTGGAAAAGAACTTCATTTATTAACATTTAAAGCATACTTTTTATTTTTAAATGAATGGATATATTGACAGGATAAATGGAGAGGAAACAATTTAGTTACCACATTAAATTTTTATTAGAAATGTTAGTTGTGTGAAATGAGTTTTTTGCTTTGACTCTTGTCTGTGTTTATGTGCCAAAAGTTGCATTGAATTACAAAAACATTCTTCTCATTATCTGCTGTATTTCATAATATGTATCCCATAGTTCATTCAGTGTACTTATGAGGGTATCTAAAATTTGCTTAGGAAATTGCGTATCTGATCTGAAAGTCATCTTGAAAGAGGAAATAGCAATGGGAAGCCTTGATACCAATGCTTGATTGATGATTTTTTTATAATTATACAACAGTTTAATGATGGCATATGTAAAATCACTTGCTAGAGATGAACACAAATCAGTAGTTCTCTTTGACTAATCTAATTTTGCACAAAATATTTCTGATGCATGCAGCTTTATTATTTTTCAAGATTGTAGAAAGATGCATCTTACATTGATAAATGTGTTGATCAAATGACAATATAAAGTATTATCATTTGCCATATTTAGTACGCTGTTTTTTAAAATTAAATCTTTAAAAGGGTAAATGTGGGCATTTCTATGAAAGATGCTGGATGTTCTCTCTTAGAGAAATGGTAGATCTATCAGCTTCACTTTTGAAGTATATTCTACCTTAGAATGCATGTAAATTGCCACTTTTTAAATCATCTTGATGCACGCTGACAGAAATACTTTAAAGTCACACACGAATAGAAAGTGAAGAAATATCAACCATTTTAGAATATTGTTGTACATTAAAACTGACACTTTTAGTAAAACTTGACATTTCAAAACTTATTGTAATGACTGCTGCAAAAAGCATTTATGTACAAACTTAGCGTTCAACTAAGCACGCATGCAGATGCAAGTTGATTTGTTTGATTTTATTTTGAACTAAAATATTTGTTATACATCTGATTTTAAATAATGCATAAACATGCATACATTCGAACAACAAAAAAGAGACTAGGATATTTCTATACAGTGACAAATTGGAATGTAAATACAGTGGTCCCTCTATCGCGGGGGTTAGGTTCCAGAACCCCCCGCGATAGGTAAAAATCCACGAAGTAGCGACCTTATATTTATTTTATTATTTATATATATTTTAAGGCTTTATAAACCCTCCCAACACTCTTATAAACCTTTCCCACGCTCTTATAAACACTTCCTATGCTCTTAAACACTCCATCCTCACAATGGCCTTATTGCGGGAAGTTACCACCCTCTTTGCAGTCTTGTTAAAAGACACTGCTGCCGCCGTCCTTATATTCTTTTCGTCCTCCTTATGTAGCGAACCGAAGATTCATTGATCTCGTAATGGTGACCTACAGCTGCGTAGCTTCTCCCTTACTTTAGCATGTCGAGGAGTTCCACCTTTTCTGCGATTGTAAGCATCTTCCTCTGGCGCTTGGGTTCGGTGCCAGAAGCCTTAGAAGGCCGCAGAACGTTTGGGCAACATTGTAGGACGCAGTGCTCTGGTTGGTCGCCTCCCATCCATCAGCCAATAGTGTGCCGTGTACGATCTCACGTGGGCAAACTAGCTCAAGCGGAAGCGGCCGTAGCTGCGTTTTCCATACGTGCGAGTCTGTCTACTCATTTGCTGTACGCTACGTATTTTATTTCGATTTAATATTCTTTTAATATGTTTAATTAATATTTTTTATATTGTTTTCAATTTTTTAGGCTAGAAAATGCCTATTTTACCACAAAAATAATTAAAATAATAAATATAAAAATAATATACCTATATACCGCAAAATCCCACGATATAGCGAAAAATCCGCAATACAAAATTAGATATATACAATTTAAAATCCACAATACAGTGAGACCGCGAAAAGTGAACTGTGATATGGCGAGGGACGACTGTATACCTTAATTGCAGTTTTGTATTCTTCTAGTTAGCAATTACCTATCCTCTTAACATTGCTCATTCAGAAAGTATTTCCAAACAGGATTTTGTTTTTGGATGCCCAATCTTTACTACAGGAATAATAAGTAAATTATGAAAGAAATATAGAACAGTCTGCTATTTAACAGTGCAAGAGACAGTGATTTCTTAATTCATTAGATATTGTTTTAAAATGTACCCAGGTGTGCATTTAATTGGAATTTCCTGAATAAATTTTAGACCATGTAGAATGAAATGAAACTGTAATCCCATGGATCTTAGATAAATATTTGAAAAAAGTTTGTTTCCACTAATGTAGGTATATCATTATTTGTATTTAAAACAATATTATTGTGATGAAACAGTTTGATTTTTAAATTTTATTGCAATACCAATTTTTATTTCAATCGAATACAGCCAAAATAACAACAACAATCCTGTTTCAGTACTCAATGCAGTATGAGTAAGTAATTCCCAGAATATACTTTCTTTTGACATGGGCTTTTTAGAATCTAATCTCTGGTCTTATTTCTGCACATTCTGGAATTGTAGAGTTTTTGCTCTGATTATATTAAAACAATTTTTAAGCTGAACTCATGATATTTTGGTTTTTGTTTTACATTTGACCGGTTTAAATGAAAATCCTGCCCATTATTTGATTGCAACAAATGTTGCCTGTTGTTTATTTTTTTTCCGTTTTTCTTTAAGAAATTCATCCAGGCAAGAAATCTGTAAGTGTTTAGCACCATATAGCATTAAATCTTGTTCATCAGTAATGCATGCAGTGCGCTCACACACACACACACAAACACACACACACATTAGGTTGTTACAAACGTTTTGTCAGTTTTTTTACCAAACAATGAGATTTATCATTGCTGAACGTGAAGTTTATCAATCAAAGTAAGTTCCATCACAATCAATACACTTCTGCCAACAAGTTACAGACGCATTTATACCATTTTGAAAAATATCTGGATTTCTGGAGTCATTAAACTGTGTGAAGGCAGTTTCAATTGCTGCTTGGTTGGAGAAGGATTTCATAAGTAGGAACCTGTAGAGGTGTTTGAAAGGGTGGTATTTTGTGGGAGAAAGGTCTGGTGAATAGGCTGACTGGGGGAGAACTTTGTACCCCAACGGGTTCAGTTTCTGAAGAGGCACTTTTGCAACACAAGGACGAGCATTGTTGTGGAGCAGGATTGGGCCTCTTCAATTCACCAATGCTGGCTGTCATTGGGAGAGTTTCTGATGAACAATGTTTAATTCAGGAGAGTACCTTTCAGCTCTGATAGTTTCAAGAAGTTATAGTGCGTGACACCAGTTGCAGTCCACCAGACAGTGACCATAACTTCTTTGGTGGAGGCTGGGTTTTGAAATGCGGTTAGGTGCCTTGTCTCTGTTGAGCCACTGTGCTGATCATTTGTGATTGTTGTGAAGGATCCATTTTTCATCACACACAATGATTCATTCAAGAAATGGGTTTTTGTTTCTTATGACAAGTGAAGAGCAGATCTACAATCAATGATTTTGTTGTTGTTCAATCAACTTGTGAGGCACCCACTTTTCACCTGGCCGATTGCATCAAGATGCTAGGAAACAGTTGCAGTGCTTACGTCAAGCTTTCCAGCAATTTCTTACACTGTTCTTCTTGGATCGGCTTCAACTGAGGCTTTCAGATAGTCTTCTTCACAGCTAGAAGGATGTCTGCTACGTGCCTTATCTTCAAGGCTCACATCTCCTGATCAAAACTTTGCAAACCATCGTATTGTCCGCTCATTTTCTGTGTCCTTACCCTATGCTTGCATAATGTTACGAGTCGCTTCGCTTGCTTTGTGGCCTGGTTTGAACTGGTGAAGGAAAATGACACGAAAATCTTTTCTATCCACGCTTCACTCAGAACCCTGAGACAAATATTCATTTTATGATTTTTAAAAAGGTAGGTTTTTGCATGATGTATGCCAAAGCACATGCTACAAAATGATATATAACTTATCTACATACACCTTCATAAGCATGCAAAAAATGAACCCCAAATTAGCATAATATAAAAACCGACAAAATTTTTGTAATGACCTAATATTTTATACATATGTACACACACTCACGCACACACACATTTTAAATGAGAAATTCTAATATTTCATTTATTTTAAGTAACTTTTATATATTGTACTTTTTGGTTTGTTTTAGTTTCATGCAGAGGTTATATAATAGATTAATTTCAGATTTTCTAAGATAGAAATCGCTCATTGCATTTGCTTCAGAACCAAATGGAAGCAATGATGAGACATTGAAGTATGACTGACTCAGTCTAAATATTGGTTTATTTACTGATCCTTAATAAAATGTTTGATAATGGCTTTTTTTTTTCAAAAATTGTAAATTAGCATCACTTGATAGATTCTAATAATATGGAAATCATAGTTATGCTCTAATTTCATCATAAAACACTTTTTTGTTGTTTTCTTATTTTCCAAAGGAAGGTAGAAAATTTAGGTCAGAAATGGTTTTGGGTTTTTAGAATTTATATTGGTAAAATTGTTGTTCATAAAATATCCACATGGTTTTGACTCATTGAAAGGAACATTTCTGAAAAGAGAGTCTTTTTTTTCATCATCTATGATGCATTGAAAAAATGTATAGAAGTACTAGGAGTTGGAGTCATTAAATTAATTCAGATGACTGTTGGATCAGGGCAAAGTGGCAGACTGAAGATGGCATGTTTTTGCAAGAGTACTTGGAATTATTTACAAGATGCATGTATAGGTAAAATTAGCCTATATGAATGACATATCAGGTTGAAGAGTGGATTGATAATTTTTTTGGACCAACAATTCTAATTGTCAGGGTTAGTGTCAAGAAGACAGAGCGAACAAACTAGTGGTACTAATCACATAACAGGTATGTGACCCTGTGGGAGCTGGATGATAGATTCAGTATCACACATGATTGTTACTGATAAAGTTGGTGCAGAGTAGCTCTGTGACAATTAACAAATACCAGCAGGTGGTGGGGAGAAGCTTCTGTTGAACATTTGACCAGCTGCTGAGGCATAGATCCACTTCTCTGAGCTTAGAAGAAACCAGCTATTAAAGTAATGGCACCATTCCATGTCCACCGAAAACATTAGAGAAAGGTTAAAAGCTGCAACATCAGTAAAAGTATGGTACATTTTTATTTAAAAAAATTTTTTTTTGCAAGGTGGGAAGAGTTTTAGTGACTTTCATTGACCATCTTCTACACAAGGATTCACAAAAGATAACTGGTGTAGCAGTCTTCTGAAGAGTGTAGCACCACCCTGTGAGGCATCAGAGGTGCTCTACAGCATATAAACATGAATCTGTATACTGCTAGGAAAACTATTGCAACACAACAACACTTAGATGATGACTTGAGTTACTCCTACATCTTCCATATATTTCAGAAATTTCTTATCTTTTTTTTTTTTAAGTTGACGCAAAGAATTTAAAGGTTGAGATTAAACATTGTGGATGAAGAAAGCTGTCTTGATCTGAGGCCAGCAGCAGTTAACCCCCCCTTTTTTTTACCACTGTAGTTCTAACACATTAATGGATCATCAGATGTTGCATTGCAAATGGGGTTTACCTTTAAAAAAAACTAGTTTGCTGCTGTTGGTTACATGGAATGTAAGTTATAGACACTTCCAGATGCTCATTAGATTCCTTCTCATATACTACCATGCAAGCAAATTGACCTGGAATATTTAAAGGAAAAATACTAACTACTAGTTAATTCTTTAGATAATCCAGTTTATGGGTACATTTTAGTCATATTTTTTTTTCCCTTTTTTCTTGGGTAGTTTGTTTTTTTTCCTCTGGAGAAAATTTGTTTTGGAGACTCATTATTGAAAATAGTCAAGGTTCTTTTCCAGATGTCATTATTAAATTGCTACTGAAATATAAATACTGAAACTCACTTTGGCAAGTTTATGGGCATGAACTGGAAGATCCACAATTTGCTTAATTCACCACCTTTGCAATGTTTACTATTGATGCTTATCTGTTTATGAATATTTTCTTTTTTTTTTATTGGTATTTTAAATTCAGATAATGGAAACTAGGACCAGAATACAAAGACATAAGGATAATTCAATTTTGTATTTATTAATCTTTTTGGATAGACCTTTTCTGGTTTTACTTTTAAATTGATCAGATAATGATTTTGATTTGTTATCTAACTGAAAGTATTTTTTATTAAGTTTTTCTTTTTCAATGGACTGAATTACAAACATTTATCCTGACAATGATCTGAACTTATTTGATTGTTTTTCTCCATCCTTCCATTCTCTCATAATAAAATTAACTGAAGTCTTTTGTTGCTTGTTAATTATAACAGTGATGCGCTTTCCTATCCCTGGTTAATAACGAAATGTTTGAGGTGTATCATTTTAAATTATTGAGTTTTGTAAGGACACTTTTTATCCTATGTAGTTAAATGCTTCTTGAGTGTTCTTTTAATCACCTTAGGTCGTTTCCATTATCTGAATTATAAATTATATTTTCTTTCTCTTTTTTTTTTGGCTTCTGGCTAAATATTGATTTGTTGATGTAACAGTTAATGATTTCTGTACAAGAATGCACATTATTTTGTCAGGCTTTTTCATGTATAGAAGGATGGTATAATTCAACTTTTAAGAAATCTTCTTTATTCTAAATTGCTTTTCTCATCTAGTCATTAAACATTTCCCAATAGTGTCCCATTCAGTAGACGGTTTTTAGGGTATTCTTAGCAGTGATAAGAGTTATATTTAATAGAAGGCAGCTCCTGCTTTGTGTGAAGACTATAAAAGCAATCATTATTGTATGGCAGTGTTGTATGTGCATTGACCAAACATCATGTGATAACTGTTTAGATGCATTGATGAATTTATTTATGGAATGTCTAGATGGCTCTACTATGGAACTTGAAGATTCCAAAAAAAAGTGAAATTGGTAATCATTTTTAAATTTTTTACAGATATTTCACTAATTTTTACTTTTTTTAAAAAATTTTTTTTTTTACAAATTTACTAAAGGAATTTTGATTTAATAAAAGTTTTACCCGTTTAAAACAACACAAAGATTTAACTTTTGATTAACAAGAAAATTTTAGAAAGTGTTGGTTTTTTAAAATTTTTCAGCATCACTTTCAGACTGTGTGAATCCTTGCATCAAGTCTGATTAAATCTCACCACCAGACTGCTGCAACTCAGACGGTCTTATATATGTACCCTTGTTATCACAGGGGTTGGGATAAAAGTGTAGCACAGGCTCCTACCACCACCACCTAGGAGAATTTGTCTGATTAGCAGGCGGGTTGGACAGAAAGTTAATGCATGATGGTTATCACGGTAGTTACATGTTAACTTTTTATTTCTGTCTTCCCTTAACCAAGTAAGGGTTTTCTCTGCTTCAAATCAGGAGAGCTATTCTTCGAATCTTTTCTTGCCAACTTTGATGGCATTCACTTGCCCTTGTTGTGGTATGACTAATTTTTTTTGGAAAGAAAATGTGGCATATTTATTGGTATTAATATGCATTGACCTTTCAGATTGAATTCTGTGTCTTTTCTGACCTTTAACATTACTTATAGATTTGTCTCATGCTTTCTGATCGATCGTGTATGAGTAATTCTCTCGCTCTCTCTCTCTCTCTCTCACACACACACACACACACACACACACACACACACACACACACACACACACAGTGCTTTGTTTTATTGTGATTTTTATAAACTTTGTATCTTTATTTACTATCATGTATCATTTGCTACAGCACTTGCAAACAATTGTCTTTGAATAGCAGGATGTTCAGTTATTTTGGGGGAAGAATGGATATTTCTTTTGCCGCCTTTGCTAAAGAAAAAGAAAATAAAACTGGATTGAAACATTTTTCTGAGAAATGAGAAAGTAGAAGATACACCGACCAAACTTTTGCTGAATTAGCCAAATTATTACACTGTCAGAATTCCTGGTGTTTCTTTTTTATTTTTTGCCTTCAATTGTCAATCGTTTTTCCAGTTGCATGCACATTGGATCAGGATTAGAGCATCTGGAATGTGTTTTTATTGAAGTTGTTTGTCAGCTGACTGAATAAATGTCAATCAAAGTTTTTTACTTGGATAGTTTCTATGAATATACATCACAATGGAACAACAAACAGGCAAGAAAGAACAAGGAACCTTTTCTATGTTAATTGGCAGTGGGTTTGAAGTAGCTTTGCATGAAATTAATGTTATCAGTTAAAGAACTTGGTGATATCTATCTCTTTCTCTATAAATTTCTATCAGTCACCTTGAAAATGGTGATACATTGAACAGGCAGATTCACTTGTCTGAATCATTTTTCACAACCGTACTCATTCATACTTTTGATCTTTTAAGTAAAACACCTTTGAATCTTTTTAATTTAAGTCTGTCCATATCTTTAATCGCACAATATTTTCTTGTCCACCCACCTGGCAAACAACAGGTACTTATATTTGGTCAGTTACAGGTATGATTAGTTAATGCTTGGAGGGACCAAGTATTTGTTAAAATATGGATGGTAGAGGCAAAACTAGTCCTGAAAAATTGTCTCATGCAGGTTCAGATGCAGATAGCTACATGCTTATTCATTATTTTACCACTTTATATTTTAAGTGAACCTCTAGCGTTTATGCGTAGTATGAGGGATATTCATTCTGTCTGAGGATGACACCAGTAAGGTTTCTCTGTATTTGACCCTGGTTGGAGGCTCCCCAAGAAAAACTCATTTAAGTAGGGCAATGATGCAAGTAGTTATCTTAAACCATCATGGTATTACTGGAAAAGTTGCTTTGTGTGCACTTTTTGTTTTTTTTTTTTTTTCTTGAGAATTCCAGCAAAAACCTTGCTGCCCTAAAGAAGGCCACAGTTGCCTATTGATTTTGTGCATAGGGAAATTTGTTATGCTGATACCTGGTTCCTGTAGCTAAAAAACCAAGGTTTATAGTCTTACCATCTGGACAGATACTCAGTGACCATTGGTGACAGCTGGTTTGCTTCTAAGGACTTGACTTGCTAGCCTGGAAAGGTGCCAGTTCTCCCAGATATTGGCTGCCTGGAACTAGTGCCAAAACTCCATAACAGAACTAGCTCAAATAGAGATCCCTGATATATTGCTCTGGGATTCATTATGTGAATTGTACAACCTTCAACTTTAACCAAATGCCATTTTGAATTAGATATTCCTGACAAATTAATTCACACCAAATCACAGTTAATATTTTAAAAATAATACATGCAAGGGAAAGTTGTTAAGTATAACCTAGTTAGCTTTGTAGACATAATTGCTAATGGGTTATGTGTTTGATAAGAAGTTTTGCTAAAGCAATCTTTATTGCACCTACATAATTTTAAAAAAGTTTTTTTTTTTTTAATGCATGTGTGTCTGCAAGGGAGACAACTCTGGTAAGGGAAGCGTAATGCTGTGGTTAGTCACAAGAGAGAAGATCCCGCATGATAAGGGCCTGGCAATTCCAACTTTGGCAGAGAAAGCCCTATAAGAACTTTTCATTTTTAGATGTGGGACGAAGCCCACATGATTGCCTGATAAGCAGAGTGAGAGGAAACCATGCCAGGAGGGGTGTGCCAAACCAAACTGACCCAGATCTAACTCTGGTAGTCATAGCTTAGCACTGGGTCACTCACTGGCTACTTTTTTGATGTTTAAATCGGAATGGTTTCATTAAAATAAATAATTTTTTTTATTTTTGAGATTGAATAAAATGAGTCAGCTGTAGTGATTTTTTTAATGTATAATTCTTAAATGACCTGTAAGTTTGTTTTTTTTTTTATTGTTTAAGAAAGAAAATAATTGTAGTAGTAAAAAAGATTGTGAAGTATTTAAAATGTTTGTAAACTTCTGTATAATTTATCAAGCAGTTTCTGGTATTAATCTAATAATGATATCAACTTCTTTCGGTATTAAATGTAGTTTATCAAATCAACTTGAATTTATTGAATGGCTTAGATTGATAGTTTTTTTAAAAATGATAAGGGCCCACAATTCTAGTCTGTTTTCAGTTTTCTAAAAATTATATACTTGTATTTTATATCCTGTGATGTATGTACTGACATATAAATCATTCTGAGACTGAGACAGTTGCTGTGGGAGATAAATAATAATGTTGAACTGAAAAGAATTTAAATTTAACTGTTTCACTGTGGCAGGCCCAGCATTGTTACCTGCTGAATTTGTTGTAAAACAACTACTTTGATTTGTTAACTCTTTCTGTCCAAAGTTGGAGATCACCGATCTAATGTAGTTTTTGTGACGTTTGATAACCTCTCTTTGACCAAGATAGACAAAAGTTTGCACATTTTCATTTACTTTTAGTGATTATTAAAATATAAGTATGAAAAACTACAGAACATTATAAACTATTTATTTTAATTTAAATTTAAATAAAACAATTTTTGACATTTGTGACAGCTGTGCTGCTAATGCATGAAATACCTGAGAAAAATATCAAATTATGCAGTGATCATGTTGGCTTTACCTGATAGCTGCATGAACTGATCAATCGAGTAGCGTAAATGGTAGCAGTATTAAAAAATGGTGATTTGCTAGAAACTTTATTTCTCTAGATAAAAGCTATAGGAAATAGTATAAAATGTTGCCTTGACAAAATGAATTTGTCTTACTATCCAAACTAATTTATGTACTCAGCATTTTATTTCAGTTCATTATAAAGCTAAGTGCTAGAAATGACTGCACCACTAGATTGCAGCAGAGAAAATTATGTTCTTTCTATAATAAAGAGTCACCCTTCCATAGATCGTTAGTATTTAATAACTATGTAGCTGTTAATATTTTTTTTTTTTTAAAGACTAATTAAAGCTAAGATATTTATTTGGAAAATTTATCTATATGGTTTATTAAAAAAACTGATAATTGGAAAAAAAGATGCTTTAGTCAGATAAATCAAAGTTTGAGATGTTTATTTCAAAATATACTTTGTTCAGAGACAGGTTTATAAATGCTTGCTAAATCATTATGTCATTCCTACAGAGATTGCTAGAGATGTACAGAGTCACTGAAATAATACGTAAGGAATGCTATAGCATTATTCTTAAAAGACAATGCTGTCTCCTCTGGTATGTGACTTACTGGTTGAAGTTTCTTCTTCTAATGAGATGGTGTTTCTAAACATTCTAAAATTATGTAGAGGCTACAATGAAGCAAGGAACAACAATGAGGTTTTTTAAACATAGTCTCTGGACTTGTTATTTAATGAACTTATGCGGGATAAAATCAAGAGTACCACACATTATGACATAGCTATGGCATTACAGCTTAGAATGAATGCTTTAACACCTGTTTATTCTGATAAGTTAATTAACAAAATGTTATGAATCTGCAAAGCTATTATACTACACAAGATGAGTATTTTGATAAATCGAAGATTTAAGTTGAAATAAATTATATTTATTTTAATTATTCATGGATCTGTGCTTTAATTAAATGTCTTCTGTAGTGTGTAGGGTGAGAACTCTAATTCTGCATGGTGATTCAGCGAGCTAAAACTTTGCTATGTGTTTTTAGTTTATACAAGTTTAGGTAAATATTTAAGTGTTCATCTTGAAAATCTTGCTTTGCAGGATAAAGTAAAAAAAAAAAAAAAAAGCAAGAAAATTGCTGAAATATAAACTGCACTTAACTATCTACCAAACAGTGTTGGTATTAGAAATATAACCTGGCATAATTGTTTTTTTTTTTAAATCTTGCCCACACTAAGAGAGAGAGAGAGACTGACTGACTGTCTGATAGGTGGAAAACTTGCATCTGTACTAATGTTGTAAGTTTGAAAACCTTGTGTAGAAATGGGTGTTTTTAGTCTGTAGTTTTTCCAAATGGAGCATACTGTTTTAACATAAAATTTTTTTTCAAGATAATTGTATAAGCTACAGTAATTCTGTCTACAATCCAGCGTCTTTCTTACATGTAAGTATGCCTGCAATGTACTGGTTTATATTAAGTAATAACAATCTGGTAAATTCAAGTTAAATTTTTAATTAGCGCTAAATTTATATATTAATGTCTTAGGAAAATGGCAGAAAGTTTTCTAATGATTGGCATATAACTCTACAGGATTTCTGTAGTTATTAGTCTAGTGGCTAGTCTATTTTTAATCATTATTTCCCTTTGCCTTGGAAAAAAAATGGTTGCTATAACCACTGTTTGGTATCTGGCAGTATTGTTATGGTAACACTTTCTTGGCCTATAATAATAGAATTGCACTCTGTGACTTGCCTGCTTCATAGATCTTCCAGTCATCTTATATAATTTTGGACAAATTATTTCTAATACTGGCACACAGCAGGCTAACTATCCATTTAAACTCTTGACACTTTTCCTCCTCCTCTTCACTTGAAAAAGGAGATAATCTACAGACAAAAAATGAAACTACATGTAATATTTGATTATTATTTAGAATTAATATTATGAAATAGAAAAATTAAAAAAAATATTAACAGTTATTATTTTTATGTGGATAGTCTAGGGGATCGTTATAATTAAGTATTTTTTTTCTAAATGTATGTGTTTATTCAGAAATGTTCATTGATTCTAGAGAACAAAAGTTGGACGGTTGCTTTTTTAAAATTCACTGTGAAGAAAATGCTTTTTAACAGATTGCAATATTTTTTCATAGATGCACTTTGAAAAGTTTTTTGAAATATAAATTTGATGGCATTTAATATAAATTAAAGTTTATTGACAGTTGGTTGGAATTACAGATCCCCAAATAGATTATAAGTAAAGAAATGCTTGTATACTAAGTGGGTAACATGACTATTTCACAGCATGACTGAAAATTCCTAATAGAATTCAATTTTTTAGTTGTGGGAGAAAGCCAAGGTATTCAAAGGAAACCCGTGTACTTGGCTAAGGAAGAAAAGCAAGAAGAAACCAAGTTAGGGAGGTACACTAAACTAAGCCAGTTCCAGCTAAGATCCAAACTCAGGCTCTCAACCGTAGGAATTCATTAGTCTAATCACCAAACAATCATGCTACCCTTATTTCTATATTACAAAAGTTTATTGTTAGTTTAAAAAATAAACTAAAAATATTATATCTTTGTCATATAGCTTAATATTGAGCATCCTATTTGAATGAATATTTTTTAAAAGGTAGGCTAGAAATAAAGAAGAAAATGTAAATAAACAATATAATACATAAATTTAAAAATAAACCCGTGGAATTAAATAAAGAAATGCATCTGAGTAAAATGTTCTTTTCTTTTGAAGATGATATACAAAGATTATTATTTGATTTTCTTCTATAAATCCCATCAGATTTTTTTTTTTTTTTTTTTTGCCAAAATTCTGTCCGTCCTTTTCTGATTTTGGGTGGAGTAAATTTGCTACCAGAATAGGTGAGTGTAGAAATTACTGAAAGGATTTGCTACATCAGGCTAAGAGTGAAACGCTAAAATTAAAAAAAAAAAAAAAATTTTTAATGCATAGGTGAACAGGAGAGTTGCCCATTATTTTTTTAAAGGGCAATATAATGAAGAGCTAAAATACAAAAAAAAAATACACACACATACGAGGTCTGTCGAAAAAGTATCCGACTTTATTTTTTTCCGTGGGAAGTAATCACATTAGGGAGGCAAAAGAGTGCATAATGGAGCCGCATGCCTTCATGCGCATGTGTGGTTTTTGGCGGGCTTGCTGGATGTGTCAGTCGCTGTCAGGCAGCCAGCGTGTGAGATGCTGCACTACTTACTCGTCACATTTTCTTTTTGCCCGTGATGACGGAACGTGTGGAGCAATGATCTTGCATCAAGTTTTGCCAAAAGCTTGGAGATACCCAAGCGGAAAGAATTCGCAAAATTCAACAGGCTTTTGGTGGCAATGCCATGGGTGTTACCCAAATAAAAGAATGGTACATCAAGTTCAAAGATGGCCGCATATCGATGGAGAGTGACCAACGTTCCGGGAGGCCATCAACAAGTCGCAAAGCAGTTGTTATCAAGAAAATGCGGACCTTGATAATGGAGGATGGCCGTTTGACGGTGCAGGAAATTGGTGATGAGGTTGTGATCAGTAAAGATTCTGCACATGCAATTTAAAAGGAGGATTTGGGCTTGCACTGTGCCCAAGCTGCTTTCTCAGGAGGAACAACAACAACTTTGTCTTGAGGTTGCGCAGGACCTGCTGGATACTGCCAACAGGGATCATGAGTTCCAGAATACCGTGATAACTGGAGATGAGACATGGGTGTAGAGGTACAACCCGGAAACCAAAGCTCGGTCATCACATTGGAAGCACGCAATGTCGCTAAGGTCCAAAAAAGCATGTCAGGTCCGGAGAAAAATCAAGGTGATGCTGACTGTTTTCTTCAACTACATTGGCGTTGTGCATCATGAATATGCACCAGAAGGACAAACAGTTACAAAAGAGTACTATCAGGAAGTCCTCCGATGTCTTCATGATGCAGTTTGGCACAAGAGATCGGATTTGTGGGCCTCGCAAAACTGGCAGCTGCATCATGACAACACCCTGGCTCATTCATCTCAGCCGATCCAAGGTTTCTTGGCAAAGAAAGACATTTCGCTCATTCAGTAGGCTCCCTACTCTCCAGACATGGCTCCTTCTGCCTTCTGGTTGTTCCCAAAAATGAAGATGCCACTGAAAGGCTCCCACTTTGGAGCCAAGAGGACATCATGCGGAATGTGATGGTGGAGCTGAGAGCCATTCTGGAAGAAGCATTCCAGACGTGCTTCGAACAGTGGAAGGATCACTGGGCTAAGTGTGTGGAGGCACAAGGGGCCTACTTCGAAGGGGATTAGCAATTGAACCCCAACAAGTACATAATTTTTTTTTCCATGCCTAATGTTGTATACTTTTTCAACATCCTCGTATATATACTAATACTGAAAAAATCATTTTATCTTTAAGTTTTTGTCTTTTTTAAAGTACAACATTTTTTGTTTATATGCTTTTTATCTTTAGAAGGTGAAGATTTTCTTACATTTTTATTTCTTCTCACTATCATCATTTTATATTGATGGTTTTGCTTAAATAAAGTATTTAATGCACTCAGGTTTATGGCATCTTATTGACAAAATTTTAGAGAGTGCATAAACATGTATATTTTAACCATAGCCAATGCTGCTGGTAAACACATTATGTCAGCCATATTACTCAAAAGCTTGGCAATTGGTGGACTCTCAATATGTGGCACAATTCATTAAGCAACATAATACAGTCTTTGACCTCTGTCTTTTGAGAGAGAGTTTAATGAAGATCCGCTAATATGTTTCAATTGGTTCCTTTAGTTTCTGATTGAAGAATGGTAAAATGACATTGAATAGTTTTGATTTAATATTTGCTTTGTTTTTAATATAATAAATGAATCTATTTATGGATGAATCCAGCTGATGTCAACCTAAAACATCAGATACAAGGGAATCCATTCAAGCATCACTGAAAGTGAAAAATCAATGCTAATTCCAGATTCTAATGTATTGTCATTCTGTCATTCTGTGCAGTATATCCTAAAGAATGAGAGGGGGAATAAATTGGAATAATTGGGAAAAATGAAGTTCTGCATTCACCATCAATGATACTGTGCTGTGGACTTTGACATGTTTCCTCAACATCAGTGCTTTCATGTCCATCATGTGCAATGTTTGTGACATGATGTGAGAATTAGCATAGCTTTATTGGCCTTTGCTGATGGAGATCATGGCTTCTGGGCACACCGTGCCAAGAGAGTTCAGATGGATTAGTGGTCCTAAATGTACGACATTCCAGCACTCACATTGACAGTTTGAATGACCATTTTGCTGTTCACTGACTCAGAGAAAGAAATGTAGCCTGTGGCAGAATCCCCTTACATTGCTTAGTATATAGACCATTGCCAATTTTTTCTTGGTAGTTGTGACTTTGTATTGCCAGTTATTGTTTTGTTTTAAATTTTTGAAATCTTTCCTTTGTGTGATGCCACTTGTCTTGGCCTTCTGTTCATATTCTGCTTAACTAATGATTATAATATAACATTGGTAGGAATTACTAACTACTTTTTTAATATGATTAACAAAAATATCAATAGACTATTTTAATTTTTATCTTGGCCTATTTGTAATAGTAACATTCTTGTGTGACAACACATTTTCTCACAATCCTAATATAATAAACCACTGACCATAGAAGTGAAACATGACAGGTATTCAGCTTTTAATCAAGAATGTATTAGGATCTTTGTATAACTTATAGAAATCATACTCACATATTTACATTTATTATACTCATATCTTTTGTACATAGGAGTCCCCTGTCAATGTTGTTTGGCAGTTTAGGCTCCTAGCAACCCTTTAACCACTTGAAAATTCTGACCACAATTTCATTATTCCTTTTGATAAACTTTTCTTTTGTTGACTATTGCTTCCCTAAATGCAGTTGTAAAACTTTTTTTTTTTAACAGAAATGTTTTTGTACAGTACATACATATTATTAAAAAGGATTTTGTTGTATTAGTTTAGGGAATTATTTCAGCAGGGGGTTGTACTTTTATTGATACCCCAAAAAGGAAATTAGATGAAATTAAAAAAAAAAATTTCCTGTAAAACTTATTTTGTTTTTTTTTTTCTTTCCCTAATTGAATTTTAGTGGATAACAACAAACTTGTATCTGATTAATCTTTAATAATTGACATGATATTTACCAAAAGATGTCACATAAAGATGGATTTTTGGTCATTTGTGTAGGCCATGGAAGGTGATGCAGTGATTTTTCCACCTGGTAACCAGCCATTTAACGCCTGATTTGATTTGATTTTACCTTTTTTTCCTCTTTGAACGTTTTTTGTTATCGCTAATTGTGGATGGGCGAGGATCGTACTGGAGTGATACATTAGCTGGATTATGCCAATGATCAGGGATTATGGAGGTTACATACAAAGTTACCTGTTTTCTATAAATCTGAAATTTAAGGAAAATTTCAATTATTTTTGGTGAGAAAAACAAATTGCTGGGGGATGCTTGTGTGTTACAAAAAAAAGGGGGGTGGGAGGAGGGAGAGAGAGAGAGAGAGATACGCTCACCTGTGTGTGTATGAGTGGACATTTTATCAAATGTGTCAGTAAGGTTGCAGTGTGACAGAAAGGCCTGTTAGTGGAAAGAATGCAAAACTGGATCTGTATCAAACTATTTTCATTTGAGAATTGTAGATCCAACAAGTGTTATTGAAACTTAAGTGTTTATTCACATCTTCCATTGTTCTAAAAATATTTAAGAAGATCAGTCGGGTAACTGGAATTCTGATACATTAAAAAAAAATAAAAACTGAGGTTGCTGTCTCTGCATTACCATCTATATTTTCAACCCTTGAATTCAGATTACTTTAGTACCAATTTACCTAATTAAAAATGTTTAAGCATTAATTTTGAATGTGAAAATATAAAAGGGGAATATCTGTGCATGATGACAAAATGCATTGTAACTAAGGGTGATGTTTGCCTGATTTTTTTTAAAAATCGCACCTTTTAGGAGTCCTTTATTCAGCATTCCTTGATTATAGAAATTCCATGCCTGCCATACTGCTGCTTATTGAGATTTGCTTGCCATTTGTTAAACTGACTGCTTAGTGCTAAGCCTTGCTGTTATCTTATTTGCATTAAAAAATTTTTATCTTATAAAATTTTGTCCTGTATCCACAAAAATGGGAAGTACTGTTTTTTTTTTTTGCAAGTGATTCTGGAGAATTTTTTTTATCACTTTGTCTTGGAAACAGATATGATCTCTTCTAGTCATATGATCTGTTATTGAAGGCTTTTTTTGCATCACTATGCATGTGTGTTTGTGATCCAGTTCTTTACAGCAAGGAACTAAAGTGTTTGTATCTCAGAATTGTAGATAGAATATAGAGGTTAACTGCGTAGACTGCCATCTTGGATGATTGAGAAGCTTGTATTGTTTGGGAATTGGTCCACCTGATAGAACAAGCTATTTTCCTTATTTGGTAGTGTCATAATATTTTCACAATCACTCTGTAACATTAGATGATGCTAGAAACACCAGATAGGCAAAGATTCCCACAATTGGCAGAGAATAAATGTTTCTTATATGTAATTAACTATCTGGTTTTGAATCTTACTTTTGTTACTACGGAGGATTTTAGAAATTCTAAGTTTTTGGATGTCAAAAATGTTTTGCAAAGAGCACAAAAAATTTTTTTTTTTTCGCTTGTAACCTGATGGTGGACATCTGTAATGGTGTGGAGCAGCAGCCAAGCCAGTACATGTTGTAAAGGCATAAGCAAATAGCATTTCTTGCTTTTCACTTTGAATGAACAGCAATGCATTGTAGGATAGCAAAAAAATTTACAAACCCTATATAGTTATGGACAAATTAAGGAAAAATCATCTTCAGTAAGTGTTCCTGTAGACTTTCTTGATGACACTTTTCAGATACTTGCTAAAATTTTTTTTTAATTAGTAAAATATCTTAATATTTTTTTTACACTGATTGAACTTATGAAATATTATTAACTTTAAAAAATGCAGTGCTTTACTAAAATATTCCTCATTGAATTATTTTAAGAGCAAATCCCTATTTTATAAGTAATGTACATTTTTCACACATGATAAACTAAATCAGTTGCTAATTTCTTTATCTAAAAGTAGGCAAATTATGTGGTGGCAGAATTTGTGGTATTATAATTCAATTTATTTTATTTTTATAAATAACAGATTTTAACAGCCACTGTTTTTCTTAAAATTAGTTTCAATAAATTATGAAAACTTTGTGATTATTCATGAACCTCTACTTGAATGAATGACTTCTAATGTAAAAGATTGTGGCAATAATTAATAAGAAATCACCTGAATTCGCACATTTGAGGGACTTTAAACCAAACTTTTAAAACACTAATTGAAAATTTAAAAAAAAAATGTTTATAACAGGCTTAAACATAATAATAAATAATAATAATAATAATAATAATAATAATAATAATAATAAAAATAATAAAGAAATAGGTCAAAATTATTTAGAAATTTAATGAAGAATTTTAAAATCTAAATAATTTAACCATATTTTCGTTAAACATTTCTCTGACTGCCTTGCTCTTTAGTTCTTATTAGTATTTATTTTCCATGTATCTGATTATTGTGGATTTGTTTTCTGTTTTCAAAATCAAAAGTATTTTTGTTTATATTTTGTATTAGTCTTAAAATAAAACTTTGAAGAAAAGATTTAGTTCAGAATAATAAAATGGTTCATTTGTTTCAAGTATGCGATCACACTGCTTAGGTAAAATGGACCCAAAAGATGCTTTTTATGTTTGTGCTTTTAGTCAATAAAAGTGAATGCAAACTTCAGCTGTCAGCAGTTTTTTTTTGCATGGAATTATGAATCAAATTTAATTATATGAAGATGAACTAAGGTTTAGACATTTGAACCAGTGCTGTTGATTTATTGCATTTGTAATTGCTTTATACTGTTGTTTTGGTATTTTTGATTTGATTAAGATATAACTAGATGTCTGTCGATTTTCTGTGCAGCATATTTGGAATTCTGTCTGCTTGTTTGTTAGGTGTGTTAAGTTGGAATTTTTCAAAACTCCATTTCATCAGCTCATACTCAATTTAATTTTCTTAGTAAGTATTTAAGATCTTTCTTTGGCTCATCACTACCTAAAGTGTCACAAGCATTAATCCTTTCAACCGTGGATCTACTTTTAGATCATTAATCCTGTATCAGTATTATAGTTATAGTGCATTATGGCGGATAGTATCCATTGCTGATTGATTTTTTCCTTTTGCTCTCTATATTTGACATTGTTTTCAATTTCTGTGAACTTTGTATGCGTTGATTCTGTTTTTATCAAAAATGCAATTTAAAAACGCTAATTCTGAAAGTTCTGCAGTAAATAATGTAATATATATGAATATTCCTCAGTGCAAAATCTTTTAATCATTTGCTGCATAGTTGCTTTTAGATCTTGCTGAGATTTCAATTAATGTTTCTTTGCCTTATATAAATTTTACATAAACTTGCACCAGCACGCATATATAGTCTAGCTGTTATAGAACAAAACCTTTAACCTTATGGAGTTACTTACCTTTGTTTATAAACATAGCAGACTTTACAAATTATCAAGAAACAAATTTGTGAATTCAGAACTTTTTTCTCAAGGTTCTCTATTGAGATAAAGCTCTGAAAGAATGTAAAAAATATTTCTTGGCATTTTGCTGAAAGTTTATTTGTTTTGTTTTCAGAATAGTATGCACAACATCCGTTGCATATTCAGCAAAGAAACAGATGCAAATACGTCTCCATGTGTCTGAGAAAAAAGAAAAAAAGCAAAAACAATAAAACATAAAATAAAGTGAAGAACATGAAATATGCATTAAAAAGAAATGCATATTAAAAATACATTAAATAAGATAATAAAACAATAAAATAACACTCACCATTGATTTCTCTCACTGTATTACCACCACTGCCTTAGCTCCTGCTGCAGTCTTGCTGCTCTAATTGGCAGTGGTAGGAGGCCAGGTGACAAAAGCTATACAGGGTGCCAGGATTTCTGCTGGTAGATGGACCTGTCTGTGGCTCAGCATCAAGGGTGAACTGTCAAGAAGCATCTCAGAGTAGCAATTCATGGCTTGTAACAGTCCTCTTCACTGTGCAGATTTGTTCCCAATCAGGATCATTCTCTGACAGAACCTCCATTGCATGAGAGGTCTCATCTAGGCAGCCAGACAATACCTTTGTTGTTAAGAGTCTCTCTGGAGGGATCCACTTTTCTGGCATCTGCATTATCCTCCTCCCATCCAATTCACTGCTCAACCAACTCTTGTAGCTTCTTATCAGTTAGTGTCTCTCTGTAACTATCCAGCAGCTTCTGCAGATTGTTGACGTTGACTTCCTCAAAGACCATTGCCTGTGCCATTCGTATGATGTCAGTACTAATAGCCAGAACCTTGGACTCTAACCCAATGAAGTTATTCACTGTCGGCCACACCTTCCTCTAAACACCATTAAGACAATGTTTAGTCACTTCTGCTCAGGTCTCTGATATTTTTTATTGCTTCCATGATGTTGTAAGCCTTCCAGAAGTTTTTAATCGACTATTGCTGACCAGCATTAGCTTTGATCAACTGGCTAAATGTGCACCTTAGGAAATAGGTTTTGAAGTTCACAATAACTACTTGGTCCATGGACTATAGCAAGAAAGTTGTTTGGCGGAAGAAACAAGTTCTGCAGAAATGCATGTCTGCTGCAAACCGAGGTTTGAAGGGTGACATTGGCCACTGTCTAGCAGCAACAATGTTTTGGGTTTGAAACCATTTTCCATGCAATAACACTATACAACAGGTAGAAAATGATTAACAAACCAGTAAGTAAATACGTTTATCATCACCCAGGCCTTTCTGTTTGATTTCCAGATAACAGGCCAATTAAGTTTGAAGAAACCCTTCATGGCTTGAAGCTTTTCCAAATGGTAGACAAGCAGGGGGCTTAGCTTAACATCTGAAGCATTGCTGCCCAGCAATAAGATGATGCAGTGCAAATGCTTCCAGAACAACCCTGTCTCATCTACATTAATCACCAAATATGCAGTGGGTAACCTCCACCTTGACCATAGCCTTCAACACTCCAGGAAACTCTTCTGCTGCCTTGATGTTGGCACCAGCAGCTTCACATGTAAAGCTAACGCTGTGAATTTTGGTTCACTTTATGAACTTCTCAAACCATTTGCAGGAAGCCGCAAATGTCTTGGTTGATTTCTTGCTCTCCTGAGCCTTCATATGATCAAATAGAGTCAATGACTTCTGCATTATTAGCACCTGGCTGAGTGGCATGTAGTGCTGTCATATCATCAAACCAAATGCTTAACATTTTCTCAATAACAGTGCTTCATGTGCATATTAGTTTAGTAGCAGTAAGGTCATTTGATTGGTTTAAAATGGCTCTTAAAGTGAATTGCATTATCCTAACAAATGTCCCATTTCATATTCTCTGTCCATATCCTCCCTTACCAAACAGATGGGTTTAACCACTAGCACTAGACAGTTGTTTGGATGACATAATGGGGGGTAATAAAATCACCTTCTCACTATAAAAAAAACACACAAGAAGAATATATGAGGTCTGTCAAAAAGGTATCTGACCTTAGGCTGGGGAAAAAAATTATGTACTTGGTGGGGTTAAATTGCTAATCCCCTTCGAAGTAGGCCCCTTGCACCTCCACACACTTAGCCCAGTGACCCTTCCACTGTTCAAAGCACGTCTGGAATGCTCCTTCCAGAATGGCTCTCAGCTCCACCGTCACATTCTGCATGATTTCCTCTCGGCTCTCAAAGAGGGAGCCTTTCAGTGGCATCTTCATTTTTGGGAACAACCAGAAGGCAGAAGGAACCATGTCTGGAGAGTAGGGAGCCTGGCGAATGAGCAAAATGCCTTTCTTTGCCAAGAAACCTTGGATCAGCTGTGACGAATGAGCCAGGGCGTTGTCATGATGCAGCTGCCAGTTTTGCGAAGCCCACAAATCTGATCTCTTGTGCCAAACTGCATCATGAAGACATTGGAGGACTTCCTGATAGTACTCCTTTGTAACTGTTTGTCCTTCTGGTACATATTTGTGATGCACAACGCCTCAGTAGTCGAAGAAAACAGTCAGCATCACCTTGATTTTTCACCAGACCTTGGTGAATTTGGGTGCTTCCACTGTGATGACTGAGCTTTGGTTTCCAGGTCGTACCCGTACACCCACGTCTCATCTTCAGTTATCACGGTATTCTGGGACTCATGATCCCTGTTGGCATTATCCAGCAGGTGCTGCACAACCTCAAGACTATGTTGTTGTTGTTCTTGAGAAGAGCTTGGACAAAGTTGGCATCAACTATTTTCCACTGTGCGCAAGCCCAAATCCTCTAAAATTGCATGTGCAGAATCTTTACTGATCACAACCTTGTCACCAATTTCCCGCACCATCAAACGACAATCCTCCATTATCAAAGACCTCACTTTCTCGATAACAACTGCATTGCGGCTTGTTGACAGCCTCCCGGAACGCTGGTCACTCACCACCAATGTGTGGCCATCTTTGAACTTGATGTACCATTCTTTTATTTGGGTAACACCCATGGCATTGTCACCAAAAGCCTGTTGAATTTTGCGAATTCTTTCCGCTTGGGTATCTCCAAGCTTTGGGCAAAACTTGATGCAAGATCATTGCTCCACACATTCCGTCATCATAGACAAAATGAAAATGTGATGAGTAAGTAGTACAGCAGCTCACACGCTGGCTGCCTGACAGTTACAGATGCATCCAGCAAGCCCGCCAAAAACCACGCATGCGCACAAAGGCATGCGGCTCTACTATGCACGCTTTTGCCTCCCTAATGTCATTGTTTCCCATGGGAAAAAATAAAGTCAAATACATTTTCAACATACCTTGTACTTACTAATATAAGGAGCTTGAGTCGAAGGCGGGTAGCTCTTCACTGATTGACTGTTGATGATATAAGCAAACCCCACTCATTTGTTTACAGGACTTGCAGACATTTAGGAATTTACTCTTTTGAATTGCTTCACATGACTTCTGAAGATATTCTTTTATTGTTTTCCTTTTTCAAGTTTTTTTCAAAAATAGGGAGGGCAGGTGGAGTCTTCCTTGGCCAACTTCATTATAAAGGACCTTTGTTCCTAGAAGATTCACTAACAGTGGTATTACCACACACACACACACACTCTAATGTATTATGAGCAAACCATATGTAAACACTATTAATCTGATTTTTAAACAGCTTAACAGTGAAAAAGTGCATTATCCTGGAAACTCTTCAGAGACACAACAAAAACATTTATAAATCTGATGAATTGTGGATCAAAACATATAAACCATTAATTGTGACATCACTTTGTGTTTTTGCATAATTATGGTTCAAACAAGTTATTTTTATGAATATGGAATTTTATTCATATTGAAAACATGATATTGTGTTCTTAAAATATTGTTTCTACTACTAATTTGCATAACTGTTAGCTTCTACTGTGCTTTTGTATACATGTTAATGAACCTTATTATTGATGACTATTATTGCTTTTTTTAGCAGAAGAAAATGATAGCCTTGTTTCATATAAAATTTCAGTTTTAGCTATCTATCCATTATTGCTCTTCATAAAGCTGCATACATCCCAATAAATTATATTGTGGTTAAAGTTGGGAATTACATGGAATAGTGTGACTAATCATTATAGAATTGCCAACTGACTTGTCCATGAACCTGAAGGGAGGAGGAAGAGAGAAAAAAATAGAATGGAAAGATTGGTTGCTAGTTCAAAGGTCTAGAGCAAATTCTTTCCTGACAGGAAGATAATTAACTGCTAAACACAGTTCTTCTGCAACAGTCAGAATCTCAACCTTTACTTCCAAAAGACAGTGAAAAGATTGGATTAATTGGCAAGTAGTAGATAAAAAAAAAAAAAAAAAACAGTGTGGGTTTTCTTTACTGGTTAATTGACTGAAGATGATAAAAATTGATGGAATTCTCTCACAGTAGATATCACAACATTTTGCAATGTTATGCAATTCTATCAGGGCATAATTTAGTAACTGATGGGTTTATGCTGCAACAGGATAATGATCTGAAGCACTTTGCAAAGGTCAATGCAAAATACCTTTCTGGAAATGAATCCAAAGGACTACTTACAACCATTGTTTTCCTAATATGAACTGCATTAAGCTTGTTTGGATGAATTGGATCAAAGTTTCAAGGAAAAATATGCAACCAGTCTCATTCATCTATGGAACTACTTGCAAGAAGAATGGGGGTTATTTACAAGGCAATATTTTGAAAGGTGGCTGTTTTGATGAAAAATAAGCTAGCAGTGATGCCAACATCATACTTTGGTCACCAATTTTGGCCCTTTGCTGGAATATTGCATTTTTAATGAGCAATAAAGCATTGAAAAGACAGATAGCAGATTTTGTTTATTTGGTTCATTATTCTGACTTGGGTTGGGGGGGTCTCTGTATCTGTGATTTATTAATGATTTTTCTCATTTCCAAAATATTTATGCTAAAGAACTTAAATCAACTTCTAATCAGATCCTATTGATTATATGCTCACATTTATAATTCTGAACATGGTTAACTGTATTTGTCAGCATTTCATCATTTACTAGGTGATAATAAATACAAATACATTGGAGGTCTATCTTTGAAAATCATGTTCATAAAAAAATGAAAAAAGCTTATTATTATTGTTTATTATTAAATTACAGACAGACAAAACAGAATGCAACAATAAGAATAGTAAATTTGTATTATATATTTGCTAGTCATCTAGTTATTGCATTCAGCGCCAATATAACTTTGATAAGGGACAGTCAGCATTGGATGGATAATTCAGTAAAGTGGCAAGGGATTTTATAAATTGAACGACTTTCTATCCATCATAATGCACTATAATAATCTGAAGTTTATTTAGGAGTAGTTCTGTTCATTTGGCTTCAGTAAGAAATAGTGATGTAACCAGAGTTCACCTTTTTAGATATAAACTGAGTCTCTTGTTTATTTTATGAATCTCATTAATCTCTTGTTGTCTACAAAGGTTCAGTAAAGTTCTGTTCATGCATTGAATCACTGAAGAATTGTCTGATCTTAATGCAAATTTATTGTTGTTGCTCTTTTGAATTGAAGCCATGAGGTAGTTTAGAATTCTACATTGGAAACTTACGTGGGATTCTTATTGTTGTCATATGATTATAGGTAACTATCTTGTGTTTTTACTTGTAGAGACATAATATAAATGCCTCTGTTACTTTGGACTTTGATAGCTTGTTAGTGGCAGGTTACCCAATGGCAGACCTGTAACGTTTGTTCAAGAAGAAATGGAGGCCTCTTAACAAAATACAGCAAATAGCGATTGACTTAATAAAAGATTTTGGAAAAGTAATCATGGTTATTTCTGTAAGCAGGGGAACAGAATAAGGCTGGCAGTATTTTAATTTCTTCATTGTTTGAGTCTAAATATCTTTGAGGTAGTAACGGTTCATACTTTGTGCTATAGTTTTTTGTTAGGGTATTGATTTTGTGACCTGTATGCCTTGATGGCTTTTGTTATGGAATATTTTCTGAAGGATTCCCATGTTTCTCTGTTGATTTTCTGCTGCTATGACAAGATGCAATTCACATTTCTTTATTTCACTTTTTCTTCGATACACCAAATCCTGTGAAGTTGACAACGAAGATGAAAAATAACCATCGCCTTGGTAAGTCTGCATAATATAATTGATAGAAATGGATTCTTTAGTGCAACAAAAATCTTTATTATGCAAAACATTTAATAAACTAATTTTTAAAAAGTTGTAAAGGGGGGGTTAATTTAAATCACACTTCTAACCAGTCATTCAGCAAACTGATGATATTCATCTACTAGCTGTGGAGCTGTGGTACCTGGTGCTGCACAGGCAAAAAAGGCTTTTATATAAAAAATTTTAAAAAAGTTTTTATATCAATCTGAAAAACAGGAAGCTGTACACTTAAATATAATTTTGTTCCATAAGAGCCCAGTTTATTTTTGTCTATTAAAAAAAAAAAAAGAATCGTGAGAAAACCTAGACTTTTTTTTAAAATTGCGAAATGGTTACGTTTCAGCTGACTTGTTTATAAATTCTGAAAAAAGTACCTGACCAATACAGGGCCAGCTTATAAGATGATGAAAAACCTGTAACAAACCACCAGATGAATTTTTATTGTTAGTTTTCAAAGTTATGCCATGTCCTTCAAGGCCAACATGCAGTAGCTTAAAACCTTGCCCAGATTCTGAAGTACCTACACCCAAAATGTGGATCCTCTAGTGCTACAGTTCAGCTGTGAAAGAGTAAGAAATGCACAACACCTGGAAGTGTGTATTAGATAGAAAAAAATAAAATTGGGGAAAAATAGCATGTAAACCTGAGAATAAAAAAAACAAACAAGTTTTTTCTCTATTTGCATGTTAATTGTGTTGAAAATAGATATCTTGTGTATTGGGCATGGTATATTCAAATTTTCAAAAAAATGATCTTGACATTAAAGTTTATATATTAGGGTGATTATCAGAAATCAGTTGTGTATTAAAAAATTTATATATATATTTGACTGTAGTATTTTCAACAGAATTTTTTGTATATGTATTAAAAATCTATTTTAGTTATAAAATTGTTTGTCCTGATATAATTGTTATTTATACTATCAAAATTTCATATTCTGCAGATTTTGGTAAATTAAAGATTTCCACATTTCTTCCCTTTTTAAAAAAATTATTTATTAATTTAGGAATAGTAGCTAACAGCAAGCCTTGTTACATATTACATAGCTAATTGAATATCTTATCTTACCAAATAAAGGATGTTACATCTGAGCATACTAAATAATGCATAAATTTTAAAAAAAGAAATTTTGTTGGAAAAGCTCAGTGAATGGACTCATCAGAATTTATGTTAATTAGATTCAGAAGATTGCCTATTGTTCATTATGCCCATTCTCAATACCTGGCACTGTTGAACTTTGGAGTCATGGGTTCTGACTAATGAATTTGCAGTAGACCATCAGTGGCTTCTTAAAAGCTCATTCCATTACATGCTTTAATAATTGCTTTCTTAAGAAAAAGTTATCCAACCTAGAAAGTTTCTATCAGAATCTACTGAATACTGGGAATTATACATTATTAAAAGAAAATGATACAAACAAGCTTACCTTGAGGGAGAATATTCTACACAATAAGAAAGCTTGTGTTTTGACATGCTACATGAGTGCTCAAGGAATTTAATTTCTTTCTCTCAGAATTTAAAAATTGCAATCCCTTATATGGAAATATAACAGTGATATTGTTGATACATAATTGTACCATATAATGTCTGCAGAGAAAGTGAATGGAAAGAAAAAATGATGAATAAAAAAATTATTGAAAAATATTTTTATTTGGCATCATGAATTTACAAGCATTATTATCTGGAAAATCTCTATAGTGTCAGCTGGTAGATAAGTCAGAATTCCTCACACATCCCACCTGCAATGCCAGGGAAGAGCTAAATAAGACAACTGGAGCTTTCCCTATAAACCTCAAGTACAAAAGCATATGTAATGTGGTAACATGCTTAAGTGCCATAGATAGACTCAAGCTACGCATAGACATACTGTACATAAAACTCCTGGTATTTGTTGACATGCTTCTCAGAAACAGTACCACATTATCTCTTCGTTAAAGTATCTGATGTTACACAGGTATATCTTTAAATCATTCTCCTGGCAGAAACACTACATAACTCTGAATGCTGGAACAAATGGCTATACATAAAACTTCAAGCACTTTGGCACTTCTTATGTATTTTGGTTTTCAGTCTGTAGTATCATCAGATGAGAGGAAAAAGAAATATCTGTATGTTGTATTTTTGATGTACCAGTGGTCATCATTTAGTTCCTTTTTTGTTTGTCTGTCTACCCTTTATGCTTGTAATGATGGATGCATGTCTTTTCTTATCCTTTTAGTTGTTAGGAAGAATTTCTATATTCCAACTTGCCTCTAAATAAAAAGTTGATTTAGAATGAAAATTCATTGTAAGACTCGGACCCCTTACAGTTTTGTAAAGAGATTATCAATCTTTATTTCTTCTTCAGACTGATGTTGAAATGGCCTTACTTACATTATGACAAGATTTAAGTTTTTTTTGGTTTTTTTTTAAATTTAAACTTAGTTTTAATCATCTTTATCTTTTTTAAAAATATTTATCGTATTTAAATAATGGTCACAAATTTCATGCTAATGCATCAGTACATTAGATTTAAAAGTCCATCTTTATAAATGCTAATGCTGTATAAAGATGGGTTCAATTTGTCTTAACTGGCTTAGCAAATGCTTTGATTTTAACAACTATGACAGCACTAACAGCTGCTGAAATAAAAATCTACTTAAAATTATTTTCATTAAAAACAGCTAAATTAATACATTTCCACATTACTAAGTTATTCTCAAGTAATATGTTAAATTACCGTGTTAAACTACAATAAATAATGGTAATAATTTTTTGTTTATAGTTTGATAGCAATATACTATTTTTTAGAATAAATTCAAATGTAATATGGCTACATTCTGTGGCTCCCTTTTTTAATTATAATTGTTGCCAGTTTATAAATAATTATAGCTTTGCATTTTTCCCAACAGAATGACTTACACTTTTAAAAAGACATTCTGCAAAACAAGATACTAGATTCATTTCAATGACTACACTGAAAAAAATGGATATAATTCTTCAGGTTATTGCATTATCATTATTTCATGAATGAATTTAGCAAATATATTGTTAGCCTTTTTGCATTAGGTCATTACAAAAGTTGTCGGTTTTTATATCATGTTAATTTGGGATCATACATTACGCAAAACTTACCTTTCTAAAATTAGTAAAATGGATATTTGTGTCAGGGTTCTGATTGAATCATGGATAGAAACATTTTTCGTGCCATTTTGCTTCACAAGTTCAAACTAGGCCACTTATAACATTAAGCAAGCATGGGGCAAGGATGCAGAAAATGAGCATACAGTACAACGGTGGTTTGCAAAGTTTCAATTAGGAGGTGAGAGCCTTGAAGATAAGGAACATAGCGAATGTCCTTCCAGCTGTGATGACGACTGTCTGAAAGCCTCAGATGAAGCCAATCCAAGAAAACCAGTGCAAAAAAAAATCACTGGAGAGCTTGACATAAGCACTGCAACTGTTTCCTGGCATCTTGACAGAATCACAAGGTGAAAAAGCTTTGACAAGTGGGTGGCTCACGAGCTGAATGAGCAACAATAGAATAATCGATTTGAGATCTGCACTTCGCTTGTCATAAGAAACAAAAAGAACTCGTTTCTTGACTAATCATTAAGTGTGATGAAAAATGGATCCAACAATTGCAAACGTTCAGCACAGTGGTTCAACAGAGACAAGGTGCCTAACAACATCCTAAAACCCAGCCTCCACCCAAAGAAGGTCATGGTCATTGTCTGGTGGACTGCAACTGATTTTCATCCACTATAACTTCTTGCAACCTGGCGAACCCATCACAGATAAAAAGTACTGTTATGAATTAAACGTTCATTATAAACTCTCCAAATAACAGCTGACAGTAGTGAATCAAAGAGGCCCAATCCTGTTCCATGACATTGCTCGTCCTCGTGTTGCAAAAGTTCCTCAGAAACTGAACACGTTGAGGTACTAAGTTCTCCCTCACCCAGCCTATTCACCAGCCCTTTCTCCCATTCTAACACCTCGATAGCCTCCTCCATAAAAATCCTCCTCCAACCAAGCAACAATTGAAACTGCCTTCCAACAGTTTATCAACTCCAGAAATCCAGATTTGTTTCAAAATGGTATACATGTGCTTGTAACTCGTTGACAGAAGTGTATTGATTGTGATGGAACTTACTTTGTTCAATTAACTTCACATTCAGCAACAATATGAAGTCTCATTGTTGTGGTAAAAAAACCAACAAAACTTTTGTAACAGCCTAATATTATGGATATGAACTAATGTAAATTTGACCATGTATCAAGTGCCACTTGCTGTGACACACTAGCTTTCGCTTCCAACATGCTGACTTTTCATTGTCTGCCAATTGGTTTGTTACATATCAAGGGACTGGTGTATTTTGCAATATTTATGAGCAGGAGTCCTGGCTGACAAGTTGTAGATCAATCATATAATAGACTTGCACAGTGTACTTTCATTTTAAAAAAAAAAAAAATGTAGATATTGCACTAAAGTAACTTAAAAAAATGTTGATAGTTGAAAATAAATTCACCACAGTCAGTAATACTTCATAATTTGATAAATATTAATCATCTTTCCAAGTAAGTTATATTAATTCACTGTTTTCTTGCCAACTTTGGATACATCCACTTTACCTTTCGAAGCAACAGTATAACTAATGATACCTGTTTTTGTTTGGTTACTCAGAATTTTTATTTTGTGATGCATATATTGATGTTTGAACAAAAACTGTTTGATGATGATAAAGAAAAAAAAAACAAAACATGGCTACAGAAAGACATTTGATGATGTTATATTTCAAACAACACTACAGAGTTTTCTGTGTGGGATGTGAAATTATGATTAAGTTAAGCAATTTGAGCAAACATTTGGGCTTAATAATATATATGTTATATATATGCACACACACACACAGAAGAAACTTATTTTCATTGATGGAAATGGGGAGAGGGGGTATGCAGGGGGACAACGTTCCCCTATTTTTCCATTTTTCTGCGTGTCACAACGTGCAAGACTTCAAACTGATCATCTCTCGACTCTTCTATTTATTAAGTGGTGGGACCTCCTCTGTCAAAATTCAACCCCCGAAGAATATGTGAGGACATGGCTTCTTAGTGGCTGAAGAAACAGCATACAGAAAGAAAGAGGTGGTGACAAAGGAAATGGAAATTATATACCATTATGGGACATTTTGTAATATAAACTGGAGTGTAATTCACTTAATTGTTGCATTTCTTCATTAATAAATAAGTAGAAATTTCAGAAATGTAGATTGTACTTACATCTATATATTGGCTGATCATCGTATGTACGTCCTACGTACAGCTAGATTTGTAAAGTTGTCAACTGTACACTATTATTATTCTCAATAAATTTATGAATAATCTGAAAAAAATTTTATTTTTCCAAAATATATATTTGTTATACCTATCTTTATTTGACTGAGTTACTGATACAATGTGTATGTAATCATCATACCCAATGCATATAGGCTCAAAATGGCCCTGAAATTTACCATATTACAAAAAATTTCTCAAGGGGGATGGGGCTTATAGAATCTACCCCCCTTCCTTCCCAACCTCAGCCTCACGGACCTTAGTGTACCCCTAGTTCCTAAAACCCAGTTCCATCACTGCTTATTTTGTGGCTGAGAGAGTCGGCACAACCTTATCATTGATCATTGCTTTTGAATTTGTACTGCATTTTTAAGAATACAAAGTATCAATAGTTTAACATGTAACGCCCACATTGTAAATGGCATCTATTCCTCCGAGTATATTTATAAATAGAAGACTTGTGTTTTTCTAATGCATGAGTTTTAAAAGGAAATTATCATAAGCATAATTGTGCATTGTGTAAAATAATGTTGTATTTATTTGTTACATATGCATGATATCAACTGCTTTAGGGAATAACTTTGGTTTCTAAAGAACATAGTTGTAGGACAAGGGCTAATTGAGTATTGTTGTGTGTTTTTACATTTTTTATCTTCTAAAAAAAGACAAACCTTTCGTGTTCAACAGATATCCAATATAATAGGTGCTATTGAATAATTGTCTCTCTTAAGATGTTCTATTATTTATTGTTTGTTCTTATATACTGTATGATAGATAGTAAATACTGTCTGTATATAATTTCTCTACAGTTTTTTTTTTTGTTTTTTTTCTATCAATTTTTAATATTAAATATTCGGTTAAAAATACCATGGCAGACTTATTTTAAAAGTTTTAATTCTTCTGAAAAATGTAAAAAAAAATTTTCTACATGCTGTATACAGATGATGCTTCTTTACATTTTTAATGAATTACAATTCAGTTTAATCAATTTTAATTAATTTTAATCAAATCTTGATTCATTTGTTCTTACCTTATTGTATTGAAGAATCAATTTCCTGTGTGATAATAGAGAACTCATGATGCATACATTTGAAAAAAATATAAGTTTGAGGTTTTTGTTCATTCTGTTCTGATTGAAGAGCTCTAATATTGACAGAATAAATAACTTGTTGTTATGCAATGATACATTTTTTTTCTCTCTTTTTGCTTAATTAAACTTTTTAGATGTAACAAAATTAAAGGATTAAAAAGCCGGTTATTTATGTAACCACGTATCGATTATCCTGTTAAGTTTCAAAGTCTGCAGTGATGGTTGTGAGGTGATATGGTTGAATGCATCAGTAGAATTGAAGGCTTTAATCAATTCTTACAGGCTGTCTGCTCTGATTACTATATCCATGGTAGTTGTGTCACATTGTCCTTATTCAGAGCATCCACTGCATTTTGTATGTGATGGCTTGCTTAATGAGCAAAGAGTTAGTTCTAAGTCCTTAGTAAACTACTATCATCATCCAACTGATTAATTTACTTTGATAATTGGCACATGCAGGAAAAAGTTGGATGAGGGAGTTGTCATTGAGGCAGGGTAAATAAGATGCTGGCGATAGTCTGATTAGGTTATGCTGCATCAGTCCTTCAGTACAAACCATAAGTAAACAGATTGTATCAGTAAAAAACCTTTATCAGTTTCTTGTCGTATATACACAGTTCAAAATAGCTGGTTACATTTAATGATTAAAAAATTCTACCATATTACAGTGTGTTGCATCCTTTCTTATGCTGAATTCTTTGCTGGGTAAAATAAACTTGGCAGGCTATCATCTAAATATTGGCCTGAATACTGGTGGTATTTCTGCTATGATCTCTCCTTATGTCATTGGTCTCACTTCTGTAATGCCATTATTTTTTTAAAATTCATTGTTTCAGCAGAAATATGCATGACATACACCTGTACTTTAATAGCAAAAATGTGACCTTATAGTAGCTGGAAGATTATAAGAGCTTGAAGTATTTTGTGTGAATAAAACAAAAAAAAACTTTCAGCAGTTTCAAGAATCTGTTAATATAGATGCTCATTTTATCACAAGGGTTTTTTTATATAAGTTGTAACATTTCTCACACCTCTAGCTATACGTGTGTGTGTCTGTGTGAATAAATTATACCAGACTTAACTGAGTGATTGTTTCGTTACAGGTAGGTAGGTCTGACTGACATAATTAGTTTCTTTTTCTTTCTTTTTTTTAATTGAGTTTTTATTTGTCTTTTGCAGCCTCATATTCTATCAGAATTAAAAGCTGTTAGATGTAATATTGTGTTCGGTCTCTCTTTTTTCATGCTTGCAATATGTTGACTGATCCCCAAGTTTTTTATTTCACTTTTGCTTAGATACACTGACTAGCAACAAAATAAGATGTGGATAATATAACATGACAACTAAACTATCATGCTGCACCAAGAGACCTACTAGATCTATACATGCTGTGCAGGGGCGTAGCTAAGGGGGGGCCTTGGGCCGTAGGCGCCAAATAGGCCAGCTACGCCACTGATGCTGTGCATCTATTTAGCATCCAATACAAATATCTAAGGTGGGGCTGTGTGAAAATTATTTTATTACTCAGTATCACGACTATGTTGATTAGTGTATCCATCAAACCATCTCCCAGCAGTTTCTGATGGATCTGTGATCCTTGTGCTGTCCATCATAAGCAGTAGATTTTCCTATAGAGGACTAAATTACTCTCAGTAAGCTATTAATGTTTTTTTTCGGGATGACAAATGTCATCTTTACATAATATTTACTTGATATTAAATTTGAAAGAGAGTAAATGCCATGTAAAGATGCTCTTGGATTTTATATCAGACAATAAAGATGAAATAATGGATTTTCATTTTGTTTCATCAAACATTTTTCAACAAGTTTTGGATTATTCGTAAATATCAAAAACTTGCAAGTAACTTGTCGCAAATGCTCAAATCAGTGTGGTGGTAACTCTGGTAACTGCCTATAGCATCATGGAAATACTTATTGATTCAACAAGCAATAACAGTAGAAAATATCAGATTTTAAAAAAAAATGGCCAATAACTATAAAAATCAAAATATTCGTAAAGAAATTGATATACATGTTTATACTGCTAGATGATATGCTCTATATCATTATGTTATAATAAAATACTAGGTTGTTTAGCATTACCAAATATTTAATATGTATTCTTTTTACTTTATAACTACCCACTATATGTCTTTTATTTATCTACTAGCATTGCTATATGATTGATATCTGTCCAGGTTCCATCTGAACATTCTTAATAAATAACTAATTTCTTGGACTAGGTGATTATGGAATGAAAAAGAACATCATATCTACAAAATACTGAAAGAAAAACTGACTGCTATAAATCAGATTATGGAACTTACTTATGTTCAGGAAAACCCATAAATTTGAATAAAGAAAGAAACTGGAAAATATTCTGGTTGGCTTTGTTTTTAACTCATTCTAGAACGTCAACTCACTTTCTCATCTTTGGGTATGCTGCAACAGAAATGCAAAAGCCCGGTAGTGGGGCTGGCACTTTGATGCAGAAGAGAATTCTACATACTCCTACAATTTTCTGTATAAACCAATTAAGTCTCTCTCTGGTTTTCCTCCAAGATGATTAAAGCTGGTTAGGGATTTTTTTTTAATTGGTTTGACTCTATTAACAAATATTATGGTATCCAATCTGCACGTGCAGTTAAACTATCATTATTATTCAATTTATTGCACTTAAGGTTTTTCTGATAGCTAAAGCTGAATTAGATTAAGGTTCTATTAGTCACTTTATTGTTCTTCCAAGTACAAAATCTTGCTGTTTCCTCAATTGTCAAAGAAATTTTATGGCTACAATCTGCTGTTTCCTTTTAGTAAAATACTCTTTAATCTTCAAAAACCAATGGGAAATGTTTTATTGCTTACCTTTGTGTTTTCTTTCACTTTTATTATATTTTAATGTAATTTTACATTTCTACAATATATTATTGTTTGTATGTGGAACTATTAGTCTCTGCAATAAATTTATTTGTATATTTTTCTGTTCAATATTATTATATTTGTTTAAAACAAGTGTTAGAGCTTACAAATCTGTGGCACTGTTTGTGTGGTTTTTTTTTTGTAATAAATGCTTTTTTTTGCACACATTTAAGAGACATTTTGCTTGAGATATCTTTACCATGCTGTGTTTTTTATTCTTTAAACTGCATAACTTATGAAAGTACTCTTAGTATCTATAACATGCAAGTAAATACAGGTTGTTCTAATGAAAGCTATAATGCTTTTACATGAATGTTTGCAGGGATTCTAATCAAAGTTATTTACATATATGAAAATATGATCAATACTCATATCTGGCTGGGTTTCTTTTGCGGATGGTGAGTGTGGAAGTGATTGTGTGTGTAGCAATGAATGGTTTCACTGGTTCTGAAATATCAAAACAATTAACAATTTATCGTTGATTTTTTGGGGTTTAGTTTCAGATTTGGGAATGCCTATTTTCTTTTTTACTGTTAAGGGCTAAGTTCCTGTTTTATGGAAGTTCTGCATATACAGCATTGCTTTCTACTACAGCCATCAGTTTTCATCCCATGCTTTCAGAAAGAAGTTTGCTTTTTAAAATTCCATTAAAAAATCTGTCACAAAGTTTAGTGATCTCAGAGATGTGCCCAGATCTGCAGTAGACTTCTGAAACAACCACAAAAAATTGGAGTTTTTATTTAACCAATTTAAATAGCATAATTTGCAAACCGATAAGTTGAAAAAACAGTATTTCATTATTTCATATTGAAACTATTATTATGTAACACCAAAAACCTGTACATATTTACTAATTATTTTTTTTTAAAAAAATTTATTTATTTTTTATTTTCAAAATTAGTTTACTGAAAAGGAAACCAAGTTTGGCCTAACAAAAATTTCAGTATGTGCAGAACTGACTGAAGAAAGGGTGTCCTTTGTAGACATGAGAAACATGGTATCCTGATCAAAGTTCTCTGTGCCAAGTCAAATACCATGAACTTCAGTGGGGAATGAACCTATTGCAGAACTCCTGATTAGAAGACAGCATGAAACAATAATATAAGAAAGAGCTAATAGTACAGTAAAAGTCCATTTATCCAAATTGCTTGTGAACCAACTTATATAACTGGAAAATTTGAATATTAGGACATGACCCCCTCAGATGAACTTATTTCTTTACATTTTGCTTTGGATAGCATTTTCCTTTCTATTACTACATTATTTGTTTTAGTATCAGCCTAAAACTTGAACAGTCTATCTTTCTAGTAGATGTGCCAATATTTAGTTCATTTGTACTAGGTTTTTAAGACTCGCCTTTTTCTACTTGGTAAATAAGATCTCTTATTGTATATTAAATACAATTAGGGAACCGATCCCTAGAAGGATCAAGGAGGTAGTCGACGGGAAGACATACTCATTTTCCATATTTTACAAAGATCAACTGAGTGTGCCTCCATTCTGTACAGTATGCAGGATGCACAGACATACCAGAAATACCTGTGGAAAAGAAGAAGAAATTAAAATCGAAACTATTCCAGAAGTAACAAAGGTAAGTGAGACCACAAACATTGACTTATCTGATAGGAAAAAACAGAAACAGAAATCAAAAGAAAAGTCCCCATCTAGGGAGACTAAAAACAAGAAACCTGATGAGGTAAATACTCCAACACCATCCGAGGATGAGGATGATCTTATCCTGTTATCCATCAGAAAAACCATGCGCCCAAGAGGGGCCAAGCGCACGATTCGGGACTCCGCTCCTCCTACTCCTCCCAAGAGGAAGGAAGGAAGGAGAGGAAAGTGGCGGAGCCACGAAAAGCAAGAACGCTTGACCCCAAAAAGACGATAGAAGAAGCAACAACTGAAGCTGTTACCACCATTATCCAGGACCCTGAATCCTCTCCTTCCCCTCCCTGAATCTTCTTCCCCTGTCAAGCTGATTCAGGGGGATGGATCTTTTGGGTTCAACTGTAGAACGTCTCAAGGATCGCGAGTTTGATTGAGCGATTATGTCTACTCGTCTGAATTTTTTATCCCTGAATTGATAAAAACTGGAATTATTTTCTAGACCATCTAGAACATTCTGCTAATGATAATATAATATGCATGCAAGAGCTACACTTGCAAAACAAAAAAGAAATAGATAGCTACTTCACTAACTGGCATGGATTAATCCATCCAAGTTTAGACCCTGTAGGTAGGAAAAAAAGGGTGTATGCATTCTTTTCCACCATAGCTTAAACATTAAATTAGAACACACCTTCAGTGACAATGAAGGTAGAATAGCGATAGCGTGTTATGAAAATCAGCTCCAAAGAAAAGTGATGATTGTTTTGGTGTACGCCCCTACAGTAGCGAGGGAGCATACTTCGTTCCTTCAGGACTTCAACGATGTCTTAGAGCAGGTAGCGTGAGTGTCACAAAATTTTCTGTACTTGAATAGAGTAATTAAGAGCAGCAATAGATTTACATCCACACACTTTGGAGACAATGTGAGAAGTTAATACAGTGCTAAGGATGACAAACAATCAAATTCAAAAAAAAAATTTGTGGAGGGAAATATAAACATTTGAAGCATTGATCTGAAAAATTTTGGTTCATTTGGCTGTTTGGGTTTAGAACTAGTTGGGAGTATATAAGCAAATTCAGATAATTAGGATTTTGGATCTTTGATGCCCAAATATTATGGGCTGTTACTTTATTTCAATAATCATCAGCTATTTTTTTCTGGCAACTACAGCAAAGGAATATGTAGTGAAGGACAATATGTTTAACATTCACAAGATCTAGATAAGTAATTAAATATTGTAACTTTTTTCAAATTTTACTTTAAATTTTTTTCTCCACATAATTGTTTTTAAAATTATTTGAAATATTTGAAAACACATTAAAAATTATTTATATATATATATATATAAAAGGTCAGTTCAGGAGATTTTTTTTAATACAGTTTTTTTTTTTAAAATTCTTGTAACAGTTTATGAAGATTTGCTGTTTTCTTGGGAATTTTTTATGTTAACTGGCTGCAGCAAATAACTTGGAGTTCACTTTTATTACTTTGACATTTAAAAGTTTAATTGTTGTTGGTGATCTTGAATTACATCCTTAAATCATTGTAACTATTTTATTTTATTGGAAACCATGTGCAGCGTGGTTTCATTCTAATCCATTTAATTTAGATTTTCATGGAGTGGGCATCGACTAAGTGTTGTGTTGAGGAACAGACCAAAGGGTTTTGATTAGTGAATATCGTTAAATTGTTGGCAATAGTTGGCTGTGGGTGGGGAGGCTGGTGTATGAGCTATAATTACAGATGACTGGTGTTGGATATCTTTAGAGTGGTATAGGTGAATCAAGTATATAGCCCACATCTCAGAACAGCTTTACTGCTGTGCAAAGCGAAGGTTAGCTATGATATGGTATGCTCTCTGCCATTTGCGATTCCCTTTTGGTTGGTCAGTCAGGTACTAGTGCATCAGCTCCCTTTTGAAGGAAAATCCATTACTGTCTTGTCTTATTTTCATATAGTCAAAATTTATTTTTAAGGATTAATAATTAAACAGAAAACCATCTTTCATAGTTTAATTAATGAACTTCTTGATGATGATGATTATTATTATGATTGTTGTTATTGTCCTCATTATAAATTGTACTTGTATCTCCAAAAGCTTAATTAAATTGAACGAAACCAAATCTGATTTTAACTAAAAAAAGCAATGGCCAACCCCCCCAAGACAACAGGAGGAGAAAGTTTTTTTTTTTTTAGATTTAAGCAAAATCCACCACTTTATTGATCAGAATGAACTTGTACTAAAAAAAATAATATTAGAAACTGCAGTTCAGACATCTGCTGTACATGCATAGTTTTCTCCCAGTCTTGTGTACAGAATCAGGATAACTCTAAAGGGCAGGGATGATTTTAAATTAAGATCAGCTTTAAGTGTCTGATAAAAGATGATTCCTTGATTTTTAATTTTAAATCTAAACAGGACATGGGTAGTCTCATTCATACGCATGTGTGTTTGAAATTTTGGAGTATCACTAGGCAAAACCTCATCCTCAGGATCAGCAGCAAACGTGTCTCCTGTCATTGACCGAAATTATTATATTTCTTTCGTCTTAACATGAAGTTGTAAGAAATAGATTTTGATTAACAGAATTTTATATTATGCTGCAGAAAATGTAACATAAGAATGCCTAAATTTTCACTTTAATTTTGTCTAATTTACATTAAAACTGAATATTTTGTACAATGTTAATTAAATCTGTTCATGAATTTTAATGAACTTTATAGGGAAAATGGAGATACTTAGTGAAAAAAATCTATGGAAATTTATTATTATTGCATTTAAAATTCTTAGCACAGAAACCCAATGATGATGCTGATGGGGAAACATTGCTGAAACAGGTTCATCAATTACTACAAATAAGTTGATGAGAAATGCTTGAACGAACCCACTACTTTCTTGAGTTTACAAATATTTGTTTTACTTGGTTGCCAGGGTTATGCTCAGTTTAATATCAAGTAGGTTCATTTTTTATCTAATACTCTGTATAAATCTATTTTGTTTTATTGATTTAATTTGCCCTTTTAATATAAATTATTATTAAATGAAGGCCATTACTAAAATTAGTGACTGATCAGCGGAGTGAAGATTAATGTCTTCAGCTCAAGTAATGATCAGAAACACTATCAGCACGTTTCTTGCCATCAAGCACCATGTTTTTTTTTGTTTTCTTGTTTGTTTATGCAAACGAAAACAAAAATATTGAAAGCAACAATCAGAAAAGCTGAATTCAAATAAATGAAAACCTGCAGCATATGAATAATAAACTCAATAACATACATATCCAACCGTTTTGGTTGATTATGTGGCTTAGTCAGATTAATTTGCATGACCTTCTATGCTCTGGGGTTGTTAAAAAAATTATGTAACACTATTTTTGCTGAAATCTTATACCCACCCCTGTAATGATGCATAACCCTTGATCCTGACTGATAGCCCCCTAAGATATTATGTAATGCTTGTAGGTACTCCCGCTTCAATACTTTTGATGTACACACACTGGCAGCATTGGGGAAATGGCGAAATGAAAGGTGCAAATTCAATTTTATGCTTAACTGAAGTGTTTATATTAGTCAATCTCAGCTGATCGCATGTCTTTTGTTGTATTGTTGTCACATGGTGGAATGATTTTAAATACTTTATTCTTAGAAACTACCACCACATGAGAAATCTACACAGCATTACGTAACGGCACCTACCGGTAATATCACCCACCCACTGTAATGCTCCATAACGTTTTGACATACACCCAAAGCGTTCAGTAATTTTTAAATAGCCCTCTCTGTTTAAAACACTAAAAATTAAAATGCTATGTATTCAAAAGTTGCATGAAACTTCGAGGATCCACAGGTCGTCATAAACACATTGCCATCTGGCTGCCATACTTTCAACTGGGTGATGAAAGCACCAACTCTGATTTTTTTTTTTTTTTTTTTAAAAATGATTTATTTTTATTACTTTTGGAACTACAGCAGCTGAGAAAATTTCCGTTTTGAGTGGTTGATGTAGCATTATGTCACCAAGGAAACAATAAGCTTTTGCAGAAACTAATGGATATCATCCATCATTTTTTTTCTCTATTCTAAATCCATCTAGTAATTAACTTATCTATCAGCTCTCAGGAACACGGAGAAATAAACCAAAAACCAGGTGAAGATTGTAAAAAAGAAAAGAAAATAAAAAAATGTTTCAACATATTTCCGGAAAATACAAATGGTGATATGCAGAATTCAAACAAAGTTAGTCTGTGTATGTGGAAATAACTGGATAGAACCAAAAAAAAAATTAACTATTTTTTTTAATTTTTACTTTACTGTAATTTTGTTTACACGGACAGAATAAACATTTTTATTGACGCACAAACTCCTATTTTTCTGTTGGCCAAGCACATGGAGTAAACTTGAAACAATGAGCAAGTTGGTAGGGCACAGCCTTTAAAACTAATCAGATAACTTTTGATTATATAGAGCTTGAAATAACTGAGAGCGATTGATTAATTTATTTATGTGAAACCACCATCCTGCTAATATTGGCCCTACCTGTAGGTGGTTTGTTCTTAAAGGTGTTGTTCTAGTTTAAATACAGAACTCTTTCTTTGGCTCATCGTATAAATCCTGTATTTCATGAATGTTTCTGAAGCTTACATCTTTAGTTTGCTGCTTCAAAATGATTTTCAAAGAAAAGGTTGCAAAGTTCTCTTTAAGGTATGAACAACACTGCTGGCCTCTATGGGTGAAAGAATGCATGAATTCTGCATTTGAATGTTTATCTTAAATAAGGTGTGTTTGTGTATTTCACTAGGGAATAAATGTTTGTTAAATCATCTTTAGTAACCTGTTATAGAACAATGATGTATGTTTAAAATTAAAAGCTACCAAAAAGATAGTGTGACAGATTTGATTTTTAGATATTAACTGGTAAGAATACAAGTCATTTCATGTAAACTTGCTTGGCTTATAATAAATTAATAACTAGCCTATTTTGGTATTTTTCAGTGTTATCTGTTTACCCACCCTTTCAGTTCTAAGCAGTTACTTATTAATAACATTTGAATGGTTCTCATTTTGAGCTCCTGGTAGACATTTATTAATTTAATGACAGGTATTGGTTACAAGTTCTGACAAAACTAATTAATAATGTTTGAAATGCCAATGCAAAATTATGCAGTGTGTAAAATCAAAAAAAAATAAATAAATGAATATTCTTATTTATTGTTTGAGTCACTTTTGATTAATTATAAGAAAGAATGTAAAGTAAACAGGAATAAACTGATTTCAAAATGTAAGCTACCAGATCGTGCTGTATTAAAAGGTTCAGTGATTCATGGTAGTGTTTTGATATTACTTCACAGGAGTCAGCATCAGAGAGAAATATCGTGTCATTGTGGTCTGCATACAGTTTTCTTGATATTGGATGACCGGCTTTTGAAAAATTTCATATGAGCAGGCATATTGTCTAACGTTTGAGTCAGTCTTGTTTGGTTTAGCATATCTCTCTTCCACATACTTCTTTCTTTCCACATTTAAAAATGAAGAGTTTTAGTAAGAATTTGTAGTTGGATCCTCATGGCACAGCATAATACTTTCTAGCAGATAAGCCTAGTACTGTGGTTGTTTCCCTTGTAGAGACTGGTAAGCTAAAAAAAAACGTTTTGTGTTGCCATGGTGGAAGCCATTATCATATGCCCATTATTCTTGTTGCTGCTCAAAAATGCAACCAGCATCCTGTCAGCAATTAGTTTGTGCACTTCACAAATTTCTTTTTCACAAGTATTATAACATTAGCTTGACAATCATTGAGAAATGCTAAAATGTTTAAGTTTGTAGAGGAAAAAGAAAGGTTAGTATTAGAATTTAAACATTATTTACATTCTCTGATTGTCTTATTTCAAGGAACACTGGAGTTAAAAATATTTGCGATATTGCTAAATTTACTAATTACAGATTATCAATTGTGTATAAGAAATAATATTAAATACTTTTGTTGTGATATTGCCTTTTTTAGATATATTGTTAAAAAAGGATTGATATCAGAATCTATAAAATTCCTAACAGCAGCAGCACATTTTGCATAACTATGACACCACCAAATATCATACAACACTGTGCACAAATATGACAGCTCAAAATATCATATAGCACTATACACAACTATTAAACACTACCAAATACTATTTAACTTTATGCACAACTAGAATGCACTTAAAAATTGTTTTTAGTCCTTTTTGGCAGGGGAGCTATGATATTTATTAAAATTCTCCTGAAATTAATGATATGGGTAAGTCATTAATCAAAAGAAAGAATGACAGGTTTGTAAAATTAAGTGTATATCAACTAACTTCTTTGTTGTTTTAACTATTCAAATATTTGAAAGCAAATTAATGTTGTCTCCTTTCATATAAGCAAAACAGGAGTAAATGCTAACTAATTTATAAAATAACTATGAATAATTAAATATATATAATGTTTAATATACTAATGTGAAAGGTTTTTTAAATTAATTTGTTCAGAATGGACAATTCAACACGCATTTAACACATTCAACATGTCTTTTGATTGTTTCTTAAAGGGATTGTGAAAATCTCTAAACAGAACTTGGTTAAAACAAGTAGCATTTTTGTTATCACAAGTGTTCAGGGAAGTTATCTCTCATGTTGCCGATTTGGCTTTTAAAAAAAGTTGTTTACATGAAATTTTTCCCACTGACAATTGCCACATACATCTATAGATATATATGTGTGAGAGAGAGAGAGAGACAACAATTTTAAGCAACTTATGAAATCTAACTGGCATTTATTCATATTCCACTGAAAATTGTAAGTAGTATGAGTAAAAAGTTTCACCAGATATAATTTATTTTTCCTAATTGAAAGCTTTATTTCTTATTAAATTTAGGAAATTTCAGCAGTAACAAAATGTAGTAATTAACTAATGGTTTCCAAGGTTTTTCCAGATTTGCACAATATTCTACAATGCTGGTTTAGCATTTTGGATGAAAGGAGGCAGGAATATTTCTCTAACTACCTTGCTGGATAATATATTTCAGGGGGCTATTGGTGCAGCAGACCAAAGGTCAAATGCTATTTGACCAAGTAATTTTGTTTTGTTTTTTTTTTTAACATTAATCTCACTGAAACACAGAATCTTATCTTATCCTTTTATTTATTTTTTTTTTTTGCTTTCTCTTATGCTCAGCCTTATTATTATTGCAAGGAATCCATGATAGCACCACACGCATCACAGCAATTGGAAACTGCATCTTATTGCAGGAACGGTACTGCCTACAGCTTTTGACGTTCTGAGGTGGTATCTTGACAAAAACGAGTCAGGTAAAATGTGCATTGTTTTTGGTTTTCTTTCTTTTTCTAAAAAATCTTTATTTTAACAGTTTTGGCAAATGTTCTTTTTGTACATTTATTATTAACATATTTACTAATATGTGAATGCAGGCACAGCTGGTTTCTTAAAAGGAACAATGAAATCAAAAGCACTGGGGCAGTCTATAGCACAGAACGGGTAATGTTTTTGGCAGATAACCATGGCATGGTGCAATGCTCCAGGGTTGTCTCTAATATAGCAGAGAGGGCATCTCCATTGTAGAGCCTGGTGATGTTTGACACAACAACATACTTACTTAACTATATTATTAATTTTTAAGGAAATCTCAAAAAAATTAAACTTTTGAAGGTGACCTGTTAAAAGGACCAAAAACTACTTTGTATACAGCACAGCTGAATGAGCAGCTGTGCTCCTTAACATTTGGGGACCACCTTGCTTTTTTGTACTTTCAGTTTAAGAGTTTAAAAACACAAGATGACACTCTCCAGTGCATCATTACTAGAAATTTCCACATTGAATTATACATTCTAATATAGCAAACCCTTGCTAATCAAGATTAATTGGGGAAGAGGTTGTCCGATTCTGACTTTTCTGCAGCTATAATGGAAGTATGTTTCCTTTTCTTTGTAATCTTTTCTATCTTTGGACCCGTTTTAAATACTTTATAGGGTGCTAAAAGTCAGCAAGAAGAACAAGTTTGCAAGACATTTCCTCAGACCTCTGCACCACCCCATGGGTAAACAAAAACTGATGCCATGACACCATGTGGTCACTTCAGGCTGGACCTTGTCCAGATTAGTGATGGTTTACTCTAATATGTTGTATGTTTAAACTGTGTGGGGGCTTGTGTTCCTTTAAATCTGAAAAGTTCCAAGACAATTTTTCACATTTCTTTTCATAAAACCGTGAAGTATATAGTCAAAATTTTGGTATTCCAACTATTATGTTTTCATTTTTTCAGATGAAAATTGATCTGTCCCATCTTTTGTGATGGATGTTTTCTCTTCAGAATTTTTTAAATCGCTTATTTGAGTTCGTATTACACAAGTTCTACAATCATCTCTGCACTGGTTAGCATCTTTTAGGTTGATCATGTGGAATTTTTATGAAGTGGTAGATGAAGGATTGCATTTATTGCACTTTTGAAAATGGCTGACAACTGACTACCAAAGCTAAAATGGTATTAATGTTCTTCTTTTTCAGTTTGTAGTGACAGTTTTATTCAAACAATTGTTCACAAATCACATGAACACCTGTGTGGATGAGTTCGTTTATAGTGTTGGAGCTGCTTGTATGGTAACCTCCTATTTAGCTGGGAGACATGGGAAAGAGAGAACCGGAAAAAGAAGGATGGCATGTTCATGGCAGGTATGAAAAGCATAGGGGAAACATATCATCAGTCTAGAAAAATGTTATGGGCATATGAAAGCATAAAACTATCAAGTTGGATGATTAAACTTAAATTTTCACAAAGAAAATGATAGTGGCATAAAACAAACAAATGCTGTAAATCAATATGAATTTACAGGTGGTACAACATCCATCTCCAATGCAGCAAAAAAAAAAAAAAAAAAAAAAAATTCTTATACAAGGAAAATATTTTATTAATTTTATAGCTATTTTGCTCATGAAAAATCATGGTTTGGTGCAACAGAAAAAGGTCCAATAAACTTTCATTGAAATTTTACCACCAGTTGTCAACATCAAAAAAGCTATTTTGTAAAATGTGGTTGTTGATCCTAATCTTCCACCATAACATCACCAGTATCATCATACATTTGCTAACTGAATGTGTGTATTTCTTTGAAAAGGGTTAGTTAATCTCATAAAGAGGGTGGAATGGCAACAGGCCTCAGTTTTACAATTATTCGAGGTGCTCACTTGTGCTTTTAATGAAACTCTGCTCTACATGTGTGCAGACTATGCAGACTTGAGAGTTTTATTGCCAAAATGGTCATATTTTTCTGAAGAAAGACAGCAAAATCTATCACGCTTGCTGCATTGCTGTCTGTTGCAAGAAAACTGTCATTGTTGCTTAATTAAAAGTGCATTAAAATGCTTGTCATAGTTTCTGATTTTTAAAAGGTCTAATGGCTAGAATGGGTAAATTGGCTTATGAAAGATCAGTATCAGCTTCAGTGAAATCCATTTTTACATAGAAAGAAATGGAAGAAAGTTTGTTCGGAATCCTTTAAAAAAATTTAAAAAGGTACATTACTTGAAAGTTATGTTTTGAAATGGTTAACATGGTATTGTAGCATTGATCACAATTTTCTTTACTTCATACCATTTAAATGTGCTCTACTATTTGGTAACTTTGATATGGATATGAAGAGATTTAAACAATTTTTCATATACATTAATTATTTTAGTAATTAACTATATATATATTATGGTTTTATCAGATTTGCAACAAACATTTTGAGTGCTAGAAATATCCTATAATTTTATAGGACTGATCCATCGATTTCCATTTTTACAAATCAATTTAATAGTTAATCCAAGTATTTATTAATTATGGACTAGAATAATGCAGATGGAATTATATTCAAGGGGAGAATATCTGAAATAAAATGCCATGTCAGAGACAGCGAGCACTTCCTGGTTCCATTGGAAAACCATTTATCACTGCGCTAGATTTTATATTAAAAAAAAATTGTGGACGGTAATAATAATTTGATTTCATAATGGTGACCCACATGCATGTAGTCCAAGTGTCCAGCATAAAGGCTTTAAAACACCACTCTGTCAAATTTAATGAAGTTGCAGCGAAGCCCTCTTCAGCAGAGTTGGATATTGATTATTTTTTTCAGGCAATGCAGCGAACTTGGCTGATGGAGTGCAGAAGGACGTCTACCACAAGTAATTTTTTCTTTTGCAAGCGCACTAGCAAATTTGATGAAGTAGCTTTTAAAATTGTGATTTTATGAAAATGTTAACCCTTTTTTTTTTTTTTTTTTGTAGAATTTTATACCTTGATGAATTGTTCTTGTGGTATAACTGCTTCAAGATAGGGCAGGGAGCATACGTGCATGCGTGCTTTGAATTTTTACCATTACCTGAAAATAAGGGGATGGAATGTGCTGTCTTTATTTGAAAATCTATTGTTTATCAGTTAAAATCAAGAACTAGTGGGTTTTTTGCCATTCATTTTGTGTCCACAGTTCAGTTTGTGAATAATTTATGGTATGGAATCTTATATATTTTCCAAAAAGAGAGAGAGAGAGAGAAGTATTTTCTAATAAAGGATCCTTTTGAGGAAATTCTCAAATCTAGCATTTTAACTTGACTTAAAAGAAAATTTATGATATTTTCCTATTACTTAACCCAAGATGTGCAGGTTCACAACCATTTACTTGTATGGTTGCCATGGTAACCCTAAAGCTCTTTGAATATACAAAAGTACTCTTATACAGTATTCTCTTAACTATCCAACAGGATGGAATAATATATATTTTTTTTTAATAGAAAACAAAGTTCTGGTTGCCAGAAAATTATGAATAGCTTAAAATACCATATTTGGGGAAGCACAGTAGGAAAAGAGAGAGAGGGCCACTGAATTCTTACATTTTTCAGTTTATCAAAGCAAAAATAAAGTTAATAATATGAAATTTTGATAGAAAATGAAAATACTTTTGCAAAATACTCATCGTTTTTTCATCCTTGGAAGTCCCCTTAAATATTACTTACAATTTCCTAATGCTTGCACGAGCTTAAAGCTGTTTAATTTAGTAATGGTGAATGAAATACAAAAACCTTGCTGAAAATGACAAGCCCTAATTAATTACAGACAAATCGCTGTTTGGAAAAACTTTGATTTCAGTCACACAAATAGTAGAATCATTGCATAGCTACAGTAGCCATTGTAAATATAGAACTATGAGCTGTTTGTCAAAACAAATGAAGTTCCTTGCAAGGCCTGAAAGCTTTCATGTAAAACTGCAGAATGTATATGGTAAATCTTTCATCAGTTAGGCCACAGTTAAACATTGTGTCCAAATGTATGATTGATAGTTTTTTCAGTAACATTTGGAAACACCGGTGAGAAAATCCCGGTGTTGAAAATGGGGGATTCTGTGGAGAATTTTACTCATCTACTTTCAGTACTACCCTCAGATAAAGGGAATGCTATTTTATGTTCTTTCTTGATTGTTACAACTGATTAAAATGGGAGGTGAGAATGAACCAAATTATGGTTTATGGTGTTTTACCAGGAATAACATTGAGGGATTTATTGCTTATCTCTCTAATTCTGAAGTATTAGGTTTTGGTTAGTTTGGTATATTAGAATGCCACCTGGGGACGTGCAGAAGCATTATACTAGTTGTATTGCCTGTGAATCTTCACACTTCAGTGAAAACTGTTTACTGTTGAACCTCTATGTTGCAACAGTGCCATTTTACCATTATTGACAATAGCTAACAAAGCCTTATACCATAGGTTGGTTCTGTATAAGTCACTAGAAAGAACAGTTGATTTACCACCACTATGTGAACAGTTATGAAACCCTGCAGGTTTTACCTATGTAGTTTCCAAAAAATAATTCAATTAACAATCTGCTTTACTGATTTTGTAAATGGATTTGAACTGCAACTACAGAAACCTTCCTGTCAAGGAGTCCTCTCATCGCCACAGGATTACAGTCTTCTGAGAGCAATGAAAGAATGTATTATTTAATGCTTACAAAAAGAATTTGTTAAAATTAATTTATTCTCTCCCAACTTCTTGAAGGAATGCATGAATATAATTTATGTTGTCTTTGGAATGGTAAATTTAGATTATGATGGTAAAGAGATAACTCTTTATTCTTTTCCTCCTTAGCTCCTCTGAAAACTGATCATACATCCCATAATCCTTTATCACTAATAAATCATGACACTAAAGGTCCATTGAAACCTAAGGTCAGAGGCTGGAAGTCTGCAGGGTAAATAAAGGTCATGTGAATGGTTGGTGGCAGTATTTGCTTGGGGTTCTCAGTCTGTCTTGCCTGCATAAAACTCTGTTCTTTGCATTTGTCCTGCTCCCTGAAAAATATAACCACAAAAGGAAACTGAAAATAGTGAGAGAGAACCAGCTGTGAATTTATGTGAACAAAAAACACAATGACTATGAAGGAGAAAAGGAACTTTCCTGCTAGTATATCAAAAAGTAGGGATTGTTTTATCATTTGTGGATAAAATGGAGTATTATTATTATCAAAAATAGACATGATATTTGGAGAACATGACCATTTGTTTGTATATTCAATATTTTCATGGCAGACAATGCATGATGAGATTTTTTCTTAATATTTGGTATTTGTGTGGGTTTTCAGTATATGTGATTTTAAAACCTGACGCATTTTTTTTTTTAGATTTATTATTAATCATTATGAAAAATTGACTTTGTTTTATTTGTAAAAGGGGCTGCTAGTCCTTAAAAAGCATATTTAGTGTATTTGTTTCTAATGTGATGTACTTAAAAATGATGTGCTTTCTGCTTTTTGGGTATGGTTCTCATTCAGTTAATAAGCTGTTTATTTTTTAAAGGTGTTAATTTTGTTAAAAAAATGTACCAGATTTCATTCTTTTGGGACCATTTTAAAAAAGAATCTGAATGCATAAATTGTACTTTTTTAAAAAAAAAAATTTTGGCCACCCTTGTCTGTAAAAGAGAGAAAAGAATAGAATGTGCACAATACTATCCCATACTAATTTGGGACCCTGTTATTACAATATATTAGTGTGTTGTGGTAAGTGGCAAATAATGACAAGCAGTAGAGTGAAACTTGTTACATTATTACCTGGATAAGCTACTTTTGGCAGCATGCAGTATAAAGAGCCTTTTCCCTATGCTTTTGCCTAACAATTCCAATGAACCATAAGGTGCGTGAATGAATTTACATGAAGGCTTTGTGGTAGTCAGGAAAGCTGTTAACTGTCTCTATTTCTCTTTTAGACTTGAAAAAACTAGCACCATTCTTTTGAAGAATATGATCATCAAATTTCATTTTGTTCTGTTTGTACAGTGATAGGTGTTTCTTGTATGACAATATACCTTTCAGAAATGAGATGTTCTTTAGCAAACACCAATTACGCCTTTCCACAGCTTACCTTGACACTTTAATCTCCATATTTGACAGGGAGGCTAATGATATTTGGGATAAATGATGACTTTAGGTCTTCAAATCCAGATGTGACCTACAAATGGGAATTGCTAAATCTTAGACTCATGGTGATGGCAGCAAGAGAACCTTGACCTGATGAGTAATGACATATTCTTGTCATTTTCACTATTGATGACCTTCCTTTCCAGGTCATTTTGCCAGAGCAGTGACATTTGACTTGATGAGCTTTCTTATAATATTGGCCACAGATGCATGAGAAATGCTAAGGTTTTAGTCAGTCTATCATTGACAATAAGACGGTGAATGGCCTATAACATGATCTTGAGTAAGCAGATAAATATCATGGTATCTCAGCTTGTTTTCAGCACGATGATAGTGTACACCAGATGTCAAATATATAGATGCTTGCATGTCAAGTAAATAGATTTAGGGCAAATGCATTCTTTTTGGGGGGGTTCAAAATTTATTTGTGTGTGTGTCCACGTGCACATGCACATCCGTGCGTCTATCTATCCATCCATTTCCATTTCCGTTTCCATAAGATGTGTGTCTCTTTTATTCTAAAGAAAAATAACATTTCAGTGGGATGATCCTGTATCCACTCCAGCCATTGATGTCAACCAAGAAGCAACTCATTTAAAAGATAAATTTATATTTACATTTTTAATTAAATACTTCATAATTATAAAATGAATGAATACATTTATAGTGAAAAATAGCAAGAATTTTTCTTTTTTATATATATATGGATTAGGAAACATTTTCTGAAGCTGGGAGACTTATGAATTATTTATTTTTGTTTTGTACCAGACCACTTGTGTTGCTTTTGTTTTGTTGTAATATGATAGAATGTAGTTTCAGAATGGTAAGTCTACTGGTGTAGTTATTGTTCAAACTTATTATCTATTAGTGCATCAATCACCCATGCGTATAGATAGCTATCTTTCAGAGGCATCAGCTGGACACTGATCCTCCAGATGATAAAAATGCAAATCTCTCCAAATGAGAAATATTTGCTGACAGTAAGAGAGCTAAGGTGGGGGATTTATAGTTGATTTGTTTAGTTAAGAACCTCTAGCTAGAGTGAAATTTCATGTGACAAGTGTTGGCATTTTGATATTTATATAGTGTTATTTGAAACAATGAAATTACGATAAATAGCTTCAAAGAAATGTGCCTATTTTTACAATTAAGCCATGTATTAATTTCTTTTCAGTTATAGAGAGTTATTTTAGTCAGAAGCTATGCTATTTTGCAGCAAATTACTCATGAAATAGATGGTGTAACAATAGCATTGGCAGAAGAGAAGCCATAATAGGTAGAACCATAAATAATCAAAAGCAGTATTCAGAAAGATTTTTTTTGTGTGCTAGTAGTGCACCAAATATTACTGGGGGATGTATGTATGGAGAATATTCATGACTATTAGGAAGCATTTCTTCATTAATAACAACCTTCCATGTAGAAGACTTAAGTGTGACAGTAGTGTACAAAATATTAATACTTTGAAAATATATTAGACATGCAACATTCAAATTTTGACAAAATAGTTTTTTATACAAATTTCAACATCTTCCTGTTCATATATCTGTCAGCAAATCTACAAAGTGATAATTTGACACTAAGGAAGTAAATTGTTAGATGTAACTGAAAGAAATTTTTTTTAGAACTTCAACCAACCTTTTTCTTTGTTTTGTTTTAAGGTATAGTATATTTTAAATGTACAACAAAGTTTTTTGTTTTAAAAATGTACAAGAACTTTAAAAGTATTGATCAATTTATAGAACAGCATAAATTTACGTTTGATGGTAAAGCTGTTTGAATTGTGAAGTACAGTATGCATTTGCTACCTGGAAGATTGAAATTCCAATTATTTCCTATAGAGTAAATGAGTTTGAACATTGATATGGATTCAGAACCCTTTGAAGATTCAATTCTCTCCAGCTACATTTCTCTGTTCTTTCATATAGCTTTACGAACCCACTAATACTTGATATGTTTTTGATGCTTTGCGCAGGACATTTTTAAGATGGCATCTGTGTATTTTCTTAATTACAAAGGATTACTGGTTTTATTCTGATCACTCGCTAGTTCTCTTTTTTTTTAAAGTTTCCTAAAGCAGACAGCAGCATTTGTATGTGTTCTCATTATTAACATCCAAGAATCTTAAACGGATGGTTTTGGAACCATTGTTAGATAAAATTAATGCAACAGGCACAGCATAGTCCTTTATTTCCATTCTTCATAGTAATTTCCAGGTGAATACTGTTAATCTTTAATGATATTTATAGACGAGTTTAACTATGGTAGTTATTACTTTTATGGAGTCTTTTGTTTTTGTTTTTTTTATTACTTTTTATTAAATATGCTAGTGATTAATTATTAATTGTAGCTGTTTCATCTGTTCTTGCACCTGCTGCATACCAAATTTATTGTTTCAGATTCCCAGTAATTTATTGGGACTTTGTAGATCATTTGGTTGTTCCAGGGGGGAAGGGAATAGAATTTGATATTTTGTACATGAAAATCCTTGCCATAGTTAGAAACTCTATGGAAATCACAAATGTGCTCAATTAAGCCTTTGAATTATCAACAGTTTGCAATAGTCTCTGTACAGGCAGTCACAAGTGTAGGGTGTTGCACCCTCCAGAAATAAAATTAATTGAACCAAAGATGAAAGAAATTAAATTGTATAGCTATCGACATGGATTGTTTGACATGTTGGCATATAGTAGATACAAAACATTTCTAAAAGGTAGCCAATGCTAAATCATTAATGAAATGATTTCTTTTTTCATAGTGAATATTTGTTCTTTTCATTTCTTTTTTTTTATTTAACTTGAAAAAATAGTTGATAATCATAAGCCAAACGTTTTAGAGTAAGGAAGCTCGCATCACACAAATCTATGCTTAATTAGTGTTGCCAAGTTGTCTTTTATAAGGTAAACTCTGAATTTTTGGGCAATTGATATGCTGCTGCAAGAATAACAATATTTCTCATCCTTAAAATGCATATTTCTGAAATAGTCTATTATTACCATCATTATGCTATAGATTATGGATTTTCTACCACCACCTTGTTAGTAGAATTAAAAGCTTTCCCTGTTACTATTACCAGGATATAGTCCTTAGAAAAAGAAACTCTTGGCGCACACTGATATTCATTTGCAGTAGGAATTTCTAATTTGTATTTAATTTTGGTCTATCTTGTATATTTTTTTCTTTTAAAGTTTGTTTACTCAAGAAAGTCTGATAGATTTAAAACACTATTACTACAAAGTTAGCTAGTTAAAAGTTGGCAGTGTTCTGTGTATGTGTATATAATTTCTGCTTGTAGACCGTAGAAACTATACAGTTCTAGGGAGGAATTTCTTAAACTTCAGTTTGTCATAACATTATGCAGGGCATCTTTTAAGGTGATTTAAAATTTATTTTAATATTCTCTCTCTCTCATACTTCACTTGTCTAATCGCTTAAAAATTAATTTTCCATTCCTTTTGAAGCCGAGAAAAAAAAAATAGTTTGAAATATTTTGAGAGTCAGGGTTAGAAAAGTAAAAATTAAAAATCAGTTTTGGTTTATGGTGTATATAGGTTTTCATTTGTTTTACTTTTGTAATTCTGACGATCACCACCATTGCATTAAGTAATTTGGTGATGCCATTGAAGAGCTGGAAAACTCTTTGTTGCTGTTGGGTGATGGCCACTTGGAAAAATGGATGGTTATTTTTAACTGCCAGCCTCTGAATCTTTCTGTGTTCTAATGTTGAATTTAGATTCTGTGGATAGCTCATTTCCTGCATTAGTCAAACATATAGCAGTGGAAAATCAATAGAGTAGAGATTGAATGACCTTGTGACAACCAGCACTTACCCGATGGGACAGAGTGACTAACAGCTTATGCTAATGATTGTTGCTAGAAATTAATGTTAAATTGGTGATTTGAGAAAATCTAAGGAGAATTTGATTAAACTAATCGTACCACAATGAAATTTAAAGACACCAGATTCATGTTTCTTTTCTTTTCTTTAAATTATTTATAGTAACACCTGGCTTCATTGAAATGAAGAAAATATTTTCATGTCAGTGAAAAAATTCTTTACTTTTATTGAAACTTCCTTATATGGGCAGAAAACACGATACTAAGCAGACTTATTAATGCCATTAATTTTTTGGCAGCCAGAATTTCTATGATTTCATATATAATTCATGGATCTAATGTAGCCACAGTATTTTATGTATACATAAAATTAGGAAATTAGATGCAATGTAGAATAAGTCACTTGTTTGTATGGCGTAATTGAGTAGGGATCCATTATGCTGTGTGAGTTTCAGTGCACATGAACTCTGAACTTTTCAAATCTTAATTGTTTAAGCAAATTAAATTATTAGAAACACACTGCACAAATTTAGTGGCATATTGGTCTTTCTTGAAAGAGACTTAAATCAGTTATTGTTTATAACATAAAATTATTTTGAAATGCTTTATAAAACAAGAGTGATAGTTATTTTGTGACATTAAAAGTTATTTGAGAAATTTTTAGTTTTTATCAATGGCTAATACTTCATCATTGTCATGGTTGCCACATCTTATCTGAGGATGGCTGCTATTTCTCACAATGCAAGAGAAACACCTGTGCAGTGTATTGGTTTAGATGGAGACACTGCATGATGGTTTATCCACCAGCGCAGTTTCAGCCATCCACTTGGGCATAAATGTTTGGGACTATGGGACATGATACAGATGGTCATAGGGCAGAGTTTAATGTTATGCATGCAACAGGCTGAACTCTACTGCTACTCTATTTTTCTCTGATTGCTCTACTGGTACAGAAGAATATTTCATAAGCTACTTGTATAAAGTGTTCACTAGACTTTTGGTTGATGTATTCTTTAATGTCTTAGATATCGCAGGAAGTACAGTTCTTATCTCTTATCATTCTCTAAACAATGGTAATAACACAACAGCATTGTTGCAATGCTTTGCTTTTTATATTCTAGAGGACAAGGATATAGAAATCTGTTAAATGCTTTTGCATTAGCTTAAGTATGAATATCTTTATATAGTTTGTGAAAAAAATCTGTTTCCCAGAGAAAAATCTACTACCGATGTATCTGAAAGAAAGAAGAGGAAAATATAAGAACATGTTTACAGACAATTGCTTTTGTTATAATATATCTTTCTACATTTACATAACACAAAATATTAAGATGCTGATACTGTTGTAGACCTATTCACTCATCTCTAATGGAAACTTGTTTTAGATTTTACCAGGTTCATTCCACCTTCATTATTCCCAAAGTGCAGCTCTAGAAAGAAAAGGGCTATGTTATCATGTAGCATTAAAAAGAAGGAAAGGAAAAAATCTCCAGTGTTAGGTCTAATGTTTCTTTCTGATTAGCAGGGCGCGTATCTCCCAGACTATCAGCTTTACTTTTCTTCCAGATAAACACTTCATTATTTCGCTTACATCTTGACTTTTGTCAGTCACATTGAAGAAGAGCAGAGTTTTAATTTTCATTAGTTGCAAATTAGATTTTGCATATCTTTACTGGATCAGCATGAAATTTTCTCCACAAAACCCATCTTAGTGGCCTTGAAAATGTTACATTTTATTTTATTTTTTGGTTGGTTAATTAAAAAAAAAAATTCTGCACACTCTTATGAAAACTAAATCTACCTTCATTTAGATCACAATAAACCATGTGACCGGTGGCGCCTCGCTAGCTCTTCCTTATTTAAGTAAATTGCATACTTTTCTACTTTTTCTCTCAGAAATGATTTGTTTTTGGGTGCCACTTTGTTCCTTTAGGTTTTGTTACATTTTAAATTAAATTGCTGATTGTGTCATCTGCTGATATTTCCAAAAATCTTGCATCTACTGACATTTGATGCAGCTAAATTTACTGCATTTGCTGGCCAATTTATTTTTTTTTTTTTGGTCTTTGAGTAAATTTTAAAAAGAAATAAACAAAAAAAACAACAAATGCATAATTTGTAAATATGTTTTCAGTGGTTAATTTTAAAGAAATAAATGAGGAAGGCAAGAAAAGAAACACGAACAGGAAGTTATGGCTGATATGTTATTTGCTAGATGGTGGTTCAGATATTTCTCATGAACTTGCGTTTAGAGCTTGTGGTTCGCAGCAGCTTAGCTACCAACAGATGGCACTTTCAGGCTACTGGAACATTCTAAAAAAAAAAAATAGAAAAAAACTTGCCGCAGATTAACATTTGTTGCATTTTAAAAAAAAAAAAAGGTCTCTTAACTCCAAAGGTGCTGGCTTAGGGGGAAAATTAGTGAAATGCAAGTTCATTAGTGAGTGGGTAATACTAAAGTTGTTTTTTTTTATATAGTTAATTGTTGACTTGATGGTTTTTCTTTGAATAGATGTATGCAGTTTGCAAATTAAGTTTAATTCATTAGAAACAGCTCTGAAGGTCTGCACCTGAAAATTCTTCAGAATGTAGAAACGTGTTTTGGCGAGAAGAAATCTTAAGAAGAAAACAGTTTTGCCTATCTGTGGCCAACATGCACCAGCTAATCCATCAACCCACTTTTTACTGAAGTTAATGTTTTCTTTGATTGTTTAAAAAAAAAGAAACATTTAAAAAAATTTTATTGCTATACTCAATTATTTTGTTAGGTTTTCCTCTGGTTGTGTACCGGAGGGTGACCACGAGAGCCTGTCTCTGTGGAATTGCTGGTACATATCAATTTTGTTTTTCTCTCTCTCCCCTCCCTTGCCTGTCTAATTGCTTGTCTAGATGCAAAATCTGTATGGCATATGGCAACATATTTATTTTATTTTGGTTTTTTATTGTCACTGGCAGCAGTCCACAAGGTGTGATCAATATGACTTGACCTAATTGATACCAACACAAAATCTTCTGGATGATTATAATGAACAATTTTCATACATTTATTCCCAGCAGGGAGATGCAGTAGTTTGTTTTCATAAGGAGAATATCACAAATTATTCTGTGCAATTTGCTTCAGCTAGAACTTGACAATTTCTTTTTTTTATACATACACATTGAAGAAAAAAAAAAAAACAATAACAAAAAAATACCAGAAAAGAATTTTAATCCTTTGATTTAAGACAATCTTTTTACATTCTACTATAATTACCATGTCACTCTCTCAATGCCAGTTTGCAGATAATATCCAGACGGATTTCATAAAATGTGTCCACATATTTATCATTTTCTTTTTTCTTGGTTTGTGATACTAACAGTATGCAGTCAGAAGATTCTCACTTAATGACATCAATCCTCCTCCATTTTAGTTTTGAGGGTAGTATTGATTTTAGAAACTTTTTTTTCTTTACCATTTTAACTGGTTTAGAATGTATTTTTCTAATGGCCATTTTGTTCTAAGCAGTGCTTTTCAAACTATTTACAAAGCAGATTATATTGCATTTCTAATCAAACTTCTTTGCTCGTTGGAACCCTGTGACTTATATCCATGCAGCATTCGGCAGGCTAAATTTGACCACTCAAGTGTGACAGAAAGGGATTTGTTAAAACAGGTTTGTTGGGCAGACTTGCTTGTTTACAGAATACAACTAAAAAAGATCTCGTCTTCAAAATGTTATAATTTCCCTTCAACTAGTTTTAAAATGTCAACCATTTCAAAGTTCTGCAGATAAAAGATTGCCCAGCAGCTGAAGGCCCACAACATCACCAAACTAACTGTTAAGCTTTCAGTTTCGAATACTTAAGCAACAAAAAAAATTTTTTTTTTTTAATATTTGAAAGAAGTTTATCAAGGAATTTGAAATTAGTAAGTATCATAAAAGTAGAAATTGCTAAAAGGTGCCTTATTCCTTGTTAGACATTGGGTCCATTTTTAAATGTCAGTGAGTCCAGCTAAAGTGAACTTTTGTTGGTTTCACCCATGGGCTGATTTTAATGGGAAATTGGTACAGGCCTAAATGCCATTTTACAATATCTATAAGGAATGGCATAAACAACTAAAATACTGCTTTTATATTTAATTTCATGTAAGTACAATGTAAAAATGGTTTCTTGGTTCTTTATACCAGCCATTAAAGGCGAGGTGACGATGACTTGTTCATTTAATGTTACTTAGTCTCTGTCTATCACTACTCAATCTTTACTTTTAGAAATTTGTTAGTTTTATTTTTTATTAAATCATATTATAGTTGAACTGGCCCCAAACTGGTAAAGTTCTTTTCTTCTTGTCAAGTCATGCCCTAACTATTGTGATCTAAGGGCATCTCATAGCACTGAGCTAAGAGGGGCAAGTTATCTGGGTACAGTTGATGGCTTTTGAGCAGTGGTTAAGAGTTACTTATGGAGCTTCCATCACATGTACCAGAAAACATTAATATAATCCTTCATTTTTAGATGTGGAGTAAATGCACACATCCAGCTGGTGAAGAAGAGTGAAAAGAAACAAAGTGCCAGATAAGTACACCAAATCAAGATAAAACCAACAAGGAATCAAATTTGAGCCCTAAACCAGGGCAGTTCCTATAAACAGTAGGGTAGGATCTGCTAATAAATCTCAGTATTCCATCTTATGTGTTCTTTTTATAAGGACCTTGGACTTAAAGGGAGGAATTAGGTATATTATTTGTCAATCTATGATGTAGAATTTTTTTCCTTTGGTTTATATAAAAATAAAATAATAGCAACTTCATATTATTTCCATATTTTTGGAAACTATTCAGAAGATAGTTCTTTGATTTACTCTAAAATTGTTTTTCCTCTCAAAAAAGAAAATCATGATTTTTCATAGGTGTTTTTGTGATTAATGCAGATTACAATTTTTGTTTTTTTTTAAATTTAAAAGGAAAGAAAATCTTTGAATCAGACATGTTCATATGAAACATTTTTCATTTGTACTTTTAAAATCTTTTCTCTTATGGTCTTGTATGAACCTTATGGCTTCTAGCTGCCTTGTAATAAGCTAAACTGAACTAAATTCTGCTAAGCTTAAGTAATTTTGACTTATATATGTGTGTAGTGATATGCATCAGGCAGACAATTCAGAGTTTAGAGTAAATTATGGTAATATGTAAAATTTGCAAGTACTAAGAGTTGCCATTTATTAAAATTTATTAATTTATCAAAGAAATTACTTCTCCCATCAATGTTTTCAACTAATTACATGGCTACTACATCTGATACTGTCAGTCTGTGCAAGAAACACAAGATGGATATCTGCAAATAGATAAATATTATAATTTCAAAAAGCAAAAAAAAGCAATTGCAATGCCTTCAACTAGTTAAACTGGCATCTTAATCACATTAACTTATGCTTTAGATGTACCTATCCTTGCTTAAGACAAGCCCATGGAAGTTAGAGCTAGTCATAAATGTTTGTATTTCATCCAGGAATTATTTTTTGCGGTAAATTTATGGCCACTACCAGGTGAAATGTTTGACATTTATTTTTCAGTCAGTGAATTAATTCTTTTTTATTGCAGTTGCATATTTTTAAAAACTGCATTATAAATCTATCTAGTTTGATGATTTGTTAGAGACTTCGATTTCAAATGATGATCTCTGTTGTTGTGGGTGTTGATTAGGTAACATCTTTGAACCTGTGTGCTGTAAGTTATAACAGAGGAACCCCCTGGTTTTAGTTTTCTAAATCAAGTGGAGGAGAACAATGTGTAGACATTAGATACATGTGTACTGCAAAAAGTTCTTATTTTTTAGATGTGGGAGGAAATCAGAGAGCTTAAAGGGAACCCATGTAGCCAGCTGGTAAAGAAATGATGCTAGATATCAACCAAGATAGTTACAACAGGGATTTGAACTTAAGCTCTCAACTTTAGCAATCCTTCAGATATGTGAATATCTCTCTGTTTACACACAAACAGCTCCAAGTCTATGTAACACTACCATCCATGTGTTGTTATAGGAATGAGACACTGATTCAGCAAGTGCTCACCAACTCCACCATAAATAAATAGGTTTTAAAGCAAGCATCACCAACTTTTGATTGAGCTGACCAAAGTACCATTTCCCATTCATCAGTTTTGTTTGCATGAATTTTTTTCAGAGAAGCTTTAAATATATATTTCCTTAAATAGTTACATAGCAATTTAATCCAACAGATCTAATTGGCTTCATTATTGCCATTTAGCTATAGCATGATTTCCAGTACTGTAAGTTCTGTATTGTTCACTATCTTACTATATTAGTCCTTGGTATCACTCCTCTCTGGTTTTTGTGACATTTATCTGAGTATTCTTCTTCGTATTGTGTAATGGTCACCTTGTTGGATATGCAATGTGATTTAGCAGTTTAGCTAACATTTCTTTGTTGTGCTGAGTACATATCGTAGTTTTTGCTTTAAGACTAATTAACTTTGTTTAAGCTTGATTCAATACCACTTCCTATAGCTATATTCTGGAGAAATGAAGTTTCTAGCATTTCATCTCATTTGTATATTATTACCAATTATTTAGTGTTACCTAATTAGTCAATTTATGCATGTATCAGATAAAATCAATGCAATCATTCATTATTTTGTTTCTCAGGAATTTTTATGCATTACTAGCATAGTGCAGTCATGAAGGCCAAAGTTATTTTGGTTATTGGTATACGCCAAAGGTATACAACTCTGAAATATTGTAGTTCCATAGTTGTCCACCGGGAGACGTTGCCAATCCTGCCACATGTAGGGCTGGCACTACCATCATTAGTAGGGAAAATTATTTTTAAATGCAGGAGGAAACCTGTATAGCTAGCTTGGGAAGAAAGGTGAGAAGAAACCATATGAGGGAGTTTTGAAAAACTTAACTGCTTACTCTAGTAGTTTAACCACACTGGTATGTTAAATAAAAATCTTGTCAGCTTTTTTTTTTCATGAAAATATAGCTTTATTAGTGTGCGTGTGCGGGTGTTATATACAATTATGTATTGCTTTCTCAAAGAAAGCAGTATGAAAATAAGCAGGGCACTCATTTCCAAAACATGGCTACCTGTATTTCTATCTGTTGAAATAATACTGCTAAAAGGATAAATAATTACATAATAAAAACAAACTTCCAGGTTAGTTTGAGGGATTCTATCTTCTGGATTTTTGCAACAGGCATTCACTTAGCATGGTACAAAATCAAAAATAATTTCTTGAAGAGAGACCTGTGACTTTAATCTACCCTGACTTTCTACATCTTCTTGTAATGAAGGGTTTTATCCTAGACCAGGGGTGTCAAACATATGGCTCGCCAAAGTCATTCATCCAGCCTGCGGAGAGGCTGACAGTGACAGCCCTTTATCCCCTCTCTAAAGAAAATAAATAGCACAACAACATAATAGGCACGTTTCTAGCACCTCACCCCCACTGAACTATTAAAACAAAAATTGGATCTCATCCTTCATAACATCAGCCAATGTTAACAGTAGATCTGGCATACAGAAGACTGATCGTGTCAAACAATTGTTGCATGGTAATTGGCAAGTCAAACAGGTTGACTGACGTGCACGCTCGCACGTGCACACACATGCAAACTATAACCAAATAAAGAGAACAAAGGACTGATGTTTTAAGGAAGTACAATTATTGTATTCAATTAAAAGCACAATAAGATAAATCCTCACCCAAATATAGAACAAATAATAAGAAAAGAGATGAGTTATATAAAATACAAGGAAGTAAAGCCCAGTATAATAAAATTCAGTCATTGTATAGAGAACTAAATTGACTCTCAATAGTTTGATTTGATATAATGTATGTTGAAATTGGTTTCACGCCTACTGCCAGAAACTAAGCAACACATTCTTTGATTGGTGGACCACACCACATTTTATCCAATGAAAAGAAGATTTCCAGACTGATCAAGCTATTAACTGGATCTGATTTCAAACTGTGATGAATATAAAATATCCAGAGGAATTTGACCTTGTAGTCTCAATTTCCTAGTTCACAATACAAGCAACTGAGGTACCAACTACCAATAGACAGTAGTAAGTAAGCCAAGAACGTGTCAAAGAGGAATCGTCCTCATTGACCATTACCCCTAAAAAGGAGACAATATTAGTCATCCTCTGCCATGCGTCTGGAATATATATCAAGTTGTACTAAGTATTTTTAATCAGTGGATATTTTTGAACTCATTAATAAGGACCCATAATTATGTTATCAAAGAAAAGAAAAATTGACAAAGAATGTCGCATGATTCAAGAAAAGTGAGGAAATTCATATTTCTTTGTGGAGGTGAATGGAATGCCAACATTGCTTGATTTGCACACAACAGGTTGCTGTTACCAAAGTGTACATCATTCAGAGGCATTATAATACCAATCATGCTGGGAAGTACAATAACTATACTGGGAAATTACACAAGATCAAAGTTTCTGAATTTTAAAAAGTCATTGTAAAAGCAACAGTCAGTATTTAAATATGCTCATACAGTAAATACGCTGCAGTTAAGGCAAGTTATATGATTGCTCATGAAATAGCTGTGCCATCAAAGCCTTTTTTGGAAGGGAACTTTTTGAAAAAATGCATGTTGATGATTGCAGAAGTAATATATCTGGATAAATGCCAAGCTTTTGCAAACACAAGCCTTTCAAAGAGAATTACTGATTTATTGGAGAACCTTAACAGTAAAATGAAGGACAAAGTCAAGTCCTTTATTGCATTTTCAGTTTCAATTGATGAAAGTACGGATATAACTGATGTTGCACAGCTTGCAATTTTTATTTGAGGTGTTGATACAAGTATGCATATAACAGAAGAGTTTTGGAAATGTTTCTGATGAAAGACTCTGACAGGTGATAATGTCTTCAACAGTTTGGTGGAAGCTCTGGAAAAAAATATGTGTAGACTGGGCACAAGCTATGAGTTTGGCTATAGATGGAGCTCCACCACTGGTGGGTAGAAAAGCTGGAATGGCCAAGGGAAGGTTTACCTGAATTGTCTTAACAAAAAGATGCTGGGCTGCAACATTTTGGTGACAGAACTTTGACTGCATTCATTCCTTTGAAATTAAGCTTTGGCTTTGGGAAAAGCAACTTTCAGAATGTAATCTTGCACACTTTCCAATCTTAAAAACATGACATGATGCAACTAAGTCACAATTTTTGGAACAATAGTATGTCTGTGAACAGATCTTTTCTGTACTCTGTAATGAACATTAACAAGTCAAGACTATGTTCTCAAATTACTGATGAACACTTGAACTCAATACTCAAAGTTGTCAGTCCACTCACTTGCTCCAAACTTTGATACACTGATCCAAAATAAGAGGTTACAGGTATCAGAAAGCAGCAGTAAAAAGTAAATAAAGTAAGTTATATATCAGTATACTTACTATCTCAAACCAATCTTTTAATTGTAAATTGTAGTTGTTGTAAAAGTGATTCTCCTGCCAATTTTATATCGCTGATATCTAGCAATAACTAGTATTATATCTCACAATGTAATGTTTGTGTGTAGTGTTTTAATTTTAGATAAAACAGTGTATGTCAGGTTATGTTTGATTTCTCAAAATAGGAGACAAGAGAGCCAAAATACATTTATCCAAATGGAATAGTTCAATTACTGACTGCCCATTATGATTTTAATGACAGGGGTGCAATTATTATTAGGTAATTTGAATGAAATAATGCGAGTTTGCCCCTTTCCTCTCCCCCAATGCTACCATATATATTTCATATATAATAAAAGAAATGCGATTTCAGATCAGATCTAAATTTGGTGTGGTTTTCCTTTATGGAAATATAAACTTTATTCGAATGCATAGAATAAGTTCTAAAGTTACGATAGATCTATATTTTAATTTTTAGTGAACATGTATTTATGCATGTATGTGTGTGTATACATATTCCATTGTATCTCCTTTGAAGTTCAAGAAATTTTTTTAAGGTTACTGACTCTGTGAGTGGATTAATACAAAGAAAAGTTTCAATACACTTTTTAATTCTATCTATTCTCGTATGCCATGTAAAACTTAGAAAAAACCCAGTACACTTTTTCTTTAAATAAAGTAACACCTAAGGGAAGACAACTCTTTCTAATATATCTATATTTTCTAATATATTTTCTGTTTTTGTTTGAAACTTGAAAAATATATTTATGTATTATAGAATAAACTTTATATTTCCATAAAGAGAATAACATGAAGAATATCATCTGCAAATTTTGGTTTTTATGATTCCACTTTTTTTTGAGAAGTCAAGAGAAATCAAGCACAACGTTATGTGACACACATCGTGTATTATATGTAGAGATAATGCTTACATTGCTAGGAACATTCCCTGCACTTGATATCATTTTGTCAGTTTGCACCCCTGAAATTTTTTTCTGCAGACATAACCCCTTCCCCTTGAACAACCATCTGTATGCCCCTCACAAAGTACATTTATATCAAATACAGCCTGCTATATCGAATGAGTTTGAAAGCCCTGTCCTAAACCTCATTTAGCTTTTCAAAATGTATTATATAGTGGATGGAGGACACCTGCCCCAACTGTCCATCTTAAATGAAATGCCACCCCCCCTTTAAAGTTCTCTATTTGAGAGTAACAGCTGATTGGATGTCTCTAAGTTCAGATCACTCAGGTTTGGTTGGTGTATACATGATTCACTGATTAGCAGGCATGACAAAATTAGAGGTATTCTAAGTGAAAACTCCCTGTAAAATAGGCAAGCTCTCAAAATTACAATAAACCTTCTCCATTGCTTATTTTGCTGTTTTATAATCTGCAAGGGAAATATGAGCCACTTGAGAAAAGGAAAACAGCTTTAAAAGCAATTATTTCACTGTTCATTCACTATAATTTTATTGAAAAACATTGAGAGTATCATGCCTAGGAGGCAGGAGCCTTTGAATCTGGGTGCAGATTGATCATAAGCAATAAATTTAGACCAATAATATGGTTTGAAATGGCATTTTATAAATACAAAGACTATAATTTGGGAAATCAGCTGGGTTGAGGAGGCTTAGCTCTTAAGGCATCTTTCTGTATTCCTATAAGAAGGGCATATTGCTGTGTTTTGTCTTTCAGCACTGAAGTTAGTAGACATTCTTGCAATCAGATTTTAATCACAGTTGTGTAGATAGAGCCATTCTTTTTGATGATCGGACCTCTCTCTCGCAATTTAGGTTTGTCATTGACACACTGTAGATTTATGACATGCTGCAAGACTATGGAGGATAGACCCAGACAATCCAGCATGAGTCCCATCTCTGACCAATAAAGGCAAACCACTAGTGCCTAAATCCATTTTCTCATTTTTTGTAGTCATTAAGCCTTTTAATCAGTGTTGCTGGGACTGTTGGAATTCATGGTTGAATGTATGAGAATTTCACATGCAAGGTGATTTTTCTGATCACCTTAAACCTAAATAAAATGATTAAAGTGTATAAATCCAATAAAAGAATTGCTGTGTTTAGTGAAATTTATTTTGTGCATCAGAAAGGAAAAATGGTAAGAGAGGAGGCATGTTTAAAAATTTATCCCTTTTTATTGTTATATTTGATCTTGTGTTTCTATACATAGGAACCACCTTAACTACAATGTGCAACTCTAAAAGATAACCTTGATTTTGTTCTTTACTGTTGATCTTTATTTCAGACTACAGCTTAGAATTTTGTTCTGTTCCTCTGCTGTCACAAACCATTAATAAACCTGAGTGATAGTTCTAATTAGAATTTTTATTAAAGCAGTAGCATGTTCTTTTGTGGTGGTTTGGTGATGAGGATGGCTAACTTATCCAAAGTTACAGCAGGTGTACCTGATTTAATTTTTGTCCATTGAGTTAACTACGTGGTAGTGTTGAATTTTGCATTTACATGATGTTCCTACAAAATCAGTGGAACTTATATTATGAGAGAGTGGTCTTGTGGGATGTACCTCCCTGGCATGAATTTTTCTCACCCATTTGTGTTAGCCACCTCTGTGTTTTACCTACAGTCATTCTAGTTTTCTCCCACATTAAAAAAAAAACAGTTCTAGTAAGGAATTCCCATGCTGAAGTTGGAAGTGCTTGGCCCCCACATGGTTCAGGATTGGCATTGCTTCTTATTGGACAACCATGCCACTACACTCCATCACCAACTAGGATTATCTCCCTTGTTGACATTGATATGAGCAAAAAAAAGAAAATTCATCAGCAATGGAAGTATGGAATCCTTATCTAATAAAAAATGCTAAGATAATAAAATGGCTACAACCATAGGTTTCTTAATTTTAATGTACATAATTTGAAGGAAATTAAAAATATGAAATAAATATTCTTACCGGTGTTTAATAGGAGACTGATCCAAAGTTTTTTTTGTAACCATTTAGATTTTTTTGCTATGTAGAAAAGTTTTGCATTGTTAACAATTAAAGTTATCATTGAATGTAATTACGTACTGATTGTAAGCCATCTGCATGACTTGATATTGGGAATAGTATTATATGAATAGAATACATTGCCAGCAGCAGTGACTCGGTGTATTTGCGTAAACTGGCGATATTTAGATACAGTCGACCCCCGCGTAATCGCGGTTCGGAATTCACGGCCACGGTTATTCGTGGAATTTTCCTTAGAACCTAACTAATAATTGTTTGTGGAAACCCCACATATTCACAGAATCGTAAATATCTTCCGCGATTTTTTATGGCTTTTTTCGTGGCAATATATATATATTTTCACGCTTTTTAACGCTAAATTGTTAATAGCAATATAATTTACTAATTTTGTAATATAAATACTAACGTAAATTCAGCAAAATATCAATATAAAATAAACGCTATTGGCTGGAGGTTTGAAAGTAGCCAATCCGAGAGCGTTATTCATTTCTCATTGCTGCTGATTGGCTGCTGCCCACGAGGCGCTGTCTCAGGCAGATGCAGCCAAGCAGCCCTGCATCATCACAGTTTACCGCATGTAGCTATCTCGACTGTTTCTCTGAGTGTTGTATTATTTATTAAATTATTATTATATATTTACTTATATTTTATGTTATTTTTTGACATTTATAGGCATTTTTATGAAGCACGTCCAATATTCGTGGTTTTTCATTCTTCACGGGTGCTCAAGGGACGTAACCCCCGTGAATACCGGGGGGGGGGGACAACTGTATTTCCTTACAGAGGCTTAATGAAACTTTGTGTAACCTTTGTTGACTAATGCTTTCACTAAGGAACCCTGTCTTTTAACTCATGAAAATAAATGTGAAGATTCTGAGCTTCTTTGTTATGTTGGTTAGTTTTAAAATATTAAATGAAAAAATATTTGTATAAGAATATAATTTTTGTTGTTTATTTATTAATTTTTTTTTTTAATATCTAACATCTTTATTTCTCCACATCTCTCTAAAAGGATATCTTGTTTTTATTTAGAAAATCTGTATTGTCAACATATACTGTGTACCGTCGGTAATAGTGTGTTTTCATATTTGTTAAGTGAATATAATAATAAACCATTTGGATAAATACAAGTGGAAACTTTACAACATTGCCATAGCGCCTAATAGCTTTCACTTGTTTTGTAACATACCTGCAGATGAAGAACTAACTGGTTACTGGTTGAGACCTTAAAAATTAGAATACAGAAATCAGGCAATCGAGAATGGGTTTTTTTTTTTTTTATATAGCAAATGCAATAATAGCTTAATATTTGTATTGATTTTCATTAACTATTTTGATACCACCCTAAAGAAGCCATCAAGAACATTGCCTTCAGCCATTACTGTAGGTTCTTCAACTGTACAAATGTTTTATAGCAGATTTCTAATAACACTGGCAACTAAATCAAAGGTTATTGCAGCTGATGGAGATGTTATGAGTGGCCATAACTTCTCAAACAGCCTGAGGAACCTTTTGTGTCTGTGAATAAACTTAGTGTTTTTTTTGTATTTTTGCATTTTGTATATTCCATCTGATAGTGGAGGAGTCAAGTGACATTTGTTTATGGGCTAGTGAATATGGCACCTGATGAATACTTAATGATTAGTATATCCCATTTCTTTGCCAAGAACTTGTCATAAATTGTTAAATCAGCTTATTGAAACACAACTAGTCATGGATGAGTTTGTTTGCTTTGTAAACATACTGGAGAAAACATGTATACTTTTATTTTTAAAGTTTTTGATTTTTAACCCCTTTTCATTCAGAAAATGTAATGTTTATTATGCACAAAAGTTTAAACAATTTTCAAGATGGTTGCACAAAATGCACCTACCTGATTAAAATGATTAAAAATGTATTAAAAGGTCATATAATGACTCTTATAGTACTAATGGCTTTGCACACAGTTCAGTAATCCAAATAAAAAAGAAATGTGTCCAGGAAATGGAAGGAAAAATTTCATTTGTAGTGCAGAAAGTCAGAATTGCCATACTTGTCAACAAGGTTCCAATACTGATTAAATTTCTTGAATCTCCTCAATGTCATTACTTTTGACAGAAATTCTGTCATCCTCAAACTAACAATCCTCAATGGACAGTACAGAATTATAGTTTTTACCACTTGTCTATTCAGGTGTTGTCATTTCTGCCTACTTCTCTGGATATTTAAGGCATAATGATTAGACTCCTTAGAAAATTTCTTCCACCATGTAGCTATCAACTCATGAAAAAAATTCACTGGTCTCAAATCATCATGGACACCAGTCTTTGGGCCAGTGGACTGCAAAAACAGTGCGCATGTTGATTGGCTGCAGATGACTTGAACTCTATTTTTGTTATGCTCCATCAGTACATTCCTTGATGTTTCTCTGTACTGTCTGATAAGCTAAATTATAAGAGATCTGAGGTGTGAACATTCAAGGCCATGTCATCACTAGAAGGAAAGGATTTGCTATTGGATTCAATTACATATCAAGTAAATAAACAAACAGGGTAACACATGTAGGTTTATGCTAGTACTTTCACTAGTAAAGTCATGGAAAAATGAATATAAATGGCCAGAGAAAGTAATAATGTGGACCAGTATCCTTCATGTGCTATCTATATTAGAGATAGAAATGGTCATTAAAAGACTTATCAGTGATCTTCCAGTTTTTACTGTAAATACTAGAGATGGCAATCAGCCAACCAGTAATAGATACTCTACTCGGAAGTTTTTAATCTTGCATTTTTTTCTGTAAAATAAAATTTAAAGAAATTAAAAATTAAGGAAAAAATAAAAGCAGCTTATGTTTTTATATGAAAACTCTTTAAAAAAAAAACAAAAAAAACATAGAATGCATAAAAATGGCTACTACATCCTCTGGGGTTATAAGCCCAGGTATTCAAGTTAGGTTATGTGGGTAAAATTTGATATGGGCTTATAGTTTAAAAAAAGAAGGAAGTTGTGATTGAACTCAGTTTTAAGCAGACATAAACATGAGACTAAATGTAGTAAATAATGTGAATGTAGGAAAGTTTGTCAGAGCAATTCTGGAGACACAAATCTTTATTAAAATGTTGTTCATGTAAAATGAGATTCACATTTATCATTTAATAGTAAAATAATTTTGAATTCATTTGCATTTATTTCTTTTGTTTCTTAACATTATTATTCAAATTAAAATCTTTTGTTTGAATGATTTTGATTGATAGATATTTATTTAAAAAATAGATGACAACTATATGAAAATGTCATAAATGTATGGTATACAAATATGATCATGATCAAGTTCACCTGAGAGTGGGTACATTGAAATTTTATTGAAATGTGATCAAGCTTATTTTAAAACATTTCATTTGGTGAGTTGTAATAATTTGCACAAAAATGAGGCAATTTTAAGTTGAACATAAAGTACAGGTAAAGTATCCTTTATCTGAAAAGCTTGGGGCTGACTGTGTATCAGAATTCAGATAATTTCAGTTTTCAAATATGTTATACATAAGGTTGGTATTAATCTACATTCATTAGCCTAGGCCTATAGGTTAGTCTACAAATACTACAACACTTGCAAACAGTACTTCCTACCAGCATGAATATAAATCAACACTTATTACACCTGTAATATATTATTACGCTGTTTTATTGAAATAAAATTACCTGTAACTGAAACCATCCTGTCATTTACTCATGCGCACTTTCAAGCTTTAGTTCCTCTTGGTAGATCTTTGCTTACTTCATGACAAATGTACCAGATAGTGGAAACCTTTCTCTGATGAATCCATTCCAATATTGCACAATCACGTTACTAATTTTTTTACCTATGCAGAGATTTTATATTATTCATTAACTTTGGAGACTAACTTTCACTATAAATTTCGATAATTTGTCTGCCTTCTTTAATTCATATATAGTGGTGATACCTCATCCTCCTCACTCAATCATTTTACAGATGCACCATGGTCAAATCTTTGCAATTCAACTTTCTTAGTAATGGAGAATGAATTATGCTTCCTCCTCCGCCTCTTACTGTTACCCATAAGTGTCCCTGATGCACTTTTTGTACACGTTCACTGTAAAATAAAACCACAAATGCACTAAATAACCGCAAAAATCATGAGGTAAAGGTAGGAACCATTGACTATGAACTGTGCTGATAAACAACTGGATATTCCGCATTACGGGTCAGGTCCAGTTTGGCCTAGTTCTTGTCAGCTCATTTCCGATTTTCCATGCAAATTGGTGGTGATGTTGTGTTCAAAAAAAAAAACCTTTATATTTTGATTTTTTTTGTTTGTTTTTTTTTTTTGATTTATGGATAAAGGACAACATTTGATCTGTACTTGTGTTTTTTTTTAAAAAAAGTTAATTCAATTTATTTTATAGTGTATTGATTATGTTTAATAAGACAATTATACCAGGTGAAATTTTTCCTTGTATCATCAGCATATATTGACACTCTTAGTCCCTTGTGACCTTGAAATAGTGAAAACCCTAGGCTTCTCTACCTATTACTCACCCTTTCACAATTTAAAACTATTCCAGTTAGGCCCCTATGTAATCATTGCTACATATAAGGCTGGGAAGTTTGATTATTATTATTATTTTATTTTTTTTTTTTTACTAAGAATAAATAAGTTCTTTCATTTTCTATGTTGTCTTGCTAAAATATCTTTTCACTCTCTTCAAACAGTCGGCATCCTTAAAGTACAGCAAATCCTGCAGACACTAAAAGTTTAATTGAAGCTTTAGGGAATTGTCCAATCAGAGCATTCTTAAAATAACCTCTTTCTTTTCAAAGCCACTCCCATGGCTAATATTAGAACAGTTAAATGTCAAAAAAAATATTTATGTCTGTACAGTGTTTAAAAGTGAAATGGGGATTGCATAAAAGCCATGAATCCGACCTTGAACTCTCTACCTCTTTTTATACTTTGGAAGTAAAAAGATTGAAACCTGAATTTTCTGATGAACCAGTTGTTGTAGTAGAATACCATGTGCTTTTTTTTTTTTTTTTTTACGGTTCATATGTTACACTAGTAGCAGGAATGGTTGATGGGTAAAGTGCTTTAAAATTTCCATGCTAACAATTACCTAAAAAGAATTATGCAAAATCACTCATTTAGTTTGTGTTAAATCAATAATGGATTAGGATATGTAACTACATGGTCTTACTTACCGAGTGACTTTTTTCCTAACATTTTTTTTTTGGAATTATTCCTTAAATGAGCATCCCAAAATATAATTTTGTAGTTACACTCTTAGGTTGACATCTACCCTTCACTGCAGTAGCAATCATACCCTAGCATCATATCAGAAGACCTCTGAGATAACTTGCTTTAGTTTGTTTTCTTTTTTTATTACATAGCATTTTAAAGGGAAGAGAGTGAATGACAGATGTAGGTCTGAATTAGCACAATCCACATCAGATTCTACTACATGGTGCTTGATGGCAGGCATTCTTGCCAAACAGAATTAGTAGGTTCTATGACTTGACACATTACTGGAGGTCTCACTGGATAAAATCTCAGTTTCAATCTATATGATATTTACTTGCATTTAAGATGGTCTTTACATGTAATTTACTGGCATATGCATTTAAGATTGCTTTTGATGTTTATTAGCATTTACATTTAAGATGCTTTCTACACGTTATTTACTAGTATGTAGATTTAAGATGATCTTTACATACTTTTACCAATAAAGATATTTTCATTTACAAATAAGAGGTACTTCACATGATATCTATTGAGAAAAGAGTTTTTACTTAACATTTACTGGCTTTTATTGATAAAAATAGTCTTTATATGATATTTTCTAACGTTTACAGCTAAAGATGTTTTTTCATTTTTGCTCACATTTACTGATGATGATGGAATCTACTTGGCATTTAGTGATATGTGTTATTTTAAATATTATTAAAAGTAAATAAGTCTTTGAAATTGTGTGTCATCTTTTTCACTACTTTATTATTAAGTTTATTTATGCCTTAATAAACCCATGAGCTATGACAAGGACATCAAGATAAGCATCCTTTAACTCTGAAACATTACAGAAGCTTAAGAAAAGATAATCTGCAAACATTACAATTATCTACCTTTGATTTTTGTTGTTTTTATGACTAGAGCAATGGCAATGAAGTATGCACCATCCCTGCTCCGAGAATTTGACTACAAAACGGAAATAGAAGACTAAATAAAAATACACACAAAAAAAGCACAGCCATTTTGGGTAATTACCATGTGAATGAAAAGCAGGTGACTAAACTACCTAGCCAGCTTGACTATCACTTGGGAGGAATAGTGAGAACCACTTCTAGGTCATTAAAATTGTTCACACAGTCTCTTTTTGATTTCCTTTGTTTCTGGCAGGCTTTCCTGAACTTATTTTGGTGTCAGTTGACCATTTTTTTTTACAGTTAGTTTAGATATGTAAATATACCTTTTAAAGAAAACTCCAAAACAACAAGGATGACAAATGATATTACAATAAGTTGATTTGTATTCTGGGATATGTTAGTATTGTAATCTTTAGGTTTTGCATGATACATTTGTAGAACATCTTTGTATTAAAAAATGGAAAAAAAAAAACAACCTCTTTCTTGCAGCACACTAATTTACTAAATGTTAATACACAAATTTACAAAATTTATTTCACTAAATATGAATTATTTTCTTTTTTAAAAAAAAATAGTTGTAAGCTTTTAAGACAAGAAAAGTTGGATTGACCAGATGCAGCATTATTCTTCAGTAAACCCTGGCTTAAAGCATATCCATTCTTTTTAATAATTCATCTTCATGAGAAAATTATCCCAAGTTTACAACATTGGGAATGTAAATTAAGGCTCGTTCAAAAGCCAATAATAGAATTATCCAGCCTTTTAGCATAACTGTTTCCAGTTATATCTTGGATTGTGGCTACAGATTGATTTATGATTTGATTTTACACTGCATCATGATGCAAGTATGTAAATGAAACAAGTGAAGAGAGAATTCATAGGCATTTGTCTGCCATGGACTTACAAAGAGAGCTTATTGCAAGCCGGAGCGGACTGTCAGCACTAACTTTATTGCACTGTGCAACGAAATTATTTTTCAAGTGACTCTGTGATTTTTTGTTGCCAAGTTACTGTCATTTTGTGGTCTTTTATTTGGAAGGATGGCGGATTAGATTTGTGGTTCTGAGAGATGGTTACTTGGAATTTGTTGCACTGCTGATGGAACGTTTGTTAGCTTAGCTGACTGGCAATTTATAGTAGCTGTATTGATTGCTGTTCGATTCTTTGATTATTTGTGTTTAGGCAGATAAAATAAAAAGTGAGTTAAAAACATTTATTTTTGAGTGGTTTCATACTGCAGAGATGTAATAATGTAGGTTCAAAAGAACATGCAGCATTTTTTAAATAAACACGAAACATGAGAGGATATTGGCATCCTTGAGCCATGTACATTTTGACTTCTTTATAATGCTGGGTACCTGATTTACACTAGTGTATAAAGGGTTCTACCATATCAGAAATTGTGAAGAAAAATCTTTAAAAATTTTTTTCAAATTGGACTGGTAATAAAAATAAAGTGGAAAACATAATAAATCATGTTTAAGACTATCCTTGTCAAATGTCTACTACTATTCATGATAAAGTCTAAACCATTTTATTATGTTACAAGAACAGTTTTGTTTTAATTTTATCCTTATGATTGTAACAAGTTTATCAAAAAAAAAAAAAATGAGAAAAAGGGAAGTTTAGAATGTGCAATCTTTGTGAATTAAAAGCATTGCTTAAACATTTAGAATTTTTCTGAATATCAAAGTTATTGATAGACATATTAAAACATAGTAATTATAAATTATAGAGGAGATACTGGTAAAGGTGCCTGAAGTATGGTATACATCGTACTGTCATCCAAATGTGTAAAATTGTTCGCTTTTATGTGTCCATTTGCTTTTGGTATAATGTAGCAAAATATGTAGCACTCTGATTTTTAATAAGTTATGTGATATTCATTGGCCTGTAGTTTTGTTTGTGGAGTCTACCCAGCAGATATTGATGTTTTACTCACTGGATGTGACAAACAACAGTAAATGATACCTTATGCATATTGATAAGCATTTTCTCCATTTGGACCTTTTTATTTGTATTACAATGTCAACAGGATGCTTTGTTTTTGACAGGTTTGATTTATCAGCTTTAACAGTAATGCATTTGCCATACCAGACAAGTCAGTCTTAGTATGTATCTAACAGAAAGGCCTTAGTCTAAGGAAATATTCACACCCAGGGAATCTCTGCTTTTAAGAAATGCTTTGTGATTAAAGATTTTCATTATTAAGACTACAAAAGGCTCTTGTTTTTATTAAAATTATCTTTCTGAAACCACTAGAAATGTGAAAGTGAATAGGACATGGACTAGTTTGACCACTGGTATGGAGTAAAATTAGCAACTAAACAACATTCATAATCAGCAGTATTTTTCTGGGAAGGTTTGAATTTAATCAAATTATTGAAGATTAGATTTATATCTTTGAACTGACTGATTATTCAAGAAAATCTTTATAAATAAATGGCCTGATAATACATTGTTAAAAAAAGAAGTCTTGCCATATTTGTGCAAAACTTCTAGAGGCTTAGAAAACAAAAATATATAAACATTTAAAATTAATCAGCATTAGACTATTCATGATGTTTTCGCATTTTAAATTGTACTGAATTATTCTTTTCTTTTAAATGCAGTTTCCAAAAAAAAAACCATCAAATTCAAAGATATTCCATTAAAAAAAAAAAATGAAACATTGGTGGCAGGGAATGAGAAAATAAATGTGATTTTCATCATTTTAATTTTAAATTGTTTTACTGTATCATGATGGAAAATGTTTAAAAACAAATTCCAGAAACTTGAAAAATATGACGCAATGAAATATTTCTTTAAAAATTAGTAATAAATTTAAAGTATGTAACCAACTTGGAAAGGCTACAAGGCAATACTTTACTAATAATATATATTTTAAAAATGATATAAATTGATGGTTTCCCCTTGTCTGTTTATCAGTGAATTGGTTAATTTGGTTATAAGTTATTATACGTTTGACAGTAGCACAAAGTAATAGTATGGAGCTTTGTCAAAGAAAAGAAAATGATTGTTTGCCAAAAGTATGTCAAATTCAGTACCAAGGGTTAATGTTTGGTTTTTTTCCATCAGTTCTATAGTTGCTTGAATTTCTAATTGCCTCTGCATGTCACTTGATGCTTAGCTTCATGCAAAGTCACACCATGTTGGGGTCAGGTTGGTTTATCACTTGGATTTTATATCAGTTTTTAAACAGTCATCTGCTTCTGTCAGATTGCTCTGGCTATTTTTCTTTTGTGCTTTATACAAAATGACTGTCCTACAGGTAGATGAACTAAATAGTTGTTAGGCAATGAAGATTTACTCCATGCAGATCACCCACACATTCAAAGAGAGAAATTGACATAATTTAAAAGCAGTGTCCACAGACTTCTGTACACAATATGCTATATAATCCTATTTATGTACGACCATTAATTGTGTCATCTTTAACAGTACCTTGGTTTTACATGAAATAATCCACTTTCCAAAATTTTTCTATTGATTTTACACCATACAAATTTTATCTACTTTCTAAAAATAATACAGATTTACATCTACGTTGTTTGTCTGCTTATATATTCACTTCATAAAAACTCTCTGCCCCACTATCTGCATCATTCTAGACCTTATTTTAAGTAAAAAAATATAATAAGATCAATGTAATTTTAAGCTACTTTGTTTTGGGCAGCTTGCTTTGCATTATTATTGTACCATTGTCATGGAGACTGTTTTTGTTTTTTTTAAATAACATTTGTAAACAAGTCACTATGCAATCATAAAATTGCTCCAACATATCTAATTTTACACAATTTTTATTGAACAATCTGAAAACCCATTGCAGTGGGAGTTAAAAGAGAAGAGAAAAAAAAGTAATGGGAAATTGAACAGCAGCAGTATATATACACGACGACCAAATCTTAAGTGAATACACAAATACAACAGAGATGCTGGAAAAAAGGGAAAATGTAGAAATTTTGCATTATATTTCCATCCTTTAGATTCCATTTTTAAAATGTTTTATTGTTGTTTTTTTCTCCTCTATATTTTTTCGATCAGAATTTATTGTGCTATTTCTGTCAGTATCTCTAATCAAGGCCAGGAAACTGTGAATTGCATTAAGTCCAAATTGTGCATCATTGGCTGAACAGATTTGATGTTGATCCTGGTTTTCTAATGATTAACTATGGATTTTATTGAATTATATTGTAGTTTTAGAAGAGGAAACAGCTTCGCCTTTATTGATTTCTACTAAATCACATTTTAGATTGGACAATTCTGATAGCACTGTTTTTCATTGAGCGCATCTAAATACAACTGTCTTCATATTCATACAGTATGATCCATTAGTTTAAAATGGATGAAATTACTTACATTTCCACAGTTACTTTATATCTGGGAAAGGTGGGGGTTGAGGTAGATTTTTTTTTTTTTTTAATTTTAAACAGTAAAAAGCTTATTTTCCAAAGCACAAAATTAAATTAAAATATTTTCTTATTGTTTCTTAAATGACCGTTACATTTCCTGTCTGTGTTATACTAGATGACTTTCTCTACTTTGTGCCATAAACAATTCACTAAATAATCATAGTTATTAATGCCATTCAAATATTAAAAAACAACGATGAAACAACAAGAAAAGTACTAACTGCAATTTTACATTTAAAAAAATGGATAATGAAAAAAAAAACATTATTCTATAAACTTATTTAATGAGAGATTTACAAAAATCTGGATGAAAGTTAAATGGAGAGCCAGCCACTTAACTACAAGTTTATTGAGGCTAGAAATGATGATGATAGCCAGAATTATGGAAACTTGTAAAAAAAAAAATTCAGAGAGTTTTATTTGGCATTCTGATACACATTGTGATCCCAAAAAAAGGTTATGTTTTCATTTCTTGATTGGTTTAAAGTAGCTCATGTGTTTGTCAAGGTGGTGGCTATGGCATGGTACCCTATAGTTCCATTTCATTTGTATTGTCTAGTCACTCGTTTCTTGCTCGCTCTCTGGTTCTTTTGATGGGTGCCTTTTAACCACTCCTGACTTTCTGCCATTTCTAATCAATTGCCCTTTCTTGGTTGTTGTACAATCTCCTTTCACGTGAGCATGATACACATCAACCAAAGTACTCAGGCTTTTCTTGCAAACTTAAATGCTCTCACCTTCATGGATTTTACGAGCACAGATGGTCAACCCAGTAAGGCGACAGCCAAGGAAAATTAATCTCATTATATTTAAACTGCTTTATATATGCAGTGCTTAAACTTCAAAATAAAGCATTTATTTTAATTGGTATTTTTGTATTCTAGTCTGAATGCAGCTATAATATTGTTCAAGTTTCAAAAAAGAAGTTAAATGGTTAAATCAAGATGATGATAAGTATTTTTTAAAAATTTGCCATTGCTGTTTGCTTCATTTATTTATTTTATTTGTAGATGATCTGCTGTAGTAAAGCTGGAGACATTTTTTTTTTCCCTCCAAATTATTAGTTACTCCTTGCTGTACTGCCTGGGATGTATCTGCACCTCACTACCATTCAAATTTGAATTACTTTGCACGGGTTGGGCCATCAAGGCTGTGAAAAATAGTACCTTCCTTATTAATGAAGCCCTTTATACATTATTCAACTATTTGAACATAAGGTGTTTCCAGGATGGTATAACTAAGGTGAAAACCGGTGTGGTGGTATGCAAAGGGTTAAAGAGATTGTGCTACCATAGGTGAGTGACCGGTTTACTTTTAAATTGCAAATGTCTTATTCCAAATGGATTTCTATATTGTATTGAGCTGAACACAAACATTGTTTAAAAAATAATATAATTATAAAACTACATTAAAATATTGTTAATCTAAATGTTATGATTCGTTGTTAGCTGTGGGTATTACATGTTTTGACTCTGGAAATCTCACCTAGCAGTTGTCATTGTCTCTTGTGTGTGTGTTTTTTTTTTTTTATTTTCTATAGAAAATTTTGCAGGAGGAATTGTTGGTTAATTCAAATTGGCTTCCATTTGATAGTATTTATTTATTAGGATCAGATAATTGAGTTAAAATTCAATAAGAGACCGAAACCTTTCCATATCAACTAGAACAATCATGGAAGATACATTTGATGTGTACTTGGGATTTTAGAAAGAAAAAAAAAAATTTTTTTCCATTAAATCTTGTGTCTAAGGAGGTTTCAAAAATCCAGAATATCCAAACAATTAAAGAAGAAAGAAATAAGGTCGGTGAAATCCATGTAACCCAACTTATACCTTTTCTTTTTAAAACTTGCATGATTAATCTAAATGTGGATGATAGAAATAAGCCGAATTAAGAGCTGACAGAAAGTCTGATTGTTCCTGAAAGTTTTTGTCTAATAAGTTTTTCTCATCAGTGAAGTTTATGCACTGAAGAGAAATAAGTGAAAGATACAGAATAACTCAAGTTACAAATTCATGTTTTATAACAAAAGAACTGAATCCTGTAAATATTTATTTTTATGTAGGAATGGCTTGATTTGAGGTGCCTCTCTAGTAGGATTTTGTCTTGCTCGTCTACTCGAGCCGCCCACACGGATTTTCTCCCACATCTAAAAATTAATAGCCTCAGTCGGGATTTTCCTGAGGCAGTTGCAGCCTTTTCTAATTTAACATTGGAAAGAAGACTTACTGAGTGCTGCAGAGGAGGATTAATCACTCATTCAGAAATATCTTATAGAACTTGCAAACTTCTCTCTCGGTGATGTTTACAAAGAGTAAGAGAATAAATGCAAATAGTTTTAATTCAAATAAACATAAATCTATCCATCTAAAAGACAAAAGAGAAAAAAAAACTTTTCCCCACTTTTCAATTCACTGAACTTCTGTTCTCCTGTAATTCTGTCTTTTTATGATTTTCCCATCTGCATTCAACGGGGGAAAGTTAAACAAAAAAATCCATTTTTAGATGTTTTTGAAAAGCAAATCTTTTTTGAGAATTAGTGATGCCAGGGAAGATAAGTGCTGAAAAGCACCTTTTCAGTCAGGATAGATTTCTTTGTACTTTTGATCTTCACAGCATGAATGTTCAAAGTATGGCCTTTGATGACACACAGCAGAATTATCTGATTATTGTGAGCCTATGTTTATGCGGTTTCCTGGAAGTCTGTATACTTATGCATACAGGCATTTTCTGCTATAAATGTTAATAAGAACAAGCTGCATTCAAAACTGACTGGCAATTACCTGGCACCTGTCAGTTGCATTTTAATCTGTGATGCATAGCTAAAATGTTCATACATTATTTCTTGCTTTTCACTTCTATATTTTATCACCAGCACTGGCTTTTTATGCCATTAACACTGCTGTGGTGTAACCTCAGACAGGGGGTTACTGGCCTAATAGGTGTGATCTTCCCAGCTGCAGCACTTCATTTTTATCTCCATCCATGGATCATATCTGTGTATGGCACTCAGTAGTAACATAAACCTCTTCATAGCCATTGCCGTTACTTAGTGAGTTGTAATTAGAGGTGTACAATGTGTACTACCAATGAGTCCTGTTCTTAAGAATGTTTTGTTTGCACCTGCTTCAGAATTTGGGCATCTGTTAGCCCTGGTTTAAAAAGTGTGGGTTTTGAGGTGGGAAGAGGAAAAACACAAAAAGAAAAGCAAAATGCCACCACCTCTTTCTTGCTGCAATAAAAATTTAAGCAAATCTGTATTGATTTTTGTTTCTGTCATATTCATGTTTAGTTTTCTTGCTGTGTAATAATAATTGCAACTATACCACACAGAAAAAAAATATATACTCATCTTTCTCCAGTTATTTAAACTACTACAAATAAATTCTTTTCTTTGTCTTCATAGCGCCAATAACAGCTATAAAGAATCTATCAGCTTCATGTACTATAACATCAGTAAGAATTAAATCTGCTCAATGGTTTATTATTCAAGTTTTTTCTGTGAGATATCAGTCAGAAATATATATTTTGAAATTTGCATAAGATGTCTGTTTTTTTGTTGCTATGAAAAACTTTTCTTCTAAACTGTTTTTGAAAATTAATGATGATTTGAAACATTAAGTAAATGATGCTGGGTTGTCTTCCTAGCCAGAGATTACATTTACAATCAGTTTTAGCTATATTCTGGTTCGGAAACTTTGCCATCTCCATATTTAAGCACTGAATGGCTTTAGTATTTTCTTTATTTCAGAAGGATTCTTTGAATTTTATTCAGAAAATCTAAGAAATGTGTTTAAGCGAAAACATTTTTTAAATGAGATTCTGAACTGTTAAGCCTTTTTTAAAGTGTGTTTAATAAATAGTTAATTTATAGTTAATACTGCACTTTCTGACTTTTTAAATCCTCTGTATACCAGCTGGAGTACCTTTGCACTCCACTACCCTTCAGATCTCTCTTGTTCAGCACAGGCTGAGCCATGTGGGATCTGTGATACAAAATACCTTCCTCATTAATATAACCCTTCCTAACAACAAATCCGTATATTGTTCCAATCCCAAACGTATTGCATAACAAGTTTATTGACTAAATATGCAGCCTCCTTACTACATGTACTAACTTGTGTTTCTAGGCTGGTATGAGTAATTAAAAACTGGTGTGGAATGCTGAAAAGTATTGAGAGTAAAATTTATATCATACAGAGTTATCTACTCGAAAATTGGATTTATGTGCTCCCTGTTGAGTGTTTCTTCATTATCAACAGCATGGAATTGTTTTGTTAACATCATGAACAAGGACTAATGTACATTCACTACTCAGAAATTGGAGGTAACAAATAAATGTGAGTGCAATGAAAATATTTGATCTTACCTATAGTACAAATTGCATGAATTTTGTAAAAGTTTGTTGGTTACACAAACATTTTGTGACATTTATATATACATTTCATATGTACAGTGTCCTGCCATAACAATTTTCTTGAAGAAAAATAAGATGTGAAAGTCATAGCGTAACACATACAAAAAGGTATTTATTCAGTTATTATAGCAAATACTTTGTCTACTGTTGCCTGAATAGGTTATGAGCTGCTGACTAATCTGATCAGTCTTCCTGCACTCTAACCTGTTTGCTGCTTAGTGACATTTTTGTATCATGGTCTTTTCCAGGATCATATGCATGTAAAAGCTTCCTTTAATTTTATCATACTGACAGGATGGATTGCTATTAGCTGAATATCCAGATGCTACATAGGTGCTTGACTGGTTTTATAAGAGGACTTTGGGATCCCAGGGGAGATACTGAATGCCTTGATTTTTATTCCAGATTATTGTTATAGGAAAGACATATGACATGATGAGCCATCCCCCCTGGAGAATATGGGCAGTAACACTTATTATACCTTGTTAGTACAATGCTATGAGATGTATCTTTAAAATAGCAATGTATCTATGTATCTGATAGAATTGGGATCGCCTTTAACAGATACCTATTGTCTTTTCACTATGCCAAACTGAAGTATATGTATGTATACCATGGAACTCTCACTTCCATACTTGATTGTGGGCTAAAGATACTCAGGTTAAAAGTTTTCTTTAGGCTTTCTCCAAACTCTGGTCCTACCTTCAGACTGATTTATTGAACCTGGACTCACTGGAGAAGAGTCATGCTGCCAAGCAATACTTAAGGGTTTTGCCAAACATGTCTTTTAAGTGGACATTTTGAAGCATTCTATTTCTGTTGGACTTTCTTTTTTGCATGCTATATGCCTTCTGTTGCATAGGCATTGTTAGCAAGAATGTGTTGACTATGAGTTTGGATCCAAGCTACTTTATGGAGCAGTGATATTTGACTTGGTGAACTTCATGATAATGTTGGCCACATGCTTGAGAAATGTCAAAATTTTTGGAAATGTCTTGTTGACTGTGACCTCTGTGTAGCTTATAACATGGATTACTCTCTATTATCCATCTGTGCTCAGCTAGGAAGATAGTTATAGAAAGTTGATGTGTTGGCCATTGGTACACACAGACATCAGCAGTAAAGTTTGATCCTGGAATGCCTTATGAATATGGCTGTTAGATCATCATTTGTATTTGTTATCACATGCAACATGAATATTCTAGAGAATACTTCTATATAACATTGACAAATAATAATAATAATAATAATAACATATCTATATGGCACTTCGTGAATACCAGACTGTTTGGCAGTTAGCATGCTGAGCTTTAATGACAAAATATCTATTTAGAAAACAATTTGCTGATTGATTTTAAATCTCCCAAATTGCTCTGCAACTTACAAAGGAGAGAAAAGAGCATATCACTAATAAACCAATTCTTATACTACTACTACTACTACAATGACACCCTGTCCATTGCTAATCACCATAATTGCACCAGTGGTATAACATGATTGGTGTATGAATTTGTTAGTCAAATGTTACTACTGTTTCATTTCCACTATATTCTGCAAGCTTGATCATTACAAGGTACAGGAAAGGCTATTTTTTTCATAATTAGCAAGTGTGATTACACGAGTGCTATACTGAAAGTAATGACCTCTACTTGATTAGAAAGTTTCCATTCAGAAAAAAGCTGCAATTTTATTTATGCCCAATATAATGTTTCCTCTTTTCATTAACATCATGCATTATTGTTTCTTCATGGATAGCAACACAGTGGCCATTCAAGTGGCATCTACCATGAGAATTGAAACAATGAAGCTGTTAAGCCCTAGAAAACATTAATGTACAACTAGAGTTTAACATCAATTCAAGTTTATAATTGTTTTCTTTACATTTTAGCAGTTGAAACAATGACACGGGTTAAGCTACGTTTATGTAGCCATGACTGCTTTGACACACGACAGTTCCTCCACATGTGCATTTTATCTGGGAAGGGATTTAGTAGCAGTTAGTGGTCTTGTTGTCAAGACCGAGTATGGCTGCAGGAAGTATATTCTGCATTGACTAAATAACTGAAGCTAAACAGGGCACTGCAACATTATGAAGCAGAAGGTGATACATTCACGGATAACATTGTTATGGATGATAAATCATGGGTGCCTTTTTCATTCACCTCTATCGAAGAAGACTGTCACTTTGGAAGGTAGGGTCATATTCACTGTTTTGAGATCCAAATGGTGTATTCTTATTGATGATTTTTTTTACCTCAACTCTACAATAAACTGAACACTCCAAGCACCTACAGTTGGAGCATATCATTTTGCAGTATGATAATGCAAAACAAAAGGATTAGTTGTGCTCCCTCATTTCCATACACATTGTTGATTTTACACAAACTTTTTTATCACTTTGGAACTTTAAAGAATTATCTCCACAGTTAGGACCTCTCTATTGATGCAGCTTTTGTCCAGGATGTGATGATGCATTTGATCCAAATATATGATGTACAAATTTTTCTTAAAGAGCTACTGGAAACATAAGTGGAGAAAAGCATGCTGCTAGAACTATGAATTATGTAGAAAAGTAAAAAACAGCATTTCCATAAGTTGTCATATTTGTTTATGTGAATGAAATTGCAGGTTTGTCTGATTTAAGTTTTTTTTTTTTTTTTGTATTTATTTAGAGATTATTATCACTAGTACAGTTTCCCTGTGTATACAATATGCAGTTTGGTTTAGTTTAAATTATACCATCATTTAGCTGAAGGATTTAAGATAAAGCTTATTTTAATGCTAAATCAACTTTAGAGGGAATTTTTCCACCCTTTCTTTGAAGTTTAATGATATATAATGCTTAGCTACCCTTTTGAATGGTCCTCTAAATGCATTTTCAGAAGAATAAAGCAAAATAGGAATTTCGGAAAACATGAGTTTAAAACTTATAGAATAAGAAGGTGGTGTACTTCTTTTTTAACTACATTGTATTAATTTCTTGCACTTTCAATGCTATAATGTATTGTCAACACAAATGAATTGGCTGGTAGTTAACCACTAGAACATATATATATTATAAATGTAGCATTTGCTGGTGAGACCAAAAAAAACACAACTAGTATTTGCACATTCAGAAAACTTTCTGTAAAGCTTGTTCTAATTAATAACCATCTTAGATGATTACGAAAATGTTGAGTTTAGAAGCTATTTCTGATGGCCCATAGTGAGGAAAAGGCCAAATGGATCTGTATTTTTTACTGGGCTAATTATATCCAATTTAATTGCAGGTTTATTCATGTCTATAGTTGTAATTTCAATATAATTTTGTCATCAGGTGGTGGACTGCATAATTTTTACACACTCATCATTTGTGTCAGAGACTTATTATCCCTCCTATAATTTTTGATGTATGTAATTTATTTGAATGTGTATGTCTTTTGATGCTTCTGAGATAATTTTTAACAGAGTCAACAAAATAATTATGTGCTGTCTGAATGCTGTCTTTGTGATCAGATGGCCTTTGACTTTGTAGTTACAACTTTCCTGAAACAAAAAAGAAATCAGAAAAGAATTTCCTTTAGCAAACATTAAGTTTAAAATAAAAATTGGTAACTAATGTAGGCTTTTAACAAAAAAGAAAGAATGCAGTTAGTTCTAACTTAATATGTATATTGATACAGCTATTGTAGAGGAGACTGATTTCATCTTATATCATTGGGTAAATTTTTTCAAAAAATTTAGCTAACATTACTAAAAAAAAAAAGTTTTGGAAAGATTCGCTCTTCTTAGAGGTTTTATTCTACTTTTAAGTTTTAGATGATATCTTAGAAATAAGGAAAGATGAATAATATGCACTTTCAAGAAAAAAAATGTACAACGAAAGGATATTTGACTTTTTAACAATAAAGTAGACTTTCGCTTATGTTAATCTTTTTTTGTCTTTAAAGTAACTGATATCATCTAAAAATAATGAGTCTATGTATTACCTGTTTATTAAATTTCAAGCTCTGTATATATATTCAAACATTAACCCTTTCAGTACTGACAGAACACAAATGGCCACTACTATTTTTTAAAAAGTTTGTATTATTATTATTGGATATCAAAAATGAGTATAGAATCAATGACTGCCAGAAGATGATCAGTTAGTTTAGCATGTAGCACATTTGATGGTTTGGGCCACCGCTAGTCACAGTTTAGCTTCTTGATGGTTTAGGCCACATTAGTAGCATATTTCCCCCCCCCCTCTTCCATAGAAATCCGTTCTGTGTGAGTTTTCTCATACTTAATCAGAAATGTCCTGTTAAGTTCTTTAACAATAGCTGAAAAATAATATCAGTCTAGCTGAATTGATCCTCCTAAATGTGTCTGGATGCAGACTTAAGAACTTCTGCTGGGAATGTTGTTTCATTTGGTTTACCTGTCAAGGGATCCTGAATTTGTTTAAAGAAAATGTATGGGTTAGTTCACATTCCCATAACACACACGAAAAATGCTGTTCATTTCATAGCATTAAATTTCAGTCTTCTGCACTTCCTGTGTTACAGATATTGTCTTATTATAATTTGGTGTAATGCTGCATCAAACCATAGATAAAATATTTACAGTAAAAGCAATTATGAGACGACTTAAACCTCAGTTGGAATACATTTTAACTTTATTTTAACAATTTTCATAGTTATATTCCAGATGCTTTTAGATAGATTAGTATGATTTAAGTCAAAGAAAAATGTTTTCAGATTTTCTAGATATTATAATTCAAGCATGTTACTGTATAATTTTCATTCATAATCTTTTGAGATTTTTTATAATTCATTAATCTATTTAATGAGTCTTTTCAGTGATTTAAAAAAAATTACGATAATTATTTAATTTTTTGAGAAATCTAAACTTTTAAAAATACTTTTGATTTTTTAAGAAATTATTTGAATTAATGAATTATTAGAACTATTAGAATTTCTCCTCCTCTCAGTAACTTTGAAAGTCTGTTATTGCATAATTATGGTTAGTGATTCTTTAAGAAAAATGAGATGTGAAAGTCATAGTGTAACATGTAGAGAAAGCTATTTATTCTGCCATAACAGACACTTTGTTCAGTGTCATCTGAATAGGTGATGAGCAGCTGACTCTAATCTGTTCAGTCTCTCAGCACTCTACCAGATGGAAGGGAATTGAGATGGAATGAACAGCTATTTGGGAAGTAAATACGTTCCCCCTAGGGGAGTGATTAATTTCCTTTGGGTTATATTTTATGCATTAAAGTGGTCAGCGTAATAAGTTTTTCTCAGTGTGTCCCATTCTTTTGTAAGAGACTTGATGGGTACTGGGTATCAGAAGATCATTAGATGCTGGACTGATATTGCTGAATGTAAATAGACATTTTGTAGAGGTTATTGCACAAGGGTTTGTTAATTAATCATGTCCACCATTTTACCAGGACGCACATACTTTTACCTTTTGAGAATTTAGGCAGTCAGCCACCAATATATGTATTCTAGGTGAGTATAATACGTAAAACCCTTATCTCTAACATGACTATGAAGAGTGTCCAGTAACTGATAGTGTCTTTGTTTGTAAAAACTCCCAGAACATAGATTGATATTCAATGAGATGTTTTGTGCATGTTATTTTTAAGAGTGCAAAAACCTGTATGTTAAGGTCATATGTAGTAATTTATTCAATAATGTGTATAGAATAACAGAACCTTTGTGCAAAGTCTAATTAGTTTCCTTAGTAAGGTCAGTAGTGGTAGATGAAAAAGCAATATTGTTAGTCTTTTAATCTTGTATTAAGATATAAACTCCAACAATCATGGGTTGTTCTGATTTTAAAACCTGTATTCAATATGGAGTTAATTGTAGCCAGCTAGCAAATGAAGTGGAAGGATTCAGGTTGCATCTTGGTTCTCTGTAAATTTTGAAAGAAATTTGAATTATAAACCACTGCTGAAGATAGATGCACTGGGCCAGAGTGCACATAACGACAGTGCAATGCATCCCACTCTTATGAAATGAGTGATCGCAAAAGAAAAAGAATTATAAATTTATGCTATCCTTAAAAGATATGATTATGGAGGGTCATATTAAAGGTATAAAACAAAAGATGGCTTCCCAGATGTCTTTTTTTACTGAACTATTTGGTGATTCTAGAAAAATGTTGAAAATTATGCAAAGCCACCAAAGGCTGACAACATTTTACAAACTTATTCTTTTTTTAAAAAAAAATTAATAGTTCTGTTTATTAAGTCAGGGTTATTTAAAAAAAGATGTGTGGAATTACAGTTAACAGTGACCAAAGCTTTGCTACATTTTAGATAGCATGGCAGATTAACACACCTTTCTTACACAGCAGTTTTAATGTGTGCCAGCATCATTAAGGAAGGCAAGAAAGCAATTTTTTCTTTTATTTTTAGTCTCAACAGTGACTTTTCATAATCAACTTATGAAAAAATTAGTCACATTTTTTCTCTCTTTTTCTCACTTCTAAGCACATTTTGGTAAATTATCAATTTAGAAATGTAATTTATTCCAAAAAAAAAATTAAAAGAAGAAAAACAAAAAAGATGTGGAAGTCTTTGTTGATGCTCAGCTGCTTCTCAAATTTTGGATACTGTTGTTAAGCATCTGTCAGTTTTCTTGGTGAATGGGACCCCAGTGTAATTTTGCTCAGCTTCACAGTGCATGGTTGGAAATGGCAGCTCAGAGCTGCTGGACAGAGTAGTTATTAACTTGCTTGTTGTTGTTTTGCCATGTGGCTGGTCTCTGCCATAGGTCATACTAAGTTACAATCTTGCCACAGAGCTTTGCAATGATTGAATTTAATTCTCTCTGGTACCTTAGAATATGGTTCTGTTGTTGGCAGCAGTGGCCATCAGTAAAATCCAAACAAAAATGGCATAATGGAGAGTGCTTCAGGAGCCTGCTTAGGTTCTAACCAGCTTGAAATTTTCCACTCCTTATCAATAAAGAACTTTTAAAATCTATATTTTTAAGAAAATCAGAAGGTTATTGTTGACTATTTATTTTCAAAAGTAGAAGATGGATTAAGGCATTTTTTCTCACCTGGTTAGTAGTAACTTAACTAATTAATGAACCCACATTTTGGAGATGTTTCTGTTTGTGTTGTCATCAGGATTATTTTCGGATGCAGAGATGTTAATGGTGCAGTAGATTTGTTGCAGTGGCCGATTCTATTTTTTGGATTGCTCAAGTAGCCTGAATTAGTCTTAGATCCAAGACCCACTGGTTTAGCCTGCTGTGGCATGGTTAACGTTAAAAATTTACCATTGTATCTCTTGATTTAAGTTAAAATTACTTTTTCTGAACAGTGAAGCTAATTCGTGTCACAAAATTAAATGGCATTTGAGACATCTAAGCATTTTCTCCGATGTTTTCCCTAGGCATATTTCCTTAGTAATAAAGATGTGGGAGCTGTGGCCATGAATTGCTCAGGTAGAAAGCAGTGAAGCTGAAAATGCATTGTTCTGTCTGTGTGGTGTATCTCTCCATCTCTCTCTCTCCATCCCGCTGTGCACATGCCCGCAGACCATTTTCAGCATTTTTTTTTTTTATATAATGTTTAAAGTAAGGAGATGACAGTACATAATTTAGCATTTTAATTGTGGACTACTTCCATATTTACACACACACACGCACACACGTTATTTTAGAAGATTTTTATTGTATGACTTTCTTTTCAGACATTTACACAATAAATTTTCTCTCAAATTCATTAGTCGTTGCCATAAAAGTGGCCTGTTGCTTGCCATCATTGATACGTCTGATGGAGATATTTTGTAAATGCATTTATTCAATGATTTATTTGTTTGAAAGCCGCTGCAGATGTGCACATAATTACTTATAAAATAAACGTTGAAAATGTAATGACCAGGACAATCAAATAGAGGGCTGTGATCATCATGAATCAGCTTATATCTGAACATGGTGCTGCAGGAAATACCTGAAGAGCATAGCCACATGGGTTAGTGGTATATGCAGAAGTTTCCTTGAAGAAAAACTTCAATATGCTAGACTGACCATTTGGATCTGCTGATTTCAACTCTGCTGACTGGGGCATCCTCATTAGTAAAAGTGAACACCTCTGCATTTAAGATCTGATACACTTTTAATTTCACAAGCTGTAAGCTTATCAATTCTGGTGCAGATTTGCTGAAATCCTTGTGCTATGTGACCTTACTTCATTCTGAGAGATATGTCAAACAGCGAGTTATGGTATCATGGATATTTAGTAATTTTCAAACTCTAATTTTGTCAATTTTTGCATGTGTGTGTTGCTTAATGATTATGTTATAAGATAAGTAGGTCTTACATTCTTGAAGTATTTACACATAGGATATAGAACTACATGCCATTTGTATTGATCTCCCTGAGCCAATGTCATCACTATAGTCTGGTAAATAAGTTTATGTCTATGACTATCATCAGAGAGAAAGACAGGACTATGCTATTGCTATTGTTGGTTAACATGATAATTTTGGTAAGAAGAATGTAATGTTGGGGGGAGAGAGATCATGTCTAGCAGATTTTCCTGGATGACATTATAAAAACAATAGTTCTTTTTTCTCGATAACTCATGCTTCAGAATGACATTGCCAAACCAAGAAGGACTAAGATTTTTTTTCTGCACTCTTTAGGGGAAACAACTTTACTACAGTGAACTATTCCTTCATTTATTAAGCATCTGTGGGACATCCTTGGTACACAAGGAATCTTTCTCTCTAGAGAGTCTATGACCTGGGCATAACTTTGACCCAAGAGTGGCAACGAGCCCTAGTTGAAATAATCAGATGTCTTATTTTAAGCATGTGCAGAGATTGTGTCATCAAGATACAACCCAAGGTGAGCCCATCTGATACTGAATCTACTGTTTATCATGTGATTTTTTACTTTGTGCATGCTTGTAAAGTTATGACATACTTTCTCCATTACTGTGTTGTAATGGAATTCATAGTCTAATTTGGTTGTGGAATAAAATAATTTTCTGTAACTTTAAATTACTGGGCATTGCTGCTGTTAAAAAAGAAAAATAGAAAATGTTATTTCTATATATATAAAGTCTAAAGAAGAAAGAGAAAACAAAACAAAAGGATATATTTGAAAAAAAAAATTAAAAACACTTTTAAAAATGTTCTGTTTATTTAATTAGCTTATCAGGAGTTGATTGTAGTGTTTTTGTTTTTAAAATTTATTATTGAATTTTTGTACAAAAATAGTTTATATATCTCTCCCAGTCTCCTTATAATGCTGTTTGTATTTTTCTTTTCACCACCTATTTACGCAGAGAATTTTCCATTTTAACACTATTTCATTGCTTTTCTTTTTGTTGAAAATGTATTTTATACTTCTCTTACATTTAATTATATTAATCAAACCAATTTTAAATTTACATATTCTTTAAAATGGACTTTTATGCTTTAAAAATCCATTAATGTATATAAAAAATAAAATTGCTAATTTTGTGAACAAATGTTAAAGTTATACAATTGGAAGATAGTTTTAACTAAAAGCACATGGCTTTCATCATTCTCAGATTATGTACACATGACTACCAACTGAGCTTTTCTTTCTTTTTTCAGATGGAATCAATTTTGGATCGGATGCAGGACGAGAACACTGGTGTACCTGTGAGGACAGTAAAAAGTTTCATGTCAAAAGTGCCAAGTGTTTTTACAGGTAAGCATCATTTGTTTAGCTAAGTTTACTGTGTAGAAGCTAGACTGCCACAATTTTATACTTTTGAGTCCCAAATTCAACTTTTCTGTACTCTGTGTTGTGTTGTATAATACAGAACCTGCCATGTCACAAGAAACACACCTAAAAACAGATTAAGAGAATCAGTTTTACATCAGTGATTGTGGTTATCTTTCTCCTTGCTTGCCATTTCGCAGGTTGTCTATTTTATTTTGGTGGTTTTATGCCAATACCTCATATTTTGAGAGGCATTAGATAATAAAATTCTTTTGTGTTAACAAATAGAGCATTTGAATAAGTTCCAGTGCATTCATTTATTGTTTATTCCTTTTGTTCTCAAATAAAGCTTCACTCATTAATCAGTTGAACCTACCTAATGTAGTTTTATGAAGTACTACCATTACTTCTGGTTTTGAGTACACAATATTAGAGGTTTTAAATCAGCAGCAGCAGAGTGAAAGTTTGGAGTGTGAAGTGAAGAATGCTTCATCTGCTGATACAAGATCTGCAATGTTATTTTCAGAGATACAGCAGGGAGATTACCAGATTCATTTTGCCATAAATCAAAAAGAGTTCATTTGTGAATTCTGAGCCTGCCTTGATTTTCTTCTTTAAATTCATTAAAAAAATCACTAATATAACTGTTCTCTCTCTCTCTCTCTCAGTCTCTCTCTCTGTCTCTCTCGTCTCTCCTCTCTCGCATCTCTCTCTCATGCTCTCTCTCTCTCATCTCTCTCTCTCATCTCTCTCGTCTCTCTCTCTCTCTCTCTCTCTCTCTCTCTCTCTCTCTCTCTCTCTCTCTCTCTCTCTCTCTCTCTCTCTCTCTCTCTTCTGTTTCACTGTTAAACTGGAATCTTTGATTGTCTTATTGTTAGCATTAAGTTGTTTGGTTGAAATTTTGCTTTTCTTAAAAAAAATCCTTGTGCTTATCCACACTATATTAATCACTTGAAATCACCAAGATAGGTTGGCAAAGAAGGTTTCATAAACCGGAAACTTTCTAATTTTTTGTAGGAAGAAAAATGATGTATCCAAATAAAACATACTTTGCTGCAAGATATTGAATCTGTTGGTATTAAATCCTTGCTATTTACATCATATGTTAGCACTGTACTCTAGGCTAATCCACTTCAAATTTAGTTACATTATTTTTTAAGCCTTTCAATTGTAATGTCTGTTAATTGTATATGGTGTTCACATACATAAATATATTATAGCTTTGTATATATACAGCAGGATGAAAAATAAGTTCTCTTTTATAACATGCTCTCAGTTATCATTCAAGAACTTACAGCCAACCTAGAATACTACATGGGAGCAGAAGCTTGGATTTCTTAAGATTTCAGTGGCCTGATTGCTAACCAGGTAGTGCAGTTTTCTCTGACATCAACTGCAGCAGCTCCACAATGATGATCATATTCTAAGTTGCTCTTTTGGACAACTTCGACTTGTGTGCCCACATGAAAGGCCATATGGATCAGATTGTTTTGGATAGTTCTTTGATTCCCAGAGAAAGTTAACAAGTTCATACTCTTATTCATGCTGTGAATGATCGAGTAGATGATATTTTAGTCTTTCACTTTAGCTTCAAGAGAGTGGAGTAAATATGATAGCATAAGATAGATTTTATAGACATTTCATTGTAAAAAGAAACACAATTTACAGGAGAGAGAAATTCAACTGGCAGAAGCCAGCAGGAAGAGAAACTGGATAATTTTATCACACCATTATTCTGCCCAGTTGAACATTGTGGTTATGAGATGAAATGATCATAGATCATATTATATTTGGTTTCAGATATACCGAGTTGGATGAGATGTTGCAGTTAAATAAAGAATTAGCATTTGAAAAGGTTATCCATGCTGCTTGTCAATCTGAAGTTGTGAAAAAGCGACAGACTCATAAACATTTTCAGGACTTAGTAGAACCTAAAACTGTACATTATGTTCACATGAAATTTTAGCATTGAGAAAAAACCAGATTATAAACCAAAGTACTTCTTGCAGGAACAGCATTAATCCTAAACTATAAAACCCTTGATCACATTCATTCCAATATTATTTATTATTCTAGTTACCTTTGAGAAGCTGCATCATCTTATAAAGATTAGTCTGCCAAGGTCTCAATGCATCACAAAAGTTCTGTAGGCAAATACTGGGTTTTAAACAACTGATTCAGGTGACAGTGAAGTTTATAATTTCTTAGGTTTGTAAATGCTAACCTCCAGCAGTCAAATCATTAGTTAATAGAACTGACTATAAATGGCTTTGATGTAAATTAAAAAATTTATACTGGTGTAGATGTTTGCTGTTATTCCATAAAGTGTTTATGAAAGCATTCCAAATACAGTTTTCCAGTAGCAGAATTCTTTATAAACCAGCACAAAACCTATTGAATGTTTTATGGAGATTTAATGGCATCCTGTCAAATAATGAGAAAATTGTTAAGCAAAATGCGTTATGTTATTGAACACCTTAGCTAACCCATTTTGGGACATCCAGCTATCAAATTCTTACACGTTGTTTTTGTCTGAATGGATGGACTGAATGTTAAAATAAAATAAAAAACAAATCTTTCCAAGGTTGCTTAGCTAGTTGAGAAAAATTAATGCAGGATATATAATTAAACTCAATTTAGATGGTCAGACCCCTACTTTATTTTTCTCTAGAAAAACTCCAGTGCCATTTATGCTAGCATTCAGGGTGGAGAAAATTAGAGTAATCTGAAGGAATAATTTAGCCAACTGCTTGGTGGTGTTACCAAAATCCAATAGTAAACTTAGAATTTGTGTTGGCCTCACCAAGCTGAATAAAAGCATGCTGGAAAAAGTATTTCCTTCACCTTCTGTGGATGAAACTCTAATATGATTAGCAAAAGCAAATGTGTTTACTAAATTTTTCTAAAACTCAAGGTTTTGGCAAGTGCTTCTTCTATTCAGGAGTTTATTCCTGCTAACTAATATTGTTATTTTACTTTTTTTTGGAAATTTGTATTCAACAGATTATCATTTGACATCTTATTTAGCCCTAGAGTTTTTCCAGAATGTCAGGAAAACATTTTTTGCCAAATGGTTGATGGACTAATTTAGGTTTCTAGTCGGGGAAATGATGGTCTGTGCTTAACTACAGCCCTCAAATGGTTACCAGAAACCAGTAGTTGAATGAAAAGTGGCTTTTCAAAGTTTAATACCAAACTTTTAGACTCCATTATTAATGCTGATGGAATCCATCCTGACCAAAAAAAAAAAATGTTTACCTGATGTCTGAAATGCTACATCCGGTCTTGCCAATATTTGGGTATGGTGAATTAACCAGGAAAGTTTATAGGTTCTGTCATTTCAGCGAAGTTAGCTGTCAGGGCTTTATTGAACAAAGACAGTGAATAGATGTGGAGGACATCAGTCAAAAACATGGTAATGGCCAATACAGACCTGTATCATTTGCCTCAACACAGATAGACTAATAACACAGAGATATAAATAAAAGGAAGAAAGCTCTTTATCACATGGATTTGGAGGAGATTCTGCCAATATACTATAGACATTAAAATGGAACCTGACTGAAATAACATCACTGAAATGGTATATAGGTGGGTTTCATTTGAAAGTCCCTAATATTATTGGTAATTCATTTGAAACTGAAACTGATCATAGACCCCTTCTTTCATTATTGAAATGCAAAGAACTGGACACTTAGCCTCTGTTTTCAACATTTCTGAATTTGATAGTGATTATTTTTATACTATAATTTATATGCTTGGTAAGAAGTTGACAACACTGGACACTTCTCTGTGTACCATTATCCTCAATTAATGCTACCCAGCAAGAGAAATGAAGAATGAAGTAGGTCTGTTGTTTTTAATGTTGTTTTCCAAAGTCTTCCTGCTACAGAGGCCTGTCTTCAAGAAATTTGTGGTGACCAACAAGATCCTTATGACATTTTTGTTCTGATCAATGACCATGAAAGAACACAGTATCTGCAAATATAAAACATTATTGGTAAGTCACAGGAGACTCAAGTGTACAGAATCCATGGCCAAAAGTTTTTCATCACTCTAGGATTTTCTGATATTGCTTGATAAAGTTGGGCTTGGTCTTCTGAGACTGTTGTCGAACATTGTCTTGAATGCTGCCAGTGAAAGGATAACAGAACGAAATCCTTCCTTTGATTTGCTTGGAATTTTCTCAGTGACTGGCTAAAAGTGATAATACACTTTTTCTGTTAAACTCAGTTGTATCTCATTGTGGACTACTACTATATTATGTTCTACTGGCATACTGTTTAGCCATAGTTGAGAATGGTTACAGTCTGTCGCAATTGTTGATGGGCAGGAAACTATTTTTCTCCTTAGTTTGACATAAAATTGCTAAATTTTGAATGAGAGTGCCATAGAGAGAGACAGATGAGGATCCATTAAACTAACAACTTCAATATGAACCATAGAATACAAATTCTTCTCTCTAACCTGATGAACCAGTTTGCATACATGCTTTGAAGACTTATCTCTGAGTGGGACACAGGGTAAAATTGGAGACTGGGCACTAACACCTTAGTCTTATCCTATCTGGACAGGTAATGATATCTATTATGCATTGTGAAGTCTTTATTTTGCACATGCTAAATCCTTGTAACATAAACAAAATTATACTGAAACTTTAAGTATATCTTCTAGCCTAAGTGAAACCAATAACTGACTGCAATTTCACTAGTTCATGTTAGCTTTCCATCATAGTTACTAGATCTGATTGTATTCAAACATTTAGTCTAAATTTAATCATAAATCTGTATTATTCAGTAGAATAATATTAAAATAATTTCTGAAAACAAATAATTGGGTCAATAAATTGTAAAAACACGGTGATTTCGTTAACAGTTTGTTATCATTTTCATTTCTCAGGAGGAAATATGGTGTTTAACTCCATGACATCATCATAGCTTTGTATGCTATGGGAGGAAAAATTATAAAAATAACTTCTATGTTCATGCCATGTATCCTCAGTTATCATTCAGATACTCATAGTTAACTCAAACCATTGATCACATCTAATTTTATTTTCTCTTTCCTCCCTCCCTCCCTCTCTATTACGCATCATATTTTTATAATAAATTTACTAATAATGATGATAATTTACTGTTCATTGATCTAGAATCAGTCTTTATTTTTCTTTTGAACAGAAATATGGAATTGAAGAAGGTGGTGCCATTTATGTGTATTCAGCTTTAAATAGAGTACATAAGAGTACTGTATTGTGGTATTGATATAGTATCTTTTCATCAGTCTTGTCCAAAAGATACTTAGTTGGAGGCCATGAACTACTGAAGTTTTTCCAGCACGGTGAGCAAACCTACCAAAACTCTCCACTAGAACTCTTTATTTTATGATTTTGGAGGAAGCTGGAGTGCCTGAAAAGAACTCCTGCAGCTGATTGGTAAAGAAAGTGAAAAGAAACCATGCTAGAGAGAAATACTAAATAGATTGTGTCCCAACAGGTACTTTAAATCAGCTACACTGCCCCAAATAGGGTACATATGATAATGATAAAATAAAATCTTACATTTTTAAGAAAGCTAAAAATACCTCAGGAGGAGTTTTAAATTATCTGGTACATTATGTTGTTAGCAATGTGTTTATAAGTTAATTATGTTGGTGTGTGGCAGAATATTTGTTCTTGAACTAAAATTTAATATTTGATGAAATTGTCAAGCTATTCTATAAGGAAAGAAATGATCAAAGAAATGTTGGCTGATTACATGTGATTCTTGAAAATAGATCAAAGGTGAATGGTATGGGAGAAGAATGTCAGAAGGAATAGTTTGTATTGAAATTAATGGATAGCCCTGTAGCAAATCTAAATGTAAATGCAAATAATGGTTTGCTCGAGATAAATTTTTTATTCTTGTTATTAATGGATATGGCACTATTTATATCTGAATTTGAACAATTGAGCAAAGTTTAGTTAGTTCAGAATTGGAGTCCAACAACTGGTTTCAATCATACAAGGAATTTGCATTGTAGACATTTCTGATTGGTGTGCATTGTTTCAATTCACCAATACATGCTTTCTCAAAGGGGAGGGGTTGGTTTTGTTAAATGACATCGCACAATCATAATTGGAAGTTTTAGTCGGCTGGACTATTTTAAGTAGGCTGGGTTATCCAGACTTTTACCAAAGGGCAAGTATGTGCAGGAAAAATTAAAACAAGATGAAAAACTTTGTTCTAAAGAATGCCATCTTTTGTTTTCACTTTGTTAATATTCTTTCACTGTCTTAATTGGTATATCTAGCTCTTCTTCTCATTTTTTCCACCAGCTGATGTAAGAATTTACACACACACTTTTTTTTTTGTTTGGTGCAATAAATATTTATGCAAAATATTTTTCACTGATAATAAGTCGTCATATTTGAAAGCACCACAGGAGAATTTAAGCAAATCTACATGGTATAAAAGTGAACATTTTTTAATTTAATTTTTGTAAATACTTTTTAACTTGATGCAACTTATTCGTGATCAGCTAAGCTGAAAATTTGGTGGGATGCTATGATCTTAACACCTACCTTTCAGATCTGTATCACTCAGCACAGGTTGAGCCATAGGGTCTGTAACATATAGTAGCTTCCTCACTAATATAACCCATCCTAACAGCAAGTCTGTATATGGCTCACACCCCACAGATATTGCATTGCAAGTGTGTTGACTAAATATACAGCTAGTTCATCACAAATACTAATTAGTGCTGCTAGACTGTGATTATATACCTTAAAGTGCCATGCATCCCAATTTTGATCTGTAAAAATCCCCAAAAACGTATAATTCCCATTATAATGCGCAGGCATATTTAGCTCATATTTCAGGGGCCGTCAGATTGAGCCAACCTGAAGGTGAATGGGTCTTATACAACAGACAAATGGCCATCTACAACTTAAAATCAACTGAGAAATTACGACATCTTTCCTTTAGTGGGATCGTCCAGAATAAACTATATGTGGAGATATTTCATGGGACATACATATTAGTTTCACAAAAATCCAAAAAATTCATTCACTCATCTGCAGTAGAGATGTGGTAAACCAAGTCAATGGAATGCACAAATCAGGTTTTCATGAACACCTCCATATTACCCCAAGGCGTTCAAAGGTTTTTGCGAAAAAAATCCATTTCAATTACTATGCCATGAGGTAGTGACTGAGGTATTACAGTAATGTGCATATAAACTCCACATGGGAGTAATCTTTATCCAGTCCCTGTTTCTACATACTGTTACATACAACCATGCCACCAACATGACATGAGCTACACTGCTGCAGATAAACTCCGGATGATCAGCTATGCAGTTGGACGCGGCAACAGACTGTAGCCCAAAGGGTCAGAGTGAACAAGGCCAACATCAGGTCCTGGTGATGTCCTCAGAAGAAGGTTGAAGCCATGCCACATTCAAAATGGGCTGATTGGGACCAGGGTGCGGCCTATCCCAAGCTTGAGGAGGAGGTACTTTCCTTCGTCACTGAAAGGTTCATGCAGGGGGTGGCGGGTTTCCACCACAGAGAATCACATGCAAGCACTTTCTGTCTACAAAACTCAATTTATGCCTGACTTTAAGGCATCTCAGAAATGCTGCGCACACTTCACGACCCACAATCAACTGAGGATACACCGGCAGACCACCATTGCCCAGAAGCTTCCTGATGACTATGAAGATCACCTGTCGAGGTACCAACAGTTCATCATCAAACTGAGAAAACAACATGACTACCCCCTGAATCACACAATGAATGCTGACCAGATGCCCACAATGTTCAACCATCCCAATAACAGCACAGTGGCCCCCATCAGGTCAAAGACCAGCACCATGAAGACGACTGGTCACAAGAAGACTCACTTCACAGTCATACTGGGGTGTATGGCTGATGGAAGTAAACTCCAGCCACACATCATCTTCAAGAGGAAAATCATGCCAAAGAACCAGTTCCCCAGTGCTATCCATATCCTGGTCCATGCCAAGGGATGGAAGGATGAAGCCCTCATGCTAGACTGGTTGAACAATGTGTGGGGCAGACAAGGTATGCTATGCCGCAAGCTCCTGTTGCTGGAGTCTTCAGATGCCACTGCATGGACTTTATGAAGACAGCCCTGAAGAACACTTGCACAGACCACATCTTCACCACCCAACAATGGTCGCATGTGCCAACCCAACATTACCACCTGGATCAGAGATGCCTGGAAAGAAGTTGATCCTGAGACCATCTAGAAGGGCTTCCTCAGGTGCTGCTTGTCCAATGCCATCAATGGAACTGAAGATGACATGATATCCTGTGGTCTGAGCCAAGGGATGACGATGCAGTAGAACCATCAGAGGGGAAACAACAATAATATATACTACAACACAACTGCTACCATGACTGATGAACGGTTCATGCAGTGAAGGGAAGAAGACAGTGGGGATGAGTTTGATGGTTTTAATCTAGATGTACATTATCAATGCATGTCACTTATCCTATATTATGTTTATCAATTTCATCAAATTTCTATAAAATTGTGAAAAAAAATAATATTACTTGCATTTTGTTTTTGTGCTTAAATTTTACACAGAGTTTCAGTAAGAACTCCTTGTTCTGTTTCTACCCATTTCATTGCCAATATCAGTGATACTCAACCTAGCGACATTCAATACTCATATCCCCCCCACCAAATAAGACACGAACAACTATCTTTTATTGATATTCAGTCAAATTGCCACGTGGGGTTTTCTAATGTATACGTATATATTATTGCTCACTCCTCTGTCATCAGCGATAGCCCCAGCGGTCTAGAAAAAAGTCTGTGACATCTGACATCTTGTATAATACGCACCCATTTTTTAAAGGGTAAATTTTCTTTAAAAAATCATGTATAGTAAATGACACATTACGGTAAGTGTGGTAAAAATTATGTGGAAGGTTAAAAATTTGCTCTTAATGGATTAGTTCAATTTTGAAAGTAATTTTTAGTGAAAATCTTTATTTGGATAATATTAGCATAATTTTCACTTTTAATAAAAATGTGTATTTTATTAGAAGCAACTTTTAACTATTTATTGAAAATGAAGTCTGCATTATTTCAAATTATTAATTGTGATATTTTTAAGCTATTTCATCATCTTTTGAAGGATTTAGACAAAGTTTGTTTTGGTGTGTTTTTTGGTATTTTAATTTAATAAATTCTATATTAAAACAAAATGATGACTACATGACTCATTGTCAGATAGACACTACCTTTCTCCAAAGTTTATATGACATAATAAGAAAGAAATGTTCTGCTTTATTTATCTTCTTTTTTTACCTTCTGGCAAATTACAGATTTGCTTGTTTTAAATGTGTAATTATGATGAGGTTCTCCAGAGCCTGTACAAAACCAATTTTTTATCTGATCATTTTGCTACTATACGAAAGTGGCAGAAGAGTCTTGCTAGGGGCTTGGCTCAGTCATGGTTTTGTCGGTAATGCTGTAGAATATAGAGTTATCCAACTTATCTACTACCTCTTTCTAGTTCTGATAGTTTCGCAGCTGCTAGGCCCCAGTTAGGGACATGGTCTATTATGTTGGGATGGTGATCTAATACAGGGTGGACAATTTAAGACTAATTTTGTATTGCTAATCAATATCATCGAACACTTTCATGATAAGAATACACTACTTAAACAATTTTTAAATGTTTATCTAGAACATTTATCCTCTTGGGAATCTGAATGAATTAATTAATTAATTGAAAAAAAAATGAAGCTCAACATGATCATCAAATTTTTAATATTTCATTATGCAGAGTAATAAAGAATATAAATAATGTTTTGAATATTTTATCAGTTTGAAATTTTATGGAACACAGATCAAATTTACAATGGAGTTTATGAAAACTTAATTATTCATCACTTATCTGCAATTTTACTATGAGTTTGATTCTTGTTCCTTCTTTTAGAAAACAATACATCTTTTTGATGTGTGTAATATCTCCACAATCACTGCTCATATTAAGCATTTCAGTGTTTGTTTTTTTTTGGAAGTTGAGATTAACAAGAATGGAAAGACGGATGTTAAATGAACAATAAAAAATGCATAACAGTGATTTGCTGATAACCATCTCTTAATTCCCTAACTGCATCTGCAAAAACCAATCTCTGATATTTTATTGTGTTGATTTTCTAAAGACGACAATTAAAAAATTTGTTTTCTGTGGTAGTTCAAAAAACATCTCCAGAAATTTTTTCCACCACGTTGAATCATTTATCAGTCAATCATCTTTTAGTTTTCTCTGCTTGTTCACACAAACAAATGTAACAGGTCCACGTCTGACATGTGCCATCAGGTTGGTAGGTAGTTGATCAGCAAATGTGTGGGCTTTCAAAATACTCCTGCCATTCATTTCCAGCTGCCTTATCGGTTAGCATAAGATTTTTCTAAACACCCTTTTTCTTTCTTTTAATGATAGTCCTGCTGAACAGATGGATCAAGCTCATTAGGAGACAAGTTAGGCACTATAGGCTGAATTTTTATGATAAAAAAAGGGGAAACCATGAAGGCACTATAGGCTGAATTTTTATGATAAAAAAAGGGAAACCATGAAGGCACTATAGGCTGAATTTTTATGATAAAAAAGGGGAAACCATGAAGGCACTAAGGATAAAGTTGAGAGGAAATTTATTGTAGACACTTTGGACTTGGGAATACTACTGCTTTCATAATTTTAAGAATAGCTAGAGGACAAGATGTATGGGGCACATTTGGGTTTTGTTAAATTAAATTAACTCAAAGAAACCAAATAACCCAATTTAACCAATGCAGTAGATAAATTTCGGAACAATGTGTTATGAGATACTTGTTTTTGATACTTGAGGCCATTTCCTAAAGAAGCAAAAAATTGGTTAATATGCAAATAACTTTCTCTATAGGTAAAGAAAAGCTGTAACAATGTATCTATATAAACGATTCCATGGGTAAGTTTAAAATTGATTTTCAAACATGTTTGGGTGATGCTATCAAAAAAAAAACAAATTACTTTGTGAGTATTATTGTTGTGCTTAGTGTTGCATGGGGATTGGCTATGCAACATGGTATGTATGCCGTATGAAATTAGCTAAAAAATACAAGATAGCTACCTCCTAATTAGTGATATTAAAAGCTAAATTAATTACTTTTATATACTTTTAAGCTGTGACCAATTATTTTATTAGGTTGTTACAAACATTTTGTTAATTTTTATATGTTAATTTGGGGTTCATTTTTTGCATGCATGTGGAGGTGTATGTAGATAAATTATATTTCATTTGTAGTGTGTTCTTTGGTATAAAATTATGCAAAACCTTCCTTTTTAAAAATCATGAAATGGATATTTGTTTCAGGGTTCTGAGTGAAGTGTGGATAAAAAGTTTTTTGTGCCATTGTGCTTCACAAGTTCAAACCGGGCCACATAGTGAGCGAGGCAACTTGTAACATTAGGCAAGCATGGGGCGAGGACACAGCAAATGAGCGCACAGTGCGACAATGGTTTGCAAAGTTTCAATCACGCAATGTGAACCTCAAAGATATACAGGGTGCGGCAAAATGATCTGACACATTTGTATTTTTAATAAAAGCCAAATAGAGTAAAGAACGAAAAATTTGTTTTTATTTTCGAAATGTACATAGAATGCCATTTTGTTTCATTTGGTTTTAAAAATTAAATCACTTAAGTGGGTACCGTTATTGTCCACACACTGTCGAAGGCGTTCACGAAAGTTGTCCATAACCCGGCGGGTCATTTCATGTGGAATGGCAGCAATTTCTTGGCGAATGACATCTTTTAATTGCTCAATAGATCGAGGGCGATGAGTGTATACCTTTGATTTCAGATATCCCCACAGAAAAAAATCGCACAGGTTCAAATCAGGTGATCGGGCGGGCCAACCGATGTCACCACGCAATGAAATCAAATGACCGGGGAACATCTCCCTCAAAATTCCCATCGCACATCGAGAAGTGTGGGCTCTTGCCCCATCCTGTTGAAACCAAACATTGTCCTTATCATCAAGTTCATTCAATTTGGGTTTCAGAAAAGTGTCTAGCATCACACAATATCAATCAGAGTTCACAGTCACTGTAACATCATCTTCTTCGAAGAAGTAAGGACCCCAAATGCCAAATTCTGCTACCACACACCATATGGTTACCCGAGGACAATGCAAAAGGCGTTGGTGCAACTCACGAGGGTTGTTCTCAGCCCAGTATCATAAGTTTTGTTTATTCACGCTGCCACACAGGTGAAAATGCGCCTCGTCACTGAACAACACAACAGCTGCACGGGGGACATGTTGTTGAATTTCCAAACACGATGCTCTGCGAGTTTTAAAGTCTCTCTCGCTGAGTTGTTGTGCCAACATCATTTTGTACGGATGCATTTGCAGTTCCATGTGAAGAATTCTTCGCAAACTTCTATCGGAAAGGCTAAGAGCAGAGGCGTGTTTCCGTGCCAAACGTCGTGGAGACTGTTGAACTGAACCTCTTACCGCTGCCACATTTTCCGGAGTTCTGGCAGTCCGAGGTCGGACGGTTGATTTTCGTTTCAATGCTGATCCACTAGCTCTAAAGTTGGTAACCCATAACAAAATCGCGTTTCAAGTAGGTACAGGATCATGTCTACCAAGCCTGAAGTGTACATGGAATGCTCTTTGTGTTGCAATTACGGATTCGTTGTTTTTGATAAAGGTTTCCACGATGAAAGCGCGATGTTCGCCCGTCCAATTCATGTCGGCAACTGAAAACGAAATGAAACAAAATGTCAACAATGCATCAATTGGAACAAAATGGTATTCTATGTACTTTTCGAAAATAAAAACAAATTTTTCGTTCTTTACTCTCTTTGGCTTTTATTAAAAATACAAATGTGTCAGATCATTTTGCCACACCCTGTAGAACGTAGAAGACGTCCTTCCAGATGCGATGACGACTATCTGAAAGCCTCAGTTGAAGCCGATACAAGAAAAACAGTGCGAGAAATTATTTGACATAGGCACTATAACTGTTTCCCGGCATCTTGACACAATCAGCCAGGTGAAAAGGTTTGACAGGTGGGTGCTTCATGAGTTGAATGAACAACAACAAAATTGTCGATGGAAATCTGCTCTTCGCTTTTCATAAGAAACAAAAATTACCCATTTTTTGAATGAAAAATGGATCTTTTACAACAATCACAAATGATTAGCACAGTGGCTCGACAGAGACGAGGCGCCTAACCACATTCCAAAACCCAGCCTACACCCAAAGAAGGTCATGGTCACTGTCTGATGGACTGCAACTGGTGTCATCCACTGTAACATCTTGCAACCTGAAGAAACTATCACAGCTGAAAGGTACTCTCCTGAATTAAACATTGTTCATCAGAAACTCTCCCAATGACAGCCAGCATTGGTGAATTGAAGAGGCCCAATCCTGCTCCACAACAATGCTCGTCCTTGTGTTGCAAAAGTGCCTCTTCAGAAACTGAACACATTGGGGTGTGAAATTCTCCCTTATCCGGCCTATTCACCAGACCTTTCTTCCACAGAGTGCCACCTTTTCAAACACCTTGACAGCTTCTACCATATAAAATCCTTCTCCAACCAAATAGCAATTGAAACTGCCTTCCGACAACTCCAGAAATCCAGATTTTTTTCAGAATGGTATAAATGCGCTTGTAACTCATTAGCAGAAGTGTATTGATTGTAATGGAACTTTGATTAATAAACTTCACATTCAGCAACGATTTGAAATCCATTGTGGCTTTAGAAATCCAACAAAACATTTGTAACAACCTAAGTAATGATATATGTTAAAACTGTGGAGACTAGGGTGCTTTTAAGTACAACTAGATTAACTATTGCATTAGACAGAGGAGCTTCAGGAACAGAAGAAGAAACTTAACTAGCTCCTTTTTTTTAAATCAATACTTTAAGTCAGTCTAAGCAAGATTAAATAAGCATAATTACATACATTTTTCTTTTGTTTGTTTTTTCAACTTAAAAAAATATGTAATTGTAGAGTTTCATTAGGTTCCTATGTTAAAGAAGAAACTCATTTATATCTATCAGTCTACCATTACATTTATTCTTTCCCTATGAAAGTCCAAAGATATTTTGTTCCGTGTTCTATCATAAAGATTCAAAAATGACTTTGAGTGACAAGCTAGCCATTTTATATATAGATCTACCTTCATTTAAAATGACAAGATGGGAGGTGGTTATGTTAAATAAACTCATTTTTTATTAAAATTTAGTTTTTCAATATTAAAGTAATACAATTTCTTTGATTTTAGATTTTATTGTTTGTTAGTTCTTTTTGTGAAAAACTGAGAAAATATCAGTTAACCAATGTTTCATAAATTAATATGTTAAATAAAATAAAATAAGCTGATTTAGTGATATTTAGAATTATTTAATCAGGGCTTAAGCCTGTTATGTATATGTTGAGTGAGCATTACTCGATAATTTTGTGACTTGAGCACAATTTTTGTTCACACACCATAGTTTATACATAGAAAATTGTAAGATTTGCAGTATTGATTCTATTCACCACCCATTTGTCAAGAAAGATCTATTTCCTACATCAGCCATCAAAAGCTATTTAAGGACAACCATTTGTTTGCATTCATAAATATCCCCAATAAATTTCTACTACGTTATTTAGGAATTTTTCAGCACATGAGTATTGCCTTTTGAAGAATTTAATTTGTAAATACTCTGAGCATTGATATTTGCATTTACAGATACTAAATAAAAATCTGTTTTCTTAGTTTGAATTATGTGCTTCATTGCTTTTTCACCATTGATGTATTTACATTAGTGATAAACGTGGATTACTTATTCATGATATTTGCTTATTGTTTGTTGATGCACCATCTACTTAGTACTTACATTGTATCCATAAAGCAATTTTGGAATATCACCTTGTTTGGTAATGGTAATCTCTTGGAAAGCACACCTTGTTTGGGTTCATGATTATTGCATTGTTGATCCTGTCTCTTTAAGCGATGCTTGTGTGTGGTGATTGCATCAGACCCTTATTTTATGTTTTTACCTTATATTTTGCCACTACATAACCAATTTTTTTCTCAAGCATTTAATAATTTGGGATTCTTGTATCAAGCATTATGTAGTGTGCCTGTAGAAGAGTTAGAAAGCCAAAGATCAAGTTCAAGCAAGATGCTGTAAACTATGCAAAATCCATAAAAATTACTCAGGTGGCAAGGAAAATTTGTATGAGTGCAAAAAAAATTTGAGTGGATATAAGCTGATGAAGGAAACTGATTTTGGACCTTCCAAAATGAGAAAGCAGTTTTCCAGGGTTGGTCGAAGACTTTGAGATGCTGAACTATATAAACAACTTTCTGATTGGTTATTTGAACATCATGTTCATGGTGTATGAATTATAGAATAACAGTTGAACTGGTATTGCAAATTTTTATCTCCACTGGTCACAAATTTTTTCATGCAGGTGTCGGATGGCTTAGGGTATCTGTCATGCTGCCACCCCTATGAGACAGGAACCAACTGTTGTACAAAAACTGTTGCTACATTAGGAGGAAAAGGTGGAAACATGTTGCTGATACATCATTAGTATGTGATAGCTCAGAGTACTTCATTGCCAATTTTGGAAACATGTTTGACACAGCTATCCATCATGACATGGCAAATTGTGATTAATACCATTAAATGTTCAGGTGGCAGTTATAACCAAGGCATTAACTGCTTTCCTTTGAGATTGCACTTTACAATTGCTCTGTGTCCATGTGGTGCAAACAGCAAGGAGCTAAAATAAAACTGTTTTTGCTTACCGTTGTTTCAGAATTCTAGTGTATATCTGTAAAGAACAATGAAAACATGCTTTGCTGAATCATTTAATTTCTGGAAACTATTAATTAAACACCAAGATGACATTTTATGTTCTTGAACATTGCATGTATTCAAATGCAAACTGAATAGTCTGACTGCATGTATGTGTTGCTAGGTGTAATCCTAGACAAGAAATTATCCAATTATAGTTACTGCATCATTTAAAACACATGTTTTGGTACATTTTTAGCAGGCACTGCTGTGCTAAGAGTGCTGAGGTACTGTCTGCTGAAACATCAGAAAATATCTAGTAGATAAACAACATAGTTGCCACCCTGATTCAAGCAAATGATAATGACACCCTATATAATAAAGAAGCATCACAGTCTAAAGCTTGTGTTGCAATCTGACAGTATGCTGTGTACTTTCTTGGCACAGTGATTCTCTGTCTAGAGCAGAGTTGATTTTCTCCCTCACATTGATTTCTTGATTGAGAACAATGCCTGCCTCGTGTATAGCAAACTGGGCAGACATGACTTTTTGCATTATTAATGCAATGTTTACCCCTGCATAAGAAATCCAAGGCATCTATGTTAACTAAATACCGATGGAAACTGACAGTTTTATATTTTGACCGATCTGTCACATCAATATTGTTGTTTGATGGAGGTTGGAATGTTTCTTCTCAAAATTACTTGATTTGGATTTTTGCATGCATTTTTTGTTTGTTTGTTTGTTTATGGTTCATAAATTTTAGAAGTTTACTAATACAATATCATTAACCACAAAGAAATAGAAAATAATATCTTCATTATTCTCCTGTATAATGACTAGAAAAGTAAAGTTTTTTCAGGTTTTTTTTATGTTAAGAAAAAAGGTGAGGTTAGGTTCTAATAGTACAATTGTTTGAATAAATATCAAAATGTTTACATTTATGTCTCTGTATAATGGGGGGATGTGAGGTAGTTTTCTATATATATATATGGCATCATCTGAAAACTGCACTGTTACTAAAAGAGTTGTCTCCCTGCATAAAATGGGACAGTAGTAACTATACAGTAAATAGATTTTCTGTAGAAAGACCAAACAAGATTTTGCTTTTATAAAATACTGAAGTGATTTCTTTTGTATAGTTTGTGTATATAACTAAAGATTAATGCAGCTAGTCTTAACATGTAAACAGTATGCATATTGAAAACTATACCTGACACACTGCAAGAATCTTTGCCTGACAGTATGTTAGATTGTCTTTGTGAATAAAGACAAAATGAAAAAATTCTCTCATAGCAACTGATTTTAGAAACTACACAAAAGTGATTTATGAAGAAGTGGTTAAAAGGAAAAAAAAAATGAGTTTATAAAGCTTGAAACAGAAAGTAATTTACAATATATTTAGTAAAATGAAAAGTTTGTTCTGCAATTTCTTTTGGAGTAACTCCAATTAAAACATACTGAACAAGTTATTCTAAATTGTTTTAAAATTATGACAATTTTTATTTGATTTATTTAACTAATTTTATAAGATAGCTCTTTTGTTAAAATGAATTTGTATTGGATTATCTTGTTCACACTTCATGGCAAATGTTTTTAAATGAATGGCATTCTTTAATATCATTAAATATATGAGAGTATAATTAAGATGAGAATAAGTATGCAACCAAAAAATATCTCTAAAGATTTCATTGATTCTGTTAATAGTGGAGAACTGAAGATGGTTGATGCTGTCCTGGAGGAATATGGCATATAAATTGTGCAGGCTGAGAATTCTTGGATACAAATATGCAAGCTGAATAGCAGTGGAAGCATGAATTGAACATCTTTTCATTATAGATGACTTTATATAAAATGGCAACTACTTTTGTGGACAATAATGTTTTAAATTGTGTATATGTTAATTAACAGGAGAATAATATAATGCTTAATCTTTTCTCTTTTAATTATAAAAAAATATATTATATTCCTTTAATATATTTTACTTTTGTCATTTGGTTTTCTCAGGATTTGTTCCAACAATTATCTGTTATAAATTCATTAACTGTATTTGATAGTGGTTATCATAATATTAGCCACAAACTTAAGGGACAAGAATTGTGAATAAAACGCAATCTAAAGTTATGTCAGGTAAATTTCATTGCTTATTGACTGCTGTGTTTAGATAACATTGCTATTACTAGCCCTAATAGTCAGTGAATCCATACATCTGATTTTACTTATACAGACAGCATGCTTTCTGGAACACGATAAATCTTTAACTATTTCATTTTTTGTGAAATGAACTTTTAAAATAATTTTGCTTTATTTTTCCAATTTGATTAATTTTTTTGTTGTAGTTGCACAAATTAAACAACACTCTTTTGTGTGCGGAAGTTGAAATAACAGGTTTTTATTAATTTTATAGACTTAATTATTATTGTGGATAGGCATTAATGAACTTCTTCATCTCATTTTCTGGAACCATGGAACCTGCATTGTTGTCAGTGAATCAACAGGACCGGCAGTCGGTCATGTTTTGCTCTGCAGATGAATAGCACACAGTCCTTATTCATTGTGAATGATTTAGTTATAGACTTCTCTCTTGGTAGCTTAAAAGGATAAATATACCTGATGAATTTGAAAGATGCTTGATGCAAATGTAGCTGTAGAAATGAATAAGCATTGTGCTGAAAGCCAAATTCATCCCACTTTTAGCTATTTTGTGCCAAGATGGGTTTTTCCTGTTTTGTTTTTTTTTTTCAATTAGATTTAATCGTTAGTTATTGTATTTTAATGTGTCTTTTGATTTAACTGGCTATGATGTGGTATTTGCAAAAAAAATAATGCTAATAAAGTGCTTGGGAATTATGGAATAAGTTTTTTACTTCTATAAGTATTTTACTTTTTCTGTGCCATGCTTGTATTAATATTTCCTAATGTACAGTAATAGAGAGGTGGTTAAGGTCCATTGTATAAATCCTTGTTTCATCCACATTTTGAATATACCATGCAGGCGGGGAGTCCTAATTTTTTCAGAAAAGATATTGATGTATTAGGGAAAATTCGGTGGTGATTTGCTATAATGTTTCTAGATCTTAAGCATGTTTTGATACACTAAATGATTTGAAATATTAGATCTACCAGATTTAAATTTGTACATTTTGAAGGGTACCTATGAGAGGCTTTCAGAACAATTAGGGGTTTTGAGTTAGGGGCATTTTTTTTTTCCAGCCATATATAGTTACTCATACTAGGGGTCAAAATTCAAATAAACCAAATTCCAGTCAACAGATTAAATGTGAGAAACTGTTTTTTCAGTAACAGAATTGTTAATGAGAGGAATAAATTACAGAAATTGTCATTAACATTTATTGCATTAATCAATTTAAGAATTGTATTGATGTTCATTTCTCTCTTCTAGGTACCCTCTTGCAGAAGCCATGATGTCTTCCTGTCTCTATACCCACTAAACTAAACTATTATTACCGTTTTGCTAAAAGACTAATTCCACAATGAAACCTTTAACATTAAATATTCTTTATGTAATAGCAGATCTAATGGTAATAATATGGAATGCTCCTTTAAAATCAGAAAATAAAAAGAAAAAAATCTAGTTTAATTTTAAGTTATAGTAGAATGTTAGTTGTATAATAATTTCATTGCATTATCTGTAATGAGCTGTGAAAAATGTATGAAGTTGAGTAGACACAATCAGAAGACCTTTGATAATACTGTTTTGGAAAAATCCTATAAGAAAAAAGAATCTTTTGTTATAGATAAACAATAGCCATTAAACAAAACAGAAAATTTACTAACTTGTCATCCATTATCAGTATAAAAAAAGAAGAGAAGATGAAACAAATTAAGACATATAGACCATTACATAAATTTCTGTTGTGTGACCCATTTACTAGATAGTTTATTTTAGTATGAATTAGTATGATTTATTGGAAAGCTGGGTAAATATATAATTTAATGCCTTTTTTAATGCATACTATAATTCATTAATTATTTATTGAACTAAAATAGGGAAGAAAACTTTTATTTCTGTATGAATATTTATAGCATAAGCTAGAAATAAACTGTTTGTCTTTAGTTGTTGTAATTTCCTGCCTAAAAAATGTGAACCAGTATATGATGAAAATCATCCACAATGGAGGAGAAGGTATAATAGAGAGTTACCTCAGTTGATCTGTTTGTTGCTGGTCACTGGCATCTTCAGGGCAGCTAAAGTAGGATGGGCTGAACATTTTGTGGGCAGGTGGTGAAAGTATATAAGATAGAGATACAAAGGAAAGGCCCAGAGGAAGACCCCCTGGATTGGATTTTATAGTCACCAGAGGTAAACAAAAAGATAGAGAGAGGGCACAGAACTGACAGGGACAATGGCAGATAGTTGCAGCAGCAAAAGGTTTCAATATGGCCTATCATTCCATTTTAATAATAGTGTGTGTGTGTGTGAGTGATAGTTTTTAAAAAAATTCTGTTTAGATTTTGAGGTTATGAATCAGGAATTTGGGTGTTTTTCTTTTCTTTCTGTTATGTGGCACAATTCTGACATTCAATACCACGAGAACAGATAAACCTAATGTTAAAGTAGCAACTGGAAAAAACATTAATTCTCTTTAAGCCTATTTGTTCAAAATGTTGAAAGGACAGAACTATCAATAATTCTGTACGACTTCATCCTTTTTTTTAAAGGGAAGATGCAGTTTTCTTAAGTGTCATCAACTTAAATAGTTTGGTGTTAGCAAATACCACTATAACTGCCTCCAAAATTTTCTAATCCTCTGACTGGCTCAACTCCAACTGAGTACATTTAGAGTCTTGATGGTAAATAATCTTTCTTTTAAGATTTTGATATGATTTAACATTTTGAATATTGGGTTGATATTCATCACAGCTTTGTTGCTGTGGAAATGGTTATTTGCTGTTTGTTTTCCTCCCTTTCTCTTGACTATTTTGACATCCACCAAGCTTTTGTGACGTTTTTCTCGCTTTATGAATTACCACCTTCTTATGAATTGGTTGTGTGCAGTTAATAGGATCATGCACTTTATGGAAATTATCTAAGTAAAATCTTTGGGTAAATAAATTTCTCTCTCTCTCTCTTTCATTGCTGTGTACCTTATCCTGTACATATTTGTATTTTGAATGAGACATTTGCCACTTTGAGGGTGTTAGTTTTAGAGAATTCTAACCATCAAGGATGAGGACCTCCTCCCAGAAACAAAAGAAAACATTTTCTCTCATTTATTTCCTGAACAGCTTTGTTATAAACAGTGTTTTGCATAGCTTAGTTTTTTTTGGAATTTCATAAATTGTAAATCTAAATTTGTTTGTTTGTTTTATACATTCCAGAGGTGAATATAAAGTTGACTTGCTCTCTAACTCCAATCCATAAGGAATTTGTGATATTTATCAAGTACCTGTGATACTTTTTAGAATCTATCATGAAAATCAATCTTAGAAAAAAAATCACTAAAACAAATATAAATATTATTCAGTGTAAAACCATTTTAATTCCTTTAGTTTGTTTGTTGTTTTTTTTTTTTACTTTTCTGCCTATTTTCTTGCATAATAATTTGACTTGCACATTATTTATCAAACTTGTTCTGAGTACACATCATTCTTTGTGAGCTCAGCTGCAATTTCAGTTAGATAATTCACTGTTTATACATGTCAACAGATGTTCCACAATATTTGTTGCAAACTTGTGTCTGTATATCAGACTACAAGGTCACCATTGTCAGAGAAGAATGCTGTTTGTCGTAATGGAAGATTTGCAGAAACTTGGTCCTAATAGAATGGCATTATATATCTTGGATTATCCAGCTACTAGCATTGATTAAAACATTATTAAACTCTGGAGGGGAAATTTTCATCGATGTTGGACTGCCGCCTTCTCATCACTCATTAGAATGCTAAATCAGCAAGATTGGATTTCATTTTATATGGGGGTTATTATTTGGTAGATTCCTTCTCGAAAAAGTTTGTTTTTGATGGCTTTTTAGGGAACCAGCTTGGTCTTTGGGAAAAGACATCACATTTACTACAAATACCGGCATGCGTATACACATCAATGGACTAATACTGATGATGATATGAGAAAGAAGTTTGTTCTCTCTCTTCAGGCTTATAGGTTTAATACATTTTTTTTTATATGGATGGCACATCTAACTTTTCTTTCTTTAACACTAGCAAAAGTGAAAGTAACTGTGTATGTAGATAGTTTTCCTCAGCAAATCTATTTCGAGGTTTAACACAGTCTTACAGCAGTGAGCTAGAAGTGGGAATGCAGGCTATCAGCTTTGGTGACCAATTGAGTAGATTGATAATCTAAAGCAGAAGGAAGAGTAAAAATAATATACACCCTTGTTTTGCCTTAAAATGTGCATCTGCCATATTCTTGAAGTTGTTGATATTTTGCTTTTATGACATCATAGAGTAAAAAGTTCCAGTATTAAGTTCACCCTGAGACTTCACTCAAACAATGATTGCATTGGCTTCCTTAGGGTAGACTGTTCACTCAAAAATATTTGTTTATGAGCTTGCTTGTAACGAATGTTAAAATCTTAAATCTTTTCCTAAAATACCAATAGTATACTAGAGTATTAGCTGCATTGTAAAAGAATATATTAGATTTTATTTTAAGGCAGAACTTGAAACACTACAGTAAAACATGATAGCACTAATAGCTTTATAGAGTCGTCTTAGAACTTCATCGTAAATGTTGAAGTGAGCTGGACATCTGTGATTATTTTTGCTTTATTCCAATTAAATGATGACTGCATGGAACAAACTGTTTAGTATAGCACAATCAATACATTTGCATATGCATTAAATGGATTATTTGAAGAGATTGGTGGTAGTTTAAAAAGTTCAAGGATTTCTTGCCCCACACTGTATACTGTTACTATAACAACCAAAAGCAAAGATTTAATTTATTTCCATTGTTAATGAAGTTTGTTTTTTTTCGCTCTAATTTTCATGCAGTGTTAATTAAATTGCAGTAAATGCAAGAATTATAATTTTAAAATGTTTAATTTTTTTAAAAAATAAACACAGGTGAATTGAAAGTTTATTTGTTACTCTTAAATGGGAAATGCATCAAGAAAAGTGGGCCACAATGTTAAAAAGTGTAACTGTAACCCTTTTACTAGAAGGAGCATATGCTCTCTCTTCATCCAATCTTCATAATGGTGGTTCCTTCTAACCAAAGAAGGCTATTCACTGATTTGTTTATACTGTAGGGTGCAGTATCTACATAGCAACTCTTAGGTAGCAAGAAGTGTAACCTCATGTCAAGGAATATCCAAGAAGGCCAGATAACCTACAACTGACACTCCAAGAGCACTCAGTAAAATACTACCAGAATTCTTCTTGATGTGGGAGAAAACTCTCATAACATGCCGGTGAGAAAAGATCAGTTAAGCGAGGTATGCTACCAGGATTCAAATTCAGGCAGTTCAGGAATCTATCCACCCTGATGACCAATACTCAAGTCACTGGTAACATCATGCACAGATTAGCTTTGTGGAGTAATAGTGATGCTAAGAGAGTTTAAATTATCAAACTGTTTTAAAACTAACATCAACCAAATGTGTGTATAGAGGGAAAGAAAAAACAAAACTGTCTGCTTCTGAACCAGTAAAATGTGGAAAATTTTTAGTGTTTTGATTTTTTTAAAATTTATCAAAAATAAGAATCTGAAATAAATAATATTAAAACAAACCAAAGTTCAAATTAAAATAAAGTTCTGAATTTTCCAAAAAAAACTATAATCAACATTGATTTCTTTGTGCAAACCTTTTTTTTTCCGGTTGAATGCTAAAATTGAGTCATGTGATTCTGGTGACTCCACTCCCATCCTTTCCTGGTTTTCATAACTGTGTCTACATGTCCAGTATAGGCAGTTATTGGCTGTCTCTCACATGTAGCTTGTGTGCTGTAGTTTCTTGGATATACTTATTATGCAGACAATCATCTTAAAAGGCCCAGTTCTATCCCTTATGGTATATTCAACACGATAGCTGAAATAGATGACTCCTCTGATAAAAAGATTCACATTATAGTGATTAATTAGTTTCTACACAATTGGACATTTGACATCACAATTACAAATGAAATAACTTGCATTTAAATCTCTTGGTATTTTTCATTTAATTACATGACAAAAATTGGAAAGTAGGCCATTTTTCTTGTGGTCCCCGTTGCCATTGTTTGGAGACAGCTTTTAGATGGTTAGCAGGTTAATTTAGGGACCTGGTAAATGGTTGTCGTTGTAGACATCTGTTCTTTCAGGTAGTTTATATTATCTCTCATATATACAGTGCCAGACTAAAGAGTTGGGAGACTTGCTGTGAAATTGATATTTGAGCTCCCTCGTTTTAACAAACGCATTTAAATACCCATCACATTGTTTGTTATATGCACAAAACATGCCTTTACAATGTATAAAAGCAACACATGCTATATGTATGTTTACATATTCTCTGGAAAAAATATTTGAATTGGCAATGTCTGAATTGTACCGCAACAAAAGAGTTGGGACAGTGAGCAAAACCATAAATATTTTTGAACATTCCAAATTACAATCAAACAAATGCATGGAAATGATCAATTGACTAGTAGTGGGTGGCATATCCGTGATTTTCGATCACTTCTCGACAATGACGGGGCATGGATTCGACCAAACGAAGGCAGTCAGAATTGGCCATTTCCTGCCAGCTTTTCTGGACAGCCTGCCAGAATTGGTCTTGGTTGAAATTCTTGTTTGGCCACCTTGGCCTTCAGCTCATTCCAGGCATTTTCAATTGGGTTGAGATCTGGACTTTGGGGTGGCCAGCGCATGACATCCATTCCTAGTTGGGTGGTGAGGTGAGGTAAGTGACGACTCTGGCGGTGTGGATCGAGGCATTGTTTTGCTGGAAGATGGTGGTGACTAGCATGTTCTCGTCGAAGTTGTCGATGATGACATCCATCAGTAAATTGCAGTAGGTCTGGGCGGTCACTCTGCCTCTGATCAACTTGAGAGGGCCTAGTCCCGCCGACCTCATACACCCAGACCATCAACGATCCTCCTCTGGCCTGTACTGTCGGTCGAGTGCACTTTATATTGTATTTTTTGCCATGGTAGCATTGAACATTTGCTCGGCCAGCACTGTGAATGCACATAATCATCGTTTCATTGGAAAAGAGAACTCTGGCTCATTAAACTTTGGTCCAGTCTTTGTGCACTATAGCCCATGCTATGTGGATGCACCTGTTCTTCTTGCTGATCAATGGGTTTTTCTGGGCGATTCATCCAAAGAGATTCCACTTGCATAGATGACGTTGAATAGTGTGAATGGAGACATTCACTCCACTCAGAGAGGCTCGAATGGCCATCGATGTCAGGAAACGAATGGCCTTGGATTTGCAACAAATGAGTCTATCCATTTTGTTGTCACATTTTAGTGGCCTTCTGATTAGCATTTTTGGTTTCGTGTTTCCAGTCTCCTTGTACTGCTTCGGAATTTGGCTTACAGTGCTTTTTGGGCAATTGACTCAATCGGCTATCTCCTGGCAAGAGAGATTTTCTTAGTTGTGCTAAACTATCAAGTCTCTGATTTCAGACAACGTTGTCTTGCCAGGCATGGTGCAAAAATGATTTTAAATGGTCTTAGATGATGTGATTGTATTCATTTGATCCTTTAAAAATGAATTGAGGGGAATAAATGTATGCACAGATTTTGTTCACTGTTCCAACTCTCTTGTCGCAGTACAAATTTGACTATGTTAATTCAAATATATTTTTCCATACAATAGATACACACACGACATTCGTTGTTTTTAAGCATTGTAAAGGTATGTTTTATACAACTTATGGACAATAGAATGGCTATCTGTATGCAAATGTAAAAACAAGAGAGTTCAAATATCAATTTCACAGCAAGTGTCCCAACTCTCTTGTCTGGCACTGTATATAAATTTCTATACTGATTGGCAATTTTAGTAGCAATGCCTTTAGACTTGAATATATCTGAAAAAAATCTTTTATGCAGATTAATCTAATTACATCTAACAGAACATTAATATATATATATATATATATATTAATTAATCAATGTAGTCATTTGTGAAGGCTGTCAGAACCAAATATCTATCCTCTGAGTTATCATTAAATAGATTATCTCACTCTTGTATGCTTTCATTTTAGATTTGACGGTTATGGTAGGAAAGTATTGCTGAGGGGTTATAGGTAGCCTGCATGATTGACAGCATGCTATATAAATGCAAGGAATGCTCAATTTTTCTGAGCCTGCTGTATTTGTGAATCAGTTGTCTAAATGATATGCACACAAGTTTGTCTTGTATGTACTTTTGAATTAATTAATTAGAAGTATCCAAGACAAAACAAATCTCTCCTATATATTTTATTTTTCAAGAATAAAGTATTTCTCTTTTCCCATTTATAAAACATCAAAATTGGCCACAAAGAGAATTTGTGGTTAAAGGTTGGTGCATAGTTGTTTGTGATCCATGTATCATAAATATGGTGTAGCTCTGACTGATGATAATTAACAATAACTGACCTCAGGTTTATGACCCACAGTTTCTTTGTCATTATTGCTTTGGAGCTTTCATCTTTATTTTTTTTATATATATAATTTTGCCCCCCCCCCAAAAAAAAATTTAAGTTTAGTGATGAGGAAAATTAGAATAAGAAAGAAAGACTGATGAAATGAATTTCAAAGAAATCTTAAAGTTCTTGATTTTTCCTCAAAGTGAATTTTATTCCCTTCCATTGGAATATGCTTATTTCTTTATTCTCTCTAAGATTAAAGGATTGATTCTTTGTAATGCCATTTGGTCTTACTCACAGTTTACGTCAGAGCACATTAGGCCAACATTGTTTTTGAGTAAGTTATTTGAAATCCTAGCAAGACAATACAGGTGTGTACTGCAGTGACCCACTGAACAGGATGTGAACTCATGCTTGTAGACATAAAGCAAATCTGGGTGGGGGTTGTATGCTAATTTAGCGAATGGTACTTCTTGATGCTGTTTGCTAATTTAAATCAGTATTTTTCATCTGCCTCTCTCACTTTAATTTTGACCAAGAATTAAATTATGAGAATTAAAACCACACTGTACTTGTATTAAAATCTTGTTTGGACATGGTTACATTTTAGTTGGTCCACGCCTTACATCATTGGAGAGAGGTTAAAATCGAGGAATTCTTAGCTGCAACTGAGGGATTCTGAAAATATTCTGAATGAATCAAGAAAAAAATTGCAAATGAAACTGCTTCAGCTTTGCATTATGTAGAATTCTGTGTTGAGGGGGTTACTGGATTTAAAAAAAAAAAATTATTGTATCTTTTGTTGAAAAATGTTATTTGAAGTCTTCATTGTTTTTTTCATTTTTTGTGGGGTATAATTCTTTTTATTTGTAAATCCATGTTGCTTAATACGCTTGAAAAACATCTAGCAACAACAGCATAATGTTAAAATCAAAATGAAGATTACTTTCTGTGCTCTCCACCACCCTGACTCTTTCAGTTTATCATGAAATACAATAAAAGTCAATAAAAAGGTGCAGAATATTTTCTTGCTGAATGGCTATCTGTCAGTATTGTTTTGCTTTGTATGCCGAGAGAAGGGAAACAAAAGATAGTATTTATAATATGATTTCCCTGGTGATGAGCTGGCATTGACTAACTTTTTGAAATGCTTTTTGTTTTTTTTTTAGAATAAACTTTGAAGTCTTGTTGTCTTGACTTTCTGTGAAAACAATTTAAAGCGACACATTTGCAAACAAACTATTCATTGCTTTTATGTGATGATAAATGATATTGTTTGTTTGTGAAAATAAAGAGAGTGGAAGGAGGAGAAACGTTTGAGTTGCCCCCCCCTTTTTTTCCAGCATGAATGAGGATTGTTAAGACCTGGTAAGAATCCTGATGCCACTCAGTGCTAATGTTGCAGTCGCCATTACAATGAATGGTAGATAACCCTGGTAAAAAAGAGCAATATTTGCGTTTGCTCGCCAAAAAATTGTCACCAATCCTGTTTTATGATGGGCTTGGTTGGCAATTCTGACTTCAGCAGGGAAATCCCTACTAGAACTCCTTATTTTTTACATGTGGGAGAAATGCTGTGTAGCCAAAGGAAGCCTCATTTAGCTGGCTGGAGAAGAAGTGTGAGAAGAACCCTTGCAAGGCGGGTATGCCAGACCAATCCCCTCCTATAGGCCATCCATCAATCTTACCAGTACTGTAGTATAAGCACTGGACTACTGTTCCATCATTCAGTGATGATGATAATACATGAACATGGACACCAAAAACACACATTGACAAAAAAAAGATAATTTTTCAACTATTTGCGAACATCAGATTAACTAAACAAGAGCTAACAATAACTTTTAAACTAATTTGTTCAGTATTAATTAAATATCAAACGTTTGTGATTGCATAAACTTTAATTTTTTTTTTAGGTGGAGTCAAGAATTGAATCCATGGTGAAAGTAGGTTGTTTACTGTCACTATACCTCATTTTATGTATATAAATGAGTGAACGAATGATTATTCTTTTGTATTAGTAGGACAGGTTTTCTGCTTTGGGAATTTATTATATTTAAATATTTCATTTAGGCTGCAGGCTGCATATAATGTAATTATTTTGCAGAAAATTGTTTGTTAGATTGCAGAGAGTGTATACGTACTTCATATTCTGTTTAGGTGGCAGGTTATTAGCATATTAAAGTGTCAGAATAAAGCAATGTGATGTTCGAGCTGTTTTTTTTTTTGTTTTTTTCTTAACATTCTTGCTACGTGTGTTGATCCCTCTCCCTTCTCTGGCAGCTCCTGTCTTTAGAAATATGTAAAATGAGAATTGGTAGTAAAAAATAAAAAAAAGAAGAAGAAGAAGAAAAATGATTATCAGCTTCACTTTTGAAAATTGCATAAGTAATGAAATGTGATGGATGTGGTTGAAAATCAAAACAGAATTATCATGACAGCTCTGATTATTTTTGTGCAATCTCTGTTTAACAAAATAGTGACATATGGATGAGAAACGATTCTCTGACATTTGTCTTAATTGAATACTCCTGACCAAGCATATTGGGATGAGCCATTGTCTCGATGGGATATCCATAAAATATGGAGGCGACAAAAAGCAAACATACTGGATTTTGGGTTTGGACAAAGAAAGCTGGAGAGAGAGAGATGTTTCTTAGATTGTTGCCAGGGAAATGTGAAAATGACTCGAAAAGAACTGACTTTGTGGTTGATCATTGTGCTTTTTTGTAGCAAGGCACACATGTTAGTAGCTTCCAAAATTCAATTTTGGATGAATTCTTTCTTTCACATAATTAAATTTTTCACTAAACTCTCCTCTTAGATGTATATAAATTAAAATTTTTAACTAACTTTAGGTTCTTGGATATTCCAGTCAGTGAAATGAAACTATTTTAAAAAAAACTGCAGACTGCTATTCACATATTTAGAGCACATTTATCTAAAAATAAAGTATCTGCAGTAAAATTTTGTGTATTGTAGGTTACACAAATTTTAGTAATGCATAAAAACCATAAATTAAATGAACAATAAGATAATGACTTGCCTTATAACTAAATATAAAAGTAAAATTTAAAAAAAATAATAAAATAATTCATTAGATATTTGGCAAGAATTTGGAAGTAGAATAAAAATTACGTTAGTAAATTGATGAATTATATGAAAAATAAAGCTTACGCTTTGGACATGTTATTTCAGTATTAAATTTACGACAAGAAATTTTAAAAAATTTTGTATCTTAGTAAATTGTGGCACCTTTGTAAGTGTGTAGTGATGTACTGAAGTTTACCATTACTACAGCTATCTTGAACTGTGTTCAGAGGTTCCAATAACTGTGAAAACTGAAACATTGTTTTTAGGCTGTAGTAACAAGACTGCTCTTGAGAAGTTATACAACATAGCATTGGTAGAAGCTGGAAGCTCATCAGAATTTAGAGAATCTATGATGCTATTTGAGAGCTAGGGGATACTGTCAAGTAGCAACTCTGTTAACCATATAACCCCAAGTGCCATGCTGCTATATGCCATGTGTAACTGTTTTAATATATAGCTAGCTAAACAAGCTTTTCAATGCTATATGATTTCATTTATTGCCAGATGTTACTGCCAAAGTTGAATGAGTTACATACTTCTATTATCATCTGATACAAATTAAGCTACTCCAGTCATAAAAATAGTTTTCAATACTAATTTGTTACAAATTAGCAAATTTATTTAATGATGTTTACTTGGTATTCATTCTTCTCTTATTGATAGTCTGCTGCAGTCCAGGAACCAAATATTTGGGAACTTTTCATTCTGTTATTGAGAACAATGTTGAAAGAGAGAGAGTTATTGTACATCAGATCAGACTAAGGATGTCAGATATTAATTTTACTAGGTGAAAGTCAAAATACAAATGTCAAAAGATGGGAAATTTTATTAATACATTACCAAACAGATGATAAATCTATGCAGTATTATTTGTAAAAATGAATGCTTGCTTTGGTCGCTGAAAAGGAAATGATATGAGTTATATCTGCAGACATTAGATAATGTTCATATCAGTTTTTTTCCCTTTTCCTTAACCTGACTAATTTGCTTTACAATGCAGGCATAAAGAAGAAATAATCAAGTTAGAATATTGCAGAGAAATTGGGAAATTCTTTAGTATTCTTTTCTCACAACATGTAATATACTGAATAAAATAAAATAGAGAAAAACAAAAAGTCTTACAATTTAATGTACGAAGATAAATTTTGACACTCAGAGGTTTAAGATAACGAATAGGAAAGACAGGACAATGTGTAAAAATGCCCTTTAAAAGAAATAAGAAAGTGATTATTTCAATTATTAAACAAACATTCCGTGTGTGTGGTGTGTGTGTGTGTGTGTGTGATTATTGCTTTTTCAAATCATCAGATAATTAGTGTTTCCCTTCTTTTTTTTAAAAAAAAAAAATCGGTTCTTTTTTACAGAATAGAAAAGAAGAAAACCAGCATGCCCGTTGTCTAGGTATTGACCAACCATATGGTGTCGGTCAGCATGCTGCACTTTCTTGACATGACTGCTGCTGGATTTTCAGTAGCAGTTCCTTCCATGTGGGTTTTCCCACGTGCTCTGGCTTTCTCGCAATACTTTTCTCACTCAAGTTACTAGTGTTCATCTTGAAATTAGTTTGCTCTCATTTGCTTCACTTGAGTTTGGGAAAAGGAAGTCTTTGACATGTTTGTCAAATATGAATGAATTTATTCAACGTAAACGTTTCTCTTGGATTCATTGATTTTAGGTAAATTTTCAGGCATGGACATAGCTAAAACAGGCCAACTGATTGGAGTTTAAATAATGATTATTAATTCCTGTGAGGCTAAGTTTAAGCCTACTGTGATGGGTGGGACTGCTGATTGAATGGCTAACAGACCCCCTTGTTTGTGCAGATACTTGACGGTTGCATAACTTTGGTATAGTTGAAGATTGTGTATGTGGTTGAAAGACATACCTTATACAAACTTCCAGCAAGGCGTGAGTCGCCATCACTTCTATTAGTCTTAACAAAGACGTTCTGATCTAAAAGAATTTTGTGTGTATGACTGGGGGGGGTGGTCAGTTTGAAGATCCCCAATTTTCTATGACCAAACTTGTGAAAGGTTAGTGTATTTGTATGGCAGCTAATCACCTAAATCTTTACCCAAGGATAGGAGAAGTTTTACTTACCCATTTTCTTGTATAAAAAATAGTTTACCTTCTATATGGTCCTTGCAAAAATATGCATCAAGCAGAATAAGTTCTTTACAAAAATAAAATTAAAAAAAAAAAAGAAATAAAAGAACACATGCTGTTCTGAACAGTAGAATAAAGAAAAATTAACATTTGGAAAAGATGAAACAACCACTTGCGTCCTCAGACCATCTTGAGTGTTTGTTTGGATACTGTGTCTTCGGATGGCTTGAGGTGAAACGGAAGTATTATATTTAGTTGGCCTTGCTTTTCCTTTTAATTCTAATACACTGTATCAATATGAGTAGTTTTTTCTTCTGTCTTTGTGGAGCATATATTATTAATTGTTGGTAAATAAATTGCAGATGGAAAAGAAATGGGAATACAGTAAATATCCAAGTTTTTACCAGAAGTGAAGAGTTAAGGTTGTCAGGGCAGTAGCTTGCTAGGTATTCTGCCAAATTTTGTTTAGGTCTCAGACAACTGCCACCTGCGGGTAGAAGTAAACAGCATGATGTACTGCATCATCCAGCTGCTGGCAAAGTAAGCGTTCTTAAGAATCTTTAATTCTCCATTTTGATTTATTTCCCTTGGTGATGTACTTTCTGTCTTATTTTCCAATGTATGAGAAGTGTGGTTTCTATTCAACTTTATTTGAAAATGCATTCTATTAAGATAACCTGCTAGGTTTTTATGACATTCAGGAATTACCTGATTATTTTCCAGAAATACAATATACATATACTTCACTGAGATAACATTTAATAGTTTTGTAATTGTATTTAATATTAAGGTATTTCAGTTGTGGGATTATTGGATGGCTACTAAACATGTTCCTAATGATAATACATTGATTTTCTAAATGATAAGGATTTTTAATTGATCTGAAAATGATCTGTCATTTTTTTAAATTATCTAAGAGTATAAGCTAGTCTCTATTAGTTGAGCACCAAATTTGCTCTGTGTATAATATTGAAAAGACCTGAGTTCAGGGAAAATTTACCTGTCTATCAAGCATTCCTGGTCCTTTAGACAGAGTTGATTGCTTTTTCTTTTTATGCCTCCCTCAGAAGATATATATTTTGGTCCCTTGTTTTGTCTTATAAAGCATTTTTTGCAAGTATGTTTAAATGTATGCATGTACTGCTATGAAGAGCTAGAGTAGGTATGAGGTTACATGTGGTCAAAACTGTGTAGGCCAGCTAGAAGCTCTCTAGCTCAGTCTGATTGGTTTTGGTCATTCAGAAAGTGAGAACTTCCACTATACTCTCTGATCTTCCTAAAGCCTCCTGCTGGAATCTAAGTGCCCTCACCAACCTCCACCACCACAAAGTAGTGCTTGGCCAGTATGATCACAGTGGAAGATATTCTCCACCAAGATCATTTAAGAAGATTAGTCTAACAAATAGCAAATAAAATTTAATGTCTCCAAGCACAAGTTTCTTGGCCTTGGATATAAACCTTTTGTATGAAGTAAACTAAATAAATAGCAAATTGGTGAAAACTAATTTAGCTTTTATAACTGATAATACCTTGAAGGATCAGAGGCAGAATACATGACTTAAAGCTGATAGAATTTTCATTATACTTAAGTATAGTCATTCACTTTAGAAAAGATAAGGTTTGACCTAAGTTAGTGTTAGCAAAGATATGGGTATGATGTAACTTAGCCTTGGGTCTCATTTAACTTAGTCTTAGAAAGGTTGTAAGCCTGTATAGCTTTGAGATCACCAATTAAAAAAAAAAAGTTATAAATGTATGACCAATCTCATCTGAACGTTTTTGGAAACAACTTGTGCATACTTCATGAAGATTTGATTTTATGATGAATAGTTATGATGATGCATTTTTCTCTATTAGACAAAGGAGCACTGCAGACCATATTTTTTACATGTAGAACTACTAACTTGGGGATATTCAGAAGAGTGGGAAGTCTTTAAAAAAATTTTATATATAACAACTTTTTCTATTAAATGAAAATTGTCTTTTTTAAAAAAAAGTATTTATGTAATTTCTTTAACTGCTCTATCCAGCAAAGTATTTCAAGTACAGCTCAGGTAAAAAAAAAGTCATTTCCAAATTTTTAGTCAAGATTAATTTTCATATAATTTATGCATGGCCTGTGATGGTATTTGGTATGCTGTTAGTGTAAAAAGCAGTCAAATCTATGATTTTTTTTTTTTACTAGAAAAAATATTGAATATTTTAATGATATCACCAATTGTAGATTGAACTAGGCACCTGAAGCATTTATTCTTCCTTCACGATTAAGACCTCAAATATCACTTATCATCCTGGTAAACTTCTGAACTTTTTCCCTAAATTTCTATAGTGGGAATTCCACATTTAGGCTGCATATCTTCGGAAGAGAGAAAAACCATGATTTATAAAATGAGCATCTATAGTCTAGCATGCTGAAGACTGTTAGCTTTAAGGCATGCATACTCACACTGCATCTGACTATCAATTATAAAACTTGAATTGGTTTTCTTTCCTTTTGTTATTTCAGTAGTTTTCCTTATATTTATATCCAAGGTTTGGGGTGGTTCAATTTTCTTAGGTAGCGATTAATTTAATAGCTGTTATACCTAATCATCTTGAAAGTTGTATTGCAAATAGTCTAGATTCAACTATAAACTAAACTGGGAAGGACTACTCCGTTTTAATGCGGAATAATCTTGCAAAATGGTTCTTTAAATAATTGGTCCAGTGGACTCCAGAGATGCTTGAACTTTTTGTTATTTAGAAAAAGTAGTCTGTTGGCCCTATAATGTAGCACATCATGGTATCTGGTGGTTAGAGAAGTCATTAGAATATTTACAGCGTTAGTATCTACAGGTTGCAAGAAAAGGCTGAGGTCACAGTAAAAAAAAGCTTATAGATTTAGCTAGATTTTAAGTCGACAAATAAAGAAAACTAGGATAAAATCTATTTTTAATCATCCCCTTGCAAGACTGGATTCTTAGTCTATACAGAATTCTTTGTAAATTCCTGGTCTATCCGGTATAGTTCATATAGTATGTAAGCATGCTAGAAAGCTTTAGTTAAACACTGACTGCTATTTTCTTTCGGATTCAGTGTTTAATGCTACCAGTTGGAAATACATCAGAACAAATGTATACTAATCAAGAGAAAAGGGATAACTAGTATTTAGTCATATTCAGAAGACATGATAATTTTCATGTAATAAGCTGCCAGCCAAATGGATATAAGAAGTAATTAAATGTTATGAGATCCATGTTTCAGAGACTGCTGTTGTATATTTTTTGAGCTCTTTTGAAGTGAAAATAGAAAAAGTAGTAATGTTGGAACCTATAATGCCATGCCATTTTGTACAACTATGTTTGTGGTCTGGTTAGGAGAGCTATAGCAGGAGCCATTTACTATGTTATTAGCTTCTTCATAGGCTGCAAGAAAATGCATGATTTTGATAAAAGATTTTTATAGCTTTTTTCATATGCATCAATTACTTAAAGTATGCAAAAGAAAAGAAAACTAGATATAAAATCAATTTTTAATCATCCTTTAGTGACGGTAAGATTCTTGTGTAAAGACCACTTTGTCTATTCATTTTTACTTTGACTTCAGCAGTATTTACCTTATATTTTGTTATAGATCATCCATTTTATATAGTGTTAATAAAAAGTTAGTATACTAGTAATTTAGCATTCTATATAACTTGTAATATACCAGCTGGTACGACATTCAAACAAATGTACTATTTGTACTAATGTGATATACTGTTCTAGAGTATAGCTCAGTGTTTGTTATTTTATTTTCTGTAGATTACTGCAGTATCATATATAATTATAATTTAATTTAGCAATTTTTAATGTGCTTAAGTATGGTAAAGTATAATATGATAGTACTATAAAACATAATAGTAGTAGCATAGCATAGTGGAATATAATGATACAATATCTACCAATGTGTAGTGGAGTATCAGCATATAGTTTTAATTACAAGTTAAATTGTAGAAAAGAATAAAACAAACTAATGAAGCATACAATTTAATAGATGAATATTGTGCAGTAGACAAGATGAAAATGGTGAAATGGAGATTATGTATTTTAATATTTAGTATGTCCACACTTTTCTTTCTTGACTGCCTGAATAAGTCTTGGGGACACTTGTAATTTTGAAATACCAGTTATAATTTTGTTTTATGTATCTAGAAGTGCTGCCCAGAGTTTATCCTTGGATTTTAGCTGCTGTTCATTTTTTATTCTGTCAAAGTAGCCCTATAGTAGTTCAATAATATTAAGGTTGGGACTGTATGGAGGCCACTCTAATAAATCAACTCTCTTTTTTGTATTGTGTGTTTTGACAACGTTGGTAATATGTTTTGGGTCGTTGTCATATTGAAATATGAATACAACTGCATACTGAAGGAATGGGATGGAGAGTAAGAATCTGCTTGTATCTGAGCTGCATTCATATGTCCTTCTGTTCTTACTAAATCACCAACACCTATGGCTGAGATACATTTCCTTATGCCCTTCCTCAGTTCTTCTCTGTACATCCTGCCTTCTCTTATACCCCAAAATTCAAGCTTTGATTCATCTGATGAAAGGACTTTGTTCCATTGTTCTTGAGTCTATTTTCAGTGCTGGGTGGCATATTTTAGTTGCCCAGCCTCATTTCTTACATAAAACTGGTTTCATGACTGTCACTGTTCCTTTTTAAGTCCACTTTGTCTCAAAAATCTTTGTACTTCAGAATCGTGAACCATGATCCCTGAGGATTCTGCCACATCATAGTTTAGTTCCTTTCTGGATGTCTTTCTATCCTTCAAAAAAAGTTATATTTACTGTTCAACTTTTTCTAGATAGATTTCTGGGTTTTTTCACACCTTTTCCTGTTAGAAATTGAACCAGCATCATTACATTTCTTGAATGGTGCATCTTGGAAAATTTTGGTTATACTACATATTTTGTGTTGAATTCTACATTTTCCATGGAGAAATATTATTTCATGTCTATTAGCAATTGATATTTTTGCCATTTTCATTTAGTTATTATTCACAAGTATTAGTGTTTTTGCAAAGTGTTTAGATTTTTGCATAATACTCTGTGTGTGTGTGTATATATATGTGTGTGTGTGTGTGTGTGTTGTGTTATATGTGTGTGGTGTATATATGTGTGTGTATGTCTGTGTGTGTGTATATGTGTGTGTGTTGTGTGTATATGTGTGTGTGTGTGGTGTATATATGTGTGTGTGTGTGTATATATATATGTGTGTGTGTGTGTGTGTATATATATATGTGTGTGTGTGTATATATATGTGTATATATTGTGTGTATTCTATATGTGTGTGTGTGTTTAAGGTATCTTCAGATCAAAATTTTGTTGTGCAGCCATGGCCTAAAGTTTTGTATCACCTTGGAATTTTCTAATTTTGCTCCATAAAGCTGAGGTTACCACAGACTTTGCATAATATTGTTACGTTAATACACTGCCACTTTGTGGTTTTCTGCATGCATGATTTAAGGATAGGTTTTATTGTTATTTCTGCAGTGAAGCAAGATTTCTGGTCCTTGCTATGCATTAAAAATTATTTTGTTGCTTTAATTCTATATATATTTTCTGTTTATATTATCACTGTTATTAGTGGTAGCACACGGTTTAATTAGACAGACTTCCAGAAGAGTTCCTTTGAATTCTTTTAGATTCTGCACTGTTTAGCAATAGAATGCAGAGCTTAAAACCACTTAGAACAATGTGATAATTAACTTTAAGGCCAAGAGTTAAAAATGAGAAAAAAAAAAAACATTCTACCACTCATTCTCTATCATGTGTACAGTGTTTGCTTCTGTGGAAGTCATTACAGAAATTAACCAAATTGATACTTAATTAAAGGGTAGTACATACAAACCACAATATATTAGTGCTTTTTTTTTGTTATAAAGGAAATGGGTACTGCAAACAATTAAACAATTGACTGATTAGTGCTGGCCAAATTATGATCGTTATTAGCTGATACAAATATTTGTCAAGTCCGTTTCAATATAGACAATGAGATTCTTGAAAAAGTGATTGCTATGTTCGTTTCAGATATTGTACTGTTTCTTTTGAGCAGCACTGCCAATGTAGGTCATAAGCATGTTTGCTTTCACTGTAGAATATGTATGTGTTTAATGTGGGTAATTGAGCATACCGCATTGTTTAATATAGTTCATTAAGAAAGTTGTTGAGACAGGGGATCCCCTTAACAGATCAATTTTACTCTGGGTCAGGGTTGAAAGATTTGTTTATATTGTGTAGAGATTTGCCAGTTCACCTGGATTTATTTCTCAGTAAGAAATCAACACGATGAATAACCCATCAGAAACCAAGATACAGACTGACAAAGTTTTTTTATGCAAGTAAATAGACATCCAATTCTGAAAGAATACCCATTGTTCTGGAACCATGGATACCACTGGAAAAATTTGAATGAAGTTAATACTTTGTGGTGCAGTCCTTTGCCTTATGCAAGGCAGAAATGTTCTGATTTATGGATCATAGCTCATTACTGGCTGGTCATGGCAAAATTGCGATTCCTTGTCTCTTTGTCTTGCAAGTGCACGAGATGGAGTACTGTCTTTCATAAAAGTTCTGCTCTCTTTCTTAGACAAATGACCATTGGCATAAATAGGCAAAAGTTAGTTTCTTTGCTCAGTGTCTCAAATCATCACAGATAGATTGCCATATTTTGTTGTGGGTTGCAGATGATTCAATAAAAATTCTTGTTTTGGATGGCACCACAGCCTTAGAATGACCAATTTCTGCAAACTATGAAAATTTTGACTTAGATATAGTGACAGTTTTCCAAAAGACAGGAGGGCATGATAGCATTTGCATTGCCCAAAACATCAACAAATGACATAGTGTAGGATGAAAAGTGGCTTGCATCCTACTGCTCATCCATTGTCTTCTATATTCTGGAGATAATATCTGATGATTTTTAAGGACACATACAAATGTTCTACCATGATTGTCAGGGTTTTATTTTCACAGCACAAAGCACGTGTTCTGTTGGCTTTGGTGTTAAGGAGGAACATGAACAGTTGTGCTATAGCTCGTGAACTGGGCAGTCATCTTGTTAAAAATCAACAGCAGAATACCCAGAGCCTTGGAGATTTCCCTCTAGCTTCTTCTACCAGTCTCTTGTTGTTTAACTATGTGCCCCCTTGAAAATTATCCACGAATTTCTGTGAACTTCCTTTTCATGAAACTGGAGCTTTCTCTAGCCAGTCTCTATTCTTACTTTGTGCGTGGTCTATTTGAATCTCGAGACATGTTTATATATAATGAAATTAAGATAGAAAACAACCATTTTATTTTTGATAAACTTGATTTGATGTTTACATCTAAGATATTTAGTTGTTTGCACAGCTGCTACCTTTATAATCTTTTTCTTCTAAAGAATACAATACAATAATATATTGTATGTCCTGATGCCAATGCTATTGTAAGGGGAGCTAACTAAAAACTTCAAGCAATTTCCTGGCTGCAGTTTTCTGACCGCCATGTAATGTCACTTGCATTCTCTCTATAAAGATTTATTGTAAGTCACTCGTGCTCTTATTCCATAAACAGTGTGTAAGAGTGGCTTTGTTGTTACTTCTTAAGAATGACAATGAAAAAATCAAATCAAATTAATAAACTTTTTTAAAAATGTGTCTAAATGAGTGCCAAATATGAAAATATGCAGAGATTACTTACTATCAGTTGTGCTAAGTTTGTTTGTATTAATCAGTTTTCTTCACTTGACATGACTTCATTCTTCTTTTTTTCACTCACTCACTCACAACTAAATTATTTGAATGTGGAAATCAATTTTAATTAATTTTTTTTAACGTTTTCTAGTAAATTAAAAGATTTTCGAAATTCAAATTTTTGTATGAAGTGGAAAAGGTACTTTTAAAAAAGTGAACCCAATACTTTCAAAAAGGAGAATATTTATATTAAAAATAGTGCATCATAACATACTTACTGTAAATCATCTATGTCAGTGGTTCCCAACCTTTTTTGTCCCATTCCCCCTTTTCCAGTCATTGTTTCACCTGTGGACCCCCTACAACGAAATATGTTAAGCCAAGAAAATTAATAAAAGATTTTTCTGCAAGAAATGAATATATTAATGTAAAATGCCTTCCATTGTTATGCTGATTAAGATGTAGGCCTATTTATATGAAATCAGAAAACATTCCGTTCAGCACTTTTTGATTTAAGTACAACACATAGAAAAATGTTATGTTAATGTGTTATAGTTGTAGGTATTGTGTGCAAAAACTATCTTTATAATATTTGCTCTTTTTTGAGCTTGCAAGCACATGTATGAATAAAAAGAATCACAAAACTGTATTAATACAACAAAAATCACAAAAACAGCAGTGAATGAAACTTTTCATTGGTTGCGAAAAAGTATGTCACTTTATATTTCTCAATGGGACGTTTGTGGTTGTTTTTGAGCAACCAGCTCATGAATCCTTGGCTCAGTGGCAGCCAGGGCACACCTCAAGTCATCTTCCACAGACAGCTTGTTCCTTGATTTTGTTTTTATTGCAAGTAATGAAGAAAACCCACTTTCGCACAGGTAGGTTGAAGCAAAAGGCAAAAGAACTCGAACTGCCAGATCACTTATTTTTGGATATGATTCCATCATTGAACACCAGAAGCTAGACAAGGAGTTTGACTGGAACACATTCTTGGCTGTTGAATCATGGAGAAGCTCAATGAACTCTTCTTGTGCGTCTTCTAACACATCATCAACCTGACATAAGAAAGGATTTTTTGCTAATCCTGCATGCTGAGGGCTCAAGTCAGGAAAGTAACGGCGAAATTCATCATCTAGATGAGACAAGTGGTCCATGATTTCCTTGGACAAGGTGCTTGAAAGCTGACCATCAGCAAGAACTTCATTCAATGATGGAAACATCATAAATTTTCCTACACTCACTCTCTTCTTATACAGCTCCAATTTGGCCAAAAATGCATGTATTGAGTCACAGTGGCTGAGCAAGTTTGAATCCTTTCCTTGGAGTCTCAAGTTCAGCTGGTTGAAGATTTCAAATATGTCCACAAGATAAGCAAGGCGGAGCTCAAAGTGTTCTGATTTCAATATCTCCAACAGGTCACATTTTTTCTGTACATCAAGAAACATTTCAACTTCCTGGCGAAGAGAGAAGAAGCGGGACAAAAATCTCCCTGCAGACAACCACCTGACGGATGTATAAAAGAGCATGGAACTATGCTCGGATTCCATGTCATGACACAGTTGCTGGAACAGTCTCGTGTTAGGGCAGAGTTTTTTCACATAGTTCACGACCTTAACAATACCAGTAAAATTGTGAGAAGCCCAGAAGGAAGCGATTTAGAAGCCAGAGCCTCCCCGATGAATGAAGCAGTACCACACAACTGCATTTGGTGCTTTGGATTTTTACTTTTGCTTGGAAACCCGACCTCGACCCAAGCATGGCTGGAGCTCCATCAGTTGTGATTCCAACAAGATTATTCCAACTCAAACCATGCTCGTCAAAAAACGATGACACAGCATTCATCACATCAGTGGCCGTACTTGATGTTTTCAAGATTTTGACAGCAAAGAAATTCCTCCTTGATTATGCCTTTGAACAGGTATCGGCAGTATAGACCAACAGCTGGCACGCCATTGCTACATCAGTGGATTCATCGACCTGTTAGCAAAAATGGGGGATGCTTTTATCTCTTCAATAATCTGATCTTTCACATCACCTGACATGTCGCTGATTCTTCGCTGGATAGTATTATTCGAAAGAGATACATCACTTAGTTTCTGTGCTGCTTCTGCTCCAAGAACCAGTCTAACCATTTCTTTTGCACAAGGTAGGATCAATTCTTCAGCAATTGTGTGTGGGCTTTTTTCTTCCGTGCTACTAAATAAGCCACTCTGGTGATGATGCTTCCACGATGTTCCCTCTCTTCTCTTGGAAGCTACCAGTCGCATCAAGTTTTTGCCTCTTCAGTTCATCAGCTTTCCTCTTGAAAAAATACTTTTCCTTGCTAGCATACTCAGGGTGGCATTTGGTCAGGTGAAGTTGTAATTTTGAAGGCTTCAGTGAATCATTTCCCAGGACACGAAAACAAATGACACACTGTGGGAGATCTACATTATTTTTTTGAATCGAAGTAAACCCCCACTGAAGATAATCTTCCGAGAACTTTCTCTTCTTACTTGACATTATGCAATATCTGTGGGTGGAAAAAGAAGCTGACTATGTGTGCGACCAGGTTAATATAACAACAATATACAAGTAAAATAATAACAAACCAAAGAGGTATCATATACACACAGACACTTAAACATGCAAAGTATAAGTCACGATTTCACACTAATTCACGATTTTGCTAAATATTATCACTTGTTGTTAGCCATATTAGAAAAAAATAATTAACATTGCCTTAATATTATTTTCTTAATATTGCCATAATAAAATAAAGGTTATTTATTCATTTCTCTCTCTCTCATCATATATCACGTATATTCATGACACTCGTCACTCGTCATTTAAGGAGGCAATAAATCTTCTCTGTCATCTCGCGGGCCGCTCATGACCATCCCAAGGGCCAAATTTGTCACATGGACCGTGAGTTTGACACCGCTGATACTGTTAGCTAATGTAGAGCAATTCTAACATTTAAACATTCAGTTTTAAGGATTGTGAACAGTAGTAATAATTTTATTCTGAGCCGCATGTCTTCTAATTCCAGTATAATAAATTTAAAAATAAGTAGAATCTCTATGGACCCCTTGAAATTCTTCCATGGACCCCTTGGGGTCCATGGACCACTGGTTGGGAACCACTGATCTATGTGACCAGTTATATGCTAATTTATGACTGATAAATTGATTTTATATACATATACAGTTGTCTCCCGGTATTCGCAGGGGTTATGTTCCTAGAGCACCAACGAAGAGTGAAAAACCACGAATATTGGACGTGGTCCATAAAAATGCCTATAAACGTCAAAATATAACACAAAATATAATAAAATATAAGTAAATATATAATAATAATTTAATAAAAAATACAACACTCAGCGAAACACTCGAGATACCTACACGCCGTAAACTGGGATGATGCTGGGCTGCATCTGCCTGAGACAGCACCTCGTGGGCAGCAGCCAATCAGCAGCAAGGAGAAATGAATAACGCTCTCGGATTGGCTACTTTCAAACCTCCAGCCAATAGTATTTATTTTACATTGATATTTTGCTGAATTTACGTTAGTATTTATATTACAAAATTAGTAAATTATATTGTTATTAATAATTTAGTATTAAAAAGCGTGAAAAAATATATATTGCCATGAAAAAAGACATAAAAAAATTGTGGAAGATATTTGCGATTCCGCGAATATGCAGGAGTTTCCATGAACAATTATTAGTTAGGTTCTAAGGAAAAGTACGCGAATAACCAGGGCCACAAATGCCGAACCGCGATTACGCAGGGGTCGACTGTATGAAGTATGGGGTATTTGATTGCTGAGTTCAGATTTAAGACTGCCAACTCTTTGCATGCATGTATATACATGGCCAAGCTTAATGACAAGAAACCAATATGTTGTTTTTTTATGGAAAACTGAAAAGAATGTGAACATAATCTGACAAAAAGTAGAAAAGGCAATATAACTAGAATTGCAAAGGAAAATAAGGGAAAACAAACCAAAAAGGGAAAATACTTTACTCTCCATATACTAAGGGCATTTAAATGAAATTTGGCCAGATGCCATTAGTGATGCTACTTCAGCTGGATTTTATCTGAATGCCCTTAGGATGTGTCCTTCTCTCATGTATAAACCCAGGAGGCCAATTAATTTCATTTGGGTAAAAATGAGAAAAGGACAAATACTTCAGAATATCCAATTTGAATGAAAAGGGGATGGAAGGGTCAATGAAATCAGTTTTATGTTGGACAGTAAACTATCTAAAACTTTTTTTATTTGGAAAACAAACAAAAACATATTTGAGTTCATAAGACCAAGTATAATAAATAAATGTGAAAGTGGATATGGAGTAGAGGAAAGGTTTTCTAAAGAATTCTTGGAAAATAAAAAAGCTTGGTATTATGCCATCTTGATTTTAAATATTGTTTGTGGCTTGATGACAGCTACCAGAGCTTTTCATGCCCTACACTGAATTCTGCCTGCTTTTTACTTACTTCAATGGTTCCTTTACCTGAAAATATCAGAAGTAAAATTATCAGTAAATACTTGATGGCAGTAGTGCTGATACAGATAAAATTAAAGAAATTATACCAATTAATATTAGAATCAACAAGAAATACCAAATAAAAAAGTTTATAAATAAGGTTTATATATTTTTTATTATTTTCATTTAAATATGATTAACATTATCAGGAAATAAAAGCCTGCATGATTGTGAAAAAAATAAAACAACCTTATAACGAAATAAACAGGTTCCACCTGCTTACTAGTTGGTTAATAGTACTATAATTTTTTAATTGCTTAGTTATGAAAAGCTGAGAGTAAGTGGGCTTATACTCTGTTATGGACTTATATTCCTTAGAATGCAGTAATTTACATAGATTATATGTACGATAAACCCAAGGACTGAATCATGGCACATTTTACTAGTAAAAGTGTTGTCCTCTGACTAAGTACCAGCAAGAACAATTCTCTGATGATGTCTGGTTATTTCAGTGTTTGCAATTCCAAAACTACATCATGTTTTGGAGAACTTACATGGAACTCTATCAGAAGTTTTGAATGCTTTGATCTAATGATCCACATTTCTAGGTTGGTTATAATATCTTCAAAAATTTTGACAATAGAAGCTAGACAGTTAATTGGAGCATTTTCTATCATCTTGTTATTATAACTAGAGAACCCATGTTTCATCGATCTTTCTTTGGCACCATCATCATGGTTTAGTCCTAAAGGAGACTGTTTTGGTATGCAGTGATGTTAATTTACAGTAGTTGTTTTTAGTAGGCAGTTATAATTCTGGTTAGTACAAGTGACTGGGGCTGGTGTTTAATCCAGAACCAGTTGTTTGCCAAGTCTTTCTGATAAGTTTTTTAAACTAACACTTTAATCAATGTTGATATCTAAATGAGATTATGTATATTACAAGAAATGCTAAAGTTAAGCATTTTACATTTATTTGGTATTCGAAAAAAATGAATTATAATGCATTATCTTAGAATATACTAAAAAAATATAAAGGCTTTTTTGTATAAATGGGTTTCTTGATTTTGTGTTCTGCTTAAAATGAGATTGAAATATATTCAAAAACATTTTCTTGCTACAAATTGTTTTCTTTTTGTTAATAAATTAGTTAATTCACAGTTTTAGCAGCATGTTTCTCGTCTCCCTATTTAAAGCTGAAATCTCTCCGATTTCGTGATTGTTTCAATGAATCAAGAAAGCTGCGCATTAAAAAACACAGATGCACCACATTAACTGAAATAATATAACCAATGAAATGGTGACCCGATAACTCATTTACTCTAAGTATGTTCTCATCTAGTTTTACAAATGCATATCAGTAAGAGATGACTATTTAAAATGCTGCTCAAGTTTATTTGTCATTATACTTCATGAGAATATTTGATTTTTAAATGTTTTAATACAATAATAATTTCAGTATTTATTAAAATACTTTCTCAAAAACTTTTAATCATTCTCTGCAACAGGTGTCAGTGTAAAATGTTGCATATGAAGGATAATTAAATGTTTTATGAAATTTCACATGCTTTAACCATAAAAGGAAGAAAAATCTGATTTGTCAGATCAACTGTAATGGGATTCATCTATAGTTCAAGCTACAAACTGGTAGATTGCACGCACATTTTGAAAAGTTGCTTGTCAGCTATGTATGTACATTCCATATTGTGAACTCTGCATAGCCATTCACTAGGAATCTCAGAAACCCCAAAGATTATAACAGTGATTTCTTGAGCTACCAACTCTTCTCAGCACACTGACATACGTACATCCATCATGCACATTTTTTGGCTGTTTCTGGAGTAGTGTTTGCTGAAAAATTGTGCTATAAGAGAATGGATCATAGTGGGTTGGGCTTGGAGCGACATGACGGTAATAAATGAGCTATAGCAGCCAAAAACACAAACCTTTCAACACTGGCTACAATGCACAAATTGCTTCCAATTTGGACAATGCACCAGGAATTTTATTGTTTGATCTTTAGTTTGGGGGATTGATAGCCTCTAATTTTCCATGCACTCTAGAGAGAGAGCACCCAGATTGTGTGTGTGTGTGTGTGTGTGGTGTGTGTGTGTCTATATATATATTTTAAGTTAGTTAGTTTTTTCATGAAGGAAATTTGAAATACAGTAAGAAGAATAATAAAATAATAACATTATTTTTGGATAATGGAAAAGAATGTTTTAGCTATAGATGAGATGAACTGGTTCAAAAGTAGGGCCTTAAGTGTAAATACAAATAGCATCAAAACAGTTATAATAATAAAACTAATAGTAGTAATAATAATAATGAAAAATTCAATACAAATAAGATGATAGGCTTATATTTTTTTAAACTTGGTGAAAATAGTTTTAATTATTTTTTTTAAAATTATGCACATTCCAAGTGTTTGTAGTAATATTTAATTATTATTTTCAAATATTTAATTCATCTTTGAACAGATGATTAACTACAGCCTTGGTTGGTTTAGGTCAAATCTCAGCTGTTCATATGCACTCTCTTCAAATAAGTGTTACCAAAAAATAATTTGTTATTTCAAGAGAAAGCATGCCATTTTCTGCTATTGTAGGAAGAGGATTAACTGGGAGAAAATGGTACATTCATTGCATTCACATTGGGAAATCCAAAATTGTGGGTCAGGAAATATATTTACAACATGGACAGGAATAGATACAATGTGCACTATTGGTATTGTGGGAAGACAAACCTTCTAAAGTGTGGAGGATATGCAACAAGAGTATTTCAGGATGGACAACACCGACTTTGCAGCACAAAAGAGCACAACCTTGTGATGGAAACTCCAAGGAAAGACGATGCATCCGCAGTTAATAATATGAAGGCAAACAACACCCAAGATGTACCCACCCAAATTATTAGATAAGGTCAGTAATAAGCTTGGCTGTTATCAGCATGTAATGCCAAATCAACATGCAGCACTATGGCAGGTTATAAGGAGAGCATGAAGGAAAGACTACTTGTTGAGCCGCCATTGTTGAATTGAATGACAGAAGAACCGTAGACAGAGCTAACTTTTTGTCTAAAGATTTGTCTTTTGGTAATGAGCAAGTATTATTTACCAACCAGAAAACCTGGCCAAGTATAGGATAATGGATAGAACTTTCAAAAGCTCCTTAATGCTCTTTTAGCAGTTATACATTATTCACGCACCAAGTGGAATAGATAATGGCACAAAGATCTTGCTGTTTGTCTATTCACTTAATAGCAGAAAGTCAGAAAAGTGTTACAGAAAACTATTTGAATATTTATATAATTACACTGATTGATCATGCACATGAGCTAAACCTATAATTTATCATTATGGACTTGAGCAGGCATTGATTAATGAATGCTGTGAGATGGGAGGGTCTTGGTACATGGTACAGTGAAGCTTAAATGTGTGACACATTGTGGTCTTGGCATTCTTTCCATCCTCTAAAATTACAAATACTTTCAAAGAAGTAAAGACAATTATCGTTGGAGGAGATAATCTGGTGATTTAATGGTTTGCTGATAATGTTCAAGGTAGAGTGAGAAAAACCTTCAGAAATGGATATGCTAATCATGCAGCAGCACCTTACCTGACCTGCCACCCCTGATTGTGGTCCATACTTAAGCAGACAGACTTACATGATACCCAGGACATAGAATCAATTAGAGGAAAAGCATACATGGCATAAATCATACAATCAAAGAATCTAGGAATGAAATGGCTGTCACAAGAAGAGCTATGAAAATTGTTTGGAAGAGCTTCTTTAGTAGCAAGATGGGAATATGCTGAAAAAAGAATAGCTACATTTCTAGTTGACAAAGAAAGTGTTGAATTTCTTGCACGGTATCCCCCATAATATCATGTTGTAATCTATAATGTATTTGTTGGTAAAATACTTTTATTCAAATGGGTTATGGTCAGTCAACTTGATCTTGCTTTCTACACGAGGATAAATACAACAAAGCAAATGTCATGTAAATTTCAGAGAATGGTGGTGTATCATTATGTTCAATCATTAAAAGTGATGATAACCGTTTCTCTACTTTTCTACCCTTGCAAGAGAAGACTTGGCAGATTTAAAAAAAAGATGTAGTTAATGCTGTTTGTACAGCAGACTTTTATAACTTTACATTACATCACAACAAAATTCTAACAAATAGATGCTATAATGGTGCATAAGTTGCCAGTAGTGGAAAAACATTGCTCATAAAACAACTAGTAATTCATGAAAACAAGTTTTAAGCGTATTTATCAGGAAAATTAATAACAAAGCAATTAAATCACAAATAATAGGTTGTCATATGCTGCACATAGTCTTGGTTTCATGATCATGTTTCCCAATACATTTACCACATAGATTACATGTCCAAAAGAATAAGGAAGCCCTAGGGGACTCATTCCACAACCTTTTATCCAAATTATGGCTTTTTATTTTATAAGATACCCTCCAAGATTAAAATTCAAATTTGAAATAATAATATTAATCTTAATGCTGTTGATAAATCATCACCCAGCATCAAAGGCTTCTCTCTCCTGGCATGATACTTAGTTGTTTTTTATCAATAGATTCAAAGTATATGGACTATAAGAAAAAACAACAATAAAAAGCCTTTTGACCATTCTAGAAAACATGCAAGAGAAATGGGGCATTTGAATGGTAAATGGAAAGAAGGGCACATGAGAAAACGGCAGTCAAGCCTGCTGCTTTAGCAGGCACAATGAAAGAAGCCTCTGCCATTGATGTTGGGGATGAAGAGCTAGAACTGGGAGATGAAGTCTATAGTGATATCAAAAAGCAATTTAGTAAAGTTACACCTAGTGATAATATTATATAAAACTAGGAGCAGTTGATTGATTTGTGTTCATTTGTAGTCTATATTCATTTCAATTTTTTTTTTTCCCCAGAGTGGCAAGACGTTTATAGGATACTTCACTTTTTGGATTGCATGTGTTGTGCGACACGCTCACTCACTCTTTCTGTGTGGGTGAAATTGCTTCAGTATTGTTTCAGTATTTTCTATTTCAATCTCTCGTTATCCATAGGTCTGTGCTGTCTGTCATGTATGCCCAGTGTTGTCATTTGGAGATATATTTACATAGTTTACCGTCTACATAGTGGTGCATCCAATTTTTCCAATTGCAGGAAGGTTCCATTTTTCAGCATTCTTATTCTGATCGGTTTTCTTATGATTAAAAATTTGAAATTTATTAAAGCACATTTTAGATATATTCAGAGCAAAAAGTGTGCCTCCTTTGATTGTATTTTCCATCACATTTATCTGCATAAAACAAATTTTCAACAATTTATTTTGAAGTTATGTTTTATGTTTATATAAATTTTTTCCTCTTATATTTCATCATTGTACATCAGATTTTCATATTTTACATGCGGCCATTTTGAAGTTGGTAATGTTTGTTTGTATCATTAACATACAAGTGGAATAAGCTGGCAGAAAAAAAAACAGGTAGTGCACTTTTTTGAAATGAAAATTGTTCAAGTCACAATAAATATTCGTGTGAAATGTTTGTGCACTTTTGCTTTAAAAACGTAGCACGCATTGTTTTGTTTTTTGTTTTTTTTGTTTTGTAGTGTCACTATTACTGAAAAGAAGGTCAATGCATTCCTACATTTTTAATGCTAGGAATGCCTTGGTCAGAAGCAAATTTTTTTTGTGCTTTTAGCCTTGATGGTACATACAGTTTATTCTCTATTATCTGCACACGTCCATTCTTAGGGTTATGCGGATAGTTGGCATTCAATTAGGCTAGGTTAGACTCAGCTTTAACTCATCTTCTGTTGTCAGTACTACTCATTTCCTCTTCAAAATCAACAATGATGGGCTATCTAAAGAGTGTCTAGGATCCATGGTAACTTGCTGTACAAATCTAGATGGCAAAAATAAAGAAAGCTGCAAATGGTACAGAAGTTAGCTTCAAACTGGTGCTGCCTGCCTTTATTTTGATTTTCAAGTATTTGTATGATGCGACTGTGCGGAGGGGTTCTTTCCCTCAATATACTCATGAACTATTCTCTGAATCAAAGAACTTCTTTGAGATGTAAACGGAAGTTCTGTTTTCCACAAAAAACATACAAATGGATGCTAATGTGCATGTCGATGTTGTGTAGGTAGCTGCCATCTAGCGATGGATAGTTTGCTGGTAATTGAGAGTCAACTGTTTTTGCTAATTCAAACTTTTACAGTCATAAACTATGACTTAATTGTTGTACAAATATTACCTTTTGAACATTTACAAGGTAAATTATCTATGGATAATAAACTGATATACATACTTTGAAAATTTTAATTTAATGAAGAATTAAACCTTAAAGTAAACTCGTTTTCTTGGCTTTTCAGTTCCCCTCAACATTAGAAAATGAAGGGTTCTAGTAGGGACTTCCTGTGGTATGTGTGCAGTTAACATTCATACCCTGTTTGCCTCTACTTGGTTTAGGAAACTGAAGCCATGGAGTTGTCACTGGTGGATGCCTTATCCACCAATGTTGGCTTTCACAGGTTCAGAGAAGATGCTCATTTTAATTTGAAGACTTTGGCAAATATTTATCAAATTTGCATCCTCTGTCTAACTCAGATTCCTTTACATAATTCTATTGAAATATGAATGCAACTTTTCTTTTAATATTATAAGAGCAGGCCTCACTTCACTGTTAATTACAGAAGAATTTTAGTTAGTTGCATCCAGCAGATATGGAGCTATTAGGAATTATACTGACATTCTTAATAAGTTCAAACAGAAACAAATGAAGAAGTATATGGCAGCTCATTACTATATGTAGTTGCAACTTATTCATTAATAGCTAATGAAAAAGAAAAAAACCTTGTTACATTTTTTTTAGTGGTTTCCCTGACTCACAAGATCAGTGCATGACGCCCAACCGTCATGGTTTATGATCACTGTTATTTTTACATGTGGCAGTAACTTAACAAAAAGTAGATCCACATTTTTTTTGTCAAATAATTTCCTTTTCCATTCTGTGGCCGCTTTTATCTTCTTCACTGTTCTTTGAATTTGTTTGATTATTACAACAGTGTTAAGCGCAACAACTCCACGCAAAAACTGTTTTGCTAGGTTAAAGCTCTGACATCTTGCATTTCTCATTAATTTTTTTTTTTTTAAGTTACCTGGCTCAGTAAATTTCTGAGCAGCATCTGGTTACATCATATCACATGACTAAGGATAACTGTTAGGCATTATTTATGCAAAACGTTTTGAAGGGCTGGCTTTAAGAAGTGTGTAGAAATAAATGTATGCCACTGAAAAAAAGAAAACTTTCAAATGTATTTAAATGATAATGATCATTGTATTATCAATGGTAATAATATTAGTATAAGTAATAACAATAATAAAAGTAATTTAAGAGTAGTATTGAGTCTGTCTTCAAAATTTAAAACTATTTTTGCTAAGTAAAAATAGTCTGTAATTATGTGAATAATGATTTATGAGAGTTTATATTTAAATAAAACTATACATCATAATTGTATTGCGGTTGGAATATGGTTAAGCCAGTAATCCCCTTGAATATTGAAACTTTTATGTGTAATTTTCTCTTGAGTAAAGACGATAGATAATCCAAATTAATCTGTTACATAAAGTTAGAATTATTTTTATTTATGCATATAATTAGTGATGGCTATACATGGCAAATTGCTGGCTCTAGGATAAATGATGAGAAATTTACCCTGAAGCCTTGTAGACTGCCTTACTTTGTGATACCATCTATAGTAACAACAGCAGCAAATATTGCAGCATCATTGTGGTTGTTATATCTTTAATTATTACAGACTATGTAATTTTTTCTAGTTTCGTTATGCAATTAAAGGTATACAGATCTGTTTGTTTATTTTTTATTTGATATTACTGCGTGTCTTCCGTTCGGTGTTCGTATTGTGCATTTAGCTCAGAATGATATAAAAAGCATCTTCTCGGCTTCATGTTTTATCAATAGCTTCTGAGCAACAACCAGTCGTTTATTAGAGTCAGCACTCATTCAGCGAGTGGGGTACCCGAGGTGAAAGCCTCGATTCTCCACCAGCCATGGTGGTCAATCTCTCAAAATAACACCCATTTTTGTGAATTACATTTCCTTCCTTTCTCCTAAGAAAAAATGAAGTCATTAGGATTTCATTTTGTATATGTATTTTGTTTATTGTTTTTTTTTTGTTAGTAGTAGCTTTTTTTTTTCAGAAATAGCTGCAATTGAAACCCAGTTGGGAGGTAGTGCTTGTAATCAGGGTGCATGCAATGAGATGAAGTGTTCTCTATTGGAAAGATGTTCACAGTTGGAAATTTAATGATTACATTCCCCACTTTTTTGCCTTAATTTTCTGTCTCCCTTTTTTTTTTCATGGAATTGTGGTAATAGACACATGACTGAATTTCTGCTACATTGATTTCTATAATTATATATAAATTTTCTTTATTTTTTTAGTATTTTTAAATAAATTCGGTGATTTTCTGCAATGGAATTTAACTGGAAATTTATTTTTCTATAATTTTAAAATATTTTTTTTATGCTGCTTTAGTGATACAGGACTTTATAACTTCTATATACAGATTAACTTTATGCTGTTCAATAATTACTGGCAATTTGAATTTTAAAAGAGTTAAAAAATGTATGGTGGTGTATTGCTTTTTTGTTTTAGATGCAAACTTTTTACATTTGATATCTTTTAATTGTGGCGTAATTTTATAAAAAAAAATATATAGCAGCCTCCTGAGTTGAAATATTATGAATTATACACTATGCGTATCTGCATCAGGGACTACTGGCTGGAAATGAGTTAAGACGGAATCTGATCATTTGCTATACATATTCAAGGTAGTAAGATGTGAGTGGCATACTTATATAAAAAAATCAAATAGGAATTAAGTAAGCTTTGACTGAATGGCTGATGTTGATGCCAACCAAGTTTAATTAACTCTTTGGTTTCCACGAATCTCTTATAAACTAAAAGATGCAAACACTTATAATGTAGTTGACTTCACTTCAATAACACCAGCTGCCATAAATCTACTTTTATTGTGCATATTTCCTCATACTTTCTAATCTGTTGAACAGAAATTTTTTTTTGTTGTTGTCCCTTTTTTTTTAGTTTGAAAGGTGAAATTATCTCATCCCGTGTTTCTGGTCTTTATGTACCCTTAATATGGAGTTTCAAATTACCATCAGGAAGGTACATAGTGCATTCTACCTCAGTGTATCTCAAGAACTTTGACTGGCTCTATTTTGATGATGTTTTTCTGCATCAGACTTGAATGAGATGTTTTCTGATCTTTAAGCAACAGCAGAGGCTAGATTCTTCTAGTTTCATTTAGTATAATCCTTCTATCTCTAAATTCCTGTTTGCATACCTTTCATTAGCAATGCTTCTCAATGTGTGTGTGATGTACATCTTTGAAGATTGGCATGGCTGTTTACTTTGTTTCATGGATCACATCATTTTGTAAGGTTATATAGGTTTTCTTGACTTTGAATTAAAAGACAACATCAACATCACACTAGCAATCAGAAGAACCACTATAGGATTTTATAATCTCACTTTCACTCATAATAATGTAAACTTAATCGTCATATTTGTACACTTCCCCAGTCATGGAGGTTGTGGTTCCCGAGAGTGGTCCCACAACCACTTCTTAGCATTGCAAGACCATGAGGGAATTTCCTTACTAAAATTCTTTATGCTTTGAGGACTGGGGAAAAAAGACTAGAAAGAAACTATGAGGGGTAAGCCAAACCAAGCTGGTTTTGACTGGGATTCAAATTCAGATCTTCAACCTTAGCAGTCTAGTAAACTAACCACTAGACTACCACACTGCCTTTAAGCTTAATATCTAGACAACAAAAAAAAACTCAAAATGATAGCAAATAAAATGTAACATTTTTCACTTTGTTATTAAGTTTGAATTATTACAAGGCATTTCAAGATTTGTGTCTGGCTATGATGTTCTTTTGATTGATTTCTCTAGTGATAGACCAAAATCTTATAAATTCCCCTATCCTCCCTTTTTAATGTAATCTCTCTCAAAACTGCTCTTATTCTCACATCTGTCTATTTATATAGAGGCATCTAATTACAACAATAATAGGTTGCATTTTCTAGAATATAAAATTTTCCAACCACAAACTTGTCTCTGCTATGAATTCAAAGTTAAAATACAATTCATTAACTATTTAATGTGGACTGTTGAAGACATTATATTCTTGTTTTTCTCTCATACACTGCACATCGTCAGAAATCTGGAAGTCATTATTGTTAGCACAAGTTTCTGGTAGTTCACAAAATAATCTCTCAACATTGAAAAGTTCTGGTACTTTCTCCTCCAGCATTATAGCGAGTAATTTTATTTACTTTATTAGTATAACTCTATCATTTGTGAAATATTCTATTTTTGTTTTTAGTTTTATTAATAAATCACTGCAGCCCCTTTCCCAATTTTTTTCTCCCTCTTTTCAATGTCATTTTGATTTCTACATCTCAGATTTTAGTAGACAGATTTTGAGTTCATTGTCTTTATTTTGAGTAATAACAATATCTAAAATAAGTTGATTAGTATCTTCCAAAAAAGAAGAGAATGTTATTTGAAATGTAAAATGAGAGATTAGGGTAAATGCAAAGGAGGCATCTTTAGAATTATTTCTTGGGCATTATGCATTAAAAAGTATATAACAAATATATATATATATATATGTGTGTGTGTGTGGAGGCAGACTACAAATATATAGCATAAACTTTTTTCTTGCTGTATTGATTACAGATTGAAAGTATGGATTTCACTGGTAATCAATCAATCAGTTATTTCCTCTTAGTAATTATGTTTATGGACAGCATGTGAATTCTGTGAGATTGTTACAAGCTGGTACTCTTTTACAGCAGTGTCAACTTATTACTACTTTTGAGAAGACTTTTCTCCTGGCTAAACAACCACTTGATCGCTTGGTAACCAAACTTCCATCAGGGTGCAGAACATGGAATTTCAAAAAATATTATTGTCAATAAGAAGGAAATTAGGTAAGATGCAAACAATTTCAAACAAATATTGGAAAATAAGGTTCATTCCAGTGATTGATGGTCTTTTTGCAAGTGGTAATATCATTGATGATGATCCATTATAGGAGTTTGTATTTATGCAATCAACCCCTGGATCAATGTATAGCATTTAGAGTCTTTTGCACTATTGAAAAAATTTTAAATTGAATACATTTATTGCAGATAGATATTGTATGAGTATCTATTTTATTAATTTTAGTTTGTTTTGAGATCCTTAATTTAGAAGTTTTTTCATATACTAAAAAGTAAACTAAGATAAGTCACCATTTTAACTTAATTTCAGTTTGTAACAATAATTAAATTTAAAATGAATGAGTGAAGGGAAATAAGTAAATGCATTTTTTTTTGTTTTTTACTTGAAAATCTTATGCAAGCACTTGGAATTTATGTCTTCTCCTTTAGAATTTTCCTTAGAACAACACACATTAATTGTAGCAATTAACATCAGTTTTGAAAATGTTTATCTTTTTGACAATACACTCATACATTACCTGTGACTCATATGCAAATGATTAATCAAATTCATAACAGCTGATGTTCTGAATTAATTATGTTGCATATAGAACACTAAAGTAATCTGTTTTGATTAAACTGAAATCAGAAATCCTTCACTGATAAACTTGTCATACACTATGACCCAAAATTTTGAAAGTGAACCCACACTTTCAGGAAAAACAGAAGTTTGCAATTTTTTTTTTTAAAAACAAATATAAACTTTTTTAATTTAACAAGCAGATTGTAAGTTCCTGACAGCAAGTACAATGGCATTATTATTATTATTATTGAATTCTAGTATTCTGAGCAACATCACTCTCAAACAAGACATTACAACAGTCTAATAGGTAGGTACCCTGTTGGACTGCTAAAGTCAAATCTTGGTTTCTTCTTGCTTCTCCTCTTCAGCTATTTATATGGACTTTTTTGGGTACTCCTTCCCACATTTGAAAATAAAGCGGTCTAGCATGATTTCCTTGCTGAACTTGGTAGTGTTGGGCTTCTTGTGGGGACAGAATTGACGATTCTTCTTAGCCGACATCTGTAGTCCATCTTGTAAACATTGGTATGCACACCAGCAACCCTCTCTTGGATAATGGTTAGCTTGTTTACCATGTTAAATTAATGGTAAAATCTTTTTAAGAAAAATGCTTCCACTTGAAAATCAAAATTTTAGATAAGTACATTTTTTTTTTTTTCTTGGTAGATGATCTTTCAGTATTTTGATTTCTGACACACACACACCACACACACACGCATGCACACGTATTTTTTATTTAATGTTTTTGGCAAGAAAGGGTAATCAGGATTATCTCACGTGAATTATTTGACTAAATACTCAACAGTAGGATTTTAATTTAACTCTGTGTGGCTGCAGATACTATATATTTTTTTAAAATTATATTTAATTAATTTTAATTTAGAGCTAGCAAGAAACTTTCCAATTTTAAATAGATTTGAAAAAATTTCTTTTACCAACACTGCATGATGCCAGTCTCCATTCAGGACCTTAGTCTGTTCAACTCGAGTAATATCATGTGACTGGCTAATGAAGACATGATTTGTGTAATTAATGTTTTGTCCGTTTCCAAGAATTCACATGTTTGTAATCATAGATACATACTTTTCATTAAAGTGAATAGTTTAAAGCAAAAGAAAAAGATTTTTGAAATAGTCTTGAATTTCCAATTATTTAGTTTATATTTACTTTTAGGAGTTTCTACCTAGATAGATAGATAGATGGTTTATATAGTTATATTACATACAATTCTTATAATTGACATGGTAAGAAAATAAGGAATATAATGTGATCTAAATTTGATGAGATTTGAATTTCCCAAATATAAATGTCACTAAAATCTCTCTCTCGGCTTTAAAAGAGCATCCTCAACATTTATATGGTATTTTTCAGGAATTTCCTTCTATATGGCTTTGTATTTTTACCTACATAGGAAGTGTGAATGTAGACTGTTTAATTTACAATATGTATCATATACTGTACTCTCTTGAATATAAAAAAACACAAAACAAACACATGAAATACTTTATTTGTGTCTATCAAAGTCTTAAGAATTTAATGTACATTTTTTTTTAGCTGAGTTTTCTTCTCTGTTATATAAGTCACAAGTATATTTTAGTGTGAGCTGTAAATGCTATATGTTCTGGTTAAATGTCAAAGCACAATGTAATTAGTGTAATTCTCAAGATCTTTCTTTTGGAAATTGTACTTAAAAACAAGATGTAGCAGTATACCATCAGGTGCTGAATCATATAAACTGAACTGCACATTGAGTACTGTTCTAGAAAACTTTCTTTCTTCTCTTCTATGCGGGGATTTTGGTGGAAATTACATAGTCCAACTTTTAAAAAATGCATAATAATGTCAAAAATTCATGGTGCATCATTATGGCAAGATTTTAAAAAAAATCTTAATGGTTTTATCTGCGTGGTATATTTTAGTATTTTTTCTTGCTTGGTGGATGTCTATCGCACCATTAATCAGTATAGCTTCTCAAGCAGATGTCTATGCTCTGTGTCTTTGTAGCATTATGTTTTCCCTCCTTTGCTGCGTTGATACAAACTTCTAGCCATGTTGTACAACTTGTTAGACTCAATGCCAAGTCACTGTGCTAGATTTTGGTTTTAGTCAAACCTAATTAAATGTGAAAATGTAGGCAAGTTTAATTGAATTTTCATGGTCAAGTTCAATGTGTAGTGAATGTCTTGCATCTTTGATCATCTGTCTGTTTTCAAAAGCCCTTATTTGCAGCTACATGGATACACATGTATTTATCACGCATTGAATTCTTGTTGGATGTACTTAACAGAAATATCAGGAAAATTATATCACAAAAGGACACAATTAAGGAAATGCTTAGAGATAGCATAGAGATTTATTACACCTAAATATTTGGCAAAGTTACTTGATAGATTCCCCAGAATTTTGAAAGTTGTTATCAGTGTAATGGGAGGGTGGTGGTTTTAATAAAACAGGTTTAAATCAAAGTTTGAATCTTGCATTCACCTCTGTTATGGAAAGAAAGAAATTGGTTATGCTATTTTTTTTAAAAAAATAATTTTCTCCAAATTTGTGTTTTTTTTTTTTTTACTGCTTAGATTTTGCCTGTTGCTGTACATGTATCTGTGCTTTCTAATAAAGGGAAATAAACCAGTCTTGTGTGTAATTTCTACTTCAGAAAACAGGGCTGAAGGGGTTAAATTTGCATTTTTTATGGGAATTTCTTCATTTAAAGTGTGATGGTGGAAACCCAATGCTGAAAGAGTAAAAACTCATGTGCTAACCTGCTTTAGTTCCATGCCAGATAGCATCACAGATGCTACAAGTTTGTACAGCCAAGAAATGTGAAATGCAAAATGGAGATAATATGCTGATACTGATCAATACGAAGTGTACCTTTCTCTTCCAGCTGCTGTAACTGACTTGCAGATAGATCGGACCAAATAAGGGTTATCTTTGGAAAGGAACCAAGACATGAATCTAATATCCAGGATAGCTTTATCTGTTGACAAGCTTCTATTATATTTTGAAGAGGATGATGTTAGGAAAAAGAAAAGAAAGGAAGTCTTTGATTATCAAATGCTAGGAACAGTTTGATCAATCTTACCAGTATACAGCAAACCAATGGGAGTTGGACTTAATCACCTGTGCATAAAACCAAAGCAAAGAATTGATCAAATTAAACAGAACAGAATCAGGGTTTGTGTACATCTCAGGCTGCACAGTGTAGCTGGCTGGAAATAAACAAATTACATGCTGCTCTGCTACCTGGTTGGCATCTCTTCACAAGCAAACCTTGCACTGCTCCCAGCAGATATATACCAGATTGAATTCAGCATAAGTGCTTTAGCTTCTCGCTTGAAATTCAGGTGAAATAATCATCTGAAATTTAGCTCTATTTTTTTTTAAAAACAAAACAAAATATATTTTGAATGTTTTTTTTTTTTTTTCAATGGCTTCTTTTTAATTTTTGAGCATTGATATTTTGAACACCAGCTAGTTTATTTTTTTAGGAATAATTAGATGATAAAATTAATGCAATTATTCCTTATTTTTATGATACTCTATCAAAGCATTTATCATATACTGTTCAAAATGCATGCATGGCAGTTTTTTTTTTATTTATTGAAGAGAAAAAAGAAATTATCTTGTAGAATGTGTGGGTGAGAGAGAGAGAGAGAGATGATAAATTAGAAAATACTATTTCTCAAAGGTACACCAAAGTCTCATTTAGACAATTTTAATGCACACCTACCAGTTATGCTGGCTGTGATAAAGGAAGTATTAGCAACACATTTATGACAGCACAGTTCATTTGACATCCATGTCACTGAATGACAATGTCACAGAACTATGGTTGAAGCTCGCCTGAAGAAGACTTCTGATTATTCAATGGTATGTCACAGTGGCAATATGTCTATGCAGATTTCTTGTTTTCAGCAATCATGTTCAATCAGTATTATCCAATTCTACAGTCTCCTACACTATGAAAAATTACATGGAAATGAAAAGCTTGGCATTAAGGCTAGTTTCTGCAAGATAGAATCAAGACATTACTGAATTTTGAAACAATTTCTGACTTCATGCAGTGTTATGCCCTGTTTTTAACATCTTAGCCTCCTGTTTATGGTAATTTGGTTCCACCAGTTCACCTTATGTTATTTTCATTATCACAATGTATCGAACTTCAGAAGCAGTGGATGCTGTCTGGTCTCCCATCAAAAGTCCCCATTGAGCTGTGTGAAAAATTTATAGCTTGGGCGCCTTTTGCACATGTGTATGTAAATGTCTGGATTTAATGGATCCTGGCATTAGCAGATATCCTTTCCCCCCTGTTAGTCCATTAGATCGAGGTTTTACTGTATAGACAAATAGTAAGTGTATTGCATTTTTCAAATGTCATTATATTTTAATTACTATTTATGATTCATTTTTAGTTTTTAAAATTAGTAATTGTAAACTATCAATTTCATGTAAGCAATTGATTACATATTCTCATTGATACTTCAAAGACTGTCATCTTTTGTTTTGGAGATCTCTAGAGAAGTAGTGATAACCAAATGCATACAGTAGACTATTTTATACAACTAAACCCTACACAGCACCATTGATTTAAGCAACACTGACTTGTTTGTGGTCTTTTTGACAGGAGAGATGTGGTGGCGTTCTTACATGTCTTAAAATATTGAAGGTTTAAATTTACTAAAATACCTTTCAAATTAATTATATAGTTAAGTTATAAGAAAAGCATATTTTTAGTTATGGAGAAAATTTGTTTATTATCAGAATTTAGTCCAAACCCAGTAGTTAGTGATTTGCTTGCATCCTGTTGCATCAGATGTACACTCCTTCATAATGGCTGACATTGCCCTCATTATAGATTTAAATTGTAATTTGGCATACAGATGAGTTGCCAGGAATTTTCTTTATTTTTAGATTTTCAAAAAATACAAGGAAATAGTTTTTTTTGCAAAGATGATAAAATTTACTAATTATTATTTTAAAAAATAATTTAATTTTTAAGAAAACAGAAATACCTTAAATTTAAAGACAAAGGAGGAAATTTTCCTTCAGTTTTTAAAATGAAACACCTACAATATAGAAAATTTTTCCTTGAAAGTTTTAGAATTTGATTTATGCTTTAAAATGCCTTTCCTTTTTCTTTTTGTTTACTGACTGATGCTGATGTGTCCCTTTTAATACGTGTAGCCTTTTGGCTTTCTTTGGAGAGAGCTTCTTTAAGAATCCTCTGGTTTATCTCCATAGCCAGTGAACCTTGCAGCGCTAAAGTATCTGTTGTCGTGCCTTAGTGAATACATTCTTGCTTGCTTCTCCCCAGGTGAAAATTGAATTAACAACGGTTGATGAAAGAGTGAGAACTAACTGATTGAAGTCCTAAAGAAAATTAGTCAGAAATAGTTTATGCATTCCATCTGTGAGTTAATCTTTTGGCTGATATAATGCAGTATGCTACTGCAGTGCCCTTTGCCTGCACATGAACATTAGATCAGAAGTAAAATTTACTTTATCTGTAATGACTGACATAACCAAAAGGCTATCTTTTGATAACATCAAATTTGAAAGTTGATTAAAGCATGCATTCTTGTAGCATGCACAATTGTTTCACTAGTTTTTCTTTATCAGTCTTGCAGCTACAACTATATGCTTGACATTTAAATGCTGTGCAATTCAAATTTGTTTACATTTTCAAAGTTTAAAGAAAAAATGATGGTTTCTTGCAATATTGTAAGTAAAATTAAGAAATAAGTCAGCTAGTTTAGTTATACCACTCAGGTGTTGACCGGAGAAGAGTGCAAGAAGGATAACTCATTGACCTGGTTAGTAACGCCACAAGTTGATTTGCAAACTTTTAATGCTGTTGACTTTGATGTCATGTAAAATAGTCATGTGTTGTTTTTTTTTCCCCTGTCAGGCATTAGAGGTGAATTAAAGTTGAATATTTGTGTGGTGAAGCAGGCTGAATTTTGATGACTTAAGCGGGGAAAGAATTGATCACAGAAGCGGCAGGAAAAAGGGGTAAAAAAAAAAATGGAACAGGCCAGACACGAAGAATGAGAAAAACAACAACACCCTGCTGACACCGAACAGACACCGAGCTTGCAGGGAACCAAACCACACAAGAGCCAGTGCATATCAATAATCCACTACCTATTTCAAAACAATTCTACAGTACACCACTGCAGGGCTTCTTCTTTTTTTCTTTTTTTTTAATTCACTTCCATTTTAATAGTGCCTTACTATGGAGGTCACACTGGGGCCTAGTTTTATTTTTTTCCTTCCCTATTTTTCTTCTTCCATGCTCATCATTACATTATGAGTTTGAGCAGTGCCCCCTGGCTACTGATAAGAAGCATTGCCATTCCTGTGTCTTTAAGACCTATAAATTCCATCTTCACTAGAAAATGGAAAAGATCTTACTATCGTTCTTCTGAGGAAACTGGAGTAACCAGAGAAATCCCACACTGGTACAAAAGAGTGAGAAGAAACCAACCCACGTCAGTCTCCGGTAGAAATTGAATTTTGGCCCTTAGCCACATCATGCCAGTACAATATAGACTTAGCTATTTGCCCCTTTTCCATTCATCTAAAATGAAGACAGAAGTGACTTTAAAAAAAATGTTTTTAAAGTTTGTTGGGCTTTTTGGGGGTTAGTTTTCTGCTGAGTATGTTCACTGCTGTTCGTGAAATTGCTGGACTAAATGGTAACTTTCAGATTGATGAACATTTCTTTTCTCGATAGCTTTTTCTCTTTTCCTAGAAACTAAACTTAGCTGAAATTTAGCAGAACTGTTGAACACTATAGGCAATCATAAATAATATAGAGAACCTGTAAGTATTAGAGGATAGAAAAAGTAAGGGCGAAAGCATTATAATCATTTTGCAGGAGAGAAAAATATAGTAAAGAAGAAAATAGTTAAATGTATGATGGCACAGTGCTTCTGTAAGGGGGAAAGTTCATAGCTCACACATTACTCTCCTCTTATTCTCATCTGAAAATTACTGCATGGTTAAAGATGCTATTTTGCAAGGGATTGTATCTTCTTTAACTGTTTCGCTGCTAAGTTTACTCAATGTATGGTATATAGAAGTAGCAATTTTCTACGTCATATCACCCTGTAAAATTGCTCTTAATGAATCAAAGTGGCTATTATTTTGCAACCAATTTGGTAGGCCACAATGCTGGGCCTTCTGCAGTTTCCAATAATGTTATCCTAGCCACACCGAACAGTTAACAAAGTCGTGATAGTATCTGCATGCATTCATACCAGACTTTCGAGATCGATATCCAAGTGGCTTTTGATACTCTGACCTTTTCTTCTTCTTTTACCTGTTCATAATTACATCGGGTTTTGTATCATCTAAGGATTCTCTAGTAAAGAAATAATCTGTGAGATATGGTATCTTCAGTAGTGTTTTCAAATTCATCCCATGGTGATTTTTCTCTCTTGGCACCTTTATAAACTTCTTATACTGAAAGAAAACAAGTGGTTAGGAGATCCAAGTCTTTTTAATTGGGTGTGTGTGTGTGTGTGTGTGTGTGTGTGTGTGTGTGTGTGTGCGAAAGTTTTGTATGAATTTAACCAAAATATTTTCCTTAGCTATGATATATAATTAAAGGCAACCAATTCACCTATTAGGGAAAATTATAAGTTTGATTGTAGCCTAATTAATCCTTGGAAGTTTTGATTGTCAAAACTACTGATTCTACTGAAATCCTATTGTTCTGTAGTAATCAGTCATATCTTTCAAAAAATATGTTTCACTCATTTACTGTTAGAATATTTTGAAAGGTATTGTGGCTTATTTCATTGGAGTTAACTGTTTAAAAAATGAAAATGAGTTGGAAAGATTTCTACCTTTTTATATTTTAACAAATGTACAAAACATTGACCTTGTCATGCAGTGATACAATACAAACAAATGCCAAGGCTATATCTACAGTAATATGAAAGCTTTACAACACTCATTTAAATTACAAAATTCCATCCATGGCACATCCCATTAGGGACAAAAATATATCTAGATATGAAAAAGATTTTCATATGTAACATGTGTAGCTCATGTAATTACGTAGAATTTTCATAGTATGATCATGGTGCCTGCAGCTAACAAAGTAGATGCCACGCATGCTTAGCCAGTCCCCACGGCATTAATATTTTGACATCTTAGCATCCTTTAAATTATGTGGAAATTGCCATTAGGCGGTTTTCTACAGGCGTTGCATTTTTTTGGGTGGTTTTTTGTTTTTTATTGCTGGAACACTTTTTTTTACAGTTTGGATTGTGAAATAGATTTTGAAGTAGAAACAGTGATTTTTTCTGAAAAGACACACACACACACAAAGTGAATTATGGTGGTACTGTGATACTAAACATGCCACTCATCCTGTTTCTCTTGTTTATATTCTGTATGAAATTGTCTTAGTTATTGCATGATTAAAAGATGCAAATTTGAAGGTTCACAAATCTTCAGCAACATTGCTTCATTCTAGAATCTGAGACTGATTCTGCAATATTGTAGACATTCTTTCCTTTCCAGATGGTTAAAGAGTTAACAACACTGACTAATGAAATTGCTGCTAAAAGTTTCATTTTATTCAGGGATGTGTCTGCCCTTTCTGCTCAAAACAGTTCATCACAAACTATTAGAAGAGTTGTAATGGTTTATCATAGTGTTTACTGAACCCCACCACAACACTAATAGTATTAATGATTCCAAGGAGCGGATCTAACCATTTCTACACAGAGCTCCATTACAATGTTAATGATAACTCTCTGAATACTTTCAAGTTGCTTTCACATTAGTCCTCTTCGTTTTCAATAACCCACACAAAACAGACAGACAGACAGACGACACAGATGGATAATCACGTAGAGTTCTTTCCTGGTTTAGAAGTCTTACAGGACAATCTGCAGATATTGCATGGTAGGGGGGCAAAAAATGTTAATGCAGTTAAGTGGAAACATGATGATGAAATGAGACCAGGTGATCCCAGATAACCAGGGTCTGAAATAAAGGTTGCACCAACTAGATGTTTTTAAATTTTGCATTTCAAGGCATATTTGTAATCTATAAATGGCAGGTGGAAAAGGCAGTGGAACATGGACATTTTGTTATTTAGACCCACTCCTGGTTTTTCACAATCCCACCTGCGAAACTAACCCCCTCATTGTCCCAAAACTGATTTTCTGTAAAACTCCAAAGCAGTTTCATTTTGAGCTCTACAACCTGAAAAAATTAATATATTAACCCTAAAAATGTTTAAACACTGTTTCTTTTCTCTTTTTCTCACTTTCACTCTAAGACAGACAGAGATACACACACGCACGTGCTTTAGTCCAGTTGTTTACCACAGAAAAGTGTGCCTTTTAATTTATTTATTAAAGTGAAAGACCCACCATGACAAGCTTATTTGTTTCAGACCTTATTTGCTTTAGAGGCATGGGCTGATTAAAACTGCTTTGGTAAAAGACATGTAAACCAAGATAAATATTCTTTAAAATACTGAGTTTTATAAATAATTATGTAGTATTCACCTGAAACAGAGCAGTTTATATAAAGATTCTAGACTACATTTTGTGTGTGTGAGAGAAAGGTGTTATATTGCAAATTTCATGAATTTTCTCCTTACATTAATGACATTGTTTTATTTTTTTGTTTTTTTTTACTTACAAACACAATGTGTGTGTTTACTGTGCTCAATGTGCTTTCTTTCTGATTCTGGAACTTATGCATATCTTCTGAAGGGACTGGTCATGGAAAAAGAATTGAATTATTTTTTAAGGTAGCTAAACCTCCCTAAGAATCTTGATTTGAAGAATTAGCCAGTTTTTCTGGTCAGAAATCATGGGCTAAATAACTCATTAGCCTAACTTCCATCTCCAGAATGTAACCAGGCAGTTTTTAATACTCAGTGAACTCAGCAAATGTTGTTTCAATATTCTGAGTCGTGTATGGGCTAAATACATTCACTTCCTGTATTTATCTAATATCAACAGATGGTGTAAGAAACTTACCTCAAGGGACATCATTCAAATAAAAACCAGCTCTAGTATCTGTTTGGGGTTTTATTTGAACATTTTTGCATATTAATCAACTGAATTTCATCATGAGAGAAAAAATAGCATGTTTCTCTTAAGTTTCAAGGGACTTTAGTTATCTGTATCACATGCTAACATCCATTACAGTTAACTAACTTATCTTTGCTTCTTACTGTAACAACAGATCCCATTAAATTTCAATCATTATATGCAGAGAATCAGATACAGTACTGACTAGGTTTTTAACTAGAATTTTAATATTTCTGACATGGCTTTTACATATCGAAAACACAGACAAAACAATGTTGGTTTTTTTATTATGTGTTTATTTGCATTTAATTTCTTTTATATAAAGTGTTTTTTATGTTTACTATCATTTTTTAAAATTTTATAACGTACTATTTTATTTTCATTGTTGGGTTAGCTTCACCTTGAGTGGTTTCTTTATTATGTACTATTTTTAATGTTTTTTTTTTTTTATTTAGTGTGTGTTATTTTACATTCACAGTGTCGGGTTAGGGTTGCATGATGGCTTGGTGGTTAGACTTCTGAATTGCTGAGGTCAGTGGTCCACGTTTTTTCACAGTGGATGATTCAGTTTGAAATAACCCTCTGGGTGGTTTCTTCTTCACCATCTGGCCACCTTGGTTTCCATCCCATGACTAAGAATCAAGTAGGGACTTTTAGGAGATTTTTTTTGGCATCACTGTCTTGAGATGACCAGGCCTCTCACCAAGTACTATTATCAGTCAGGCAAGAATGTGATGCTGAGATGCTTCACATTTCATCATTGTCACAGCAGCCCATCTTGGGCTACCAAACTTATCTATCTATGTTGTATTTCAATATAAACATCATTGTTTTATATGTATTTACAAAAGCTTTTTCCAGTAATGCATTAGGATGACAGCCATTTTGTTATCATTGTACCTTTGGTTATTATTAATATTTCTTAGAAAAGATTGTGAATTTACCTTATTGCTGTGATCACCATTGTGTTGCTTCATTGTCTAGGCTACTAGTGAACAGTGTGCGTTCTGGAAGACTGAAGTTCCTTTGCATATAGATCTTGTTTGCAGATGAGAAAACAAACAGGTGCTTCCTTCCTAAAGAGCAATTGCAGTGTTAAATATCGTATATATGGTTTTAAGGTTCTGCTACTGTGTTAGTGGCCTACAAGTAAGCTTACTCTTACCCACAACTGGAATATTAAAAAATTTCAAGTCTGACCTCTGCATATTTGAAACTAAGTTATTTACTCTAACAGTGGCATTGAAAAGTATCACATTTTGTTTAATCATTGTTAATTCTACTAACAAGGTAGAATATTATTACATTTCAGATTTGATGCAAATAAGGAAATGTACAAATAAATGAATAATTCTAAAAAAAAAAAAAAAGCAACAAGTGAATGAAAAAATATTAATATTATTGTTATTAGCATAATTGCTGGTCTTATTTTCTAACTTCTTAAGTTATAATGTGTGTTGTCTATATGTGTTTACATCAATAAAGTGCAGCTTGAAATTGCATTTTAATGGAATATATATATATTTTTAAAATGTGGTACTTTCCATCTGCATCATGCTATACCACTGTATTAAATACTTCTTGGAAAACATTTCAGTGGAGATGATTGTGGCTATGTCTATAAAAGCCTAGCACCCAAATAAGTAGCCAATTCAAATCATCCATCAAACATGATGATGATGGCATGGCTGTTCAGATGAAGAATCGTTTTCTGCAAAGTTGATGAAATTTTATAAACAATTTTCGATGGTTTTGGCAGAAAAGTGAACCTTTTTTTTGTCAAAAGTGAAGTCATTAAGTTGTCACCATATTTGTCATTAACTACCTGGTCAATTTTTCTCAAACCTTTAGTTAGTATAAACATCTTTATTTATGTAACCACCCAATACCTTTCATATTAATTTTTATATACATATTTTTAAAAAATATTTTCACCATAATAACTCATGAATGGGAATATTTAGACTATGCAAATTTCCTCATAGATATAATATATTTTCAGCAGCTGGTACCTGTGTATAGTATGCCATTTACATTGGATTATGTTTTAGCTTTAGATATATGACATGATTTACACATTTTTTTAATACTACCACACCCTCCAATAAAGAGTAATGCCATATTTTAACGTCTTTCTTGTCATATTTTCCTATACACTAATGGAATTTTTGGCTGTGTATGCCACTAATTCAGAAAACTTTTCTACAATACAACACTATGAAAAATCATGATTAAGTTCTGATCATTGACAGTTGTTTCCAAATGTTTAGTTGTCAAATCAATATGGCAGAAAAATTAAGATGCTCAAAGAAAAGCAAAATACAGAACTTCACAAGCCTAACCCCCCCCAACTCAAAAAAAAGTATGACAGCAAAATAATTAGCTCTTGATCTGTTTTTTGAAGATTGGCAGGCATTTTACTGACTTGTAAGCAGGCATTGGTGAGTCTTTGCATTTATGGATCTTTTATTCTAAATCTTCAGCAGATAAAAACTAGATTCAGATTTCATTTAGGCTGCTTTAAGATTAATCAAAATTCTCTATTTACAGAAACTTCACCCCATAGAACAAAATACTTTTTTTGGTGGTGTTCTCTTTTATAAAACACAGAGGTTGAAAACTACTGAATTTGTTTATTTTAAAATGTATATGGGAGATTCTTTTATGATGATAAAGATTCAACAAAAACAAAAAGAAAAAAAAGCACCTCCACAAGAGGAGTGGGGAAACCAACCTAACAATAACATATCCCTTGTGTTCACTTTTTCATAAGGGAAACTTTTGATGCATAGAGAATGAATGAAATGAGAGATCTGACATGATCTCTATATTGCTTGATGATTAGCCACTTTTTAAAAAGAATTATGGCTTCTTCAGGAGGAATAAGCTTACGCTACAGAATGGAAGACTTGTAAGAAGTCAAAGTCCAGATTGCAGCTGTCTGGTATTGACTGTTGTGGCCATTCTCACTACTGGTATGAATTCAGGGATGTCTCCCTTCTTTGTGTGATTTCCTAAATTATTCATTCTGTTTTCCAGTGATTTACATTACATCGGCATTAGATAGATACAGACTTTCTGCAGACAAGGAAGTATCACAGATGCTATTGATTCTTAGGTTTCTTGCCGATGAAATAAAAATACTGCTTGCTTGCTTTTGTTTTAATTGTGGTTTACTGAATCAGTGCACATCATCATGCATAAATCCAAATCAGTTGCTATTATACACTCTACTTAAATCTGTGTTTATTTTTTCTGATTAGGACAAAGTTTCTTTAAGGTACATGCCTATATCTATGCATGTATATCTGTCTTTCTCTCTTTATCCATATGCTCATTATATAAAGTAATGTACGATGCTTAAAAATGGCCTATTGATTTTGTTTAAAAAAGAAAGGATATAACTTTCAACTTCAGACAGTCAGTCAGGTTTCAGCAAGTAAATAAAGATGATTTAAGTATTTATATTAGTTTTACACTGTGCCCAGCAAAAGAGAAGTGTTTGGATAAAAATTATGGAAACTTAAAATTGATGATAAGTATGGAAGAGATTCTGTATTATGACTGTATCACAAAAGACTTTCTTTCTTTCCATCCTTTTTAATATAAAGTAGATTTGAATAGATTTACATTATGCTATGTAACATTCTGTAAATAAACTATATGATGGATACTAGTTCATTTTCTGTACATATGAGACAATTATTTTTTTATCTCTATCCATGAGTGTCACCAGTGAGTAATAAGATGTCAAGTCTTTTTTAATTGGGAAAAAAAATTGATTATAATTAACATTTTTTGTTGATAAAATCAAAAACAGTTTAATGTCACATTTATAAATGTTTTACAAGAGGAAATGTAAATAATGTGTTATTTGAAACAGTTGTGATCAAAAATGAAGTTTACAGGTGTACAATATCTGGCTGACATTTTACAGGTGAAAGTAGGGAAATATATAATTCTGGCATATTCCATATTTTTTTGGATATCCTATACAGTAACTCACTACCCAGGTAATAAATTTGCTGCCTTGTCTTCATTTTAGTCTCAAAAGTGTGAGTAAAATTGCTTTTAAAATCATTTATTTATTTTTTTGAAGATAACTTTTTTTTTGAAAAACACTTAATGGAGAAAAGTATTGCACATCATTATATTTTTGAAATACAAATATATTAAATCACTGGGCTTAAATAGTTCGTTTCTTTAGTGTTTATAATTAGAGCAAACTTGGAAGATCATCAATAACAATTTTAAAATATTATGTAAAACATCACAAGCTTTTTTGCCAGACATAAGAAAGGAAACCGTGAATTTGTATTATATTAACATGTGCATTGTTTTAAGAATTAATTGAGATTCTAGTTACAAAACACATTTACCCTCTACTTCTAATTGTGGATAAAATATGTATAGTTTATTTTCAGTATTTTAATTTTCCTTTCTATTTAACTGAATAGTGCTCTATAGATGTATAAAGACACTCTAGAACATTGAAGCTAGCTTCTCACCAGAAATGTTATTATGTATATAATGATTTTCTGAAATCCTTAAATAAAGGAGTCACACCAGTTAGCAAGAAAGGTTCCAAAGGTTTTTCTACCAATAGCAGGCCAATTATTATAATATCTGTGGGGTAGACAAGAAGTTTGAGAATACAGTTGTCCCCCGGTATTCGCAGGGGTTATGTTCCTAGAGCACCCGCGAAGAGTGAAAAACCGTGAATAAATGCCTATAAATGCCAAAATATAACGTAAAAAAATATATAATAATAATTTAATAAAAAATACAACACTCAGCGAAACACTCGAGATACCTACACGCCGTAAACTGGGATGATGCTGGGCTGCATCTGCCTGAGACAGCACCTCGTGGGCAGCAGCCAATCAGCAGCAAGGAGAAATGAATAACGCTCTCGGATTGGCTACTTTCAAACCTCCAGCCAATAGCGTTTATTTTATATTGATATTTTGCTGAATTTACATTAGTATTTATATTACAAAATTAGTAAATTATATTGTTATTAATAATTTAGCGTTAAAAAGCGTGAAAAAATATATATTGCCATAAAAAAACCATAAAAAATTGCAGAAGATATTTGCGATTCTGTGAATATGCGGGGTTTCCATGAACAATTATTAGTTAGGTTCTAAGGAAAATTCCGTGAATAACCGGGGCCACGAATGCCAAACCGTGATTACGAGGGGTTCAACTGTATAATCAAAGAACATCATTTTGCTGGACAATCAGCATGAGTTTCAATTTGAAATGATCATGAGTTGCTAACTTTTTGGACTTCATGAAGATGTTGGCACTAACCAGCTGGTGGTGGTAATAAGGATTCCTCATATTTCAATTTATTAAAGTCCTTTGGCTCCATGTAAAAATCTGATAGAATTTTTTTTTTTTTTTATAATGTGGTAACGGATATTTTCAATTATCAGTTATTTAAATAGTTTAATATTTGAGGGTTGCTTTCATTGATTATGTCTGAAGTGCTTGAAAAATGTTTTCAGTTGAGTACTTCAGGGTTTCATACTTGGACCAGGTCTATTTTTTATGTATGTAGATGATGTAAATAGTGTGATTTCCAATCACATCATAAAATTTACAGATTACTCCATTTTCTGTGGTCAGGTTTATAACCAAGATGATATAGTTTCCATTTTAAGTTATAAAGACCAAGTACCTTAGTTTATAGGAAGATAAGTTTGATCATACAAACAAGCTGGGCTATAACTTTTATGTAAAACATATAGATGACTTGTGAATTATCATAGATGCTTAAAGAGTAGGAGGTTGTATATGTGCTCTAAATTGAATAGGGTTTGAATTGTTCTTCTAAATGAAAATCAACAAAAGTTTAGCCATTTGTGTAACTCATTTGTTAGAACTCGGAGCATGTAGTAGAAACATAAGAATTCTCATTTTGAAAGAGCTACTGGTTGTTTGAAGTAGATTAAGAATATGTATTAGGATGCTCAGTGGTGTCTTTATTCTTCAATAATCAAGAAAGACACCAAAGCTTGGATTCTTTAGTATGTGCTATTTTCATTTTAGGAGAGATCATTTGAAATATTTAACATTTTTTTCACCTAAAGAAAATTTGTTCAAATGTACTTATCTAGTGAAAATAATGTTTTATTTAGTACTTGTACACAAACAAATATCAGACCATTTTGCATAGATGTTAGGGTTTCTTGTTTTTATTTAAGTGATAAATGCTTGAAATTTCTAATAATTCTTTAATAGATTTTAGGAAAAAATCCAACTTTTACAGTATTCTAATTGGCTAAAGCACTGGTGACATTCAGATTGAACTTCTTTCTGTCCAATTTCAGAGCTTTATTGAAGTATCTTAGACACACTTTTCACATTTTTTCAGACATGTGATTAACATTTTTTTTATTAATTAGCAAAGGCAGGTGCCTCAGTGGTACAGAGAGCAAAAGTGCGGATCTAATAAGATACATAAAAAAAAAAAAAATGACTTGGCGACCAAAAGGTTATGGGTTGAAGATCAACTCTAGCCACTTGAACTATCCAAAAAATAAAAAATGTTTATTGCAGATATCTTCTGCAAATTAATATCATTGAACAAAATAGACTTTAGGATACATACTTGCTGATGAAGTAACAAGGATAGACCACCAAAATATAGGTTATCTATAGAGATGGGTGCCAATTTTTATAGTAATGGCTTTTTATAAAAATTACCTAGGTAGATAAACTGCTATCAATTGACTAAAGAGTTTACTGTGAAAGGGTTAAATGCAAAATTGGCTTTCTATCTTTATAGCCTCCTTGAACTGTGGAGTGTTATATTTTCAGATATAAGCTGATTCCCTCAAAAAAAACCTGTGGTGATTTTAGAGTATATGCTCATTCTGTTTTACTCTGGTGCATTGAGGTGGATCTCTGATGTTTATACTGTAAAAGATGGGATATATTAGTATCTTTACTGAAGATTCTAAACTGTAAATGATATTAAAACACTTTCTTTCTGAATCAGCTAATATGGAAAAGAAAACAAGCACATCATATTAAATTAATGTTTACTAGCAGTGGAAACAGTAATTTTATTTATATTTGTTCTGTAAAGTGGAATTTACTCGTTACCAAGAAAGCTGACAACAGGAAAGAATGGCCAGTTTTTACACCAAATAGTTGGAAAATAATATATAATATATTGGTTAGATTAATTTTCTTTTGCTGATAATTTGATCATGATTTTGCTTTATGTTTACAGGTCAAGACCTCACAAGCTGGATGATGAGGAATTTAGATGTTGATGATCAAGGTACTTTTTTTACTTCAAGTAATATTTTGAGTGGAAAAATCTACAGACCTTGAGAATTCATTCCCCATGAACCCCTGTGCACATATAGCATGCATGTGTTACTGATTGTGAGTTAAAAGCAGCTGACTGCTGTAAGAAATAACTTTGTGGTCACCTAGTTTATATACAGTTGTATATGTTGCATAAATTGAGTATGCTTATACAATGATTATAAGTACAAACTGAAAATTTGTACATCGTAATAGATAGCTGATTACATTTTATTTATAGCATCTATTATAACAATGTGCTAACTTTCTTTCTTTGGGAACATTTGTGAATTTGCTGTATATTAAATGAAAATTAAATTATATTACATGTGAAAATGCAGGCAACATTTGATTAAATGTTCATGTACTGTTATGTTTACTGATCTTTAAATTGTTAATAAGCTCAAGATTTTTGTGCAATGTCTGGAAATGATTTAAAAAAAAGAAAATAAAAGATCTAAATTGGAATTAGTTGCCATTGTCTGCAGAGCAGATAACATAATAGATTGCACTTGTCAATCTCCTTGTTACTATAGTTTTGCACACTCTTCAAAAAGCTGGGTCTTTTTAAAGATTTTATACAAGAAATGATTAACTAAAACCTGCAAAGTGTAAGGCAACTGAAAATGTGTTTTAATTAAAATCTTCTGTTTTTTTTAATGAGTTTATGGAAACAACTACATGACAAATAAAGCAATAAATTTGGCAGGATGTATGATGGGAAAAGTTATCTAAAATTAGAAACTGAATATAGAGATTTGTTGCAAAGGATAGAAAGAGAGATAGATATATTTGGATAATGAAGATCCTAATAGATGGCTTATTATTAGATAAGGGATTTTTAGCTGGTAGACAGGACAAGCATTTTTAACTAGATGCAGTTACTGGTACAAAGGGTCCTAATTTCAAATTAGCTATGGTTAGATATCAGTTAATGTATATTTTCTAAATAATGAATTTGTTAATGATTGGAATAAATTACCATATTTTTGAAAACTAATAGTCAATGACAATTTAAATCTTCTCTAATATTTTGATTCTGAGTAAATACGATTTTTATACAGTGCCCTGCCTTATTAATTTGGTGACCCAAGGTGAATCCCCACGATGCTTTTTTTATTTGTTTATCTGTTAGGCTATTCATGGGGTGGGTGGCCAGAGTCAGTAATAGGCTACCTAGGATCTTCACATTTCTCAAGGATCTACAGTCAGTATTACAATGACATTCACTGCGATGAATATCACTGTTGAGGCAAAGTAATCTGGAAGGTTTTTAACAGTGACAGCATGATAAAAATATGCCATTACTCTACTAGCAATAAAATTCTTTGAAAAGTCTGATCAGAGGACATGTTTGTAAACATCTTAAGTATTGTTTTATGCATGAGATTGACGGTTTTTTTTAATACATTTCCCAGAATGCCCTACATTCAGTTTATTGGTTTTTGAACATCACTAACATATATTTTAAAGGCCGAGAATTCTACAAATTATGTGGGAATTTTTTTTGTTGTTAGTTGTGGAACATAAGATACACAATTATTTTACATTTACTTTTTGATTGCTAGGTAGATAATATTGTGGTTAGTCTATAAAATTTATGCATCTTTATTTGTATTTTAGCTGAAGCTCTTCATCTGGCTCATCTGATGGCTGCCCATGGTTACCTCTTCCCCATAGATGACCATGTGTTAACAGTGAAAAATGACAACACATACTATCGCTTCCAGGTTTGTAAATAATTCACATTCTAATTTTTTTTTTATTAATTTATTTTTATCACAAAGTTGCTGTATTACAGAAAAAAACAAACTTTTTTCTTATCTAGAAAAACCTACGAGCACGGTGTTTGTTAACTTTATAAACTTCCTGGAAAAAATTTAGACAATGGTTTTAGTATTTGGGTAAGACCACTTTGACTAAAATGATAGCTTCAACATGTGGCACGAATTCCACATGATACCACAAGACATCCTGTGGTTGTTATAACCATTCATCCATGAGCACTACATGTAGTTGGTCCAATCAGTGGGATTGCTCTGGCCATTGAAGGTGTGTAAAATCATCCATGTTCTGTAAAATTAGTCTTGGACAATGTGGGCTTAATGGTTTATGGTGATTTGATCCTGAAATTCTCATCTGGATATGGAACTGGCATTGCAAAATAGTTTGCCTAGGTATTCCCATGCTGTTACCTGGTCCTGCAAAAGGATAGCTTCTACTATTCAAATGACACATGTGGGATTCAGTGCTTTATGAGATCTCCACACATCTGTTCAAATGGGGTGAAACTTAATTTGTGGGACTATGCAGCTTTCTTTGATTTATCAATTTCTGTGCTGCAATGCTCCAGGCACCACTTGCTGATGGACTTTCATTTTCTTTGTGCTGAGGTAATGTTGGCGCACAGATGACTTGCCACCAAAGCCAATAATGCATGACTCGTGGTGCATTGTCTGAATGGAAATAGGTTTGTCTTATCTAGTGTTGAAAAATGTCTGTCATTTGAATCACTTTAGCATGTCACAACACAATTTATACATTTGTGAGCCCAATGAGACAGTCAGTGTTACTATCTTTTATATTTAATGTCAGCTGACTGTAAGGATGGTGTTTAGTTCTTTATGACAGGCATTAGAAGTGAAGCAATGATGAATTTTGGTTTAGTAGGTCCTAAGTATTACAGAATTATAGTGCAACAGCAGAGCAGAATTAAGAATTTTCTGTGAATTTACCAAGTACCAATAATTAAAAAAAAAATTGTTTCTTCTTCTTTTAAAACTTTTACCATACAACTGCTTTGATTTGATGGTGAATAGAAGGGAAAATACTGTAGCCTGTAGCACATGAGTCCCGGGATCGTAGGATTTAAGACTTTTAGCGTCTCTTAAATTGTTCTAGTTTGTGTGCGTGCATGAGGAATTTTACTAAACAATTTTCAGTATCATCACTGAAATTAACTAAGAAAAACTAGTCAAAATCGCCAGAAAGGCTATGTTTTTAGTATCAGTATACAAGCAAATGACATTGCTTGCATATTCAAAAGCTGCGCTGCCCCACCCTCCTCAGGAATCAAATAAAACTCATCTGCATCAACACATGTAAGTGAATGATCAAGCTTCCAAAATTTTTCACTAGGTTTTGTTTGTATCAAATATGGAGTTATAACGATCATTGATATGGAAGCTTAAAGCATCAGAATCTTGTGCAAGTTGAATGTAAAAAGAGAAAATTCTAGATACAAGTGTTATTAAGGCTAAGTGTTTATCTACACTTTTCATCCTTAAATATACTTTAGCAGTATCAATAGCTGGTCACTAGGAAGTTTTTATGGATAGATGGTGTTCTTCTATGACTAAGTCTTATGGCTATGGAGGAATAAAAATAACTGTCATTTAAGGCAGCATGTAGTGAAAGTACATTTGCAAATTTTGTTCATGGCTTATAAAAAGGCCTCTCCTTCAAATAATAGTAGGGACTGGTGTTGGCTGTTACAATTTTATTCCACTGTATGTTTGACTTTTATACTGTGAAAATTGAAGATTTATACACAAAGGTTTTTATGAGAGATCAGCAGTTGGGAAATATTTCTAAATTGCCAGGTAGTGAATTTATTTTCTTAGGAAAAACAATCTGGACTATCACTGTGAGAGAGATTCTTTATTTATTATGTTTTCTCAGACTTAGCAGTCTTGTTGTAGATGTGATGAGTTGTGGCCCCTGAAAAGTAATTGCTCTTAACATTCATTTTACCTGGTTAACACTGCTGCTGATAATTCTTTGTTTCAGATTCATTTGTTGCTGTTTGTTTTTTTTTTCATTTTTAGTTGAAATCTATTATTATCTGGAGCGTTACAGCAAATTATTAGAGTTAAAAAATTCTTGATGATCTATAAACAAGATTGTGGTGCTGCTACGTTTCGTCTTGAATAGTGAAAGGCTTTGAAAGACATTTGACTAGAATGCATGTGTTATCTGCAACAGATGAAAAGTTCTAAAAAACCACAGAACAGTAGAGAGAGATAGAGAAGCAAGGGTAAAGCAAATGCACATAATGAGCAAAGTGCCAACTTAAATTTTTACTGCAGTATTTTTTTAAAGGGGGGATTATCATATTTTAATTATTGATTACAAAATGGAAAAAGAGACAACAAGGAACAAGGAAAATAATATTTTTTTAAATAATAGAAAGAGAGAGAGAGAGAGAAAAAAAATTACATTTTAATCTCAAGCTGTTATCAGAAAATTAAGGAGAAAAAGGTGAGAACAGATGTTTCATGGCTGCACAGAAATGAATCAGTTCCAAGGATTCTGCTGGAAATTACTGAAAACCACTGGCAGTTCCTTAAAAGAATCGGCCCTGATTGATTTATCAGAGTTCTTTCAAGTTCTTGTTTTTTTTTTTTTTCTACTGGCGGTGACATGGTCCAATTCTAATGTCTGATTTATCAAATAGACCAGTGCTTCAGAACTGTATGCCAAGTTGGAAAGCATGATTTCGTAGCAGCTGACTGTGATGACTAAGAATAAGCATACGTATAATATAGTCTAGAAAAATTGACTATTATTGGTCAGGTAACATCAACCTTCTTGGTACAGTAGCTAAAGTTAGTGGAAGGTGCCAACCAGTTTCTCCAATATTTCCATAGAATTTATATTTTTATCTAACATAGCAGAATTGTATAGATTTTAAATTACTAATGGGCTGAAGTCCGCTGAACACTTTAGTCCTGAGGCTGGCATATCAGTTAAAGTGACTGCTCTTTAAAATTTCCCACAAGGTCGAATGGAAATGTTTCTCCTACTCTTATCTTTTATGTATTTTCAAGTGTTTATGCATGCATTTGTTTGTTACTTTTTCACAGCTGAACCATAACACCTGGACCCAAATTTTGGGTGTAGGTACTTCAAATCTGTGCAATGTTTTAGCTGCTGCATGTTGGCCTAAAGCTATTTTTTCCTCCTGTGCAGCACTGGGTGCTCCAGCTAGTGCTTTTATAAACATGTTTATGAAAACGAAAAAAGAAAAATATATAGACTAAATATATTGTTTCTCTTTAGAGATACATTTTCTAGGGTTTGTCTTTCTTATGAAGATATCAATTGATTAAAACAATTTTGCATATTTTTCTGCTTCTACGATTCTTCAGTGATGCAAAATTTCATATATTTATTTTGTTTATTTGTTAAAAAAAACCAACAAAAAATGGTTCTTAAAGAAGCAGGATAGCTATTTCTAAGGGGCTAAGTTTGAAGATCATACTTCATACCGATGATTTTCACCAGTAAAATACCCAACTATAAATTTCAGTTTTGACAAATAAAGTTATCTTATATTGTAGTTGGAAAAGAAAATTACACAATAATCCATTATTATTATTATTGTCTTTCAACAATTCTTTTTAAAAGAAATCTGTTACAACAAGCTATTTTAGTTAATGTAATAAATATTGTCTGGAATGTTTCGGATGATCTAGTCTTAATATCAGAGTTTACTCCCCATACTCACTGCATGGGAATCTGTTAGTGTCATCTTTAAAACAAAAAAATTTTTCACTCATTCAAATTAAAACTTCTATCTGAATTCTATTTTCCCACTACTTCACCAAACTCTGTTCTGTCATTTTTTTATGTAAAAGTATCAGTGCATAACATTTTCATATATTTATGGTAAACTATTAAAAAATATTAGTTTAATTTGAGATTGATGTAGTTTTTTTAATGTGATGTATGCATTAAGTTCTTTGTGTTACAGTTGTTGTATTTACCACTTTGTTGCCCTAACAGCACAGTAAGAGGAATACGATGCATAATTGTTTGGGTTACATTTTATTGTTCTACAAATAACAGTCCAACTCAGATGAAAAATGACCATAAACCAATAAAAGATAAATGTGGAAATAGTTACATATATTGAAGTTAACAGATTTCAAATAATTTAGAAAGCTTGTTTATTAGTTTCAAAATATATAATATTATTGGATACTTTTTGTAAATAAGAGTAGCTTTTTAAATACATAGTGGATATGAACAGTTCATTCCTCACTATATTGATAATTATGAAAATTACCAAGTATATTCAGTATTGGAAATAATTATGAAAACAGAAAAAAAATAGGTATAAAATTAATATAACATAATAAAATTACATCTTGTGTGTGAAATGAGATGCTTCATAATATAGTCATGAGAAATCAGAATAGTGACACACCTGTAGAAAGACTTCATTGTAGTGTGGTGAATGTGTGGAAAATATTATGACTTCTGGAAAGGGAATATCACAGGGGAAGTGTATTGAAACAAAAGTTAGCTTGTGAAGGCTACTCTATATGGCAGATTTTACACTGTCTTCATGTTTCAGAAATATCTGTATGCAAAATTTTGAGGTGGATACACAAAACTGGCACTGTTGACAATAGATGAAGTTGAGGAAGAAAACCCAAACTCTCCAGAAGTGATATTAAGAACCTCAGGATATGTTCTCTGTATGATAAACAATAAGCCAATAGAGATCTTTGAATGACCTAGCTGCAAGTGTGAGTGTTAACATTTCTTCAAGAGCAATAACATACTCATTAGCACAAAGTATTCTCAGTGGATGTGTAGCTACCAAAAAACTTTTGCTGAGGAGAGGCAACCAAATGGAAAGGTTGGAATGGGCATCAGAAATGGAATCATGGATGCCTAAATCTGGAGGAAGGTGCTTTTACAGAGGAGTCCAAGTTTGAAACATTCAATATACAACAGTTACAAGGAAGCTTGAGGTGGATCAATACAAGTATGAACAGTATATCAACAAAGGATATCAGAGATTTGAATAAAAACAAAGTATACTGACTACCTGTACAGAAAAGTTTTCATCCATCATGCCATTCCATCTACAGGACATCACATTGGGTAAAGATCATCTTCCAAAAGGACAGCAACTTCAGCATATATGGCCATTGTGGTGAAAAACTATCTGGTGCATATAGAACGAACACTCAAAAAGATGCCTTGACCTGCACAAAACTCTGATTTGAAAATTGTTGATTCTCTGTGGGGTTATATGGCTACTTTGAAAATATGAATGAATTGTGGAAAGTGCTAAAAGATATTTGGAACAACATTCCACAGTCACACATTGATAACTTGTATGGGAACACGAAAAACAAGGTGGTCATGCTCTATATAAAGCAAAGGGGTCACATAGCAAATACTAATGTACTGAAAAGTATTTATTATATTTTTGTATATTTCTCTAATAAAGCATTGTGAATGTATTATATATGTCTTTTAGTTGAAATTATTCCTTATTTGTGAATACTTCTTTTGTGTTTCCATAATTATTTCTGATACTGTAAGTATATGTATGTATGTATATATTTATAAATATTGTCTTCGTTTTAATGGGGAATTTTTCATAATATATCATGCACAGTATGTGAAATAATATTAAGGATATATATTAGAAAACATTGAAAGATTTACTAGAATGATTAGTGATATATGTAATCTCAATTTTGAAGAAAGACTAAAGAGGCTCTGATTGCCCAGTTTGACCTGAAATTGTTTTTGCAGTGGCACAGTTGAAGTCTCTCTTTCAGGAAATGAAGTGGTAAAAGATAGATAGATTCCTGGATGTATTTATATTGCTTGGACTCAAAGTATAAGATAAATCACAAATGTTCTAAATTAAACATTAGGAAATTATATTTTTTTTAGTAATTATGTAGTATTTTTCTGGAATGCTTTGCCAAGCCAGGTATTGGAACTAGAATGCATAAATAGTTTTTGAATAGACAAGGTATGCACTTTTTGGCAAAAAGGGATTTAAGCTTTAGAATTTCTATCTCAGAGTCTTTATGACCATATTTATAACTGTAACTGAAAATGGCTTGAGAAAATTCCATAAGGGTTAAACATTATGGGTGAAACAGTTGATTTGAATGTGCTTTAATTAAGACATATTACATTTTTTTTCTATATGGGAAATCTTTAAAACACTTAATTTCTCATTTCTCTTGTGTGAAGGTTGTCAGAGAGGTAAATTAATTAGTTTGCTCTTTAGAAATGCCCAAGTAGTAAGTTAGTCCATCTCCTAAACTAATTCATAGCCATTTAAAATTTCAGGTGTTATAAACAAGCTATTTCTGACTGCAATCATGTCATTCTTCTTATCAAATGTTTCTTGCACTAGATGTACTAGAAAATAGATAAAGTTTAATTACATTTTATTCTCCTGTTGTTTTGAGGAAGTACCACAGTAAGTTTTTTCATTATTTTTAAAGGGGGGATAAAAAAGAAAAATAACTTTTTTATTTATGATGGTATACTGTTTCTCTGACAACAGTTTTATTGTAATTCTGATGTTTGGAGGTTTAATGGATTTTCGTAGTCAATAAATCTTTCCATATACATTAATTTGCTTGTCTGATACTGTTTTATTTTATCCTGTGTGCTCACTCATGGATTCATTACAACCAATAGAATAGCAACAGCAGAAAGAGAAAAAAATTGTTAATCTTTCACTGAGCTTCCATTAAAATCAATGGTAGATGCTGTAGGCTAAAGCATTAGAAAAGAACAATTGCAACATAATAAGCAGCAGATCACAAGTTAAAGACCATTTGAGGTTATTTGTACAATTCAAAACAAAATAAAATGTTCACTGCAAAAACTGTACTGCACAAATTTAATTCATTGCACTTAAAATCATTTGTAAGAGTAAATCCTGATGATGGTAATAGGGGAAGATTTTTTCCTGAAACACATGTTCATTAGTTAGTTATTTTGGGAAATTCCCTCATTAATTTTCCACCTTCAGCATATATATATATACACACACACCCTGCAAATGACAGAGTGCATTATAGATTTTTATATTTTCTAATTATAACTATTTTTTTTTTCTTAGCAAACCCTATTCTAACTTCCAAGATCTAAAGACATCTTACCCTAGTGAGTTAGAAGATTGGAAGGTGATGGGTGTTAGCATTGGTGACTCAGCAAGTTGCCTAGGTATGTTTGGGGGTTCTCCTGAGCAGTGGCCAATGTGCAAGCCAATCAGGAGTTAACCACAGCCACATGCAACCAGCTAATCTTATTTGAACTCTTCATTTTTTTAGATCTTTGGCCAGCTAGTGAAGAAAAGTGAGAAGAAACCATGCTATTGGGGTATGCCAAATCAAGCTGGTCCAGACTAACTGAGATCCAAACTCTGGCTTTCAACCATGGCAGTACAACTGGACCACCGATTATTAGAATGTTGCACAGGTTGTAGATATGAAAGAAACTGGCAATGTGTACATTTGTAGATATTCTGGTGACTGCTTATCTCCTTTACCTTTGGTAAAGGTTTCCATTTACCTACATTACAATACACTTACTGTAGCATTTAACACTTATCTAAAAAACATGGTTATAAATTGTTGTATAGAATGTTAGAGATAAATTTGATAATTGCCTGAAAAGTTTTGCGATAAATTCATTATTGGGAAAAAAAGAGCAACTTGTGTAGTTTTATCCAACTTCAGTGTTCCTTCATAACGCTGACACTCTTTTGAAGATTTTAAAAATATATTTTTCAACTTAACATTGTTAATCTTGTATTATCTTACCAAACCAACACAGATATGTAAATAAATTATTGAAGAATACAGATCATTATATTAATTATAATAACTATGATGATAATCATAATTTTACAAAACAACTAATAGTTATTGTATGCTTTTAATTATACAAAACAACATTGTAATTTTAATGGCACAGATGCTGCTACTTGTTGCTATGATTGCATGATTTATGGTATTTTTTGTTTGTCTTTTTTTTTTTTAGTTTAGAAATTCCATTTCCTTAACTTCACTAATTCCATGCTAATAATCTTGGAATCATTTGTGCACTAAGGTTGCCCACATGAAATCCAGCTAAGATAAAATCACCATAATTTTTCCTGGCCAGGTTTCCTTTCAACAGCTTTAGCATTAGAAATTGTAATCTTTCTATTTACATTCATCCATGGAAAATGTTTAACATTGTATTAAGTATGCCAGATCTCTAGATATATTCTTAAAGATGAGTTTAGCACAAGCACAAATTACTTGCTCCCCCGGTTGAAATCCTGATTTTCTTGACATTCATCAGTTAATTTTTTTCTGAATGTTAGGAACAATTGGAGATAATTTATCACCCCCTCTCATTACAAAGGAATTAATTCAAGTATGGAAAATGTTGGCAGTTTTGAGTGAACCCATACTATTCACTGTATTGCTTTTCTCCCTAGAGGATAAACCTCATCCAAAGCAATCCATTTGTTTCTTGATATTCCTCCGAAAAAGTGAATAATGAAATTGAAAAAAAAATGTCCTGATGTCTGCATTGATAATGAAATAAGAGTTTTGAAGTTTTAAAACTTGAATAGGTTGTTTAGAATGGATATCAATCTTTTGAAATTGTTAGGCCTCTAAAATCTAGTTTCTTTTAAAAGAATTGCATCAGAAATCTCAACAATTTCAATTAACAATTTATCACTATTTGGAGTAATCATTTGCATCATACCTGTAGTGTTCATTAGTATTATTTTTATTGTTTGTTGTTGTTGTTGTTGTTGTAATATTTCTATTCTTATATAAAAAATTTTCTCCAGACACCTTGCTTTTGGCCATCCCGATGTGGAGAACCAGAGAATACAGACTATGGTAAGCTATCTCCATTAACTAGTTTTTGTTTGCATTCTTTTCTGCAAACTGTACAGCCATGGCCAAAAGTTTTGCATTACCATAAAATTGTCAATAAGTCAAACTAGATTTGCTAAATTTGCATAATAATGTTTCCTTAATATATTGAAATGCATACCACTTTTATTCCACATACTTAGTGAAAAAATTTTCAAAATTTTAAAATGTGAAAATTTGTAATCTAACACAATTACATGATTTATATAAAATAAAGAAACCTTTAAATCAACTCAGACATATTCAGTCAGACAGACAATTAGAAGTGGTCATTGGCACAGTGTTAATCTACATGAACATGGATTTGAAGATAGCTTTTTGTTATTGAAAATCTAGGATGATGCAAAACCTTTGGTCATGTCCCGTGGTCTTTATAAAGATGGAGAAATGGCTCATACAAAACTAATGTATTAATATCACTCATTATCTTGAATGTATGTTTGTATCCTTGAATGTTGCTAGTAGAGAACATTAGTTTTATCAACATATATATGTATATAAAATTTGAAAAGGTTTTTATGTTTGTGAACAATTTTATTCCAACTTCAACTAAAATGGATTAAAAACAAATTTTTTTTTTTTTTTTTTTTGTGGTGAAAAGGACAGATCTTAAATATCCAACTTACTGTATATCTGTATACTCAATCATAAAGCATGCATCTTAACTGCTGTTTCTCAAATTAATCCTTTGGGAGAGACTAATGAGGAGTAAATGGTAATTAAGAGCGGGAAGGTCCATTATTCTTATTGATTTGCCTGATAACATTATATCAGATTTTAGTTTCTCTTAACATTCAATATACTGTGGGTCTATTATTGAAAAACAGATACCTGTTTATTGATGTTAAATAATTCCAGAATTCTTACAGAACTTGAAGCTGTTCCATGTGTGAACATATGTTTCTGTCTAGTGACAAATGAAGCAGTTTCTCCTACAGTGCAATGCAAACAATGCCTAACAACCCCTTTTTTAATCTCATTGCTCATATCTGACATACATTTGTTATTCTTGCTTGCACATTAAGGTGAGAAACAGCTTGAAAACAGAGAAATCCTATCATGGTGGAGTGGTTCAGCAATTAACTGTGAGGTTATAGCATGGATTTAGTAGCCTAGGATCTGGTATAAATGTCGTACAAAATTTCTGGAAGGAAATCTCAAGTTTAAACTATACCATGGCAACCTGGAACATTTTAGAACTAAATTTAAAGGATAAATGCTTGTTAACATTCCTTTATGCCTGGCCAAACCCACTCTTCCTGTGGGGGGACAGATTAAATCAGTTTATTTAGTTTTATACAACTGTATTCTTTTAGCCATATTTTTGTTTTTAAAGTCTTATTTTCCTCAGTATCCAATAGTATAGATTCCATCTGAAACTTTTCACCATTTGTTAAATTGACAGCTCATACAATAGAAGCATGCTATTATGGACAGTAATTCATACTTTTTGAGCATTTTTTATTCTTAGATGGGGCTTTTGCAAATGCTTCCTCCTTTTTTGGAAGCAGTGTAGTGTCATGGATGCAGTAAATGGTTCGATGTTCTCACATTGCTAGTTGTAGGGTCTAGTTCTTTTTGAAGGGGGACAGACTTTATGTAGAACAAGCGATTTCCTGCTTTTCTATAAATAATTCTTACTATTAAAATTGTGGAAATTTAAATTAAAAAAACAACAACAACAATTAGTAATTGTGCACATAATGTGAATCCAGTTTTTATCCAAAAAATAATTTAGACAATCTTCCCACAATGCAATGTTAGGAAAACACTTAATTCTCTATGAGTAGAAGTCAGGTAAATGGTTTCCAGTCTTCAAAAGCAGAGAAGTTCATTCTTTATGCTGTCATTTTTTTTTATTTTTTGGTGTGGTTTCTTTCTAGTAGAGATTTTTTTGGTTGCATTCATCTGATAACTGAACTTTAAAAGCATTTGATGATGAACACAACCTAATTCTGAGTTTTCATAGTGCTGCCCCTGTGTTGGAAGGTCTTTCTAAATTATTAACAAAGAGAAAACAAACAGCTTTAGATTGCACAAACAGCCATTTTAATACAAGAAAACAGTTAGTGTAAAAAATACCTGAACTAGTCGGAGTTCAACACTAACAAAACAGTACCATGTATTTAAAATAGAATATGAAAGACAACAACAACAGCAGTTGCTGCTTGGTTGTGTTTTGGTCTGCTACTTTCTTAAAATGGTGAACAGTTGAGGTATTTTCTGCTATTCTAAATGACTAACACTTCTGAAACAAGCAAGATTTTGTTTGCTGATAATTGGGAAAAAAAACTGATGTAATGCAGCAGCTAACTGCTGATTATTAAAAAAAATACATCAGATTTGATGATGGATATTCCAGACCATGCAATTGTCATAGTGTCTAAATTTAAAAAAAAAAAACAAAAAACAGTGGAACGAGCTCCCTGCTTATTTGGGAGAGGGGTTGGGTAGGTTTCTATATAGTTAGCATCATCATTGGACCATTTTTTAAATTGATAATCCTTAATTTAGCTTAATGTAAAAATATAAGTAAATAAATGAAAGGAAAAAAAAGCTGAAAACTAGTCGCTTTCTTTTTTTTGTTGTTTTTAATGCCATACGATACTTAAATAGAATTTACAGCTTAGTAACACCTGTAGTAAAAACACCATTTATTTTGGTAGATTCCACCGCTGGTGGTAAAAACATCAGTAGAGTGCCATCATGGCGTGAATGATGATAACTCTGTTTAAATATAAGTTGTTTAATCTTTTCCCTAAACAAGTTTTTCTTCAAATTGATATCTTTTCTTTAAGTTTTTTTTTTTAAAAATAATTCTTATTTAAGTACCTTATTTTTCAGGTTATAGGTGAATAGGTCAATTTTTCCAATTTTCCAAGCCTTCATTCGCATATAAGTCGATAGTACAATTGTACTTTTGTACAGTAATAACAGTATAGAATTTCTGTCAGGGTTATAAAAGAGCAGTGGTGGATAATATCAAAGCGAGAGATTTGGGGAAGGAAAGAGAATGAAGACGAAATAAAGAAGCTTCAATCCGCATGAAACACAGTTTGATGACTTTTGCCTTTCAAATAAAAAGTTGAATCCAGCTTTGCAACTACTTTATGCTTTTTTTCAGTCTGTCGTAATGAATCCTTCACTTTTCGCCAATCATGAACACATTTATCATTAATGCCATACTGCCATTCTTCTGCCATATTTCCACCATTCATTTCAGCAAATTAGCCACTTCCAGTTTAAAAGCTGCAGTATATGCTCTCCTTTTCTTTATAGCGGACATTTTCAAGTAGGGATTGATATTTTTTTCAACTTTGGCAAATTGAACGTCTCCTAACACACTGATATCTGCGCCCCCTAAGCAATAAATAAAAGAGAGGTGACTGAATCTGAGTCAGCATGCATCTACACATACACGTACAATCATACATAAACTTCCCCATGGTCAGTATCATGATTTCATCCATATATAAGTCAGAGTGGAATATACAGTGCCGGACAAAAGAGTTGGGACACTTGCTGTGAAATTGATATTTGAACTCTCTTGTTTTTACATTTGCATACAGATAGCCATCCTATTGTCCATAAGTTGTATAAAACATGCCTTTACAATGCTTAAAAACAACGAATGTCATATGTGTATCTATTGTCTGGAAAAACTATTTGAATTAACATAGTCAAATTTGTACTGCGACAAGAGAGTTGGAACAGTGAACAAAATCTGTGCATACACTTATTCCTCTCAGTATATTCATTTTTAAAGGATCAAATAAATACAATCACATCATCTAAGACCATTTAAGATCATTTTTGTACCATGCCTGTCAAAACAACGTTGTCCGAAATCAGAGACTTGATAGTTTAGCACAACTAAGAAAATCTCTCTTGCCAGGAGATAGCCGATCGAGTCAATTGCCCAAAAAGCACTGTAAACCGCATTCTGAAGCAGTACAAGGAGACTGGAAACACGAAACCAAAAATGCGAATCAGAAAACCGCAAAAATGTGACAACAAAATGGATCGACTCATTTGTTGCAAATATATGGCCAATCGTTTCATGACATCGATGGCCATTCGAGCCTCGCTGAGTGGAGTGAAAGTCTCCAGTCCCACTATTCAACGTCATCTATGCGAAGGGAATCTCTTTGGACGAATCGCCCAGGAAAAACCATTGATCAGCAACAAGAACAGGCGCATCTGCATAGCATGGGCTAAAGCGCACAAAAACTGGACCAAAGTTCAGTGAGCTAGAATTCTCTTTTCCGACGAAACAATGATCATGCGCATTCACAGTGCTGGCTGAATATATGTTCGACGTTACCATAGCGAAAAATACAATATAAAGTGCACCCGGCCGACGGTATAAGCCGGAGGAGGATCGTTGATGGTTTGTTGGTGTATGAGCACAGCGGGACTAGGCCCTTTCAAGTTGATCAGGGGCAGAGCGACTGCCCAGACCACCTGCAATTTACTGGTGGATGTCGTCATCGACAAATTCGATGAGAACATGCCAGTCACCACCATCTTCCAGCACGACAATGCCCCGATCCACACCGCCAGAGTCGACACTTCCCTCACCACCCAACTAGGAATGAATGTCATGCGCTGGCCGCCCCAAAGTCCGGATCTCAACCCAATCAAAAATGCTTGGAAGCAGCTGCCAAGGTGGCCAAACACAAGAATCTCAACCAAGACCAATTCTGGCAGGTCGTCGAGAAATGCTGGCAGGGAATGGCCATTTCCGACTGCCTTCGTTTGGTCGAATCCATGCCCCGTAGTTATCGTGGAGTGTTCGAAAATCACGGATATGCCACCCACTACTAGTCAATTGATCATTTCCATGCATTTGTTCGATTGTAATTTGGAATGTTGAAAAATATTTATGGTTTTGCTCACTGTCCAAACTCTTTTGTCGCGGTACAAATCGGACATTGCCGATTCAAATATTTTTTCCAGAGAGTAAACATACATATAGCATGTGTTGCTTTTATACATTGTAAAGGTATGTTTTGTGCATATAATAAACAATGTGATTGGTATTTAAGATGAAACGAGGGAGCTCAAATATCAATGTCACAGCAAGTGTCCCAACTCTTTTGTCCGTCACTGTAAGTTGATGGTCAGACCCCTGCAGAAAAAAGTAATTATTTATATGCTGAAAATATGGTAAAATGCTATTTTGTACTGCTGCATAGATTTTTTTTTTATTATTGTTTGTAGATTTTGAATTATCTCTTTGCTAAAATTTACCCAACCATTTTGCATGTATATGTAATTTTAAGTTAAAAATGATTACAAAAACTTTTAAAGATTTTTTCCCACTTTTGTAGTAGCTTTGAGCAATAATCAATATCCCTTGTACAAAATGTGCAGCAAAGGCCTACAATAAATCTCTCTCCCTTTAAGATTTACTTAATTGGTCATTTAGATTTTTTTAAAAAGGCAAAACTTCTGCCTTGATCTCAAGTTTGATTTAAAGTATTCATGGTGGGATAATTATTTATAGACAAGCGATCTTATAATACCTTTCTTTTAAAGATCTCTTATAAACCACCCTTTTTTTAAAAAAAAAGTTCCCCATAAACTAAATGCATTTTAGTAAATTATAATATTATTATAAAATTTAATGTATGAGGAATTAGAATTAAATCTGATGAAATAGGTGGTAAAGTTATAATCAGAAATTGACTTTCTTGAACACAGCCCCTAGATTCTAATCTAGAGGGATTTTTTTACTGTATTCATATAATATCCTAACTGATGTAAAAATATTTAATGCAGATTAGAAGGAAACATTTTAAAATCTCTCTTTTTTAGCATTGGCTTATCATTATAAGGAATCCTTAGTACTGTCTCTGTTTAAAAATTGAGAATTAACAACAACAAAGTCTTTAGTAACATCTTCATTTTTTAGATATAATGCCAGTATACAAAAGTAAAAATTTGGAACCTGGTCAGCTTAGATTGTGCATCAAAACTGGCAAGGAAATGATTATTGAAACATAGGCCTTTTGTTAGCTCTACTAATGAGTAAATGGGAAGCATGAACTAACAATCTAGTTTGCAAGATTAAAAAGATTGAAACTATATTAATTAGGTGTTCGAAGTGTAACTTTATTCTAATTTTGGTTATTAAGAATTACTTCTGCCTACATAGTTCTGAATAAATTAATTTATAAAGTAAATACACTGCTATCAATGTGCTTTAGGAAGAAGTTATTTTAAAATTAAAGTGGTAGTTTTATAAAGTAAAATGATCATACAAGTAAGTTTTTTAGGTATTTAACTTGATTGCAAATACAGTATTACTGCCTTCTTTTAGACATTGCTTTGAGCATTCTTAATTTTACCCTTTAAATATGCAGTAGGTAGTTAATTCATGGGAGACAGCCATTTCAGATTCTACTGAATAAAGATAGGTTCCTTTTAATTATTTTCTTTCATCTTGTATAAATTAAAAAGTACATACATAATTTAGTGATAGATAATATGTTTAGACCCACATCTGAATTTCTCTACGTTTCAAATATGTTAAGATAAAATGTCCTGCACAAACGTTTGATATTTCTGACAGTGTAAATACTCTGTTGAAACTGTTTATGCAGATTTGCTGGAAAACTAGATAATTGTATAAAGAATTGATTTATGCTGAATACAATTGGATTTAAGCAAAAATTAAGTTTGCAGTTTCAAAATTAAATCATTCCAAATAATACTGTTCGTATAGAGTACTTGGGGAGCTAGTAAATGGATAACAATATCCAGATGATTTACTGGCTTTCAGCTTCTAGTTATTTTTTTGCATAACAATAAATAATTAAAAGGCTAATTCAGTCTTTTTTTACAAGGGTTGCAATGGTTACATTAAATTCTCTTCATATTGTGGGTTTTATTGTACTGAACAATATTAATTAATGATTGTGGCATTTCCTAATTAACAAAAGATTATTTGATTACTATTTGAAGTGGTGAACTAGTTATTTTTTTTGAAATAGTGACTAAAGCTTGATAATTTAACTTTCAGTAAAGTTTGGATTTTATTTATCTTTTTATAGTTTATATATTGTATAGTTCATGTACGATGAATATTTGTATTACCACATAGTTAATTGGAAATTGGCTGCTTGCAGCACTATGGTGAACTTATATTGGCATTTTAATAATAGTCAATAATGCAAATAAGTTTATGAGAATAACGAGTGCAGCAAAGATCTCTTGTGAGCCAGTTTGCTTCTGGCAGAAAATTAATCTCTCTCTGTACTTATGCAAGCAGTTGTCATTATAATGTTTAGAGTGTTCACAGTAAAAAAAATTAAACCTTATATGATACACATCCCCATATCATACACTACCAAAAAACAATTGTCATAGCAGTTTTTCCCAGTTTATGAACTTGTACCCTGTGCTACCAATTTCTTATTCAACCATTGACACACAACTAGACCACTGACCAATGCATTCTCCTCTATGTCTTCAAATTCCACTGGAAATGTACATGTGTGTAGGCATGTCTAGCTTTCTTATGTTTATCTGATACCCCTCAGTGTTCACACAGTGATAGGCAATTGTAACCGCGGTCATTAAGTCTCCAGGGAAAATGTGGAAGATGCACTAGGGATTGTGGCACATTTCATGAATAACTGTACAATGGAAACACCTTTTATCCTTCAACTTTGAATGTCAGAACATTTTCAATCAGAAGATGAAATTTTGATTTTATTGTAGCTCTATCAGCTATGGTTGGATAACAACTATCTTATGGGAGTAGATTAAACTTATTGTTACAGGCCAGATGTTTTTGGAATCTTCCTATTTTGAAGCTGGCTATTGGATGAATAAAAGCTGCTTTGGAAGATCCTTTACCGCACTTTTGTTTTTAAATTAATAGCTGTTTTTAACATATGAGGTAAAAAGAAAGATCTAGACATTACTATATTTGATGTTCTATTTGATAAAATATCAGATGAGGAGCTTATTATTTGCATTTTTACTGTATAGTTTTGAGTTATGTGCAACTCTAATGGATGACTTATGTCTGGAACATTTTTTTATAAATTTTTGTTAGTTATTTGAATGAATTCAAAATGAACAGATAACTACTGTTATCACTGAATAACAGTCTCAAGATGTTACTTATTTTAAAAAGAAAAATCACTGGCAATTTGTATTCAGCTAACAGTTATACTTTACTTCTTTCATGGAATAGGACAGAATTTCATAGGAAAACAGATTCTGTAACATGATCATCAAATGCATATGACAGCTATCAATACACTTTACTTCATCTCATTCAAAATGTTTGAGGTAGGCTGTTGTTTCAATTTTATTTCTCTTTAAGAAAAAGAACTGGATGTTTTTATGCTTAGAATGTGTACATTAATTGTCACAGTTAACTTTCTATGTTTTTATAATCATGTTTGAATAAAAAGAAAATTGGCTAAAGTGATCCAGCTAAATACTCATTAAAAATATAATTAATTACTTTACAAAAATCTTGGAAAGTGAAAAAAAAAAGGCAATATTGAAATTGGGCATCATCTGATGTATTGTAGACTGCAACATTTGGTTTTTTAATAAACAATTTTAACCTTGTTGCTTCAAATGATAATAACCAAAAAATGTTCTGTTAAGATTTAAACTGCCTTGATACTCTTCAATAGAGGAGGGAAATATACTATAGATCAAGCCAAACCCAGTTGTGACCTCCATAGTGATACCAACAGAAGAAATCATCATACAGTTTTTAGGGTTGAATTGCTGTTTCTTGGGAGAATCATGGGAGTAATACTCTGAAACATTGAGGGAATACTAAGCAAATAGGCATCAATATTAAAACTTTAACATTTCTGGTTCTTGTGTATAGATGATTAGTTAAAACTCATTTGGAGTATGTAGTTACATTATACTAAGGGAATAGATATTTTGGGAAAGGTTTACATATTTTTACTCGGATGATTAGTGATGCATGTAATCTGTTATGAAGAAAGGCTGTAGAGAATTTGGTTGCCAAATTTTGTCTACAGATGTTTTTGTGATCAGATGACTTAAGTTTTCAAAATCATTTCTGGAGAATGAGCATGAAGCTACATAGGTTCTTTGATATGATAACACATTATTTATTGCTAGGAATCATAAGTAAGAGTTACATGAAAAACATTTCTAAATAGACACAAGGGAATGTTTTAAAGTAACCATTAGTATTTGCCTTATCTGCTTTATAAAACCATTTTTTGGAAACTGTGCAAATATCTAAAAACAAAATAAATGTACATTTTTTTTTCTTAATACAAGAAACTCCAGTGATTCTCTATATTTATCTATATCTTGAAATGCATAAATACTTTACTTTTATTTGTGTTTATATTGAGATAACATGATGGAAGCAACAAAATTTCTTTATTTTCATTTTGTTCTTTGCTACAGTATATTTTTTTATTGTTTTCTTGGAAAGATGCTGCTTATAGCTAGCCAAACATTACAGATTGTCTGGATTGGTGAATGCACATTTTTTTATTTTTGTAATAAAATATCTTCATTGAAAAGATAGACTTTATACAAATTATTTTAAATAAAATTTACCAGAATGTTTAAAAAAATTATTATGATTATGGCTTGGGCAGTAATGGCATCTTTTATAATTCTTACATGTTCTGAGTGCATATTGGAAAAGGTTCTATTTTTAAAAAAATAATAATAATAAAATGAAATAGACTATGGTACATTAGAAAATTTAAATAAGAAAATTATGTTAGAGGAGAAGTATAGCAATGTTCACCATTTGTGTATGATTTATAAAGGTGTCTTTGTAAGAATAATGAAAATTAGGTTTCAAAATGTGCTTAAAAGAAAAAAAAAGGATATTGAAAGACATGGGTGCGTGTGTGTACCTGTGACCAGGTACTTGGGGTATCTTAGTTAATAATGTTAGCTAATGTCACTGGCTTTGACCTATGCATTGGTATATTGTGCATAATTATATGTACTCTCCTATGATTTGTGATATTATTAAATTATTGTAGAGAAAGTAGAAACTCATACTTTTTATTTAAAAATGGCTAAGGTTTGAACAGTATTTAGGCATAATTATGTATTAGTTTTGGCCATAAAATTAGAACAAGGAGTACATTGATACAGAATTTGAAGGAATACTGAACTCCACACAGTTGTAACTGATATTACTACTATTTATGATTGGATTTCAATTTTCAAATTATTAATCACAAAGTATCATATTAATACTTTGGAGGCTGTCAATTAGTGTTTCTGTGCCATTTTTAATTGAGAGTAGAAAAGTAGAGATATCAGAGCCCAGATGCAAGCCATGCTGTACAAATATAATGTTGCATATGATGTGGTTTGTGATCTTTTTGACAGGAGTGCCATTGCCCATCTGTATATAAAAAGCATTAAAAGTTTTAATTTAATTAAACTAATTAGTACGTAAGTTTTTAAAATTTTCTTGTTACTATGTAAATGAAATCTAATTATAAATAGACTTCGATTTTCCATTGAAGATAAAAGCCATGACAAATGTTAATAACTCTACCTGAAAAAAAATATATACATATTTGGGTGGCGCAGTGGTCCTGTGGTTGAACTGCTCAGGTTTTTGTCCTAAATTTTAATCCTGTTTAGCAGCAGCTCATATTACTGTACCTTCCAGCTTGGTTTCTTGCTGTTTTTCACCAGTCATTTGCATGGCATGGATTTCTAAAGAGATCTGGTAGCAATTTTCTGCAGTAGGCATGTGACTAACCTCCCCCACTCTGTTGTTCTCTGCTTGTTTTTAGGGACCTGACACCGATGTTGGCACGCAGGTTTGAAGAATATTTTAAAATAAGGTTACAAAAGCTATAAATATTCTATTTTTTTCTTTAGGATGTGACATTAATCAAATAATATTTATTGATTCATGGTATTTATATGTTTTTCCTAATGTTGTCATTAATATTTTTTGTAAAGCATTAATTAATAAAGAGATCTTTTGTTTTGGTAATCCTATTCCTATAACTTCCAAATAGCTGTTTTATTTAATCATAATTACCCATTACTGCTAAATAAATACTAATCCCTTTTTATGATACTTGTTAAGTTATTGACAGGGTCATGTGTTTAATCATGTATTTAAGGTGTTGAGACAGTAAACAGATGCTAATTGTATTGCAATTTTTAAATAATTCTATTTTATATTATTTTTTTTTTAAAATTTTATAACTTTAATATCAAATTCTTCATTAACCTATCCATAAATATGGATGCTAATGCTCTAAGGCCTTTGTTTCATATATACTTTACCAACCAACTGCCATGATCTTATAACATGGTCATTATTCATTCATGGCCCGATTGAGTTATGAAAATCTGTTAGGTAAATTGTAATTTATCTTTGTCAACATGTATTTACCACAGGTTTGTGAAGCATGCATTGACCACATTATTACATTATTCTGCATTGTTTCCATTGCTCCACTGTATATTCAAACTTATGGCTATAAAAATGATATAATATTGGGGGGGTTGTGTAAGGGAGTTATTAAGAGCTTACAATAAATATTTTTTTCATAAGTTAACATAATTGCATAAGCATCTCAGCTGTTGTCATGTAGTAAGTTATTATCAATCACCTAGATGCTTATGGAACTTTATCTTAGTTGTTCTCACATTTGAAATGAACTCATTTTTATCAACATTTTGACAAACTTATTAATTTAACTGTTTTCGGGATAATCTTTTTTTGCTTGCAGGCTAATTGATTAATCCAATAAGGGTTGTCTGAATTCAGATTAGTGTGTTTCTACCTATTTTAAATGCCACCCCCCCATAGTATTCTGCCAGTTTTCATTTGAACATTCTTTTTACTATATTCATGGGATGAGGAAGATTATAAAAGAATAACATCTGAGTGCTTGCATCATCCTAATGAAAATCTCTTCAAAGAATTGCAGATATTTCATTAATCAAAACAATGATTCAGAGCATGAGGCAAGAGTTATGCGTATCTAAAATACATTATGCAACTTTTATTAAAGCCATTTTACATTTGCTACGTAAAAATGAGAAATACAATTAACCAAGCTAAACTTGTCCTCAAGATACTTTGCTATAGCCTTTTTGGATAACATTTAAAATGTTGTTGAGAAATTTCCTCAAGTAATGTTAACTGCTTTGGATGGTTATTCTGAATTATAGCATAATTCATTTCAATAATTTGATAATAATAAAAACTAAGCTTTGTGTCCAGTTCAAGATGTCTTAGTTCACTAATGATTTTTTCCCAAAGAAAAAAAACAAAGAATTTTAATTTCTCTTCTCAAGGAACATTTAGCAAACAGTTTGCAGATAAAAAGGAAGGCACTCACTGAAGAATTTTGAGAATTATTTATTAATTTATACATGTATGATGATTCGAGATTGATAATGATAGCAAAGAAACTGAATCATAAATAGTTGTAATTTGTGTTGAAACTGTGCAAAGTTAAGCATTTCTTTAACTTTTATGGATGTATGAACTCTACTGTGCATTTTTGTAGTCAAAGATTAAAACTCAAAATATATAATGAAACTAATCATTCTAACTACTACTTCATCGTTGAAGAATGATGAATAGTCTGGAGACGTCACTCTTGAGATCTGTTTGCTTTATATTGCACATGATTCATCTTTCAGAATTGTGGATGCCATTTCATGGAGTTAAAGTTAAATGGCCTTAAGTCAGTCTAATCGAAGTATGTAATATGCTCAGTGTATTCATATATAGCGTTGGTTCTAATTGCTGCCATACTCCAATTTATCCCCAAAAAGCTATAAAAAATAAACTTACTCATTTGTCTGCATTCATAAATATCTCATATAGATGCCCATCCCATTCTTCAGGAATACTTAAATTTTAATTTCATTAATATTGTCTTTCAAAGAATTTACTTGCTTTATCATTGCATTTTATAGATTCTAAATGAAAATTTAAAAATTCAGTTCAAATCATTTGTGGCTTATTCCAAAGTTCTTTTTACCATTGAAGTATCCATGCCAATGATAAGCACAGATTGTTTATTCTTGATAATTACTTATTATTTGTTCATGAACTTTCCTACCTCTGCATTCACATTGTCTGCTTAGCATTGACAGGATATTGCTTTGTTTAGCAATACTTTGATTGCATTGCTGATAGTGTGACACTCATTATTTAATAAGCATGTATACAGTGATTTATTTGGTCATTGTTTGCTGTGCTATTTCAATATTGGGTCTTTCTACAATACTGATTCTTTTCAAAGAGTTTATTCTCTCATTTGAAATTCTCATAACAAGCATTATATGTATTATGTTTGTAAAAAAGTTATAATGCAAAAAAGATGGCAAGCTACATCACCAAGTTCAAGCTGAATGCTGCAAACCATGCAAAATATATCATAATTAGAGAGGTAGTAAGGGAATTTGGTGTGGACAGAAAAAGAATTTGAGAGTGGATAGAACAGCCTGGAGAGGGGTAGCTGATTATAGAAGTGCACCAGATGAGAAAGTAGCTAGCTGAAGATCGTCAAAAACTACAAGATGCTGAGATAGATCAACAACTTTCTGGCAGTTCTTCTGAACATCATGCTCGTGGCATACGAAATTACAGAAAAATAGGTAAAACTCAAGGCACAATGAATTTCATGCTTAGTTTGATATAATGACTGTCACCAACCATATAAAGATAGTTTCATTTTTCAGCAGGTTTTAATTTGTTGCTTCAATAATCACCCACCTCAAACTTTTGGTTTTTTTATGAGTTACAATAAACAGTCAGGTGGTAATCAGAACCACTGTGGTATACATGTGTCACATTGGATTATACATCTGATTTTAAACATTTGTAATTTTTACCAGTAGCTTACCAAAACTTTATATTTGACAACTTCGACAATGAGTCATAAAACTACTTTTGTACTTGGTACATTTTGATATTATTTTACTAAAAAAAAAAACTTTAACATAATTGACATTACACTTTATCAAGAAATTCTAAGACATTCTCAGTGTTTTATATAGTAGTATAATCTTTAAACAAGAATAAAGCAAAAACACCATTCCTCTCCCTCTCCATAACTTGACAATGTTTTATTCCAAGTTAAAGGTTATAATAGTACATTTTGCCAATAAGTTATAGAAGTAACTTTGATACTTTCTATATTTTACCAATAGTTTACTAAAAAGAACTCTAATAATTGATAACTAAACTTTACCAATATATCATGAAACTACTTGCTTTAGTACTTAATACGTTTTACCAATATTTTACCAAAAGAGTTAAATATAATTGCCAACACCAAACTGCGTTTGATTCTTTGACAAATTAATCATTAATTTAATAAACATCTTTAGTTTAACTGTGTCTTTTATATTTTGCTAATAAGTTACCAATCTAACTAATAAATAATTTATCAAAAAAGACAACATTATAATATGTAATTTTTGGGCAAGATAATGAAGTTTACTAACTTTGAGTTCAATGGCTTCACCAATATGCTGGTAACTTTTTTGGTGATTATTTATACTTGTTTAATTTTTTTTTGGGACTAATATTTTATTTAAAGCTAACTAACACTTCACCATAGTTTGGTAGACTTATTCCCTTTAGTTAGTGGGGAAAAAAAGCTGTTAATTAACGAAACATTAAATAAATTACTAAATCAACTTTTTTTTTTTCTTCCACTAATTATACTTTAATGGAAAGTATACATTTATTACAAGAATAATATGAGGGCAAGTTTGTGTGGTTTTACACCTTATAGTTCATCAGTCTCTGGCTTGTTGCATTTTATGTAGATGATTTCCGAAAATCTTGTCACAGAGAAATTAAACAACATAAGCATATAGACTATGCCAGGATTATTGTTCATTTTAGAAATTGTATAACAAATACCAGTATGGTAGTTTATTTTCTTTTTAAAGGAGGCGACAACTCTTACATAAAAAATAAAAAAAAAAAATTGATATAGACAAAGCTAAGGGAATGGTTTTTTTTTTGTTGTTGTTGTTTTCTTTCTAAAATTGTGTTTTAAATCCTCCTAACATTTTGAAAGTATGTTCAATAAATAATCTTTAAAAATCCAAAATTCTCCTCAACATTGTAACAACATTGTGCTGTTTGCCTTTCAGCTGTTTACTTGTGTAAGCGAACAATGCAAAACAAGCAGCGGCTTGAACTTGCTGACTACGAAGCTGAAAATTTAGCTCGACTACAGAAAATGTTTTCTAGGAAATGGGAATTTATCTTCATGCAAGCAGAAGCTCAGGCAAAGTAAGTAGTACCACAGTACCAGAAGTATATAACAAAAGTAAAGTCTGTCATCTAAACTAATTTAATGTTGTTGCACTTATTCAGAATTAAAAAATGTGTTTCTTTCTTTCTTTTTTTCATTTTTATTACAAAACTCCTTCATTATTACTTTGTGAAATACATTGGTAGCCATAGCCATGGACTCACTAATAAAATTATTATTTAACCATATTTTGATAAAATATATCTCGTGTGACCAAATTTTGAAATAAAGAAAAAAAATGTGGATTTTCAGTCATATTCTAATATAACAGTAAGGAGATTCACCAATAAACCTATTATCTATATTAAATAGGGGATAATTCATTGTTGTAGAAAATTTTAGTTGACATCAATTTCTGTAAATTTTGAATAATTATTGTATGTTTACCAATGTGTATTTAATTTGAAATGGTTCTTTTCGTTTTATTTTTAATTTTTCAATGGAAAACAATGTCTATACAGTCCAATACAATTTGGCAAAAGTGAGTTCTTGTTTTTCTGATAATTAGTTTTATTTTTATGAAACTAATGTAAAGAAGAAGAAATAAAATGTAATGAATTAATAATGCATAAGCATTAATTTAAAACTGCACATCTTTTAATTTCTAATTAATTTTAAAAGGCAAAGATACAAATGTAAAATTTCTGTTAAAAATGTTAATTAAAAATAATACTGTATTATAAATTTATGTGCGTATGTCGTTTAGTATTTATTGTGTAAGTATTGTGTATATAATATTAGCTAAAATAAAGACTATTTCAATTTAAGTACTAGTGATATTCAGATGAAACTGGGGAGAGGGGTTGGGCTTGATAACATTACAGTGGTGTTATTTCAGCTGTTTTTATTTGAACATCCCTGTTAAATGTAACAGAACTAATTAACAAAAAAAAAGTAACATTGTTGTGGTGGCGGTTTTTTTGTAATAATTTGACACTATCATTGCTTCTGAGTAAATTTCAGTCAGTTTTAACTTTTGATGTTTTTTTTTTAGAATTTGTGTACATTGCCACGGCTTTCCTGTCACAAACTTTAGCAGTTGTGCATAGCATTTGGCAGTGCATCGTCATCGTCGTACAACAAAATGGTGCACTGTACAGGTTCTGATGCTCCAACCTCTTTCTACCTTCTCTTCAGAAAATGCAAGAGGGCATTTTCTAAAATATTGATGAGACTCTTTAATTAGTTGTTAATATATATATATATATATATATATATATAATAACATTTCAAAATTTGTAATTAATAATTAGAACATCGACTTAGAATCACAGATAGTAGAAAATATGTTAAAACTGTGTTTCTTTGATTATCTTTAGCCAAAAACACTCCGACAAAACAAAGTTCAGGACTATTCCTGTTATGTTGTCTTCTGTTTGGGATGTGCCATTTTGTGATTGCCCGTTCTCTCATGCAGCATGTGACTCATTGAAGATATAATATGGCTATAATAAAAACCATGGTTATTGGTCAGTTTTTTAAATATTGACATGATAAAAAAAAAGGGGGGCATGAGGCTAGATGACCCAAGATTATTATTCTTGTTTTGCATTTCCTAGAGACATCACAGGTAGACTTCATCATGTGACATTTGGCTTTTACAAATAATAAAACTTTGAGATTTTTCAAAGTTCTTTCTTTCACTGGACCAACAACATACATTTCCAGTACGTCAGCAAATATCATTCTATAAAGTTAATCTTTGTTAGTAAATGTCATCTAAAAAAAGTGTTAAGATTTTGTTTAGTGTATGCACAGTAAATATGTTGTTGCCATTCAAATGAAACTCAGCTGAATTAGCATTGCTGCTGTAATGGTATCCAGCCCCCAAGGCTTAATTTATACATGCCTAGTAGTACCATCATTGTTTTCTCATTATAGAATTTCACTGATTATTATTAAACCATATTTGATGTTTTTAACTCTCTTCATTATACAACAAGCAATTAAACTACAATTTTTTGTTTGCTTATGAATTTACCCTTAGTTTAAATATCTTTAAAATGACTTCATTTCCAAAATGAATCAATTCTGGGACCATGAGCTTTTTTCTTTATTACTTTACATAAACCTAAAAGATTTCCATTAAAGTCTTAGGTTTTATCTCTCAAGAAGCCATGTTGCACTGCACATCCTCAATTATTTTTTCCAGACTTGTTGATTTATTGTTTTTGTATTCGTTTTTAAATTATTACAAAAATATGAGATCTGTTTTCGTTTGTTTTATATGGAATCAATACAGATAAATTCTGTTAATGAGGTATCTCCATTAGTGTTTTTAAAAAGTTTGAAATTCCTTGTTTTAACAAAATGAAAATTTATTACTGTTATTAATATTGTTTTGTTACAGTAGTATGGATGCCTATTCATCAAAAAAGCAATGACAAAGAAAGAAAATAACTAAAATTACTGTATTTTTTGTAAAATCTGTACTTCTGTTTTCTCTTTTTTAGAATTTTTAAAATTCTATTTTCTACTTAATATAAGTGGATAAATCGATATTTCTGATGATATATCCCTAAGCTCAGGACAGTGATGGCCTATATCTGACTTAACAGAACTGAATTTTTTGTTGGATAACTAAGTAATGAAACATGTTTCAGTCTTTGATGGTAAAAAGGAAAATGTCCTGATGGCAATGATAAAAAAGCTGGCAGTATAAATTCAGATAAGTAAACTGTGTAGCTTTTAATTTATGTTAATGGCTTCTACTTGATTAGCCAATTGTAATCATGTTGCCATGTTTATGCTGATACTCTATTTCTTTTATTGTAATTACAGATGTGATAAAAGAAATGGAAATTATTAATATCAGCAAAACAAAAAAAATTAAAGATAATTTGAACAGCAATAAAGCAAACTCATTATTTTAAGAAAATATTACAATATTTTCAAAATTATTTCACATCTTTGATTGGAATTATCGGCATGGTCTCTAATTTTAGCATCCATTCATGAATATTTTCTTAAAATAATGGAGTTCCATTGCATTTAATAAAGAATTATTTATATACGATTTTAATTAATTGTTTTTTTTTTTTAAATTGGACAGTTGATGCTTTTATAAAGATGAAAAGAAACCCGAAGATATTTTTTTTAATTCTTCTGTTATAAGTGAGCTTCTTACTGAACCTGTGTTATGTATTCTGTTTTGTTTTTTTTTGAATTAGAATATTGATAACAATATTAATGTGTGTTCTGTGGATGCACAGAGCAAGAAAATGTGATAAGATTTTGTTCAAATAGAACAAAAAGTGAGTCTTATGTCTATTTTGTTTTGTGTGTTTTTGATGATTCATAGGTGGAAGTCATTGGCGCAAAACACCTTGTGGTTGAAAATTATATCCGTGTTAGATTAATTATAGTTATTAATTTCTATTGTGGTATTTAATACCATGTAAATGCCTTGTAGATATGGTTTTGCTGTTGTTTAGTGCAGTAATTCAACAAAAGGTGAAAATGGCATTTAGTCCATTGCTGGTTTGTAAGATGTATTTTCATGCTCAGAAATATTTGGCATTTTAATATTACACTAGTTGTACTGTAACTTAACTGAGTTGATCTTTTTTCTTCTTTTTATTTTCAGAGTAGACAAAAAACGTGACAAATTAGAAAGAAAAGTTCTTGATAGTCAGGAACGAGCATTTTGGGATGTTCATAGGCCTGTGGTAAGCTTGTGTTTTATTTAATATATATATATATATAGTAAGTAGAGACATGTATTGTTTATCAGATGCTAGTTATTGCTTATATAGCATATAGGCTGTTCATCATGTACACCGGTACCAGTGGTTCATAAGCTTGTTTATACCAATCTTTTGGTTTGTGGTAATTAATGCTAGTTAATCAGTCTTATCACTATCAAGGTACCTTTTATTCAGAGCTTCCTTCAGGGGCCTGAACAGATAAATGGTTAATGGGGCAAGGTCTGGCCTGTTTGCCCATCTGAATTCTTCCAATTGTTGCGCATGCAATGTGTCCACAGAGATTGTCATTCTGAAATGCCATTCCCTTTATCAATCGTCTGCACACTTTTTTTCAATGAGTGTCAGGCTGCAATTTGTTGCCAAAAATCACAATACAAATCGCTGGAAATCATCTATCTGTTTTTCTGGAAGCCAATTGTTATTAGATCTTGCATGTCTCAAGAAACTGTCATCTTTGTTCTCCCTAGGTCGGGATTTGACTTTGTTGCTGTAATACCTAAATGTTTTAATTTAGTCCTTTTTGCATTTACTTTTTTAGCTTATAATATAGAACTGGGTCACTTTGTAGCCTTCCATTAACATTTTTGGCATTTAGTAGAAACATCATTTTGGAAATTTAATATGTGCTAGTGAAATGATTATTTCTACAGCACCTGATAGATATGGAATTCATTCTTTCTTAGCTGCTATTCAGATTCAACCTCTCAACACAAGTGATATTGGCTGGAGTTGAAGCAGCAACCTCTTGCTCACCTTCCTTCATAACTGAATGAACTGCTGCAACATCTATAACTGGGTGGAATGGCTGTAGTCATGGCTTGAGCCACTTTGGACACTTCCATGTATATACAGCATGACATAAGTCACTAAATTTTCACAAAACAAATTTCCTACAAAATTACTGGAAAAAGTATCATTGTAGCTTTGGGGGTTAGATGAATCATCAGTATTTCACGATGAAAATGTCACAGCATCCTGGAATTTTGATCATGAGATTTTATACCAGTATTTAGTGTAACCTCATTTCCAAAGTCTCTTCAAAATATCTGGGATTTGTAAAGACTGAAAAACCACAAGCAACTTTCAAATCTGGGTGACTTTACTCAACCTTGATAATGTTTTTTTTTTTTTAACTTTTGGTTAATAGGATGTAAAATTTGATGGTGTTTAACAGATGTCTGCCCTAAAATGTTAAGTTCATGGTCTACGTGTCCTAAGATCCTGTATTAATGCATATGCAGAACTTATTGTGATATAGTATGTGTGTAAGGGTTATTTTCATACTAATTTTGGAACTTTCCTACAGATACTCTGGAGAAGAATGTTTAAGAAATTGAGTCTCTTTAGTAATAAAACTCTTGACACTGATTGATTTCTGCTCATTTACAGGAAAAATTTGTTTTTATATATATAAGGAAAAAGAAAACATTTGATCTAATTAACAGGAATATTTGTCTGTTCTCAGATTTAAAAAAAAAAACAAAATTTTTAATTCTAAAATAAAAGTGGCTGTGTACACAATTTGAATTGCTGAAAATAATCCAGACAACTTTCCCACAATGCAGTTCTATGAAAACTCATATCTTGTGACTACTTGGCTTCATGTCTGCCAGTCATTAGAAGCAAGGTTAATTTTTTTTCATATCAGACTTTCTTTTTGAGCTATTTTTTTAGTTCAATTTGTTTGCCTGGCAAAGTCTTGTTTTTTTCTTTAAGTGTTTTACTATTTCTGTCACATGGATATGAAGCCAACATTCATAAGCAGTTGGCATTGATTAGAATCTAATTGTGTGAATTTTATCATTGCACTGTGGGGAAATTTCCTGAATTATCAGCAGATAGAAATCAGTTTTATTTTGCATGCATAGCTACTTTAAAGCTTAAAAAATTGAAATAATTTTGCAATAACTACTACAATTACTATTAATTTCTCTAAATGGGAGAAGTTTTCCAAAAGAAATAGCATTGCTCTTCTTTTCAGCCTGGCTGCGTGAATACAACTGAAGTTGACATCAAGAAGGCCTGTCGAATGAACAGACATTCAAAAATGGCAAGGGTAAGATTGATGTTTATGTCCTCAGAATTAAGGACTTGCACAATATTAGCTGATTCTTAATTAGATGTAAAATTTTATGTATTTTCTTTCCTTTTTATAATTTCAGTTTATACTTATAAACAAGGTAATGATGACTGCATTAAAATAAAATAGATTAAAATCTTAATAATAAGAATTAGTTCTAATGACGAGTTGCTAAATTAAATTTGTAGCAGTTTAGGTGCTGCAACGGCAGTATGACAGTTATATTAAAAACTCTGAAAATGGGACTACTTTCTCCATTAAAAGATAATTATTTTTTTTTTTATTTTTACACAAAGGATTTTAATAAATTAAATTTTTAATCAAGAATAGCACTTGTTCACCATTAACCTATTTACCTTGGTAAATTGATAGCTGCATTTATTTAAGATTGTAGCTTTTTTTATTCCTAAGAATATGGGGGTGAATTTCAATGGTTTACATTCAGCCTTCTAAGGTGATGCTTTTTAATCATCTTCCATAGTAAGTTGCTTATATGTAAATTTGTTTGAAGAATTTCTAGTCTGACTTTTATGTTAAAAAAGTAAATGTTTACCTATCTATATGGCAGACTAAGTAATACAATATACATCATCTAATCTGATATGACATAATTTTAACATCTGTATTAAGTGTTATTTTCTGGTCTTGGCCAAAATCCTGTTTTTGTACACATTTTTGTATCACAAAATATGATATTTTATATCAGATTATGAGAAAATACTGGATTATAAAATATATTTTGTAATACAAAAATGTGTACAAAAACAGGATTTTGGCCAAGACCAGAAAATAACACTTAATACAGATCTTAAAATCTGGTTTTGAAAAAAAAAAAAATCAACTTTTGAAATTTGATAAATATATATATGAGGGTTTGAAATGCCATGAGGTTGTTACATAAATTTTGTTGTTTTTTTTCCTGCAACAATGAGACTTCATATCGTTGCTGAACATGAAGTCTATCAATCAAAGTAAGCTCCATCGCAATCAATACACTTCTGCCAATGAGTTACAAGTGCATTTATACCATTTTGAAAAAAAATCTGGATTTCTGGAGTCAGTAAACTGTTGGAAGGCAGTTTCAATTGCTGCTTGATTGGAGAAGGATTTCATACGGAGGAAGCTGTCGAGGTGTTTGAAAAGGTGGTATTGTGTGGGGGGGAAAGGTCTGGTGAATAGGCTGGGTGAGGGAGAACTTCGTACCCCAACGTGTTCAGTTTCTGAAGAGTCACTTTTTCAACATGAGGACAAGCATTGTCGTGGAGCAGGATTGGGCCTCTTTGATTCACCAATGCCGGCTGTCATTTAGAGAGTTTTTGATGACCAACGTTTAATTCATGATAATACCTTTCAGCTGTGATGGTTTTGCCAGATTAAAAGAAGTTATAGTGCATGACACCAGTTGCAGTCCACCAGATGATTTTGTTGTTGTTCATTCAACTCATGAAGCACCCACTTGTCAAACCTTTTCACCTTGCTGATTGTATCAAGATGCTGGGAAACAGTTACAGTGCCTACATCAAGCTCTCCAGCAATTTCTCACACTTTATCTTTGATCAGCTTCAACTGAGGCTTTTAGACATTTGTCATCACAGCTTGAAGGATGTCTTCTATGTTCCTTATCTTCTAGACTCACATCTGATGAAAACTTTGCAAACCATCATCGTATTGTGCGCTCATTTGCTGTGTCCTCACCCCGTGCTTGCTTAATGTTACAAGTTGCATGACTCACTTTGTGGCCTGGTTTGAACTCGTGAAGCAAAATGGCACAAAAAACTTTTATATCCATGCTTCACTCAGAACTCTGAAACAAATATCCATTTTATGATTTTTAAAAAGATAGGTTTTGCATAGTGTATGCCAAAGCACATGCTACACAGTGATATATAACTTATCTACATACACCTTCACAAGCATGCAAAAAATGAACCCCAAATTAACATAATATGAAAACTGACAAAACATTTGTAATGACCTGTTAGAACATTGATGTTCTGGAAGTGTTATTAATCTACTTAGAGTTATCCTGCCTATCTATACAGTACAGCAGCAAAGCCAGCTAAATAAAAAAAAAAATTTTGAAGAAGATAAAAATGTATGTTTTGGGGTGAGAGAAAAGATCTTACAACTATCAAAAAACATCATCTGTGAAGTTTTGGATTTCAAAAATGCAATGCTACAGCAGTAGCTAACAATGAAATAAAAACAGGCAGGGGCAATCTCCAAAACTCACTGAAGATAATCCAAAAGGATGGAAAAGTTTTGCCTTTGTTCCAAGACACTGACAGACATGGTATAAACTTGGACCACTACAGTGCTGTATTCCCAAAAAAAGTGAGGCAGATCTAGTCAAGTTAGGACAGAATGTGATGGTGAAGTAATTCTTGGCTGGATTTCTTCATGGAAGCATCAGCACAGTGTTGTCACAAAGAAACAGCATGACAGCATGGAGAAACCAGCAATGTTAACCAGACATGATGCTTGAGTGGCTCAAAGTAATTTTTTTATCACTCTTCAAGAATTTTTTTTGGAAAACATCTTCAATTTGGATGAGCTGAGACTTCTGGAAGGTGCTCCTGGAGATGAGACACCTTTTGGCACAAGAACTGTGTTGAAGGAAAAAAGGCAAAGGAGTATGTTGTACTCTTTTGTGTGGCTCAACCATGACAGACTCCATGAAATTGCCTTTTCTCGTTATTGAGAAGTTTGCAAATCCACAATATTTCAAGTCAGTTTGCTACCACCTGCTTGCTAATGGAGCAGTTTGCAAATCTGGATGACTTTTGTCTTGTTGAAAGAGTATACCTGGAATTTGGATCACTTACTGAATCACAAAATTTGCATCATCAACAAGTGTTCAAGTCACTTCACCATTTGAAATTTGAAGAACGTTTGATTGGTTTTGTTTTCCAAAAAATACCACATCAAAACTCCAGCCAGTGGATGCTGGTATCATGCACATGCTTAAATCCAGTTTCCAAGAGTGAATTGCCAAAAAGAGACTCATTGTTTGTTTACTTATGGGAGTCTTTAATTTTATGGTGAATCTTTTTGATTGATGCATTTCAGATGACTGCTGCTACTTGGTCTGAAATTTTAATCGCTAACTATTTTCATCATGCTGGATTCAAATAACCAGATGAATGTGTTCCTAATCAACTGGTAGACTCATCAGTGGAAGGTGAAGAGTTTTATTCCCACTTGGAGTGCATGAATCAGAAAAATCTCATTTCAGAGTATGTGAAGTTGGATGATTTTGTCGAAGTCTATGCTGAATTTATTATCAGAATGGCTGGATCTTCCCATTTGAACTTCTCATGATCATTTTGAAACCAAAAGATGGTGAAGCCTCATAGAAAGACAAAGAACTTAAGCATAATCAAAAGTCTGCTACCAAATGCTTTAGGATGCTGGACCAATGTTAGACAGTTCTTTGGTGGTTTTAATGGAATTCAAAATTGTTGAAAAGTTGGAAAACTTTGAAAAGAGTGAAACAAAAGACCCTGTTGGATTACTCTCATTTCAGATAAATATTTCAGTATGTTGTCTTTTTCATCCTGTCAGACCTCTCTCAGAAGCCTGCTGTTGTATGATAATTTTGCTTTGAATTAGAGTTATGAAGAATTTTAATGGATTTTAGTGCTTTTCACCTAATCTAATATATCATATAATCTGACAATTTTTTTCAGTCCCCAATGATATCAGATTTGGTAATATGTACTGTACATTAGATTTTTCTATAGTTTTGTTAATAACGATATTTTAGTAGTGGTTAGAGAAAAACAATCGAATAAGTGTAATCTTTCTAATTACACACACTTTTCATAATAGAAGATTTCAGCCGATAGATGGTTGCACCATCTAAAGTTTGCGAAATATCGATGAATTTTTTTTTCATTGTGAAATACCCTGTAGAAATATCCATGTGAAAAACATGGTGTGTTAATTATGTATGTACCAGTAATTAGTGGTGTCTGCCATTCAGTCTCCAGTATATTTGGGCAGTCTATAAGCTATTGGTTTCTCTTGATCTTTTGTCCCACTGTGTATCATGTGGATATCCTTCTACTAATGATTGAAGGAATTCTTTCACTACTAAAGTTAGCAGTATTTGGCCTGTTTACATGTATATATGAAGATATTTCAAATAGGATCTCATATGCTTTTGCCACACACACAAGAAACAGTGTTTAATAGCCCCAGTGCATTAATAAATATTCTAGTTCATAGAGCATCAATGATTTGTTATTTAATTGCTATTACTAAAACAAAGAAAATATCTTGTATTCATTTACTTTGAATTATTATGTTTTCATGCAAATAAATTGAAGTCATTGAGCATGGTAAATCAAGAATTTAACATGGCTGACTACGTTGCATTATTTCATGCTTGTTTGAATGTAGAAGATTAACAGTGTGGATGATATTTTAAGAAACCTTGGATTGTCTAATCAACCATGATTCTTTTAATTTGAGAACATAATCTTTGAGCTGTACTAGTTTCTTCCATGTATTGATTGCTTTCTAATTACATATATGGTTTTGATTTGTGGCACTCCATAAGCATTTCAGGGTAAGAGTTGCATATGCTTGCTGTATCTTTTGTGGTATTCAGAAAGGTGATACACAGAATTATGATAACAGTTGTCTTAATAAAAAAGGAGCCATTTTCACTTCTTGGTATATGCCTCATTATAGGAAATGTAATTTTACATAAACAGAATGAAAAAGAGAAAACTTTGTTTCATTAATTTGATCTTTTTTTAAGGTGCACATGTTTTTTTTTTTCATTGGGGGATATTGAGAGGGTTTTCCAGTATAACTTATGGAACTGATTACATTAGTAAAGATTTGGGGGACTCTAATGGAAAGTTAACTTTCAACAAGCAATAAAGATCTCAAAGAGATTTGATATTAGAGTCTTACTCAGTATTATCCATATGGTTTAACAAATAGTATAACTTTAAGCAAATTCTATCCAATATTGTCCAATAGTTTAAAGAAAAAGAAAAATTCCCACAATGCACCAGTTTATAAGCCAACTTCTGCAGTAAACATGGATGCATAAATCTGCCTTTAAAATCAAAAAGTTTAATCCTATTGTAGCATTTATTTGTGCTTTTGTACCAGTTCTCCTTAACAAATTTTTTAAACTTGAAAATCAATGTGGTATGCAAAAATTCTCTCCATTTTTAGCCATTCATGTCTGTAAATCTCAATTTTCCTTAATTATCCTTCAAAGTAAATATCTGAATTTTTTAACAGTTTCAAGTTAGAAATATTAGAAATAAATCCTTACATTTTTTTTAAATGTGTATTTAGCTTCATTTTAATATTTGCTTTTAGCATTCTATATTTTACTATGAATTAACTGTGTGCTTTATTTTTGCAAGTTTTCTTTACTTCTATCATTTATTTTTTGTTAGTGTGTGTATCAATTGTAGATAATAATAATAATAACAATATTATCCAGGTTTTATGGAAGCATGTGTGCTAACCTAGTACCTTTGTGCTGCTCTTCAAAGATAGCCCGCATAAATAATAATACAATTTGTGGCCCTATTTTATGCCCATTTTCTTTATAAGCTACTTTGACTTCCAAATTTTGAACTGAACTACTACCTATAGACATGCATCACTTTTGTTTACATTTTGAAACAAAATTCTAAACCACAACCTTATTTAATATGCTACACATAATTTGTGTTCCAGTTATAAAGGTACTGCGGGTCCTCTTCTATTTTTGTTCCCTATATAGTGCAAATATACTTAAGAGTTCCTAATTATATTAGAAAAAAAAAAGCATACTTTTTCCAAACAGTTTTAAGTTATTAATTTGTACTTAATCAAAACATCTGAAAACTTACAGACGTTCAATATTCATTGTAAGCAGACAGTCCATCTGCTATAAATATTATTTATTATTCTTATCACTTTTTCTAACCCCTGTTTGGGTTTCAAGGTCTAAGGACATGTCATATCAGGGTTTAAGTGTGGAGTATCAGGCTCTGGATGACCAGGCGGGTTCTTTAGGCACGCTGCTGTCTGATGAAGAGGAGAGAAAAAAGGAATCGTGCTAGGGTGGTATGCCACACCAAGCCGTTCCCAACAGAAATTCAGACTTTGGCTCCTCAACCATGGCAATCCAGCAGTATATCGCTGGACCGCTGGCTACTCTTTTCTTATCTACTCTTACTAAACGATATTTATTATTCTACTACTCAATAGGTTATGTCAAACTACTACCAACTGGCAAATAAAATAATTAGTAGAAATTGATTTAACTCGTGAAATCTTTTCCCATTTTTGTGGCAGTGATGTCTTAATGCCAGTATCTTACTATCATTTGTTTCCTTAGTTCCTTGAAATAATTCAAATGGTTTATTTTCATGCTATTTGGAAATTAAATCATTTGAATATCAACATCAATATATATAAATGGCATTATCTGTCATGCTAGTTTTTTTTTTAAGTCTAAGGAATATTCAGAGAAAATTTTGCACTGTTCATTGGAACCATTTATTTTAAAGGCATTTTAATTCATTTCATATTATTTAAGGTGGCAATGTGTCATGTTAGCTGATTTAAGCACAACTTAAATTTGATTAACTCAGAAATGCAATTACACTTCCTGTGTCCCTCTCTTGACTTGTCTCCCTTTTCTGTCAGCTTTGCATGTTATATAATCAATCAGCAGACAATAATTTAATTTAGGATTTTCACAACACAACTTTTGTTTTAAGTGGAAGTCATTTCTCATTATTTGTTTCTTACATGTCTGGTGTTATATTGCCTATGTTATATCACAATGAGACTTACTATTTTCCTTGATAATAAGTTTCTGGCAGTTAATTAGCTTTTGGAAAAAAGTATCGAGAACTTTAAAATCCTTTATCTTAAAAAAACCTTTAAATTGTTGTTAATATAAACCCTGTTGTCACTTGGTGTTGTAAAGCTGACTTTATTGTTTGTCATATGAGAGTTATACTTCTTATTGTTTTATCTCTTCCTCCACTTTGTGTTGACTTTCTCATTGATAAACTTTATTTCACACCAGAATCTCATTGGGCTTGGCTTTATAAAACTTTTTAGATTGAGTTATCTAAATGTAAATTTTTATTTTTTTATCTGAAAAATGATGTGCAGATTTTAGTTAGGAAAAAATTTAATCTAATAATTGAAAATGACCAGAGAATTTTAGAGGAATATTGCTAAGGTTATTCACATTCTATCATGGATCATTGGTGCATGAAGTTCATAACAGATAACTGTTTTACTGTTTATTATACAAATATTTAATGCTCATTTTCATTACCTTCCATTAGTCTTTATTCATTCATAGCTCCAAAATAGAATGTAAAAAATAAAAACAGGCAAAGAGAAATTTAATAATAGCTTTTTGTATTACCAAAAATAATTCTTCTAACTATTTAAAATTAAATTTCTGTGTATTTAGAAATAAGAGTTTGGTGAAGAATATCCACTTAATTGACAAAGTCAGAATGGGCTAGATTTGAACATTCAAAATAATCTCATCAACTATTATTGTTAAAAGTAAATATTAGATTTAGTTTAATTATGATAATTAGTTTAATATATTTTTTTAATTGTTCTGATCTTTTTTAATTTAAGTAATATGTTTAATAGTTATTTTTTTTTCAGAATGTTTCTGTTTTCCATATTGCAGGGAAGCCCATTTACTCCCCTTGGAAAAATCTGTTACTATGTCAAAAGTTATTTAATAGGCTTGTTTTATTTTTAAACATTCACAATTATATATTTGTAACTTTATTCTCATTATCTTGGAAAAAACACCTACAGCATTGGAAATAATTATGTAAACACATAGGATAGCACAAATAATGAGTAATTGCAACAGAGAGAGACAGACACACACCACACACACACACACACACTGCATACACATTGCATTATTTTAGAAAATATACAAAAACAAAATGAATACATTGTACTGTACAATAGTATTTAGATTATGAGTGAGCCCTTTTGTTTATATAGAGCATGAAACCTTGTTTTCATATATTCATTCAGGTTATCAATGTATGTCTGTGGAATGGCATTCTAAATATCTTGCCAGGTGTTTGGTTTCTGTCTGACTTATTTAATATTTATATAGCCCCATTTAGCCTCAAAATGTTCATATCAGGACTTTGTGCATGCCAAGACATCTTTGTAAGTGTTCCATCAGCCTCTTTACATTTCAGATTTTTTTTTTTTTTCACTACATTAGCAATATGTTTGGTATCATTGTCATTTTGGCAGATGAATCTTCGCCCAATGAGATGTCTTCTAGTGGAAATGGCATGATGGATAAGAATCTTCCTGTACCTGTCAGCCATCAGTATATCTTTTATTTTATGCAAATCTCTGAAATTCTTGGCTGATATATAGCCCAACATTTGTATTGATCCACACCTATGCCTTACTGTAGCTGTTGTACACTGACTTTTATGTTGCCCCAGGTCTGCCTCTGAATAGACTGCTGTTGCTTATTGCCAAACAGTTCAAACTTGGATTCACCTGTAAAGAATATCTTCCAGATTTATTCATTTCTGATGCCCATTTCAACCTTGTCATTTGGTTGCCTTTCCTCAGCAAAGGTTTTTAGGCAGTTACATATCTATTATGACCAATTCATGATAATAAGTATCCTACTTTTCTTGAAGAAATTTTAACACCTTTACTTGCAACAAAATCATTCCCAAGATCTCCCCTGTTTGTACTTTTATACTCTTGTGGGTGTGGCGCATTTTGACTGTTTGCATTACAACCAGTAAATGTATTATATCAATTCATAACTGTACTACGACCATAGGATGTGATTCTATCACAGTTTTTCTTCTGTTTCCATAATTATTTCCAATGCTGTGTACATTTTTTTTGGTCTCATTTTTATCCCTGAGCTCCCAACCTATTATCATTAAATGGAAAGTAACTTTTGCTTTTTCAGCTACCTTTTGCACTATCTGTGATGTTACAATTGGGAAAGCAAAAGGACTTGGTAATTTCGTGAAATACTAGCAAAAAAGTTGAATTTATTTGAAAAGCCAGTGTTGGCCAGGAGTTGCAGTTGAAAGAGCAGATATTCACAATTGAGAACTTTTGTTATTTACTTTTAGAAATGCTTAGTTTATGGAGGAAGCCACTTCAGGTGTTCTTATGGGAAACAATATGTTGCTTCTGGCCTCTGTAATGTTTTCTCATCATCTATTTTGTGAATAACAAATTCATTAAAATAATTATTCTTTTTTCAATGACTGCTTTATCTGAACAAGCCTTGGTCTTTTTCTCACTTGTGAACTTGGGTGTCTGCAAAGGGGAACATCACCTTGGAAAGTTGATAATGATAGTGTAATGGTGGCATTATTTTTTTCCCAATTCATCACGCATCAGTAAGCTTGGTTAATCAGATAAGAAATAATGAGACTGAATCTGTGCAAGGCCAGGAAGAGAGTAGCAATATAGGAAAAAACAATATAAGGCAGTGGCAAAGTTGTACATATGGTCAAATAAATAGCTAAACCATCTGTTTCTCTCTAGTTTTGATAAGCTGATAGGTTAATTAAGAAATAGATTGCCATTTGGTTAGTATAACTGTTTTGATTACTTAGTGATTCTAGCAGCACTTCTAATTGGTTAATCAAACTAAGTGCTAGCAGCCACTTCCAGATCTCACTAAACCATAAAAATTGACCAAGAAATTCCCATCCAATATCCAAGTAATGCAGACAAGTCAAGTACAGTTTACATTTGTATTTGTTTTAGATATTTTGTTAATCCTCATTTTTTTGAAAACAGATATCAAAAAGTGTTTAGCAAAGCAGAAATTATAAACACCAGAGAAGAGAGAAAAAGGCAAGAACTTACAAACAAAGCTGCATTATCTCTGGTCAAGATTCAACAGCAGTTAAATGTGACCAGCCCAATCATTCTGATGATAACCCTGATATTAGACTGCATGTTAATTTAACTATAGTATTAACAGACAGTTTTAAACACAATGTAAAAGGTGACGTGTCTCTTGGGAATTACAATTTTTAAAAAAATGCAAAAGAAGCGTGAAGTTTTCATTCTTTATAGCTAAATTAATATTGGCAATGGTTTTTGTTATTCCCCTCTCCTAAAAGGAGCAATTTGTAAATATTGTACCATTTTTCCACAACCAGTTTGCTGTGGTGCACAGGAAGCCTCCATCACAGCAACTTTTACCAGGTATAAAGACTTTTGTGAAAGTGCAAGAATTCACATTCTTACTGCTTGGCACAGAAATGCACAGGTGAACACAACTAACATTTTGACCATCAGGAAAAAACCAGAAATGAACATTATGTTTCAAATGGACAGTGCTTTAAAGTGAAATATTGAACAGAACTGCAAAGTATTATATCCAACACTGTTGACCATTGTTTTGCTGTAAACATGACATTGCTTTAGATGGTAAAGAAAGCAAAACTTGAAATGTTCAAAGCCTGTTTAATTTTCCTATTGAATCAGATCAGATGCTACAGCTAATGCTCAATATACATCTGTCCATGTAGAAAATTAACTAATCAGCCTCTGTGAGGAAACTAGCAGGGAATAAATAGTATCAGCAGCAACAAATTCCACTGGATTTTCAATAGTTGCTGCTGAAAGTGCTGACATATCTGGAAAGGAGCAATTGTCACTGGTGTATATTTTGTCAACACAATGACCACTGAAATAGTATTCAAGAGAAATTGGATTGGCAAGATTATTTGGACTGGATGCTACTTCCATTGCCAGTACTATCATTAATCGGTGAACAAAGTTTGGCTTGAATCTAAAAAAAACTACAGGCCAAGAATACAACAGGTTCTCTACAATGGCAGGAAAGGAAAAGGGCATGCAAAGTACAATAAAATTTATGTATCCAAAAGCTGTTTGTCCATTGTGCTGCTCTTAAACTCAATCCGGTTGTGAATGACTTGAATGTATAACTGAGAATGCAATACAACTGATACAATCAAAGCTATAAGAAAATTTTTCCCTGAGAGTCTAAAAAGATGTTTTTTCCCAAATGTGCCACTACTATCTGAATGAAACATGTTGGCCTACAATACTATTAGAATTTTTTCTGACAACTTTGAACATATTTTTTTTATCAATTAAGCATACTGGTCACTACAGCTTCAGGTAAAACACAACAAGATGCACACCAATTAAAATCTGCCTCAAGCACAATGGCATTTATTTTTTGTCCAACTGTAATTTCCAGCTATTTGGCAATGCTAGAATCTGTAACACAAGCTCTCCAAAATGTTGAACTTGATATCATGAAAGTGTATGACCATGTTCAGGAGCTTATAAGTGTGTTTTGTGAACATTGACAAGAAACAGAACAACAACAATTCAAACTTTTCACTGAAGTTCAATAGTTATCAAAGTTGAATACTGAAATATCTGGTTTCCAGACAATTCAGAAGGGAAAACCTTTGATCTGATGTTCGTGACTCAATCGTGGAGGAATATTTTCATCAAACCTTGTTTATACCATATTTGGACTCAATCATAGAGAGCCAGTTTTCTGCAGAAAATAAAATTTCTATCATTTTTGCCTTCAAGCTGCACAAATGGTTCACATCAGATATGCAAAATTCAAAAACCAAATTGTAAAAATAAACTAAGTGTAAGATGTAAGAAATTGAAAACTTGGAAGTTGATGCTATCACCGGGTTTGATATGTGATCCAAAAAGGGGCGGACACACTGTTACCAAATTAAAATGTACTCATTGAATAGTTAGAATACACTGATTATTTCATTTCATTCTTCAAGCAGTTCATATTGCTCTAGCATTATCTGTAACAACCTGCACAGCAAAAAGGTTGGTTAGCACAATGAGAAGGGTGAAAACATGGCTGAGGTCAACAATAGCAGATGATCGTTTGTCTGAACTTTGTTCATGGGGCAAAAGTTACAGCTGACAAGCAAGAACTTATTCAAAAAGTAATGGGTAAATTTGGACCAGAGACTTATACAATTGGTTTTGAATAAAAATGTTAAATGGAAATGTGTTTTTTTTTTTTTATTTTGCTTTTGTGAACTCTGATTTGGTAGCACAATAGCAAAAGAAGCATTCTAATGTTTAAAAAGTATAAGCGAATATCCTAAATGAACCTCAAGAAATATTTCTAAGTAAAAAAATTATTGATCAAAATCAAATACCTTTGATAGGACAAGAAATCCAAATTAGTTATCTTTCTTTTTTGATAGTATGCTTTTATCACCAGGAACATTCTGCTTCCAACCCCCACTAGAAAAATTCTTGTGGATGCTCATGCTTGTGAATAATCATCTTTCCTGAATGTAATTTTTTTTACACACACTATTGGTTGGTTTGAGTGGATCAGTTTTTGTGTTTGATGACATTATGTCAATAAAGCCTTTTAAACTAACCCATTACAAGTAAACTTAAACTTAAATAGTGGTCCCCACTCATCTACAAATATCTGAAATTGTAAACATAAAAGATATTATAAAAAAACACATGAACTTAAGTTGACACATTTTTCATTCATTTTAATTAAGGGAAACAGAATAAACAGCTAGTGTTTAGGTATTTTGTTAATATATCAAAATAAAAACTTTACTACTTCTTGGTTCTATAAAAGTGTTGAATGGCCTACCCCTGCATTGACCCTTAAATTAATACATAATAGAAATTTATCAGCAAAGGGAAAGTAGGCAGTTTATTATATTTATGAATTACAATTAGTTTAGAATGTCTATAAGGGCTTTGGTTACTTGATTTAATCTAGAAAAGGTTGTCATGGTAACAGTTTAATTTTTAACCTTTTGGGGGAGGAATCTATATGAATAGTTTGCTGCTGCTGGCACCTCTCGTATCATTAGACATTATATTAGGAATGTTCAGATGAAATCCAGTTGGATCTGTTATGTCAATGCTATTTCAGCCAGGTTTCATTTGAACATCCCAAGTTGTATGTAATAAATGGAAGCAAAATGTTCTTGCCATGAAGAAACATTTGTTTGGTTATTGTGTGGTATCTGCCTGGGATGGTTTACTGAATCACATAGTGCAGATAAGAAGAGTTAATATATATTTTTTTTTAAAAAGATTAAACTTGTATCCTTTGGAAAAAGGGGACTTTATATTAGGTTTAAAATATTCCTGACTTCCTGACCCTTCTCTCTTTCTATATTTAAGTATATTAATATTTACATATCTTACATCACAATTCTTAAGAATCAATATAAAACATGTTTTATTTTCAGCTGACATTTTCCTTTTTGTTTTCTTCTTTTCTCTCGTACGTAACTTTCTCTGTAATTAATAACACCCTACATCTCTGTTACCTTCTGAAGAGAAATAAAAAATGTGAGGGAAAGATAAAATGTTTGACAACAACAAATTACCGTGCTCTGTTAGTCCCCACTTGCTTTGGTGTCTGTCCATTTCATCTATGAGGTTTGCTTTCCATTCTGAACCATTTTGCTAACAGGAAGTTTTCTTGGATGTCTTCCCCCCTATCCACTGTTTACCAGAAGGGATGATCTAGTGTGGAATGAGAAATGATTACTTTGCTAATTGCTTCTACCATGTTTCAGTTCTTGATGAATTACTTTTTTCCAAATTGATGACAGCTTTATTTTGTATATTAATCATTGTACCAATGTACAGTGCATGCGGATTTTAAAAGTCTATTACATCCTTACATTTCCAAAATCCATCTGCCTTTCAGTTTCATATTCATCAATGGTATAAATAAACACAATTTGTAGCACAGTATATTGAAATAAACATTACCAAATGTACATTTTAAGCTTACACAAACACACCTTTATGAATAACATTTAGAGTCTGGGAAATGAGAAAGTGGTCGTTTCCTTTGCAACTAATCTGAACCATATTAACAGGTAAATGGGTTGCCTTTTTTTTTTAAGTATCATCTTAAGTGATGGCAGATAACCAAGTGCATAGAACACCAGATGGTTAATGGTCTGTGTTTGAATCCTATCGGGGATCTGGCTCAGTTTGGCAGCCTCTCACTTTGCTGTACTAGTCAGTCTGCATGGTTTCTCTATAGGCTCTGTTTTTCTCCCATAGCTAAATGGTGTGAGTAGGATCTCTCCAGTCTTGGACATGACTTAAAACTGCTTTATGCAACCCTCTGTACGTGTCATAATCTCGAACATTTTAGCCTGCATCGAATCACACCTGCAGGTGGCTGAGGTAGTGCTTCAAACTATCTTTATTTAAATCAGATCATTGAGCAGGAGCTCCCTTCACAATACAAGAAATAACGACTGAATGAAGAGCTATCAGAAGCAAACACATTAATATAACCTAATAAGTTTGTTTTGCTTAGTCCGGCTTTTCTGATGAGATTTTCTACTGTTGCTGTTTAACACTTCAACTTATTGTTAGTTACATGACGCACTTAATGTAATGTAATCTAAGAATTGATTTCACGTGTTATCAGGTAACTTGATGAAAAATTTTTGAAAATTATAACTGAGCATTGGCACTGCAGACAATATCAAGTTCTCATTAACAGAATGCAGAGTTCTAATTCAATGTAGATTGGTAATTTAAATGAGTGTGAACAAAAAAAATGGAATAACCAGTTCTGATACTGAAAATCAATTTGTTAAATAAATAAAAAAAATACACTGATACTCACAATTGTGTGTTTGCAAGTTAAGTTCCAGGAATTAAAAAAAACATTTGCTAAACACACTTCTTGCGAAACAATGCATGTAGCCTGGTATTGCTTTAACTGCCAGAAAAGTACTGGAAGTTATCTTTTGTAATGCTGCGCGATTCTCTTGTTATATTATGCTGAACATTCTCAATGTCTTTAAATCTGAGACCTTAAAAACAGTTTTCACTTTTGGAAACAAGAAAAGAGTGCAAGATGATAACATGGACAAATAGATAGAGTGGTTGGTGATCATGTAGCTGTGCTTGGCCAAGAAATTGTGTAGTCACTCCTTTGTATATGAAGGTTTGCATCATCAAACAAAAAACCAACTTCCAGATTTCTACAAGGCAGGTCTTTGGCAAAAAAATGTTCATTTGTAGGCTGTTTAAAAACATCTTTGTAGAAATGCTGGTTAACAGTTTGATCTTTGGCAACAAATGTGTGATGATCAAACCTTTGTAATTTGGAGAATATGATCAACGTTGTCTTGTTATTTAATTTCACCATGCAGGCCGCCTTCGGCTTTGGTGAAGTTTGTCCTTTCCACTCACCACTCCTGGAAGCACCAGGTTTCCTCACCAGTAATTATTGATTTCAGTAAAGTTTCCTCATCTTTGCCATGGCTAGCAAATATTGGCAGTTGATGAGGTGAGTGTCATTTTTTGTTCTGTTGTTAGCAACCTGGGAACAAATATTACACACACTCTTCATTTTCAAATCCTCTGTTAAACTTTGTGTGTGTTTTTTTTCATAGGCCTTATTTCAGCAAGCAAACATCCCGTTCAGATGTCTTTTGGCTCTTACCAAGTATCAAATTTTTGCAATCTCTGCGATTTCTGCTGGTTTAATCACGTTTTTCCACCTATTCTTAAAAATGTGCAACCCACTCCCTGTCAAATGTACAGGAGCAGACGAAGATTCATCTCTATACACTTGTTTCAACTGTCTCTGTTGCGCAGACTTCCTAAACTTGTAACATAATTTAATGTCAATTTGCTGCTGCATCCCCCAACTCAAGCATTCTATAAAAACTGACCACCATTAGCACTCTGACTCTTCCTGACATGTTGGGGTATGCCAAGGTATGGTACAAACAGGCTATCCATACTGGTCATCCTCCCATTGCATGTGAGTAATTCAATTCCAGTACTCTGACAAAAGACATTCTTTATCAAAACATCTTCCTTTCATTGCAAGTCTAAAGTTGCCTCTTTCAGTATTATAGTACCTATGCATGTCTCCTGGATATTTACTTGTTTATTTAGATGATAACTTTATGATTGACAACATTTGTTGTCTGGTATTTTTATACTATTTACAAAACAACTTTAAGAAAATCACCAACACAAAACAAAGAAATCAATTGTGATCCTACCTTTACTAAAAATTCACTTTTATCTGATGAAATTTTTCGCATCTCTTTTGTTTTTTTTCTCTTTGTCTAGCACAATTATGCTGTTCCTGGAGGACGAATCAGTCCCAGTGTTTCAGAGGCAGATTTAAGTAATCCTGGGGACCCAGTAAAACATGAGGTGAGTTAGAGTTTCTTCTCCCCTGTCAGTTAATGAATTATCTCTGTGCTTTTGCAAACATTGTTCTGCAATCTTTTCCTAGAAAACTGTTCATAATTTCCTATTTACTTTTGAGCCCACTTCCCAGCGGCTTGATTTTTATGTTACCACATCTAGCAGTGGTCTGTTAGCAACAAGTCTTTTATGTCCATTACTTTCTGGTAATCAGGTGTCGACATAATTTGGAGCAATAATATGGATGTATCACATTGAGGTGGGAAAAAAAAAAGTGCAAACGAGTTTATGCTTTAATGGACACAGGACACCTCTTTATAAACAGGGTTATTTCAATGCTTTGGGGGGGGGTTGTGGGAAGAGTGAACCAAATCACAGCAAAACCATCAGGTATTACATTTTCTCAATAATGTAGAGTTAAACTAATTTCTCTTTGTTTCTTATAGCAGGAGGGGAGCATGGATTCACATTCAAGTTCCCATTTTATTTCCTCTGCCTGCATTCATTAAATTTAAAGAAAAAATTATATATATGACAAATAATGTCTTTTATCAAAATTAATCACCCCAAACTGTTTTATTAAGGTTAATGTAACTGCAGGAATAATGAACTTTTGATCACAATGAATTGATAAAAAAAAGAAGAAAAAATTGTTCTTTTTATAGAAAGTTAGCTTCTAAACAAACAAAAAAATGAATGTCACTTTGAATTAGCAAAGGCTCGATGGTGCACAAACATTGAATGTCTGCCTGAATTAGCAAAGACTTGCCGCATAAACATTATGGTTGTTCCACAACTTTCTTGATTTTGTTGCTGAGGCTATAAGTCTGAGATGATTTTTTTCTTCCATCATGTGCCTGTGTGTGTGTGATTTGCTTTTTTCTTTTAATACTGCTGAGAAAAGGTTTGTTATAATGAAATTAGTTTGGGTTAATTGCCGTTGTACCTTAGTTATGCATTGGAATTTTATCTTTTAACTGGTGATCATTTAGTAGGCATGATTTACATTAAAGATGGAAATTTGGCTTTAATGTAGATTTTGGTTTAGCAAATATTCCCATTGTTCTTTGATTCAGTTTTATATTTTATCCAGAAAAACAAGGTTACTTTTTAAATCATTTTGAAAATAAGGAAACAATTAGGTTAACTATCTGTATACCAACCACCTGGGATCATTTGTACTCCACTGCTAACTTTCAGATCTGTATTATTCAGTAAAGGTTGAGCTGTAATTGCTGCCACAATAGTACCTTCATCATTATAATAATCTTTGTAACGACTAATCTGTGTCACTCTAGCCCAATGTGCTTTGCATTACAACTATATTTGACTAAATGTACAACCAGTTCAACACAGATACTAGTGCTTCTAGGCGTGGGTGGTATAAGTGAGGTACAGACTGGTGTGGTATGAAAAGGGTTAAAATCCTTGGTATATTCCAGTGAATGTTCAGCATTTGAAATTAATTCAAATTCAATTCTTTCTTTCTTTCTTTCTTTTTGTGGTATTTGTTTACTGTTATTCAGGACATATAGAAAAACAGTATGGAATTTCTTGTTACTCTATAAAAAAGTAATGTGTATGAATAGGCTTTTGACTTTCACTGTTTTGGAAAGCAAGGTCTGTCACTAATAAAATGTGGGGATCGTGGAAGATTTTTCAGGAATCACACCCTGTCAGGTTGGTCAATGAGAGATAAACTTGTCTGAGAAAAGATTGAAATGTAATCTTTAAAATTCATGGGAGAAAGGAAAAAGAGGTGGCAGCATCTATTATTGCTGTAGGGAGTGTTTCAAGTGAGCAGCAAGGGCGGAATTGGTAGATTTTAAGTTGCAGACATCTGATCTTTCCTGCGCAAATTGAGAAGTTGCCTTTCAAATGAAGTTGCTTCAGCTGATGGGTAAAGTTGGGTAGCAGTAGTGGAAGCAATTGGAGGAATGCTTATGTTCTTATGTAGAAATATACCAGTCTACCATGCATACTACAGGCTGAGGTCCTTAAGAAGCAAAGAGAGTAGAATAAAATTACATACATGATTGACTGTAAACCCGTTCCTTGCTTTCCCAGGGTAAAAGAACAATGTAAAACATCTGGATAACTTCTGCTTAACACCAAGTATATTTTTACAGTGTTCCATGTATGCATCTGATTAAAATTAGCATGTTCCAAATATATATTGTGAAAATGAATCAGGACTACCGGGGCAAGAGCCCTTGTACTAAGACAGACTATTTTTTGACACTTTGAAGGAAATTAATTAGTCCTGCAAACAATGGAAAAATTTTTAAAAAAGATGCATTTTGTTAGAAAATTTTAATTTATCCTGTAGCACAGTTTTCATGGTCTTGCCTATTCATTGTTCTGGTAACTTCTACAAATCAAGAGTTATAGCAAGGATTTTCCTGTCAAAGTTAAAAGTCTAAGAATCATCATGGTATGGGATAGGTAATTCCCTCTGACAGATAATCATGGCACCACACTCCCCCTACATGGTTTTAATCTCTAAAGGAGAAAGATTATCTCCATTATGTTGACTGGTGTATAACGCAGTAAAAAAAATTATATAATTTTAAAACATTTTACAAATGATGATTAAATGGAAACAGTTCTATAAAAACACTGCACATCATGATTTATGCATCTGCTATAAAACGGGATGCCAAGATGAGCAAACTTCCTTTCCTAGAAAGGATGATGCGAAAAACATATTGTAGCCAAGATATATTACTGATTTACCTTGTGTTGGACTTCAGCTGATCTTAGGTGTTATTGTGTGTCATGGTTGTCTGAGATGACAAGCTATATCGGAGTGACATCAATACTTTTTTTTGTGTGTGCTCTTAAAAAGAACTAAAAAAAGAACCACAAGATGGCATTCTCCAAAGCATCGGTAGTTGTTTTTGGTTATTTCTTACATGATATTACTACTATTGAAACTGAATAGCGATACATGTCAGGACTATATTAACAGATTTTAAAAACTAGACCAATGCTAAGAAGGTGGATTGATTATTAATGGTGGTGACTATTGATATTTTGAACAGTAAAAATTCTTGTGAAATATTCTTTGAAGAAAGAATAAAAAAGATATTGGAAATTTCCTGTGTGTAATGTCAAGGAGATGACATTTGAATATCACTTACGAGTGAAGCACGGGACTGGAGAAAATGATAAATGTTATCGATGGCTGGTCAGCAGCTAATGATAATCAGTCAGTTGCTTGCATAAACTGAAATTTGTTGGAAAAACTTTGCCATGAAATCTGTGTTTTTTGTTTTTTTTTAATGTTTTTCCTCAAGGCAAAGCTATATTCTTCATGTCATAGCTTATCCCTTTCAAGTATAATGTAATGGCTGTAAAAGCCATTGGATAATTGATGAGATTGGTGGTTTCTTTTAGTTTGATATTGTTACATACTTTTGACGTGTGATCAATATGAACTAATGAGCACATTTTACATTTTTTTTGTTTTAGGTTCAAGCTAGTACTGGTTGAAATATAACAGACTTTCTCTGTTCTTTTTTGTAGTTTTTTTTTAAAAATTCAGATTCAAAATATGACAATAAAATTCAGAAAACAGTCTTTTCTTGTTCTACACAAGATATAATGAGGTATGTGGCTTGAAAATCCCATAAAAGCTAACTACTGATTGAAATACAAAATTCTTTTCTTAAATGACAGAATATAAAATGAATTTAAAATACAAACTGTGTACTGTCATAATGATTTGGCAATCTTTTTTGCTAATACATTATCTCATTTTGTGGAAAATGGCAAATAAAGACAAACTATAGAGTGAAATTCCTTTGGTTAGTACTTGGTCAAGCTATCTTTTGCAGCACAAAGATCATTGATGTCATGTGGTTACAAGATTTTGTATCATTGTTTGGTCCCAGTTTCCTCCAGTGAACATGTGTGCTCATCTGAATTCATGCCAGGGTTTTGGGATACCCAGGGAAGAAGTTGAATGCCTTGATTCTTTTTTGGATTATGGTAATATGGCAAATGTGGCATGCAGTACCATACTCCTAAAGAAGATAGACATCAATAATGTCAGTATATTTTGTTAGTACAATGATAGATGATATTTGTACTTGTCAGAAATGAGATATTCTTCAACAATTACCAGTTCTGCTTTTCTTTTTTTCTTTAGCATGCCATCTCCACAGTTGGCTATATAGGCTTAAGACATTGGGATTGAATGTTTTTGTTCAGTCTTCTCCAAATTTCACTGCAACCTCTAGAGGTGAATTTCAGAAATCTGGACTCATAAGAAAAGAGTTCTTGCTACTAGTAATTAAGGATTTGCCAGACCTGCCATCTGACTAGAGCTTTCAAAGTGTTTTATTCCTATTGGACAGAAGGTTTTCTTTAAATGCTACACACACTCTGTGGGCAAGTCAGTAAAAATGACATTAGACCATTCTTTGGCTCATTTATATAGCATGGGTGACAGCAGCAAGATAGTGTTGTATCAAGTATGGTTCTAACAAGTAATGGGACATCCTAGTTGTAGTGTTACTATTGAAAGGTTTTCATGTCATTCTTCCACACTAGTGGCATTCACCTTGGAGAACTACATAAAAAGATTGCTCACAGATCCTCTAGAAAATGTATGTATCTTTGGCAATCTGTTATTGATTCTGGCCTCACTTTGACCAGCCTATAATACAATTCCACGTATGAAGAAATATTGCAGGATTAACCAGTTTTTAGTATAATGATAGTGCCAACTGGTTATCTATCATCTAGATATCCAATATATATATATGTAAATAATTACACCTGAAATATATGTATTTCTTTTAGATACTTTTAGTTATGGCTGTGGCCTAATTAATATGGCCGGGCACTGTATTATAGGGGTTAATTTTTATGGTAGAATACTTGATAACCATACAAAGAATTACACACTGAAAAAATACCAGCATTATAGGTTTCCTTTGGTTCATTCAACAACAAAGTACCTTTTTAAGGATGTGCAATTACTTAACATGAATTCTGAACAGATTATTCTTTATAGGAATGATAAAAAGCTGTAAGAAAGAGAAAAAAGTCTATTCTGTATCATGTTATCCTCACTGTGCACAAACATTGCTGATCACAATAAAAATTATAAGCATATTGTGATCTGACAAACAAAGAAACATTGATTTTTAGTAGAACCTCAACATAATTTCTGTCTAAATAACTAATCATTGCCATTGTTGTTTATTTGTCAATCATTTGTAAAGCATTTATTCAAATTTTTCTTTGATGAACTCTGCCAGTGGAGATGGTTTACAAATCATAGGAAAGATGAGATTATTGATTTGATCGATCTAAATATATCTGGTACATGAATGGTGTTGTTTTAATATAGATTTGTTACCTATTCAGCATTAGGATATAAATAAGAATGTCTACTAGATACTGTAGTTATACGCAGCAGGTATTTCCTGTGAAATTTTTCTAATGTACAAGTAATTGTGATTAAACTATCATACAATGCCAATATTTCTATTTACATCATCAGTTTAAGAATTCATATGTAATCACCATTGTGAAAAGTGATCTGCAGAATTTTATAGTGACACGCTTAAGTTTTCAGGTGGATACTTATATGTTTATATTTTGTGCATAATCAGTTCTTAATAAGGACAGCTATGACAAGGAATAGTTATAACAGCAGCTAGGAAAGAAACCATACCAGGAAGGTATGCCAAGCCAAACTGCTTCCAACTGGGATTGAAACTCAGACTGTTGACCTTAGCAGTCCAGCAGTGTAACTGCAGGAATACTGCACCACACAGATCATCACCATTATCATATACAAGCAGTAGCATGGCTAGTGGAGGGCACCTCACCCTGGATATTTGTGGTTTAAAAATTTGGAAATTTAGTGATCTTAAAAGTCTCTCTTTTGTAATTTACTTGTAACTGCTTTGATTTTACCCACTATATAGGCTTGGTTACACCAAAAAGTAAAATATTCGATCCATGCTACAGGTATAATGGAAATTATTTATTACCAGTATATACACAACAGCACTTGGCCATATGCATATAGGGGACTGGGCTTCTGAACGGTGCTGAGTTTGTTTGGAACACTTGGAGGTGTTTTTTCCGAGCAGCAGGTTATCAGATCATCAGGGGAAGTTGGAAATGTGTTGCTAGCTATGTGCATGTTTTCCATTGGGTACTTATATCTGAATAGCCTTATATTAGGTTGATGTCATCAGCAGATCTTTGAGAATTTTAGCTCTTCAAAGATTAACTTGCATTCTAAACCGTGCAGTCATTTGTGGTAGCATTATTAGCCTGCCTAAGCCTAAGAAGCAAAAACATGAATGTCTTGTTCAAGTAAAACAACTTAAACAGGTTGTTTAAAGAAGTTTAGTGATGCATATTTAATGTACCCAGTATTTGGAAATTTCAAATGTCTTCTGCCCGCAGCACTCCAGGAAAAATTACTGGCTATGGCGCTGTACACAAAATACTAAATTGGAGAACAGCAGTCCAGAAAGAAATTTTTGGGGTTGTCATTAACAGAAATCTGCAATGTGGAGTACAAAGTATTTCAACTGCTACCAAAGTTAATGGAATGTTATGACTAATTAATCAAGTTAAACAAACAAATCAGAGAAACTTCACTTTCATTATGCATATCCTTAGTTTATCAACATGGAGAACTTAAAGTGAATGTTGAATTATTGGAAAGAGTTCAGCATAGATTTATTGGATGTTTCCAAGATTTAAACATTTAGAAAATGCTGACAGACTAGAAAAATCAGAGTTAAATGGTTTTTATTATAGACATTTAAGGGAAGATCCCATATAGGTTTTCAAAATAATCAAGAGTATTTAGCATGTGGAGAGTAACAAGTTTTTTTTTGGCTATCCACAATTACTAATATTATAGGTAATAACTAAAAATTAACTAGGAGAGTTCACAGTTTGATATTTATTATAAACATTTTAGTGATAAATGTTTAGATGAATTGAACAATGGTAGGATAAATCAATTGAAAACAACACAGTAATAAATTTTTTCCCGAGGAGACTTCAATCTATGATAGTTTCCCTGCCTCCTCCTCCTAGCACTTTTCAGTCTAGCATAAGGCACCTTAACTGAGATTCCATATTTTTTTTGCACACATGCACACACACATCATCTTTTGTTGGGTTTTGTGCATATAGCATAAATGACTGCTTTTCCTATAGTTTTGTTTCTAATTAGTCTAAAAATAATTTACTGATTAAGAAGTCATAAGGTTTAGGTTCATAATGTTTCCTCCTCATGTCTAAGCTTGTTTAGTTTCCAGAGTAATGAAATTTACTGAAAACTACTTTATACACGGGTGACTGATTAGTGGTACATAGTTTTCTAGCTTCAAGATTTACTAACATAGTTTGACATGTTTCATAAATGATTGGCATCAAATTAAAATCTGCTTGAGATTCTAATAATTCATTACCCATGATGCTTTAAAATATTAAGATGCCAAATCCAGCCTATATATGCAATTGCATTTACCGTGAACTTCTTTAGTACAACTGTGCAATCATAATTATTGGGTTCTTTCCTATAAAAAATTATTGGGTGAAATAGGGTCATTAGTTCAGCCTGTTCTATAGTCTTGTGTAAAGAATGATAGAGTCAAAAAATAAGAATAATATAGTTTGTTCTGGCAAAAATCTTGTGACTTATTGATCTGTAGTGAGAGATTCACTTCTTTTGGTAGGATGATTTTCAACAAAGTGCTGGTGATGATAATACTATAATGCTTTGGTGATCCAGTCAGAATGACCAGATCCTGTGTGGAAAGATAAATCACACTGGCTTAATTTGCCTTGGTTCTTTTATGCAATCTTTTGGCTAGCATTTGCAATTCTCCAGCATAACTCAAGTGACTAGAAAGTTTCTCTCAGGCTCTCTCTCTAAACCAGTGTGGAAGCTGGCCAGTGAGGAGATGAATGCTGATTGCAGTGAAACCTCATAACTAGATTCTACCAATGATATGGCTGATTGATATAATGGTGGCTACTTCAGAGTGTTTGCATGTGCACAGGTTGTGTCAGCTCTTGGAAGCTGGTTAGTAATGATTTATGTTGACTCAGATAACATGCAGATATAGACTCTTACATGCATTTCTGATGAAACAACCAGAGATTTAATTGCAATAATGATATTTTAATAAGCATCTAGGAAAACTATTACATTTTATAATCTATCTTTTTCTAAAAGAAAAAAATCAAATTTTGTGATCATTTTATATAATTAAAATTTTCCTTGAGAGAGTGTTTATTATATAGGGGGCCAAAGCTGGAAGTAACATATCCAAGATATGCATAAAATAACAGCTCTCAACATGCATCTTTGCTCTGTTTAAAGTAATTAATAACTATAGATAATATCCACCCAACTTTTGTATATTATTTTGGCATTTGAATTTTGTTATGGTGTATAACCATACATGTGTGGTAAACCTATTAAATATGGGAAGAAGTAAGATGGATTAACCTGCCAGGTGTTCAGAAAAATAAAATTCATTGATGGTGAATGGAAACGCATCTCTGGTTGAACTATTTATTCATCAACTATTAATAACTGAAGCTGAAAAAAGTGGTCAAGAATAATCATCAAATATTATTCATGAATAGTATTTTGATTATTTTGAATTAAAAAGCTAAATTCTTTGATAAAGCGATAAATAAAGAGCCAACATTAATTAATTACTCCACTCTAGTCCCAATGTTCAGGTGAGACTGTAAATTCCAATAAGGTGCTACTTACATTATGTATTCTTTTTCTTTTTCTACTTAAATCAAACAATTTTAAATAGAATTTTAAGTTTCATTCGCATTTTTGTTTTTCTTTCATAGCTCAACATAAATATATTACAATTTTCAAATATTTATTGTATTTCTTGTCAAGTGAATGGTTTTGATATTGTAGAAAGTTCAGAAAATGTCAAAATAAGATTCTTCCGACTTGGCAGGTGAACTGGTTTACTTAAAAGAGTTTATTACACTTAGGTTTTTATTTTTGAATATGTTGTTATAATATTTAATGATATTTTTTTTTTTTATTATTCCATAGGCATGCAGTTCCAGATTGGTAAGTTTAAATTTCTTTTTTTTATGATGGAGAATTTGTAATAAAATCAGATTTCTCATTGAAGTAATAGTGCTTATAGTACATATACATTATTTGAAATAATTATGGAAATGCACAGAAGATAAGTACACACAATGAGTAATTGCAACTAAGATATATATATAATAATACATATGCATGCATTATTACAGAAAATAAACAAAAACAAAATTAATACATTGTACAGGGCATTAGTATTTCATATGTGAGCCATTTGCTTTATATAGAGTACTACACAAACCTTGTTTTTATGCTCCCATACAGGTTATCAATTTATCTTGGTGGAATGTTGGTCCAAATATCCTGCAGCACTTAGCACAATTTATTCAAGGTGTTTGGTTGCCATTCAATTTTCTCAGTGGCCATTTAACCCCATATAATGTCAACGATCTTAAATCAGAACTTTACACAAGCTAAGCCATCTTTGTGAGTGTTCCTTAGCCACTTTACATTCCAGATAGTTTTTCAGCAGATTGGCAATACCCTTGTGACCATTGTCATCACCTGCCCAATGAGATGTGTTCCAGAGGAAATGGTTTAATGAAAGAAAACTTTCCTATACCTGTCAGCAGTCAGTATACTTTTGATTTTATGCAAATCTCTGATGATCTTGGTAACATGCAACCCCACACTTATATTGATTAATTTTGTCTCTGCCCATTTCATCCTTGCCATTTGGTTACATTTTTTTCAACAGAGATTTTTTGGCAGCTACACATCTATTGAGACCAGATCATGCTAATATGTATCTTACTGTTCTTGAAGAAATATTGATACTAATACTTTCAGCTGGATCATTCACTAAATCTCTACTGGTTCATACCTAGAGGTACTTAATGCCACTTCTGGAGAGTTTGGACTAACAACCTCAACTGCATCTATTGTCAACAGCACCAGTTTTGTGTATCCTCAAAGTTTTGCATTCAGCTCCTTCTGAAACATGAAGTCTGTCTACAATCTGCATCATCAAGTAGCTTTCACTAACTAAGACTGACTTCTATATTGCTTATGTGATATTTTTTCCTCTAAAGAACTACACAACAATCATATCACTGCCTATATTTTTATAGTCATTCTACAGATGTGGCACTTCCTGATCGTTTGTCTGACTATACTATGAAACATTTTATTTTACAATTCTATCCTTTGTTATTTGCATTTCATACCCAGTTTTTCTCTGTTTACATAATTATTTCCAATACTGTATATTATCTGAGTTTTTTTTTTTTAAAAAATGAGATGAACATGTGGTTTTTTTTTTGTTTTTATTAGATAAAAAGTATTCATTATTCTTTAAAGATCTGTATAATAATTGTGTATTATTTAGAAATTCAAAATGTATTTTTGTAATGATGAGAAGTTCCAAAATAGAGCAGAGTCAGCAGAAAAATTCGAAAATTTTATTCAATAAATTTAAGGGTTTTTAATTAGGTATTTGGTCACAGATTTTGAAAACAAATTTCTTTGTTAAACTCAATAAAATTTTAGCTGGTGTTTGTTTGATTCTCATCAGATTCAAGGCCTAAATGTGGATAGATTTTTATTTGTATACATTTATTTATCTTTTCAAAATAATAAATTAGTAATTTTTGGTTAGCATTAGATTTAATTAACTTTTTAAAAAAATTTGCTCAATAATTATTTCACATAGCACATCTCTGTTACTAATTTAAACTGAGTTTTAATAAATTTAAACTCTTTGTAGCTGTCAAGAAGACCAGAAAACTTTGCCTGTATCATAGACATGCAAAGTGCTCTGTTAGGTGCCATAATATTATATGGCATTCATTGGATTATTTGAGATTATAAGTTTAAGTATTGAAGCCAAATGATGAAAATGTAGTGATATATACTGCCTGGCTACCTTACTAGGTCTTATGCCTAGTCCAACCCATTATTATCTTTTGCCCAAATAGCAATAATGACACAATGTAGCAAAGAATCCACATGGTACTGGAAGGTGTCCTGAGGGATAGTTCCCCATTCAGTCATTAATATTGTACACAAACTATGGAATGAGGTAGGCAGAGGATTGTAATGATAAATGTCTTTTAAGTTTATTCCACAGATGCTCAATTGGATTGAGGTCTGAGCATTGTAATGGCCATGGGAGACATCAGAAATTTTAATCATGTTCCATGAACTATAAAAACACAATGTGGGCATGGTGGATGGAGCATTTTCATCTTAAAAGTATGTGTTTCCATCAGAGTGTACACGAAGCATCGGTAAATGTACCTGATTGTAAATGACGCTCAGGTATACTTTGACATTTATGCAGTCATCTTAAGTGATTAAGGGGCTCAGGATATGCCAGTAAAACATGCCTCAAACTGCAACTCTGCTATACCAAAGGCCTGGAAAGTTTGGACCATACAAAAGGGGTTGAGTGATTTGAGGTTTTCACCAAATATAAATTTTCCCATCTGTGCAAAAAAAGTGGTGAAGCACGAAGCATGACCTGTCAGACAACAGCATTTTTTGCCAGTCCTCTTTGGAACAATGTCTCAAGGCATCTTTTCATGTCAGTAACTGTAATCAGATCTTATAAATGCAGATATAGCTACATATAATGAATGCTCCAATGGAATCTTCCTCTTATTATGTACACTTGTCAGATTTGTCATATAAAAATTAACAGTTAAAGTTTATTATCTAATAAAACAAATTGTATTTTACATTTCTTTTTTAACTTTTGTTATTTATTAGTAATATTCAAATTTTGTATATTCAGCCTACCCTGCATAGTGAAGAGTAGGCTGGGAGTGATACTTGATATTCAACAGAACAGCGCTAATACTTCTCTAAGGGTTAACAATGAGATCAATAGCGCTTAGAGAACAAATCAAATTTCAGAACTTGTGCGTGCTTTATAAATCACTGAATAACCATCCTACACTGGAAATTATTTATCAATGAATCCGATGTGGCAAACACAAATCTCCAATCAGCTTCACAAAATCAATTCTATGTTCCTAAAGCTAGAACAAACAAATTCAAAAATAGCTTTCATTACACAGCAGCTGAACTCATGCATGCTATTCGATACCTTTCAACATTAAACCCGGACCATGACTGGCCTCATTCATGAAGCTATATATGTATGTGTGTGTATGCTGCGATTTTTCTTTCCATGCATTCATCTGATATAGTGTTATACATTCTTACCACTGTCTATTTCCTTTATCTATGTATCATTGTGTTTCCAGATTTTGTTTGCATTAGAGAAGACCTGTGTTAACTGATTATAGGCAACTGGGGTTTGGAAAGATGTATTTAGTGACTGGTAGTAATAGATAAATGAAAACAAGAGTTTAAAGCAGTGGCCCTTCTTCACAAGTGTAGTAAGTGCAAAAACTAAAATTAAGGTATCATTTAGCATTGACTCCTGATTCACATTTTAAAGAAATAAAGCAGAAACGTAATAGACAAAACAGCGCAATTACAAGACCATTAATCACGGTGTTAGTAAACATTATACCATCCTTTTTGAAAATGAATAAAAATAATGACTTAGGTTATAAATCTCAGAATGCTCTAAGTTTCTTCAATTGAAACATGCAGCTGGACATTACATTTGTGACAAGTCATATTCCTGATAATGTCCTTTATATAGTGGCCTGATCATTTATATTTTGTGTATTAGAGTAGCTTCCCTTGTTTTATAATAAAGCAGGCACTACGTACAAGTATGCTATCATGTACTAGCTAAGCAGGTGATATTTTGTCTCCTGTGAGAAACCCAGTAAATACCAACAGTAGAAAGAATTATAGTAGGTTATAAGATTTAAAAGGCGGCAGTGACAAGTAAAGTATAACTATAATGATGTGACCTTGAAAAGAACCAACGTATATTAGATTAATGGTTAATTCATGACATTTCTTGACATAAGTGAGAATATTAAAGTGTAACAATATCCAACAGCTATTATTATTTTATTAATATTTTAACTTTCATTTCACTTCACTTGTCCCATAACCCACAGGTCTTTGGGGCACCTCCAGAGGTGTGTTAGGCATTTTACAACCTGGCAGAGCCCATCCCTCTTAAGGTGAATGTCACCATCCAGACGTCTGTACAGCTGTTTTTGACTTTTGACCCTCAGCAGCAGCACATACCTCCGACTGGGGATCGAACCTGCAACGCAAGGATTGACAAGCAAACTTGCTACCCGTTGCATTTTTAGCTTTAGCACCATAGAAATAAATAAATACAACATTGTCTGCCTTCCTGTATTATGTGCATTACTCCAAAACTAGTTATTTTAGTGATTGTATTGTCTTAAAATGTGAGTAATTATTCAAAGAATGATAAATTTTTATTCTCTTATTTGTACAGCTGTCTTTTTTTTATAAATTTTATTCCATTATTAATGTATCCTTTGGTGGGGTGATAAGCACATGGGGGGGGGCAGCTTGAGTCACTTTAGTAAAATGGGGAATAAACTTATATTTCAAAAAACCCTATTTGTCAAAAAGAGAGGTTGGTGAACTTTGTTTTATACCAGAATAAAATATTTTAAATAGACCTTTTAATTAATAAGTGCTGAATTCAAACACACGAGACCAAGTGTAGTAAATTGTGTAAATGTAAACACAGAATTTAGGAAAGGCTTTCAAAATAATTTTGGAGAGACAGAAAGTTTGCAGACATGCCATCTTGATTTTAAATGTTCATCATAGTTTGGCGATGTCTGTTGTGTTTTTTTTTGGACACTTGAACCTATCTCACTTTCTTATAGACCTTTTTATACCTCAGTGGGTTCTTTTACCTATTAATGATCACATCAGAAATAAAATTATCAATAAGTAATTAATAGTGTTAGAGCTGCTAAAAATAAACTTATATGAACTATGTCAAAAATGTTGAATATTAGAATCATTGTGAAATGCTGAGCAGAAAAAAAGTTGCTAGTTAGAGGTGTGTATTTTTTAAATTATTACTTTTGCTTATACAGCATTAAGACATAATCAGCAAATAAAGCCACTTTTAATTTTTGAGTTATTATTTGTGCAAAAAGCATTTCTGCATATTTTCTTGTTAATTTGTTTAAATGTCTGTATTTTTTTTAATGCTTAAAGTTTAGAAAAGGGGAAATGGGCTTATATACTTAAGAATCCCCCTGATTAAGGGTAAGGGGTATGGGCTCATTCTTCAGTAGGAGCATAGAGTCCTGAGGATATAGAATTATAACTGTTGCTGAAAATGAATTACATATTATATGAAACTATGTATGTCAGTCATTTAGACCAGAGGTTACTCAAACTCTTTTTTGGTCTTTTGCCCCTTTAAACCTCTTGTACCACCCTGGAAAGACATGGTAACATAATGTGAAAACTGGGCCATTCCAATTTTGATATACCTTATATGTATATATATGTACCACCAATGGTTGATTCAATGTCCAGAGAGGTTTCGCTTACCACAACAATATTACTCACAGTAACTCTTGAGAAAGCAGCCAAAGAGCAGAACAGGGGCCTATTTGAAAATTTGTAATATAATACCAAAAAAAGAAATTCTTCGTCTGACAGGGACAATTTGTGTGCCCCTACCCATATCCTAATTGCTCTTTGTGACCTTGCAGATATGTACTTTGGCTCACTTTGAGAAAAGATTATTTAGATGATTTCTTTGATGTATTCCCTGAAAAATATCAACAAAATCCACTTAAATTCTTATTTTGGAAAAGCTACACCGTTTTTATGGTGTTTTTTTAAAGAGTGATGGTGAGGGGGCATAATTCCCTGCCCCTGTCACTTAATTTCCTTTACTCGGACCAGTGCCAATTTTTTTGTTTTTTTTTGGTGTATGTACACATTACAAAAATCTCAGGCAATTAAAGAATTTCTCTCAAAAAATGTGGCAATCATGTGTTTTACCAAAGGCAAATTATAGTTAAATTTTGCTATAACTATTTAATAGCCTAACCATTTCTCCAGTTAAGATCTGTTTAATGTCCTAAACAGAAATATGTCCAAAGATCTGTGCACATTTTTTAAAAAAAATATCTCTTTTGACTTTCAGTATATTACATGGGAATACAACTTTCCTTGTCCCTGTTTTTATGATACTTGCATGTAATTCAAAAAAATAATTTTAGAAAATACATGTAAACACTATTTTTTATGACCAAGGAATGGATAGCCATTAGACTCGAAGATTATTCATGTCACTTGAATTCAAGTTTGGTTGGTTGGTTTTTTAAAAATGGAAAATTCTTTATGTACCTTACATATTTTGACAAATTTAGCATGTGAAAAATGCAAGTGTTACTTATTTTGAAAACCTCTATCATTTCTCATTAAAATATCTAAAATCCAAACCAGGTCACTTAATTTTTCTAGTTGTGTAGCATTTGCTAAATACTTGAAGCCTCAATCATTATCTTGAATTTCTGCAGAACACTTTACAATGATTTGGTATACTTTCTGAAATAAGGTCTCTATGCCTGCTTGCCTGCACAATATATTCAAAATGTAGACATACTAAGGTATTACCATTTCCTTTAGTTTTGCTTCATAGTAAATAGATGGGTTAGTTTGATATTTCCCATTGCCTAATTAGTAATAACAGATCTAATAGAGTGCAATGCTGGTAATTAACATTAGCTTTTTTTCCTTTTCATTTTTAGATTGTACAGGTGGCGTGAGTTATGCTTAGATCCACAATCTTTCGGTTGCTAGTTTTAATTTTTTTTCTCTTTCTTGACTAGCACATTATTCAACTGGACTGCCATTATGGCAATGGAAATATCACCCAAGTGTGTAGGCTCATTAGTTGATTTTGCTACCATTAGGAACGTTCAAATAAAACTTGTCTGAAATAGCATCAACATAATGGCATCTTTCCTGCTCAAACCAACCCCCTACTTTCCGTGAATATGACAACTAACTGTTATACGTGAATGAAGAATTATCAGCAGCAAAAAAAAATGGCGCTTAGTGTTTTGAAACATTAATTGATAAAGCCGGGCTCACATCGTAAAAGAGGAAAATTTCCTGATTATTGCCTCTCGTATAAATAACCTTTATAGAAATCACATAAGAAAAGAAGGGTTTCTTTTTTTCATTTTTAGATTGAGGTACTCAGACAGAAGTTGGAGAAACGGCGAGTGAAGATTTCAAAGGTTGCTGAAAGGTAGGCATTTCTCTTGGTTTAATCTCACTCGTCACTTAATCTGCAAAGAAAGCGGTGCTAAGTAATACTGTCAAAGCAGGATGCTAGATAATCTTAAAATATATCTTCTATATCCTTGATTTTTGTTGTTGTTTATAAAAAAGGAATGAAGTGGCTTCGATCAGGATGAGAAATGTCAAGCACTTAGCTTTATTTTTCTTCTTGTAGTTTTGAGCAAGGAACTTCAAATCCTGCTCCTCATTTATTTGTTTATCTACAGAGAAGTAAAAAAAAAAGTAATAATAGATATAATTAAATCATTTGACTTCTGTAAAGCTTCACCCCCCCCCCTACCCACATGTTCTTTCAAACCATCTATCAAAAGAAATCAGCCCTGTCATGCTGTACCACTTCACAAGGCAGACTGTTCCATGTTGGATGTCCTGCAACTCTTCCAGAGTTTTTTTTGGTTATAACCTCTCTCAGTAGCCTGATGCTAAGGAAAAAAAAAAAAAAAACACCACTGACTTATCTCTGTTCTCTCTGCCTTTAAAATGTTAAATGTCTCAATCAAATCTGCTTGTGATCTTTGGCATCAGACTGGGGAGGCTTAACAAAGTGACACACAGCTGTTAAATCCTGTCAGGTGACATGATGCTTGTGTCTAACTCCGGGGTGGGAAAATTGTTGCTGTTTATGTTTGGAAAACAGGACAGTTTTAGAATTGTGCCACTGCAGAATGGGTATTTGAGGATTGGAAATGAGACAATAACAATAATACCATTAAATCTAAGTCAGGACTCTGGCTTAATTGATTAGGCACACCCTCCACCCTAAATGTTTTTTTGGGGGGGGTTTCACTCTTTACCAGCCAGCAGCATCATTGGTTTTTCTCCCCCACATTTAAAAGTTAAGGGTCCTGGTAGGGGGATCTCTCTGTCAAAGTCAGAAATGTGTGTTCACGTGGTGCAGGACTGACACCGATTTTGAGTGGACAACTGCAGAACTACGTTCCCTCACCAGGGCTGTGTCACTTGTAGGCATTGGTGCGTGGAGGAAAGGAAAGAAAAAAAAAAATGGCATGCAATGTTTGGATGCTTCACTCATAATGGTGGCAGCGGAGTTTTGAAGGGTTCTGCTTGGTTTGGTGTCTGGAAGCAGTGTGTGGGGCTAGATTTAAAAAAAAAAAAAAGATATCAGCATCACAACTAAGTTCTCTATAATTAGAAAAATGTTTGTTTTTATTACATTGTACCTTTAAGAGCTTTTAGTTAGTTTATACTAAGCATTCTGCACTTAACAGGGTGGGGATAAATCCCTCAAGAAAAAAAAAACATTGATAAAAAGATTATGGTGACACTGAGGCTTATGCAACAACTCCAAGAGAAGTGAAGAGGAATTTGATTTTAATGGCTCGCAACCTTTACTTCTGCTTGGCAAAACACTCTTATTGCTTTTCTGATGCCCTAACTCATTTAAAGTCATCTTTTCTTTTATGTATTTCATCTCTAAAGGTGCTACTAATAAATCAGTTATCTCAAATGTGAAATTTTAAATAAATTTCAGTAAATCGAGGTTCCTATGGATATTCACTATGGATTTTTAAAAAGCTAAGGCCCGTTAAAGAGCAATTATCTGTATAACCATACTGCTGTGATATTTGAGGAGACTTGGGAAAGTAGAGAAGGTCCTACATACCTTGGTAGGTAGATATTGGCATAATCCATCCTCATTTTTTTGACAACATAACTTGAATCTGATACTGCATTTTAATTTTTCTTTATTTGTAAAAAAAAAATTTAAAAGAAAGAATAATATTAAACATTTTCTTTTAATCTTTATTTTTTAAAGAAGGGATGATTGGGTGATGTCTTCTATAGCTAATAACATTTTCAGGGTGGCTTCATTGATGTCTTGTCAGTGTGATAGTTGGTAACTGATCATTTGCAGATTAGGTATCTTATCAGTAAGTCTCTGTCACTACTAGGTCAGCATGACTTTGTCATGTGACAGTGTAACTGTTAGTTCTTCTGTCCATGTATCTTTATCAGTACTTTACTAGTAGGACTCATCAGCAATTTCTCATACTGTATTTTGTCATCAATAAGTTATTCTGACAGCATGACCATCTCATTATTTGTACAGAATCTTGACAACAGAGCCATGTTATCTATAGAGAATTTTGTTTGTCCAAAACCAGGAAGAGTCAACCATATTATTAGTGTTCTAAGCAGGTACTTATTTAATCTACATACAAATAATTTTTGTCTGCAAACATTATTATCATATTAGTTGATATTAATGATATAGGACTTTGTTTGTACAAAAGCACCACTAATAAACGCACATTGAGGGGTAGCTTTGATACTGAACACAATGTGAGCCATTTTTAGTGTGCATGTGTGTATATATACATACATATCTTTGATTGACCAAAAATTCTTGAGAATATATAAATTGGTTTTACACAATTATTTGTCAAAATTGGAGTAATGGAGTTATATCTTGTGTTAATTATTGAGAAATAGAAGTTGTTCTACTTAACTGCTTGGATCAAATTGGCGAAAGCTGGGTGGAGGAATCACTTTTGTTTTGTTTATGAAATTATACCTGACTGAATGATGAAGTATTGGTGGTGTCATATTATTAGTAAAAATCCACAAGCTGTTTTCTTAAATGGTGTTTTCTGAAGTCACCTTGGGAAAGAAAGAAAACAAAGAATGATAAAAGCAAGGGACTTTTTGGCTTTTTTTAGATTTCACACTATTTCTTCAAAAATTACCTGGAAGCTCTGTGAGACCAAAGCACCAATGCTAATTTCATAAATTTTATTTGACAAATTCAAGATGTAGCCATTTTGTGGCAACAAAATCACCCTAATCAGCTCTGTTGATACTATTTATTTATCTGTGTCTTCATTGTGAAAAGTGGATGGGTGTAATTTTCTGACAATTCAGGTTGGAAAGTAAGACAGAGCAGCTACACTGTAAAGCAGGTAATCAGGTGCAGCAGATTGTAATGTATGGAGCAGCTAATGATAATTGGCAGAGGCTTCCCTCCAATCAGCGTAACTTCCCCCCCCCAACCACCACCAAGGAATTTTGGCAAACACTTGTCACCATCTCATGTGGCTGTATTGATTTACCATTGGGAACCAAGCCAATGAATATAAACAGTTTATAACGGAATTTTCTCTTGCTGAATGATAAAATGGTGATTTAGACATTTTCTAATTTAATACCTACTTAATTAGGGAACTGAATCAATGGAAGTCAATGATAAAGAATCTTCTCACCCAATTTGTGGGAGAGGAGGGTAAAAAAATATTTTGACTGAACTGATAATTTTGTAGACTTTATCTCAAATGGAGCCAAATAAGTACTGATACATATTAGAGTCTACCATTCTCCTGGGCTATTTGGCAGCACACAAGTAATCATAAAGGAACAAATTGGACAAAATTGGTTTATTAAAAAACAAAAAAAAAAATGTTTTCTTTTGTTTACTGAAAAGTTAACAAGTTGCATGGCCCTGTGGGTCATAGATGGCTTTCACACAGCTCACTTTGCAGAAAACTGCTCTCTGAGTATAATTCACCATGGGAACAGATTTATTTTATGGTGAAATGTTTCTTTCTACACCAGGAGTTGCTTGCTCTAATATAACCTGTTTGTCTTATTGATGGCATGCTTGTATAAAACAAAATGGTAAAAATGGCTAAACTGGGCATTTTTTTAGTTGCTTGCAATGTCTGCTGCAGATGACAAAACAGCAGACTTCAGGTGACCCCCCCTCTGCTTGGTAGAGCAGCTGTTTCTGCCCAACCACATCCACATCATGATATAAGGTGTGGAGTTTCTATATCTGCAGTGCTTCCTTACAGTGGGACCTAGAAAAGCGAAAACATCTTTACAAAGCACTTACTGTCTTTCATATTTAATGCTAAGTAAATGTCTTTTATCCATGGTAAGGCAGTGCGCAGTTGAGAAAAGGTAACAATTTTTTTTTTGTTCAGTTTTTGGTGGAGCAGATGTGCTCTGTAGCTGCTCCATCTTGCCCAGAAATATCTGCCAGCTTGAAAAACCATGTTCCATGAGTGATGAGGGAAATTTTTTTAAGAGAAAAGATTAAACAAAAAAGTGGGGGGGTGGGGTTAGGGTTACTTCGGTCATCATCACCATATGCCACCCTCGATGTTTGGGGAGGTCAGTAGTCATGGACCTTCGTTCGTGATACAAGATAAACTAGAGAGAGTACTCTCATGGTGGGCATAAACCAAAGAGCAAACCTAACCAGTTTTAGATATGACTGGAAATTGGAGTGTTTGGAAGAAACACATATGGTCACCTGGTGAAAAAGATGCCTTGGTCTCCTCTGCAAGAACTGAATTTGGACCCTCAAACACTGTCCATGCATGCAAACATGATGGTATCTTTAATAAGCTATAAGCCATAGACATTTTTTTTTTAAAGGTTTGAAATTTGTTTTTGTAGAACTTAAGGCATTTACTTTCTAACTAACCTTTATGCCCTCAAAAATTGAAGGGGCAATGGTAATTTATGGAACTAGAGTTAAAGATTACACTTGTAGGTTTGGCAGTGATGTTTCTTTATTTCATGTTTTTATTAGGAGGAACAATATATCTTGCTGTTTACCTTTTTACTATTATTGAGGAAAGTTTATTACAATCTAATGGGCTAGAATCAGGAGAGATAACTCCTTACTAATGTCTGCTTTTTTTTACGCAATAACCATATTAATCATTGAAAGCTTAGAAAAATATTTTTTGAATAATTTTTCTTGACTTTTGAGCCTCAAATAACTCTCTCTAATAAGATAAATTTTTTTTTGCTGGGTCAGTGGAAGCAAACTTATTTAATTGGCAGAAATTTTAAAGCAGACACTGAGTGATTGTTTTAGATGATAAAAAAATAACTAATGTACAATTAGAATCTGTCGTGATCAAGGGATTTAAGAATATCTCCTAAGGGCTGAGTTCCAACACGAAGCAAGCTTTATTTGTCAACCCTGAGGATGGCTGTAATATTGAATGAGTTAATCAAAAAATTTTTTTTTTTTTTTTTTGTCTCTTACTGAAAAATAATTTGTTGGAAATTTCTTTTGCAACACAAATTTCAAGATTTAAAGTAATTAAAATTGGAACTTTAAAGGCAACATTTTTGGGAATTTCAAAAAAATTAAAGCTGTAGATACATGTTGAGAGAGAATGGTTTAATTTTAAGTCATTGAGAGTTGTGTGGCTATAAGCGAAAATGTGTCATAGCTAACCACTGTAGAAAAACCACACTATTATCAATACTTATTAAAAAGTATTTGAGATTGAAGTTAAATTTCTTTTTAAAATTTTTATAACAAGTTTTTTGATAGTGTATGGAGGACATTAGTAATTTATCCTGGTGATGTCATTGTGGCGTTACATTGCTTTTAGGTCTGTACAGTTATGTACTAGTATGACAATTGGCTTTCTTGTAGACGACAAGTCATTGTGAAAACGCATTAGCTTTCAAAGATTTCCGGAATACTTCAGAGACAGAAAAACGTTGCAGTACTGTATGAGTTGTCATTCTTGCAGTCACTTTTGGTGGTCAAGTAATAAGTTGATGACATTTTGAGAAGTTATTGTTTTAATTAGACTACAGTCTCCAATCAAAACTGCAGTATAGATAATTTTTAATTAATTAGTATTTAATGTAGAGTTTATTTTCCTCTTCTGATACCCATTTTTTTTTTTTTTTTTTTAAATTTTTATACTTTACTTTCTCTTATCCTCTGGCTTTACTTAGGTTTCTTAAGTTAAGGAAGACTAGTTTGTTTTGGGATTAGTAGATAGGCATGTGATATTGTTTTCTTTAATGTTGGCTGAGACTTCTGTTGGTGGTCATGGAAATAAATTTAGCAGGATATTTAATACTAGTATGCCTTGGGTTATAAGATTGTAATAGTTATTGATGAAGAATAAAAGAAAAAAATCAAGTAAATTAATTTTGTAAGTATGGTCGTACTGACAGCTAATTTATAATCCACATTGCCCTGATGATGCCGCATTCAAATTTTGAAAATAATTTATTTGCATATTTGAAAATGTTATAAAATATTTTTGAAACTTATTCTTTATTATTTAGAGAAAGATTAATAACTATTAATCGATTTTTTTCTATAATAATGTTTGTTGTTTTTTTGTTTTTTTTTAGTTTTATTGCCTACTATGAACAATATGCAGAATATGATACCTTTATCACAACGCCTGATCCATCTAATCCATGGATTTCAGACAACATTGAGTTTTGGGATCAGGAGAGAGCTATGTAAGTGGAGGTACACTTTTGAGGGGTAGTGTTAGGTATAGTCAATCAATCAGAAACTGAGGTGGTGATACATTTTGTAACTGCCATTGATCTCTTGAAGGACTGATTGACTAACTTAAGATTGATTTAATACTGCCTAAATACCAGCTGTAATTAGGAAACATTTTTTTTTTTTTTTAATACTCAAATGTTAATTTTTGAAATAAGGTTGTTATTCTGGGAATTAGCATCACTTTGAAGGTACATGGCTGGGTTCATCAGTGCTGTACAAAATTCTCTTTACCATTTACATTTTTTTCATGAATTTATACAAATGCACACAAAAAATCATCCACTAGAATAGTTCTTTACTACTATGAGTTTCAGATTTTATAAATTATAGAAAAATCTTTATTAGATATTTGTCTAAGAGAAACAAAAAAATAAATTAGTGAGTCAGTTCATACCTGCATATGTCTTTTACCAAAAGTTTCATCTTTCCAATAAAATTATTTGAACTCAAAGCATCACTACATTTTCTCAGAAGTAAAAAGATTTGCTCTTAATTCTGGGAAAGTAGTGGCCCCTGGCGTGGAGTTTGATTTGTAACATCTGAATTAATTTCAGTCAGTTCCTTTTTTATTAGTAGTATTTTCTTCTGGAAACTTTGTCAAAACTACATGGGAATATCCTTGATCATCTTTAAAAAATTCTGGATGAAGAAAAATGTAACAGAGAAAAGAAAGAACTGCTGAGATTTGCTAGACATGAAATGTGTTTGACTGTTTTCTTAATAATAAATTTATGCAAATTTGAAAAAACCAGCAAGCACTTCATTAAAAATTACTGCATATCCTTTCTTGGTGGTCATTAACGTTAAACCCACACATTTGATTTTAGGAACCCAAAGGATATTCCTCAGCGTCGCGTGAAACGATGGGCCTTTTGTATAGAGGAGCTGTTAGGGGATGCTGCTGGTATGGAGCAGTTCAGCAAGTTTTTGGATAAGGAGTTCAGTGGTGAAAACCTCAAGTAAGTAGACACACCTTTAATCTTCACTTACTGACAGTTAATCACAGAGTAACAAATTTTCAAAAATGTTTTCAGTTGTTTTGATTTTTCAATTGGTTACGGTCAGTTTTGGTGAGCTGATTACTAACCTGGCACCAGCTTTTCTAAATTGTCAGTTTTTCACTCAGAATGTTACTTTAAACATTTTAACACATCATTACTGATAATACGGGTACAACTAACTGACTTTTCCCAAACCAAAAAAAGAAACAATCATTTTAACTCACGAAAAAAGTTTATTTGTTACATTTATTTAATTCTTAAGTACAGTAAAAATCTAAATTTCAGTTGCAGAAATCAAAAATGTGCAACTTTTCTGGCGTTTCCTTCTATGCATTGAAATATCATCACGAATTAGACCCCAAATATAGTCACCCATCATTCTGACATCCCGTCTTCTCTGATACCTCTTTTCCATTGTTAGGATATCTTGGTGAAATCTTTCACCATGCTCTTCACTGAAATCTCCCATGTTGTCCTTAGCACTCGCCAAATACGAAGGATTGCAAATGGCATTGTTTTACGATCTCCTCTTAGCCATCCTTCTATTGCTGATCTGCATGTTCCACAAGCCACATGAGGTTCCAATGCTTTATCTTGATCACCAATCTTCATTCGAAAGTATGATTCATAGGTGAAGTGACAATGTATTGTTTGGTGTGATCATACCTGCTTTGGGCCAATATGGAATCCACAAACATAACAAAATGAGTCTGCAGAGAGCTTGCATTTTCGATTTTCAGCCATTCTTATCTAATAACAGAATTAAAACATCACCTGTTAAATGCTTTTATTTCATACTTTACTGAGTGTGCACAAGGGTTATATACCTTGGTTTATGGATGAGAGTTCTAGAAACTTCTATAAAGTGCTAGAATGTTCTAGAAAATTCTAAAAAATAAAGTAGTTTTTAGAGTGTTCCGTATTATGCACCCATTCTATCAACTATAATAGTATAATTATTTCTAACATACTTGATATTCACCAAAAACCAATGCTAGAATGGTATTTAACATACAAAAATGCCATGTAAAATGTAAAAAAATCAAGTTAACTAAATTTTTGTTACCTAGTGTAATTTTTAAATGCTTTACAACATCTAGATTAATGTTTTTCATTTATTTTTTCTTGTATTGGTTCTAGTTTATTTTTATAGTTTTACTTTAAAAAATCAAAAAAATTAGGCAGCATAATTTTTTCTAATGGAGATATTAACCTATCACTTCATTGATTTTGTGCAGATTTTGGTTGGCATGCAAGAATCTTAAAGGTTTACCAATACGCCAGGTACACAGCAAGGTTTTAGATATCTACAGGTAATATCTTTATTTATTTTTTCTAAGTCTGAAAATAAGCTGGCCAAAGTTACAAATTTAAGTTTCAACTGATGTTAAAACAATACAGTTCTTTATTCCATAACAAGAAGCCATAGTGTTGCACTGAGATTTTTCTGCAATAAAATATAAAACAAAGAAATTAAATCCAATTCAGCTTTTTTTCAGCATTGCTTTGTGGGAATCATTGGTGGATGGTGATGTTTCAGATTCTTCCTCTCTATCCTGATTTAAATAATAGGAAAAAAATGATAAGTTAGAAACTGTACAACAAAAGACAAAGAAACTGACAAATTCTCTTGAATGGAGACTGGCAAAGCAAATGAATGCTATAGGAACTGATTTAGTTTGCATTTCCTGGATCGTGAATTTTTAACCTACATCAGACATACAATTTAACTTAGCGTTTGGTAGCATCAAGATTTTGGTAAGGCCTTGTATAAACTATGGACTGAGAATTACTGAATCTCTCTCTTTTCTTATCATGAACTAAATGTTAATAATTTAAATGCTAGTTGTTGTTTTTTTTTTCATCTGTAAAAGCTGGTTTACTTTTCTTGTATTTCTTGTTGAACCCTGTCCTGACTTTCAAGGTCTCACAGCAGGGAGCTAGAAGGGTAAATGTAGAGTATCAGACATGGCGACCAAGCAAGTAGTTAACCAGGTATGGTTCAGGTTTCTTAATTGATGGTCAAGGTATAAGCCAGTTAAGAGTTACTTGCAAGACTGCTGGTGAAGAGGAGCAAGAACCGTGCCAGGAAATTGTCAAATCAAGATGGTTCTTACCGGATCCTCAATCATGGCATTTCATCGTTCTACCACTGGGCTGCTGGCCACCTACCTTTGTACCTTTAACCCATGCTACGAAGACCAAGTTATGAGACTGACCTTTTCTTCTTTTAACTACAGTTAAAATGCTGAATGAACTATTGATGTGGATTGGTATTAGAAAAACAGATTACTGTTGAATGAAATAAAATATCACTCGTAGTTTTGGCTAGTACTATTTTTAACTAGTTTAGGAATTTAATTAATGGAGATTTTTCCCGTTGGCACACTTATACATAATTTGTGAAGGCCCCTTGTCGTCTTAACTAATGTAGAGGTATTTTGATTGATTTTTTTTTGTATATCTGCTTTTGGTTTCAAAACATTTCTTGTCCCAGGTGTTTCTTCCTTATTATTAATGCCAGAACTGCATTCATTTAGGTTGAATTTATTTACTGGATAACGAACCTGAAATCTTGAAGTGTCTCCTTTGCTTATTCTGTAATTTTGAGCAACAAACTGTGTCAGAGTACACATCTTAAAATATACCTTTATGGTGCAGTACATGAAGCAAGAAATTTAATTAATAAACATCCAACCTTTTAATTTAAAATCTGCATTAAGGAACTTTAAAATGAAGGTATATAGCAATCAAGGCCATTAGGATAATGAGAAGATATTCTTAATTTAAAACATAGCAGAATAATGTTACAAAGATTGACAGGTGGTAGATAATAATCCATCTTTGCCATGCTGCTGCTAGGTTTGTTTGGTTTTTGGAGGTGGGGTGAGAGTTATATGCAAAGTAAACCTAGCAGTATTTTCTGTTTTACAGTTTTAAAGATGTGCTTACAGAACAATAGTTTGTCGGTTTATCCAATACACACCTATTGTAAAGCCAGACTTGTTGCAAAGAATGCATCTGGAGCATGTTGGCTGTGTATAATGTATTTGGTTAGTTTGCTATACTCTTAGTGAGGCCTGACTGACCTGCTGTTACTTTGAAATTTTCAATTTGCAAAAAAAAACCATTAAGTAAGCAACAGAAATCACCTGTTATTTTAAAAGTTAGAAGTTTTCAAGGTGCTGGGGGTTTTTTTTGTTTTGTTTCACCTGTGTAGGAGGAACTGACATACTTGATTTAGTTAGAACTAATGTGATTTCATTACTGAGTAAATACGTATGTAAGGTACAGTTAAAGGAATTTCTTTGGGGTGGTGCATGACACTGTAAACATCAGTGAACTTAATATATGTGTTGTGTGTTTTGTTGTGAAGTTCATTCATTTCTTATCCTTTTTAAAAATTAATTAATTAATAACATCTTACAGTCATAGGGGGTTCTTTTCCCTTACTCCGTATGGATGTTTATACATTAAATGAAATACAGAGTTTTTTCAGCTATGATAAAGTAAGTACTAGAAACATGAAAATTGGCAGAAATAGTTTGATTATTCAAGACAGCATAACATTAATATCACATGAAAGTACAGTTGCAGAAAGTCACTACCTGTTATAGCATGTGCATAAAGTCTATAGCTGATGGCCTTACACATGCATATTTATTATATGCTGGCTGACTACTTAGATCTTACTCATTCTTGTTGTAGTGCTATGGCAAGCTGCTGATGGGTATGTGATATGATGGTACACTGACAATAATGACATGTTAGCTCATCCAAGAAATTCTTGATAGGGTTGAGATAAGATCTAGAGTGCCAGTCAAGTACATTGACGTTCTGCTTTAGGAAGGATGGCTTTACTGTGCATGTGTGTGTGTGTGTGTTTGGGGGGGGCATTACTTTGCTAGAATGAGACTTCATTGCTATAGAAGATGTAGGGAACTGGGCACAGATTACTGTCCATCTACTGCTGGGCTGTCAGACCCTAATTCAGACCCACTGCCTAGATGAAAATTAATGTTTTAAGCACTTCATATAATGACACTGCTACTGCCAATTCTATCCTATCCTGTCACAAAATATATCTTGCTGCCATTAGCCCAAAGTTGTTGCAACGTGTATACAAAATATCCTCTGTCCAAAATCTGCTAAATTAAGTGTGTGCTTATGCAAAGTGTTGACGTGTGATGTGATCTTAGCTTTCTGATGATGATAACTGGATACACACAATTACTGACATGCTCTAAGCTTTTATTAGCTAGCATTTCCATAGATGAGTGTTGCATGTCATTCCTGATGCTGTATCATAACAGAGTTTGCAAGGCATAGGTCTATTGTCTCTGTTGCTGCTTTTAGTTTTGTGACAGCCTAAAAAAAGCAATTTATGATGTATATGTGGATACCTAGCCATGATCGGACCTGTCTTTGGGAAAAACCGTCATTTAATATGCCTAAGATGTAGTTTTAGCTTGATTGCTTTATCCTGTCATTTTGATGCTTTATAGAGGAGTTTTGAGAAAACACTAATTTTATAGATAATCATTCTCACTTGGGTGGTGTTTTGACATTGAATGGTAAGGAAACATTTACAGGTGATGTTCTCTATATATATCTTATCAGTGTCATATTATAAGTCATGTTTATTTTTTTAACATTTTAAAAAAGTTGGAGTATAGTACAGTGGTAATGAGATGGAAAGGAATCAGCTGATACAAGGAAGCCTGATGCTAGATATTAGATATATTAGATTTGGATATAGTAAAAACAAAAGACATTTTAAAAATGCCTGCAATAAATTGTTTATAAAGAATTAGAAGATAATCCAAAGCTCTACAATCTCTAGATTGTCTGCCTAATCTGCCATCTTTTCTGAATTACAATTTTATCTTCTCAGTGAATTTCTTGCACCTGGGTGTCACAATCCTGTTAATGTTGATAGTCGAGTTGCTGAACTAGTGAGGAGGAGGATAGAGAACAATCCAAATCGATTCTGCTTTGAGGAAGCTCAGGTTTGTAAAATAAAATATTTTTTTCTTTAAATTTCTGGTTTTATGAACCAATTTCTCTTTCACTTCTGTTGATTTTTGCACAGTTTTATAGATAAAGTATTAAGAATATTTTTTTCCAGATCATATCTTTCTGATATATGGTATAAATATAGATTACAATCCCCCCCCCCATTTTTAAGCAACAGTTAGCGTAACTATTTTCTGTTATTGCTCATTTTGTTTAGTCTCTTGGTATTTCTTTCTTCAGTTGTTACTACAATCGTTCACCTAATGTATTTTTCCACAGAATGTTGTTAGTTGCATATATTTTAGCTCTTCAGAAGTCTGAGCGACTTGCACATTTATGGTGATATCTAGTGGTACTAATTGGTTTCTTGTTTTGTTTTTATGGTAAGTGGACTTTTATTAGGGGATTTATAATAAAATATCACTTTTAGGTATGTGCTAACTCTTCACTGACAGAAAATTTCTATTCGTTAATAAAAATAAAATTAATAAAATACAATACAAATTACTTCCACAGCATTTAAAGGAGGTTTGATCTTTAATTTAATTAAATATACTATAATTGCTATTTATTGGGCTTATTATTATTACAAGCAAAGTAACAAAAACTCGGAGAAGATACTTTTGTATAACACCTTATAGGTGACCTCTGCCTTGAAAAAACAAATTTTCTTCCTTCTTTTCCAGTGCACAAAACCATAAATTAAAATAAAAAATAAAGAAAACTATTTAATATACTCTACTGTTTTAGCTGAGAGAAAATTCCGCAAGGCCTAGAGTGGAAATATAGAGTCTGACCTCAAGAACCTGGCATGGTTAGGATTGAGCCTTAGTCAGATTACGGATTTTATCAAACAATAGACTAACACCATATATAAATGTGTGTTCAGTACAGTGTAAGCGTACAAAGGTATATAGAACAATAAAGCAATGTAATATGGTTGATTTACTTACCAAACAATCTTGAATGAAGTACAAACTTGTAATATCAATCTGGAAATAGATCCACCTTCACTACAGCTTTAGCAAAACCAGTCTGACAGCACCTTATCATTATCTACAGACTTTGCACAGTGCAAAGTTTTACGCTACTAATTCTTTTGGTTTATGCACTTTAGCTGTAAAATTCCAACAGTTGATCACAATATATGCCTTCTGATGTCATAGATAGTGGAAGAACCAACACCATAAACTGTACACTGACTTCTTACAGTCACTCCCTTACCAATTTTTAAATGTTCCCACCTTTTCCATTATTGTAAGCATTACAATCCTTTGTTTGGTGAATCACTAGCAAAAGAAGTTTTTTGGTTAGTTTTGTTTGCTATTTTAAGAGGAGAATTAGTGAAGTGTCTAGTTCTTTAAGAAAATTTCAAGGAGGTTTTTGCTTCTATTAGAAAGATTTGATTCATGAGGAAGAAGCTGTTTTATTATCCAAAATATTTTTTTTTATAATTGTCTGGTCTGGTGTGGTCTTGATAGTAATAAAAAAAATAAAGTTAGGGGATGATCTTGTGTCTGTAGGAACATTTCTTAGATGTGGCTGTGCTTTATAGAAGAGGAGCTTTGGCAGCTTTCATGGTGAAAGTCTTGGGTGGGGGGAAATGCTGCTCTGAACTATCAGAGGTTAGTAATGGTTTTCAACTCTGAGAAACAACTTATTCAGAAGTACACCACAATTCCCCCTATCCCTTCTCTCCTGTTCTCTGACTCTGCTATCCCTGCTGCATCTTTCAGAAAAATTTGTGAGGAAGAATAAATCAGTGACATCAAAAACTGTAATAAAAACGAAACTTTGTGGATGTGGTAGCCAGCTTGGACATCTCAGGCGGGTAGTGTTGAGAATGCGTTTGTTTTCTCGCAAAGGTGGTTGTACTCTGATAACATACTGGACAGTCTTAAAGCAACACGTATAAGAAATAGTTAGTTTCCTTTGTATCTAAAACGTTTTTTTTTTTTTCTAATAACTCACCTCTATTGTTAATTTATGGGAAATTTTTAGTAAATCTAAATTTGTTATACTTTTCTTAGATAATAGTAACATCATAGCTCCTATCAAACCAACTTCATGTACATGACAACTGAGCATAGTGGAAGCACGTGTGTGAAATATTGCATCAAAAATTCTTCATTCGTTTTCAGTGACCAAAACAAAAAGCCCAAAGACCATCTTTACATGTCATTTGCCTGATATTTACCTCTTTTTTCATATTTAACATCACATAAATACCATGTACAGATGGCCTTTTGGTTGTTTTTTTTATATCGAGCATTAAAGGTAAAGTAAAGATATATTTTTGCCCCATAAAAGCTGTGTAACCCGCTGTGCTGCATGACATTCATTTGTATTCTGACATCATAGATTTATCCCTCTAGATTGGTGGTCTCCAAAACATCAATATGGGGATATTTAATTAATTATTTCATTTAAGAATTTTTGGCATTAGAGCTTTTTTTAGTTTTGTTTTAATGTATTAATCTAATGGTTACCATATGTGGAAATAAGAAAACTCATCTGGGAAATCTTTCGTCTTTACTGTAAGATGATGTGCTGAAATTTCTATTGGTGATCTACTGAAGTTACAGTATTATCATTATAATGATAAATGCCATATGAATAACATACAAGAGTGATTTTTTGGTTCTTTATGCCAGTTATTAAAGATGAAGAAAAAGATTAATTTTTTCCCATTTAATTATATATGAAAACAGATTATAATTGCTATCTCTAGGTGAGTAAACATCATCTGCAGTATTTTTTTTTCTTTTTGACACGACTTTCATGTGAAATGGATATTCAGCTTTAAAGTGTGTGTTTTTTTTTTTAATGTTTTTGTTTTCCAGGACCATATATTCAAGTTAATGAAGAGTGATAGTTACAGTCGATATCTGCGATCTGACATGTACAAGGAGTTCCTCAATGGTACCAGAAAGAAAGTAAGGTTTTTACCATCCATAGCAGGCAACTTTGTCCTCTCCAAACACTCCTAGGACATTGCCTATCCCATCTTTATGGACACCGCTTGCTACCTGCCAGCACCTGCTATGTTTGCAGCGTGTTTGCACGCGCGCCTTCCCTGTACCAAACTGTTGAAGGTGTGTACACATTTTCATACAGTACTTCATGAGGAAGGGAAGAGCTTGCATTTTTTTTCCAATCATGATTTGCAGATTTGTAGATCACAGAAAAGAGATTATTTTTGTACAGCTGGCTCCACCTGTATTTAAACGTTTAAGTTGTATTAAATCCAAGTGCATGGTGACCATTAGAGTAAGTTTTACTGGTCTGGCAGGATCTAGTGCCAGTGCTTGTTACAGGACTTCATCTAGCAAGGCGTTTGGAGTCCTAAAGACTTCACTCTTTACCTTTACCAAAATATTTCAGTTGCAAAAAAAAAACTAACAGAATTCTAAGAATAAATGAAATAAACTATGAGGCAAAGCTAAATCGTAAGTCTTATCTGTACTCTGAAGATGCTGTGTAGATGTGGACTCCATATTTAAGGATGGATGTTAGACGACATTTGATTGGTTAGAATGTGCCACGTGTTTACAAATATTGTGCTTGCTTAGTCTGGCTCTTAAGCATTTCAGGGAAGAGGTCTAAACTAGATGAAGTTAATTAAATCACCTGGGAATAGTAGATAATGAAAATGCATGGAAAAAAAAACCTGTCACAAACGTGTTTAGAAGAAGTCCTGTTTAAAGTGCGTAGTGCTTCTTATATCGCTGATCCATCCAGTGCATGTTCTTTAAAAAAAAACCTTATATGGAACGGTGCCCTTCCTTGCTTAATCCTTTATATTCATAAACAAACCAGGGTGAAATAATTGTGATACTTCTTAAAGCTAAAACCTCAAAGAACTATCATAAATAAAATGAGATGCCATGTTACTAAAAACATTTTTGGAAATTCCAAAAGTACAAACTTGAAAAATAGAACATCATTTAGATCAGTTGCATTTTAAAAATTGCATTTGCAAAATACTTTTAGTTGATGATGGACAATGAAGCAAGTCCTTGAAATTAAAGTTATTACGAACCTATAAAAGAACTTTATGCACTCTAGTATTAGAAAGAAGACACTGAAGAACTGTGGCTTCTTGCTGAGATCTCTTTAAGATCTGGTACCTGTTATATTCATGTGTGTGCATCTTTATCTTATTAATGCCAATGTTTTTTGTTTTTTTATTATTTTTTTCCTGAATTTATGGTGGCAACTTTTAACATAATTTATTTTTCTTTTTAACTTTGAATTTTGAAAAAAAGTCATCCCTTATAACATAATTTCAACGGAGGAATCTAGTAGACTATTCCATAGGTTGTAAAAGATTAGAACATGGTAGGCTGATCATCTTATTTTTCTGTTCTTTGTTTGACCTTTTCCAAATATTATATAATTTCTTTGGCACATTGTAATTTTGGTGAATGTTAAAATTCATTGAAATTCTTCCATCCGGGATTGCCATCATTTAAAATTATAATTTTGTAGTAATTAACAAATAAAATTAAATTAAATAATAAAATTAAAGTATAAGGTTATCTCCCTTGGTTGGTTTGCTCAGTAAAGGGTAAATCCTTGTTTTATCTCCTTAGTTCAACTACCATGCTTCCTAGATATTTTGTTAGGCTACTATTTCTGCTATACTGTAGTAATGCTGCATGATAGGCTACATGTGAATTCACTTGTCTCAGTAGACATTCAGCTATAGCTGCTAAACTATAGATTCTTCTCTACCAGTTTAGCAGAACTGCACAGATAGGTGTTTTTGGAAGTTGGTGGTACTGGCATCAAAATATTTTAGACTAGGATTTTTTTTTAATGAATCACTTCTGGTAACTTTCAGCCTCACCATTGCCTAACTTTAGCCTGGATTACTCCTGAAAAACCAATTTTTCTTTGCCTTTACCAGTTGTTCTACAATAACATCTACAGCCTGTTTTTCCTTATCTAGTTAGGTTCCTTATTTTGTTTACTGCAGGCGATTTGTAATTTGCTCTTAAATAATAAGGAATAAACTTAATCCAGAAACCAGGTTTAATGCGTTGTTACATGGAATTTAATTTCCATGTAATTTTAGATTCTTTCTCATATTTTAGTTTGGCAGTAAATTTGAATTACATTTAGTATTTAATCATTACAACATATTTAATTCCAATTTACTAAATGTTTAGCTTTTTTTCTCTCTCTCTCTCTTTCTTCTGGATTTCAATATTTTACATTCAGGCAAGAAACTAGATTTAAAGATGAAAATTGATAAACAAAAGTAAGTTCAGCCTAAACAGACAGTTACCATAATTCTCAGTATTTAATTTTGTTGTCTTATTAAACCTGACTCTCATAGTGTTATGTCAAATAAAAATCTGCAATAATATCAAAGGAAACTAGGTAAGATAACTATTTACTGCATAACTTTGCATAAAGAAAAATTAATAATAATGATGATGATGATGATAAATAAGATTAGTTTTTTTTTTTTAGTCTCTTGTAAATGACAATGCAAAATTTGCAAAATATTATTAAACGTGATAACTTTAAAAGTTATTCTGTTTGAAAGAAGTTCGGATGTTTCTCTCTTATGAAAAGCAACATCAGAATTTGATTTTACTTTGATAGTAAAAGGGGAATTAAACTAAATTCTAAAAAGTTTATACTTAGTCCAAACACACTGACACTGAATTTACGTTGGTAACTCATATTATGATTCGATACAATAAAATTCTGCTTTAGATTTTAATGCCTGAAAATATAGAGGAAAGACTTATTTTAGATCTGTTTGTGTATCACGTGACACCGCGTTAAGGGGGGAAATCCACGGTGCCGATGAATAGCCGCTCGGTGTTGGTTAGGGTATTGTGTTTATTAAGATGCTAATTCATGGCAAACAAACACAAGTAAAAAAAAAAAAAAAATAAGATGTTTACAATCTGGAACTTAAAATTAATACAGAGCGAGTTCCGGTGGGGGCCGCTGGGGACCCCAAAGATCGGTGTTTACTTAAAATGGCGGAAACCCCCAGCTTTTTTAGCACTGGTTCGGTTGTGTACACACGCGCGCACTATATAAGGGAAGGACGGGTCTTGGGCGGTAACGGTTTTATTTTCAAACATCACTGATAGAACAGATTGGGAATGTCCAGCCGCCTCGTGTTAGTCGTTCCTTCAACACTCTGCTGGATTATTTCCCTTTGCTACTTCCGCCAACCACCTCAGAAAAAAACTCTAATTTAACTGTAGTTAATTCTTTTGGTTCTTTTTCCACTCTGTTACAAAAGCAGTTTACAATTACTTAAACTATGCAATGTCAAACATCCTGTTAGTAACAAAAGGGTGGTTACAAACTTTCTAAGCGGTGAACCATCGATTTAGGAGAGGTTTGGTTATGTCCCCTTCATTGCATTTTTTTTTTTATATATATTGTTTAAAACTAATCTCACGACTGTAGTAGCTGAGTGTTAAGATATACGAAATCACGGTTAGCTCCTGGGGTTCGTGTCCTGTTAGTCCATAAAGGGCATCCGCTATCACAGGCAGGTTTCCTTAACTATGGCCCGAAAAGACCCCTAGAGGAGAACTTTTGGAAAATGTCGACTTACCTGGAGTGGAGTAAATTGAGCCCAAAGTCCGTGAGGCTCGTTGCCAAGACTGTGTGTAACACCTTCAGCAGGAATATGGGACTGGAGATCTCTCTCTTCCTCCAGTAATTTGTTTTTTGTATTAATATGTGTTGTTGTTATTAATGCTACAGTATCTATGTTAAATTAGAATATAATTTACTAGTTGAGAGAGTTGTGTCCCTTAGATCGACGTTTATTAAATTATTAAATATTGTATGCCCCTCCCATATATATCTTGAATTTAAAGGTTTTAAATTCTTAAAATTAAAATATATTTTATTAATTGACCAAATTTCATATTTTAAATACTCAAATTTTAATTTAAATATTTTCGATCTCTGTCCTTAAGCTGTTACTTATAACTTAAAGTTGAAACTATTATATCTGTACGTATATATTATAATTTTGAAAGAAAAAAAGAAAATCCATTGTAATTTCAAAGTTTAACGATTATTGTAAATTCATCTTGTTAATATTCCAAATTTATAAAACCTTCCTTTTCAAAATTTCACTCTTTGGTTAGTGATATGTGTGTGTGTGTGTGTGTATTTAATTTGTTAACTTTTTCTAACTTTATGTTGAAATGCAGACTGCTGTTATCTTTTTATGATTTGTTTTTTTTCCCAATGAACAGTTCTGATGTCCTGATGGTTCAGTCATGTTTTGCATATCAGCTTTTTCATTAATGCAGTAGACAAAAGGCCCATCTTCTCGGTATTTACAAAATCTTTCATATTTAAAGTTATGTAAATACTATGTAAAGATTGTCTATTGGTTATTCTTCATATCAGTCATTAAAGATGGATAAAGTAAAGAAAGATTGCAGTTCAATATAGAATACTTATTTCGATACCCATGCAAACAGTAGGAGACTATTCAAAGTGGTCAACTATTTTTTTCCAATTTTCATTCATTCATCTATTGTTGATTTTTTTTCACTTAAAGTAGAAAAATTTTGAAGAATATAAATGCATTACCTCCACTGTATTTTAGTTCTGTAACACTGTTGTTTTTTTTTTCAAATATTAATTAAGATGAATACAACCCAACAATTTTAAAATAAGGAAAATTTACACATCTGAGATATGTTTTACAGCCTTTGGCAAATGACAGTGTATTTTTACTACTTTTTAAAATGATGTATCACTTTTTAACTGAAAGTCTGTTGCTTTTTAATTTATCTGAAGACATTCCTAGGAACCATAGTGTAATATAATATAGATATTTTAATCAATAAATAAATTTCTTAGAGATATTTGTACATATTTTATTTATTTTTTTAAAGTTTTATTTTAAAATTAAACCTATGTAGAAATTTAATTTAAAACTTGATTAACATATCAAGATTATTTTATTATTAGGTTATTTTTTCTTTTCTCTTTTTTTTAAAGATTTGACATCTTTTATTGAATTAATGAATATCAATGTTTATATGTGTATTTTTAATGTACATGAAGTCCACCTTAAAACGGAAGGCCATTATCGTCTTTAATATAGCAGACAGCAGATTTCTATTTGTAATGCAGTCAAACTTTTCAGACTACTGGAACAATTAGTCATTTAGTAACTCTTTGATCAAGCCATAATGGCTTCCATCTTGTGTATAGTCAAACATTTCATTACAGTGGGTTATGAATGCATGTTAATTTTTTAGTTTATATGAAAATAGTATTGTTTCCATAAATACGGTAATAATTCAGCCATATTCACTGATTCAACACAGTCACATTTGAAAGATTTTGGGGTACATACCACAAACACGTATTTATATTTTAAATACAGGAAATTTTTTTAAAATCTTAATGACCATAAGCAGAATATATTGTGTACTACTATGTTAGTAATCCAAGAGTAGACTCCCTTATATATTATTATTAATATTTTCTCTTAGAAAATTTACTTGACTAGGAAAATTCATCGGTATGTTGTTCTCTAAATGGTAGTGTTCAGAAGTAGCAACAATTAATTCACAACTGGAGAAGTACATTATGTGGATTCCAGTATAAATTACAGATTATAGATGCAGCACTGCCCAAGAGTTGTCGCCCCTGCTTATATTATCTTATAACTTGAGTGCAATATGAAAACAATTTTAGAATTAAATATTTGATATACAGTGATTAGATATATATCAAGCACTATGAATAATGATACCTGTGAAATATTTTCTGATTCCTTAAAATTCTGATTTTTTAAGTAATTCAAGATGATATCTTTCCTGTTAGGACCTGAATGTTTTGTTCAAAATATACCGGGAAGAACAAACTATTTATTTATTTATTTGTGAAAACTGGAATATAGTTTATTCCACTATCTCATACATGTGCAAATATGATCAGGAAAATTCATAAAAAGACAATGTATTAACTGATGATGCTTTCAATGAGATATCTCCAAAGTTGGCAAATGTCTTAAATGTCTTTATGCTATATGACATCAGTCAACAGATCAGTACTGAATTATTGCCATATCATGACTTGTCAGAAATTTTTTAAAAAATATGATAATACTGACATTTTATGTTACTATTTTCTTTTTTTTACTACCAAGCTGGTATCTGGATCTAAATAGGAACTAGATAATTCTGTTGAACAGAGAAGGATTGTCAAAATGTAGGTTCTTTAGTTAGTTCAGGCACTTCCTACTGTTTGCTTGGTAGAACTATCTGCCTGTTGTCTCTAGGTAACACCACAAATAACTTTCAGATCTAAATAAGCATAGTTTAAAGAGCAAACACACAAAGTGTGTGTGAGTGAGAGGGAGAAATAACTATAAATACATTGGAACTCCTAGCATAGCAAAGGAATCATTTCTCTCCCTTTTTTGTAGTGTCAGTTTATTCAGATTTGAAATTCCTGCAAGATAGTAGATTTTAAATATCATATTTTTTTCAGCATATACATCTTTCTATACAGTAATTACAAATAATTCTATTTTTCTTAATTTTAACACCTTTTTTATCAGTTAGACTTTGTCAAATCTGTTTTGCTCTGTAATAAAACTAAATTTCTCCTGTACACAATAGTTTACATTACATTACCTATCAGATAGTTGTGTATTAGATGAAGATTAAAAGATGCAAATGTATAAAAATTGGGTTTGCACAGAAGTCTTGTGCTCATTCTTATTAGACTTCAACTGTTTAATGAACGCATCTTAATTTATTCAGTTTATTGGTTTAAATGGGAAAAGTTGCTGCTGGAAATAAGTTTGAGAAAATTAGTTAGGTCTTCAATGGTATTGTGTCGCAGTGGGTAGTAAGTTTGCTCATCAATCCTTGTGTCCTAGGTTTGATCCTACACAGTTGTACAGCCCTCATCTGGATGCTGACGTTCACCCTGACTCTCAACCTGGAGAGGGATGGGCTCCACCAGCTTGTAAAATGCCCTAGACACCCCTCTGGAGGTGTCCCAATGAATGACCTATGGGTTATGGAGCCAGTGAAGTGAAGTTAGGGTCTTTAAGTCTGCTTGAAGTATTAGTGCTTTGTTTTACTGACTTTAAGACTATCACAACTGTATTATTAAGAAAGTAGAATCTGGGGTATGAACAAAAATGATTATTTTAAAAAACCCAAGAATTTAAAGTAGGAAAAAAAAGCCTAAAGATGCTGTGTATATTATTTTATTGATATTTCCTATCCACCTATTCATACTGTGCATCAATGATTGATTTTAGATTTTTGTTCTTTTTTATGTGCAATATATTTATATATGGGGAAACTTTTGCTAGTTCTAGGGTTGCAATTCCTACTGTACTTCCATGTAGAGATAATGCTCAAATAAGTCAGACGTGGAATCTGCATAGATTTAAATTATTACTAGTTGATTTTTTTGTCTAATGCTGAGAGACATTGTCTGTGCTCAGACTGTGGCATGAGTTATGGGACTCACCTCATGCAGAAAGCCTTAGTCAGAACTTTCTGAAATAATGTGGGAGGAAACTTAATTAACCAGGAAAAAAAAGCCCCAAGTAAGTGAGATGGAAGAGAATGAACTATAGCGAACGGTCAGTGTGGCTTTGAACCCTGCTTGCCAATTATGGTAGTTGCACACATGATCTTTGCTGTTTTGACATTCAAACCCAGATAATAGCCTAGCATACAAGGGAAGCCTTGCATCCTCTGGTTTCTGTACTGCCAGGCAACCAAGTTTTGTTCTTGTTTTGTCATTTTTATGAATTCTATTTGAATCTCAGATCTTGACATGTAGTTGTATAGTAAGGTACGATTAGGGTTCAGCTTGATATTTTGAAGTAGAGCTCAACCCTGCAGCAGAAACCTATTTTTCAACCATACAGCTGTAATTCTCTGCAGAAATCATTCACATAGGTTGGTTAATCTAGTTGCCTCTCTCCTGCTGTCGATTTTTCTGCCTTTCATTTCTAACCCAGTCAGGATGGCTTGTGCAGTTTTTCTTTATGATAGGGAGGTAATGTTGTTTATTCATCTTTTAGTCTTGTGTGTGCAAGATTCAAAATGTTTGGCCTGCACCAACAACAAAATTACAATTTTATGAAATAATTAAAAGAAAAATTCTTGTATTTAGACAACTCAGCTTCTATAAATGTAATAACAAAGTGTAAATGTTATAATACAGTTTCTTTTCTAGTGTTTTCAACATTTCTCTCAGAACTTTCTACTCTTATGGCAAACATTTTAGGCAGCCATTTTATAAAATGGATGCTTTGGTTGGAGGTTTTATGAATGTAATCTGATCTCACTGCAGAGAAAATTTCTTTGATCTTGTGGGTAATGTGGGAGAGAAATGAAAAGTAGAATGGTAAGCTTCATTTTCTGCTTATAAAAGTTTTAAAATGAGGATTGGAAGGTATGTATGTTTTATAAAATAACACTGGACAACAAAATGAAACTTTTTGTCTGCCACTGAGCAAAATTTAGGTGATCTTAGCTAAATTTTTGGTGCTGATTTCAAATCTGAAGTAAGAATTTGGCTAGGACATCAAGTTTTTGAGATATGCCATGAGAAGGAATTTCACCACTAACGCTATATTATGACTTATGTTATATGAAATATATAAAGCTTGAACAACAATATTTGGTATTCAGATGTTTAATGTGAAACACATTTGCCATGATCAGACAACAGATGCATGAGAAAGACTGATAGAAGCAGTATGGAAGATATGGAATGCATTTAATTTACATAGTAGGTACGTTTCATATGTTCAAAAATGTTTCAGTTGCTTGTTCTTGTGCTTATGTGAGGTATCAGTCTCCTTTTGGAGGAACCAACAGTAATCACCCATCATGTTGGGATTGAATTTGCCCTGATATCTACTTTGCATCACCTTTATGTCTTGGTGGAACCTTTCACCATGCTCATCACTGACAACCCCTAGATTGGTTGGAAAAAAATCAAGATGCGAATGCAGAAAATGCATCTTTAGAGACATCCTGGCCCCCATTCTCTGATACACCATTAGCATGTTTTCCACATATTCAGCATAGTGCTCAGTTCTATATTTGCCAAGAAAGTTCTGTACAACTAAAATGCTTCCCGTGCTGCAGACTCAAGTGGGTTCAGCTTATTTTTTGAACCCGTCATCACGCATGAGTTCTTGAATTTCAGACCCCACAAAAATTCCTCCTTTGAGTTTAGCGTCACTTTTGTCAGCACCAAACTTTTCTCCTAGGTATTTGAAGCCATCACCGTCTTTATACATGGCTTTGACAAAGTTTTTCATAAGGCCGAGTTTGATATGAAGTGGCAGAAGGTAGACATTCTGAGGGTCTACCAATGGCTTATGTTGCACATTGTACCTGCCAACTATAGGTTCCTGTCGCATAGGCCAGTCTTTTTGAGAGTAATGGTTGGCATCATCACGGCTGTTCCAAAGACAAGAAATGTTTTGTGTACCCTGGCCTCAATCTGAGGAAGAGAGAAATAACTTTGAGACCACCACAAATTTTCCATTTATGATCCGAATAACTCGTCACTTTCAAAAGGAGTTCCACCGACTCGTATATCTCTCTCAAGCCAACTGCATGAGTTATAGGAACCAAAGGTTTTTGGTTACCATGATGTAGCAGCACAGCTTAAGGCTTGGTTTGCTACAGTCTATGAATAACCTCCATTGATCAGTCACATGCCATAACTAAAAAACATGATGTCCTGGATCAAAACGGTTTACAGATTTTAAATCAGCATGCGAAATAGTGTAATTTGAAGTTTACCCACATAATCTTTTAATTTGTTTCAATGTGGGTCTATTCTTTTGAGAAAAAGATTCTGGGTTTGAGTGATGTTTTCACAATAGAAGAAAATTTATGACCGCTTTATCAGCAATCACATGGTTTGATTGTTTCAATGCTACGCATCCAAGCAAATAGAGAACTTTTGGACTTGATAGAACATGAAATAACTGTTAACCCAATCCCCTCCCTCAGTCCACTTACACAAGCATATCAGGGGTTAAGAAAGTGAAATTTACATTCCTTTTTCTACTTTCAGGCAAAAGCTGCTAACAATGATTCATCTCCCCCACCCATGACTTCGAAAAATAAGTACAGCAAGCAAAGTCTTTATTAGTCTCTGATATTTCCTGCTGTCTCAGTATCTTCTCCAGGCCTCCATTACAACTATGGAATGGCAATGGCTATAGCTTTTTCATTGACTGCCAACTTAACTTGCACATATTTTTTCACAACACTTTCCTTGAAAGGCCGTCTCAAAGGTGCACAAACAACTTCTTGGGCACCTCGCTTGTTCTGGATGGTGTATTATATGGCATTTTCTATAGCTTCTGTCTACTCTCATTTCAAAGAATCTGAAGCATCAGTATATATATTTATTTATTTCTTACATACACTTGACATTTTGTGGTTCTAATCTTAGCGCTGAAAGCAAATCATGAATAATAGTAACATATTAAAACTTTGTAAACTTCAGTGTATCTTCAAATTGTCAAAATGTACGTTATTAATAATAATTAATCAAGCTTATTTTAGATCAAAACTCAAAGGAAGACATTGCGGAGATACTAAGCTTAGGAAATCTCATGTATTCTCATATTTTGATTTGTTTTTAAAGCGTCTCTTCCAGTTTAGCATGTCTGAACATACAGAAACAAAAGCCATCATAAAGGCGCGTGTTATATTTCCTGAAATTGTGCTTTTCTATAAGAATAACCATATTAAGAGCAAACTAGTTAAGTATTCCTTTTAATTTTGTTATCTGCAACTGGTATGTTACAGATCTTGTAATGCATCTGTTAAAAAAGAAATTAGTGATGAGGCATTTTGTGTAGATTTTGTTTTACTGGCTGCTGCTGGCTTAACTCTGTAACGGAAAATGTGTTAACCCTTTTGTGAATTTCTTAAAAAAAAAAAAAAAACACTAAGGATTATGCCAATTTATTTACTTGGAATTGAACCTGACAGAGTAATCCCACAATATACAGCCTATGAAATCTTGGAAAGATCAATGCCAACTTCCTGTAAATATATAGGTGTACTCCTAAAAGGGTTAAAGGTATACTAAAGTCCACAGTTTAAACATATTTATGATTAATTTTCACTGTTAAAATTACTATCCAAAAATTATAAAACATATGCAAGAATTAATTAATATCATAATAATACTTCAAGGACCACCATCTTGAGTTTCTGAGCTCCTCTTGGAGGAAAAGAAGGGAAATGGTGATATCGGGACTTTTGTGATAAGGTTTGACTTAAATGCCATCCAGTTATCTGCCAAACTATGATGCTTAAGTCATTTGTGGTCATCTTGGCAGGAGCTACAGAATGTCTCATATGTCAAAGGCTTAAACTTACTGATATTCCCTCGAAATTAATGATGTAAGCTAGTTAATGCAAAAAATGTTATTTTTTACATAGCAAATTAAATCTGTTTAGCATCCACTTTTTTTTTTATTTTTTAACGAACTTGCTCAAATGTTATATAAGAGCAATTTTGTTTTTCTACAAAATATCCTGGTTTTAAGCCAAAATTGGATTTAGTTCCCTCTCTTTTCCCACTTCTGGTTCATGATTTCCCCTCGTTAAATGTAAATATCCTTTAATTTTTTTTTTAATTGTCCCTGTAAGGATATAATGTCAATGTAATTCTGATGTTGACTTTCCCCCAGCTTTCTAATGCTTCAAAGAACTTCTGAAAACCAGACCCGATCAATCAGTCTACTTCAGTTACTGAGGGCGAAAAAAATATTAATGTATCTCTCTAATATATCAAGTATACAGATTGGAAATGTATTTGTTGGATATTGATTATTTCTTAGGTTCTTTTTCAGGAAATATCTGATTCCTTACCATATTTTGTAAAACGTAGCCTGTCATTTTTTAAAAAAACTTTTTCCTTTTCCTTGTTAATTGTGTTCTAAATTCTACCGTAAAAATCTGTTCTACATGTGTTCCGTTGTTGTTTCATTCATGCAATGTTTTATCTGTGTTTGGAATACAATTGCTTACTAACGTGGGCAATTAATTAGGGATTTTAAAAAAAAAAATACCACTTATAAGATTCCAAATTATCCTTTGCTTTTTCTTATTTGACTAAAGAAGTTACTACCAAGAGGCCTTTGTTGTGCATGCATAAGTATCTCCATCACTTAAAAAAATCATAAAACTATAATGAAAATAACTGATAACTTCAATAAGCTTTTGATTGAGTAAACACTATTGCTATTTTACAGCATATTGATTGATTTAAAATGTCATACCTGTGCTTTTATTTAAATTTGATTTCTTTTTTTATATAGTTTGTGAATTAATTTGAAATAACCCATTTTTATTACCAAAGAGACAATCTAACAGCACGGTAATATTTAAAAGTCTTGCCATATCTGCATGGAGTGAAACAGTCCTCAACCGCACTTGTCTTGCAATAGTTTCACTTGGTTTGGCATAGATTTTTGTTTCACTTTGTTCCCAAATAAAAGAGAAACGGTAAACAAAGTATACACTAATAGATTATTATGTAAAGACAAATATTTTCTTAGGTTTTTATACCTCATTACATTTTTTAAAATAAAGGAAAAATTAGAATTTCTGAGTACAAACAAAACCAGATTTTCCATCTAAGTTAATGCATAAAAGAGTATTATTTCAAGTAGGTAGAAAATTGTGACTTTAATAAATTAACTACTCTAATAATGCAAACATACTGTTTAATTAAACAAGATAAAATGTTTTCAAAGCTGCTAACTGTTTTGATTTTTTAATATTTATTGAACAATTTTTCAAAATTAAAATAAATTAGTATCTGGCATCACATTAATAACAGATAGATAAAGATTGTTGAGAAACTCGGTGAATTGAAAATTTATCTAGATTTCATCTTTCTCTGAGAGCATTAATTCTATTCATTTTAAAGGGAGTTCTAGAAAATATAAAATTTTGATTTTTCAAGCTGGTGATGTCATGGCTCTTCTGTCAGAAATGCCACATCTAACTCTGTTTGTCATAGTTGTGCATACTTTCCTACTCTTTCACTTCAAAAGAGCTGAACATCACAAGATGGCAGTCTCCAAATTATCTGTAAAACATTTACTTAATCAATTAGATACATTCAATAATTTGCAATTGAAACTGAAGTGTAAATGTAAGTAAATTTTGGTAAAACTGAAGAGTTGAGTGATATTTTAAGTAGCTTTTATTCTTTAAATCAATAACTAAAGAGATTGAAATTCTAAATTTTAGTTCCAAAATTTATCATTAAGTTTTTTTTTTTATATATATAAACTATGAGCTTTCAACTTCTTGGCAAAACCAGAAAGGAGCATTTTTTTAATTTTGAAATGATAAATGGCTTGTCAGTCTTTGCGGAAACTGTCTTTTAGCTAAAATAATTCTTCAACTCTCAAGTGAAAAGATTAGACATGAAGTGCATGTTGTATGGAAGTTTCAAATGGCTTTTTAATTCACTCAAAATTAATGAATGATGGAAAGACTTTTATACTGGAAGTGCTTGGCAGAAGTCTAAATAAAATGGGCAAGTGGTGATCTTGTGAGTGGGACTGAAACGATTTTAGATCTGCCATGATTTTAAAGAGTTGGCTTTGAATACCTACTGCATTGTTTGTTTTTTTATTGAATTTGTAAGTTTTAAGATATGGCCAACTTGCTGAGATGATTTTAAATTTTTATTTAATCTCCTGAGACCCTCCTAGCCAGTGGACTATTAACGGAACTTGCACATGCACGTTTGTGTGCGAATGGTCGATCACCATTTTTATGGGGTTGGGGTTTTTTTGTTTGTGTTTTTTGTGTGTCACTGTCTATTGAACTCATTGTCAGCACTGATTCTAACTCCTCTCCATTTCTTTTTTATGCAGCAAACAAGGTCCATTATACCAAAGCTGCCCAGTCTAAGCATCGGCGGGACTTAGCCTCACCCATCAGCACTTATTAACCCTCTGCATGCTGTTATGATGCAGTTGATGATTGTGCTGTTTTCTCCGCTTTCCTGGTGTCTCTCTAACATCCTCTGTGGTATCAGCAGCGGAGTTTTTTGAAAGTTTCGATACCACCCCTCACTTTCCTGCTTATATGCACATTTAAAAAAAAAAACAAAAATGTATCTTATGTAGCGCATAAAATGAAACAAAGAAATGACTTCTTTTTTTAAAAAAAAAAAAACAAAGAAACTTCGATATAAACAAATTTTCGTTATTTTTAGACCACCGGTGTTTTTGTGTGTGTGTGTGTGTGTGGCGGTGGTGGCGGAAGACAGAAGCGGCGAGTGGTTCCAGTGAAGAACTCGCCGGTGCTGTTTCCACCCGACCAGTAACTTGTGTGTTTTTTACTATTTCCAGAGTAGGAAACGGTTGGAGATAAGGAAAAGTTTGACTCAGTGAAGCAGCCTAGAACTATTCAGACTTGGCTTCCTTCAGTTGTCCGGGGGATCTTCGCTTCAATGGAAGGTTTTGAAAAGTATAATAACAATAATTTGTTTTTACACCCACACACACACCCGCAGGTATACATACATAAACAGGTTAATAGCAATAGAGATCAGTTTTTGTTTATATTCATTGGCAATAGCTGAAAGATGGTAAAAACCTGACTTAGTTTAAAGATAACGCTGTTTATAGTCTCATCAGTGAAAGATGTGCTTACAGAGGAGATATGTGTACAAACCATTCCAAAGAAATTTTAAAAACAGAAAAATAAATTTTAAATAAATACACATGTACATATATGGTGTTTGTCGAAATAGCATTTGTTCTTGTTCCTGTTTTTTTTCTGCTTAACTTCACAGGCTTCTTTTTGGTAAACTAAAATGGGGGAAAAAGGAAAGCGAGCAAAGATACCAAACGTCTCTTTATATTATCATAGCTGGAATATTTCTGTCACGCTTGGCTAGACTCACCAGAGAGCATAAAAGGAAACGCATGACGCATTGCATTTAACCGTGGAATTTATTTGTGTGGCGTAACATAGTTATTTATGCGTGTGCGTGCATGCGCGTGTGTGTTGTTGTTGTTGTGGGGAGGGGGAACCTCTCGTGGAAACTTACAAGAACCTGATGGTTAGCAGCGTTGCTACTTTTTCAAACAGCGGATACTGTCATTAGATCTGTTGTCGAGTTTGATGGATCTTCTTGGAATTCCTAGAACTAGTGCACTTTTTATAAAATATGCAAACAAATTATTTTTTTTTAATTTTTAAAGGGAACTGTTATTTATTGCCAGCTTAAGGAGATGAAATGCAGTGTGCTGTTTGATTCTTCCACAAATTCCCTGTCCGTACCATTTTACAAAACAAGCAAAGAATGCTGGTGCGTACCATCTGACTGCACCAGTAAAAACACCATTAGACGGACATTTTAATTTTTAAAAGTCTGATGTTCATGCCATTGGTTTTAGAGACAATAACAAATTGTATTGTTATTTATTATTATCAACACTTGTTAATTTGTCATTTATATTTTTTTAGCTATATATTTATATTTATTTTGTGTAGATGTTTTATACAATTTTTTGTCAACGCATGCAACTTTTTTGTTGAATGTACAGTGTTAACACTTTTGCTTTAAAATGTTTGTGTAACAGATGAAGAAAAACAACTGGTGACTAATAACCAGCATCTTTTTTGTTGTTGTTTTTCTTTTTAAATGTAAAACTGGTTTATAATTAAATTAGCTTGGTGAGTGTATTTGTACCAAACATAACCGTGTGACTTTGATTTCAACGGTATGATTATTCCTACCGAACAAACTGTAAAATCTGATCTGCTGGTCAGGGTACGAAGAACATGGCGACTATCCGCCGGTCTAACAGTGTTCTGCCATTGAACGGGGCACATATCATACTGTTCAGCCACTGTCACTGGTAAACGTTAATGGTAGAGCACTGGCCCTGATGATGCATCTAATGAGAACAGGGATGAAACATTGTTGTGTTTTTTTTTTACTGTGACTAAAATTAATGCTAAATAACTAAAGTAATATACTCTCCATTTTTTTTTTTTTTAAATAAAGATAACTCCTTGGTATGTAAATTGAGATAGGATTAGAAAGAATGTTGGAACAATCTCAGGGTATAGTTTATAATGGCTTTGAATTTTTTTTCTCTTGCTACTATGGACAAGCAGGCATTGCCATTAATATTGAAATTTTGGGGGGAGAGGCAATGTACAGCTGATCGTCAGATTTATCTTATAAAGAATCAAAATCCCAGGTGATCTCTGATTGATTTTTACGAAGGGCTGTGACACAACTCTCAGCTGTACATACACACTGCCGTATGTTTAATGTGTACGCTCACTCGTCTACAGGCACTACGGGTGTTCGGCACTCTTAATTAGACCGCTTCGTTAAGCCTTGCGATGTATGTGGAAGGCAACCATCTGGCTTCATTTTACCTCTTATCGTAAGAAGCTCAGTTGGTGGTGGTATTTAAAATATGAATAGGACAAGGTGAATCAGGAGAAAGATGATCTTTAATCTTTTTAATGCTCTAGAATTTTAATTATGAAATAATATTGTAAAATGAAAAGAAACTTTGAAGGCTCTATTTGTAATTAAATGGAAATGATTTCCATTCACCATTAACAATTGAATATGGATCAGCTTTTAATATACAAATGATTGAAAAAGCTATTTTTCTTAGTAATTTTTAAGAATTATACAGCTAAAAGAGTTTTTTCTCTTTAGTAAATATTATAGATTACATTTGTAGCAATAACATGCACTAGTGAGAATTTACACAGCTAGTCTCAAATTAACACACACACCTTGTTTCCTATTTCTCTCATCAGTACTAGCACAACTGTATTCGCTGTCTCTGTGCTGACAGGGTTTGGTTATGGTCTGTTTTCTGTCTACGTGACTTTCCAGTGCTGAAAGTGCACATGGATGATAGAGCCAGCTTAGTAGGGTTTGCCAACAGATGAAGGCCAGTGTTCGAAAAATGTAGGTACCAATAAAGAGAAAACTCATAATATAGTGATTGTTCTTAATATCCTATACAAATCTCATTTTCATTTAAAAATACTTTCTTCAGTATCTCCCTAGAATGCAACATAAATAATTCTAAATTATCTGTTACATAAATACATAGTAGTGAAAGGGTCAGGAAAACTTCTATAGACTTTTGCAGTTCTCTACCTCATTAAGTCACTCTCTGTCCCATAGGCATGTTTTTGTCCCCCGTGTGTATCCATCTAAACAGCATTTAACACATGACTGACAGTTCTGCATAAACATTCTGTTATTTAGTGAGTAATTATTATATCATAGTATATGTATATTCTTCTTTGGGCAGTGAGCTGGTGACCAAGAAAGTTACCTTAGTACATTTGGCAGCTTTTAACCATTAGCCAAGGTACAAACCCATGGACACCACCACTCATGCCAAGAAGCCCTACTGGAACTTTTCCTTTTTTAGATGCTGGTTGAAATCCAAGAGGCCGGGAGAAACCCACACAACCAGCTGCTGCACAAGAGTGAGGAGAAATCATGCCAGCGATATACACAAACCCAAACTGGTTCCTACTGTGATCTGAACTTGTGTCCTCAACTATGAAAATCCAGCAGTCTACCATTAGACCACCGGTCACCCTATGTTTAAAAGTCAAAGCAGTAGGTAATGTGCTCTTTATTTTCAGTGGGAATCATGGAATTAACTGTAGTATTAATGTGCTTTCATTTGTTGGCTGGCTGTTCTACTGCCATGATGGAAGTTAGTTTTGCAATAGAATGCTATCTAGAATATGTTGCTATTGAATCTCAACTCTCTCTCTCTCTCTCTCTGCCTTGCAAAAGTTCGAATAGGGTAAAATAATGTCTACAAGTGGTAAGTACAATAGTTAACTATTACTAGTCAGCTATTTCCACTACCTAAACCTTTTTTATTTAATAAGATGATTCTTTCTTTCTATGCACTTGCACTAAATGAATGTCTTTAAAGATTTCCAAGTTTAGTTGCAAATACATTTTGTTTCTCACTAGAATCTAATTATATGCAGTGTAGCAGAAAACCACCAGACCTTCCAGGGAAGCAAAATGTTTGGATTTCCTATGAGATTTAATATTTACAAAAGATTTGATGAGATATGGTATTTATAGAAACCCAGGGGAAAGGTGGAAAAAATGTGTATGAGCCTATTGGGATGAACATTTTCACACTAGGTTTACACTCTTAAAGGGAAAAACACTAATGTGTAGCAGAAAACTAGTGCATAACTCGAGATCATCCTCATGTTTGGTCATTCATTAATTGGTAACCATAGATGTGCTAAAACCATTGCATTATTGGGTCACTGGGAGACAAAGGTGAATACAGTTTTTAGTTGTATTGTAAATATACAAAACGATAGTTTGGTCTGATGATGAAGTATTTTCGCCATTATTATCTTATCAATCTGCCTTTTTTTTTTTTAAAAAAAAAAGATGATTTAGCTTTAATTTTGTGCAAAAAATTTCACCCTGGATGTTTTAGTAACTTTAATTGTATAAAGGCATTCAGATTAGCTAACATATGTTAAACAACTAACAATCCTAGATATGCAAAAGTTTTGGACTAAGTTTTAGAAGAAAAAAATAGGCTAAAAAGCCAAATTAAATATTCATCCATTAAAATTATTATTACAGTCCTGCCATTTCAACTTTTGTGATAGTTTTTGTCATTTTTAAATGAACATTATAATAGCAATATAGCATTCTTTTTTCCATTAGGTATATTTTTTATATACACCCATTGAAGCAATAGATGAATAGAAACTAATAAAAAGTGTTTTCGGCTATAACCATCCTCTACGACCATATTGGAAATAGATTTGTTAACACGTCGTGTTAGAAATGTTGGACTATTGTGACAGTTTTCTGCTTCCCCAACATTTGTTCTTTTTTTAAGAGTTATCTTCCTTTAACTAGTTGAAGATATGGTTGGGCTGGCAGAGAGCTGTGTGCTAGTGTAAATGTCACAGAAATCCTTGAACAGGAATACAAAGGGAAGGTTAATTAATTCAGATTATAGAAGTAGCTTAATAGCCAAACATCTGGCCCCTATCCCTGTAAATCTGATCAACAGCAGTGTAATTAATTGGCAAAGACCATTATTTTTTCTCCTTGTCTGGTGTGATATCCGTTTTTAAGCAAAGCCTTACAGAATCCTAGAACTTTAAGCAATGGAGCAGACTCAGTTAAAAGTTAATATAAACCTTTTTCATTTGGACTCCACATGAAGTTATAATTTTCTTTTTAAAACAAGTTTTTCTTCAGAGTTGGTATTTAAGGGGGTAAAACAAAGGTTAAACAGTGCTGTATATGGGAGATAACCATGATTTGTGATATCATTAGTTTTTTTTTTTTTTATTCTTTTGAAAAACTAGCAGTGGCAGGAAAAAGCTAAAGCTGCAAATGCTTAATCTTGACCCCAGTACTAAAGCTTAGTTTGACATTGCAAGGATTAATTTGTGTGTTTGATAGATAAATTTTGATAATTTTTCTAAGATGGTGTATGGCTATAGGCATGTCGCTGCGTTTTTAATATGCACGGTTTAGATGTTAAAGGGTGAATATTGTATCACAACAGTTTCTTTCAGTTCTTCTATGCAAGAATTTTTTCCTATGGGGTCTGGTTTTAAATTAGAAAAGCAAAACAAACAACACTTGTGGGTACCCTGTGGTAGTTTTCCTAGATAAGATTGCATTTTTCTTTGTTTGGAAAGCGTATTAAGCATTTTCCCTCCCACCGAACCTTTATAGTATCTCAGCGGTGTATTGCTGAATCTGTCGTCCGGGCTTCATAAACCAGCCTGCAGGTGTACGTGTGCCACTGTTGTTTCTCTAACAAAGGCCAGTGAGATTACTGATTTTATGGAAAACAGCTCCTCACTGAGGAGGGCATGGTCAACTTGACTGGAACTGATGTGCAAAGTCATCATTCATAAGTAGACATCGTGCACTCTGTCTTGTTCATCATCTGCATTAAAGCAGCCCACCTAAGGCCGTCATGTTGATGAACAGCAAGCCTGAAGTGGGCTCAGATTATGTCACAGTTGTACAAAAGGAAGCACTGTCACTGTTGTGCCGTGTGAGGTGAGTAAATCCTGCAACTGTGTGAGGCAAACAGAAACCATGTCTTGAAGGTTTTACAGACTGAGCCATTCCCACAGGTGAACTCAGGTCCTGACCTTGGTTGTCCAAATGTCATAACAACTGGACTCATGCCACCTGACTTTCAAGTCAAACTTCTAGTGGAGGAAACTGACCACTGGTTTATAATGTCCAAGCTTTTTCTTGGTACTGATAATTGTCTCATCTCCACTTGCTTTATTAAAGGGGGTTGCCCACACTTTTTAGTGTGTATTCCTCCTTAAATGTGTTATGAGACACCCAATGGAAAAAATGTTCCTAGTTTCCTCAAAGTCAAGGGGAAATAACTCAGATTAGTCCTTTAAAAAAATTAGATATTCTTCACAGAAATGCTTACCTGATGTTGGTCAAAAAATAAGATCATAATGTAGAAATGGCACTTAGAAACCAGAATGAAAAAGTAAGATTGAATTAGTAAATGGAGACTTTGATTTTGTTTGAAGTTCATTATTTCCCAATCATCATACTAAAGTTCGTATTGGCTGCTGAAAACAGCCAAGTTTCTAGATGTTCTTACATACTGTATCAATCCTTCGTCATTTAGGAAATTGTTCTTATCATTTGTTCTGTTCATCCATCCCAGCTGTAACTATGAATTGCTGTTCCTACATTATTTATTAAGATTAGCGTGGATGGATGCAGTATAGGTGCAATTCACGCTCCCCGTGTTTATTTTTGATCATCACATCAAAACCAATGATAGGTTTTGTTCAGAAACCGAACTCAGGAAAACCTTTGACTATTTTTCCATAGAGTTTTTCTTTTTCTCTTCTCTTCTTTCTTTCTTTGAAGATCTTTCTTGGGATTGCTTCTTGGTCATGTATTGATGTGTGACTTTGTCAGTGCATCATTCCTTTGATGTTATTTCTTAAAGAAAAAGCCACTTATTCGTTTATCTGGTCGTCATTTGGCTAATTTATACTTTGTGAACAAACAGCACATGAATCAAAGGATAAGCCATGGTTACTTTTGATTTCACAGAATAATTATGAAAACTAGTGACCTAAAGGGCAGCTTGTCATAAGAAAATGTGTAATTCCATTCCTGTGGCCATTTATAATCTGCTAGAGTTTTTTATTTAAAAAAATTGGCATGTAGTTTGATAATGTATAATTTATCACAAAAATATATATATGAATACTATAGTGAAACTAATTTTGCATAACACTAAAAACAAAACAAAAATTCTAATTACCTAATTAAGGAATATACATTACAAACCAAAAGAATATTGGAAGCATTAGATGTCAAAATTAATATTTTGGGAGAAATCCTTTTGTTTTGCATGTTTCTTCAACACCCCCGATTAATTTCATGAAATAATGGCATGCTGTTCTGTATGTTAAGTACACATGGGTTTACATAGCTTTTGCTAGTTTGTCTCCAAAAAACTTCTCTTTTTGCACCCAAACATTTCAAATATTGATTCATCCGTAAACAATACATTTCTGCCTTCAACACTCCAATTCTCGTCCATGTTCATCTCTTTATTCCTGTTTATTTTTAATGCTGCTACCTTTCCATTGACCCTGCTCTTTGGTAGCAAAGTACCAACATTCTTATTTGTGCTCTTGCAGTTTGTCTGAAAGATCTCTGACATCCTTTTGTTCCATCAGACTTGGTAATGGCCTCTCATTTTTTCATGAGCTTTAAGATCATAGCCTTGGTGACTCAGCATCTCTTTGAAATGGTCACATTTGTTAGAGTAATTCTACTCTCTCTGTGTGTAAACACAGAATCACATTTAATGGTTTGTTGGAATACACAAATTACACAGCCTATTGTTAAATCAGGTGATTATTATTTAGTGCTTAGGAATAATTAACAAAGATGTATACAAATACCTTTATCAAGTTAAACTTTAGCATAATTTATGTGTCACGAAAAGTAGAGAAACTTATCAACTCAGACAATAGTTTACTTATTATATAGTGCTCTCGTATAGATTCTTGTCTTTAAGTATTTGAAAAAAAAATTGAGGACAATTTCTCTATTCCCCATATTTCCTTTCAAAATGTCACAGTTTGCAGGCAATGATGATGTAGCTTGTGACCTCAGGTGTTTGCAGTTGCCAGTCTAATTAAGAGGACTCATTAAGCTAACTGAACAGTCAGTGGCCCTAGGTATGCTGAGTTAGGGGGATCTTATGAGACAGTTTAGGTATTTAAATGAAAGTCTGGGCTCATTGCAAGTGTTTGTTTAGTCCAAATGGCTATGACCCTAATTCAGAATCTTTCTAGAGCATATATCCCAAATTAAGGGAGTTTGTACTTACTTGCATCTCTAGTGATTTGCATCAGCAAGAGAAATTATTACTTTTGGCATGGCTATGATCATTTCTTTTATTCCTTTTACCAAAAGAACACTGTACAAAGTGGTTTCTATTACCAGCAGATTAGAGCTCTCAGTAGTAGTGTTTGGATTTAAGTATTTGTAAGTAACTCATTTGCAATGGTTATTTCATTAGTACCTGGAAATGAAGATTTCAGGACGGGTCCATGTAAACACTGCCCCTGTTCACATCAAAGGGAAAAAGAAAAAAAAAAAAAAACAGAATGTGGAGATTTTATAGATTTACAAGATTTTCCAAAATAGAATATTGGAAACTTTATTTATTTTTTTCAAATTTGAAGTTCTCTCTCATTTTTAAATTGAGTATTACAAATAAAAAATCTGAAGTAGTAATATATATGTATATATATTTTTTTAATGCAAAGCAAATTAAGAAAGCAGATGAGCAGGCTAGACTTGGAGCCTTTAGCCCATGAAAGATGTCAGCATCTTTGGTTATTGGGGTTTCTATTCCTGAAACTGCAAACTCAGTGAGCAGGTGTTCTGTGTATCTGGTCTATTTTTTAAAAATTGCTTACTCTTACTCTTCCTACTTTCACTATATGGTTAGCTAAATAATGCAAGATTATTAGAAAGACATTTTTCTAACATCTAATCAGGAATATTTCTCATATAACTTCATGCCAGGGATTATATCTATTTTTTTATGTATTATTTTCCAGAAAAGATTTTTTAAACCTTTAGTCAGGTCCCCATGAAAATATCTAAGCCAAACTAGGCAAGCAAAGCATCCTCAGTCTTTATTTGGAACCTTTCTAAAGTAACTATACCCCTAATGTGATGTGATGCACATGCCTGAACTGTGTACTAAGATATTCAAATTTTAGCATCTCTAGTTCCTTATTTAGAATTTAGCATACCTGCAACACTGGACATTGGAAACTTGAAGGTGTTACCTATTATAGCTTCTTTCCTCTGTCATTATTCTTGTAGTACAGGCTAAGACATTTAACCAGTCCAGTAATTCCTTCATCGCTACCATCAACATGTAATTTGTATGAATTTTAAAAATTATCAGAGATTTTTTTTTTTTAAATAAAGCAAAGCATCTAAAGATTGTGCCCATGACCAAACACACACACGTGATGATAAGTGACCTCTGCAAAATGTGATGTTTTGTTCTGTTGCCGTTTGCAGTTCTGGATACAGCCATGATTCCTATCACCCTAAAGCTAATTGTTTTTGGTAACAAAGGTCAGTAGTGGTTACTGTAGCCTTGACCCATGATCATTTGTCGTCGTTTCTTTCTTAGTGGCAATACAAATACTGCTTAATTAGACAGTTGGAGATCGGGATAAATATGGCTGCTCCCCTTTCCAGCATAGAACTAATCGTTCATTCTTACCATATTTATTTATATTATACTTTTTAAATTTAAAAAAAAAATCAATTTAACATGAGCCAACAGTCATCCCCAACTACTAGCAATTTTATAAATGTTAAATAGTTAAACTTGCTGAAGGTGCATGAATAGTCAGTCATTTTCCAACCAGTTAGAAAAGAACAAATATCACTTAAACAAAGACTAAGTCCATCGGTAAATAGAAATTGTAGTTTCATGTTGGATTAAGAATTTCTGCCTGTCTTTTACATTAATAATCATCATCTATATGTTGGTAACTAAAAAAATTGAGCTTAATGATCTAATTTAATATTAACACATTTGTCAAACTAATTAGAGAATATTTAGTCTAAGTTATCTCCCCTTGATTAATTTGAACGTTCTCTTTCTGAAAGCAACAAGAAATTCATATTAAAGTTGCTAGTAAGAAATGCATCAATAATCGAGAAAAATATTCAACAAAGATGTTCCCATCATTACTGGCAATATATCAATTCATAAATCCATTTATAGTTTTAAAAAAAAAAAATGCTAAATAAAAGGGGAACACATCTAGGATTTTCTTAAACAAGAGGAAAAAGATCTACATTTACTATCTGATTTCTCAATGTCCAATGGAATAATTATATATATATTAATAGCTGTTCCCACAAATCATTTTTGGAGGGCACATAAGTATCCATTCTTTGCTGCTGCTCTGGAAACCAGAGATTTTATGAGACTGGAGTTCAGGCATTGATATTCGTTTTTTCAGGGTGTAGCACAGGGTTCTTTTTTTATGTATTACAAAAACTTTTTAAAAGAGGGCAGCTGTAGCCTCTACGTTAGCTTTACAATCCTTGCTCAAGGCCATCTACACATTCTTTTTCACTCGGGTTCAGAATCAATCATTAGTCAGTGTTGATTTCTTTATATTTGATTTGGGGAAATGAACTCTCCAGTGATGAGGTACCATTCTCTTCTTAATGGTATACGTTTCGAATTTACTGTTTACCACACTATTAATTCAGTTGTACAACACTTGACACTTGCTGACCTGAAGATATTACTCTCCATCCATAGCAAAAGCAACTGATTTAGTTTAGTCTTCCAAAAGCTAGAAGATTTGTTATACAAAAACTTTTCTTTTACCTGGAACCCATGCTGAGATTCTTTGATATTGTGTACTGTCCGGGATAAAGAATTCTAAAATTCATCATGCATTTGAGGTTAGTTACTAGGATCAACTCTGTTACCTTAAAAGAAATTTAGCACTGTCACCCTTCCAAGTAAATGGAAAGGTTTGCAAGCAAACTGAAGTTTTACTGGATTTAAGTGACTAATTTCTGTTGTTCGTTAGCATCATTAATTAGATCTAAAAGTTTCTTGTTTGATTTCATGAATATACTGAAACTCCCAGTGTTTTGTGGATACCTGACCTGAATTAAAATTTATATCAATATTCAGTAAACCATGGTCCATGGTTCCAACATACATTTCTGACCACACAAAGAAATAAGATACATAGGTGGAACTGCTAAAAATTTTCAGGATACATAAAATCTGCAATACTCAGATTAGCTTTTTCTTGTTTCTTTTTATACTATCACAGTTTGGATATTTGCAGGTAATACCTTTATCATGATAAAATTAACAGGTAAGAATATTGTTTGCTACCATTTCACTAAAACACCCAGGAAGACAGAATGTGTGGCTTAATAATTGATGTTTTGGCCATGGTGCTAGGAAATAGATGTGCAGACTCACCTCTCAGGGGTACCATAGCTAATTCGTTAGGCCAAACAGGATTTTCGGGCTGATCAATCACACCAGCAGTTTTGTGTGTGCATGGGTGAAGGAGAGAGATATCTTTCCAAAATCAAAACTGCTTAGTTCGATGTGTTGTTTTTTGTTATCTTTTACTTCATTTGGCAGTTGTGCTACATGGAGTCATCAGCAAAACCTTTTCAAATATGTCAGGAAGTGTTGTCAGCATTTCTTTCTTTCTCCTCTTTTTTTTAGCTAACTTGTTATAACTTCATGGAATTCTTTTCCCTGTAGATTTAATGAAATCAAATTGTTAAATGGTTTTAATAAAGGATGTAAAATCTTATATTTTTGGGAAGTTACAATTGTCAGTGATTCATTCTTCAGCATGAACTCTACTAAATTGTGGGAATTTATTCTTATAAAATAAGTTTTTATCATCCTCCTGTTTTTGATATGTTCATATAGGATTATTTCGCCAACTAGAGGTTTTATCAGACGAGTACGTCCGAGCATGCATGTTTGAAACTTTATATTTCTACTTCATGAGGCGAAGGAACCCAACTATTCTAGAGCAGAACTCCGTACAGACTATTTTTTGTCTTATACCCTGTAACTGGGCAGTAAAACCTTACTGAGAATGGTTATCTCCCATGTACAATGTTGACACTGGATTCAGGGTTTAAAAGTTCCATTACTATACATCTTTTAAGATGGCAGTTAAATAAATTAATAGAATATTTTTAAAAATAAACAGAAACAACCCATAATTCACTTTTTATACCATTAACCTTGAGTGAACACAGATTCCATAACAATAACTTACCTACATCAAAAATTTTCAAATACATGACTGATGCCCAAGCTCTCCTGTCAAAAAGACTGCAAGCACTTGTGTGCACGCCATGACTGTATGAGCTGGTAATAAGCTATGTAGCATTTGCTCGAGTTCCAATGTCACCAATCCTACTCTCAGTTCAGAAAAACTGTAAGATGGCATCTCTCAAGCAACAATATGAAAATATTTACAATTATTTTTATAAAAATTTGATTAATTCGGAGTGATCAATTTTAGCTATAAAACCAAATTACAAATAATAATATAGAGAGAATAAGACAGATTAACTTGTGGGTTTAAAAATATACTACAATAGTTTCCCTTATTTCTCTGTAAAGATAGAAAGAAAGGGATGGAGTAATTTCAGAGAACCAGTGTAATCAGATTTTTTTTATATATATATATAAAGAAAGGAGTTTATATCTATCTATTCAATTTGTTTAAACAAAAAACTTTGATTAGTAGATTTTTCTGATACTATTTTTAAACTAATGTTCAGGTATATCAATCATAAGGTAAATTAACAGTATTTAGAATTTGAAAATGTATTTGTTCTGCTTATTAATTTTCCTTAGTGGGTTTCACCAGTATTTCAGCACTAGACCCAAGCGAACTAGATATAGTTATGAAATGTCTGCCTGTGAGTTGAATGGAGCTATGCATTTTAATTTTTTTTTAAAAATATAGTACATATCTGAAGGGATAGGTATGGTATATTTGATGTTAGTAGAATTTCAAGCACATTTTGCAGATATTGAGAAGTATAAGACCATTTCTGTCACCAGATCATCTTATATTATATATATATACACACACACACACACACACGCTCACAGCTCTGAAGAGAGAGCAAGCTGCCCACTGATGTTACACAAGTCCAGACACACTGCAATTAGTTTATTTACTGTAAATACTGGGCAGGAAACTAGCACCAAACACTCAGGCTAGATACCATGCTAGTTAGGCATCAGTTGGTAAGCTAATAATAATGCGATAACCTTGTGAAAACGGGATCTGTGCAGTATTATCAGCCAGAGAACCCCATCCTCCCCTTTTGTTTCGGTTAGCCACATCATTATAGGTGCTAGTGTTGTCAGAGACTATTTCTTGGTTGCTGAAGAAGAAAAAAAAAAACTTGTGTAATTTTTCTCACAAAGCAACTGAACTTCAGCTATAGAATCAAAGAAAACTATGTATATGCATGAGAGGCTTGTACATTATCTTAGTAGACACTTTCATCATTCGGGTTGTGAGTGCAACTAGGCATGTACATACAAACCTATACACTAAGTAGATGGACAGACAGACAGACAGACATGCTGTTTTTATAACAGTTGTATTGTCTGTTAAATGGGCCGAGATTTGCACAGGTTGAGCACCAGTGTATCTGAATGCTTTCACTGTTTCAGAAACATTGCAAAAAAAAAAAAAAACTATTCTTGCTGATTTTCATTTAAATAAGTTCATCATAGACAAGAGTTTTATCTCATAAAATGTTCATGCTTTATCCTTCGTCTTCATTTATACAACGACTTTATTCTGAACAGGGCAGTGTTTTTTGCCTGCATTTTCACCTTTCTGAGCATTAATGTCTAATAGTGTTTTATCAGAAGCTAAACGTTTGCTAATAAAAACAATGTATCATACGGGCTTACAGAGTGCAATATTGTCTTACTGTAATGTATTTGTTACCTGCTCCCCCACTTCTATTTTTTTTTTTCCGTGTTATTTTCTTGTGATTTAGCTACATCTGTTTTATAGATATTTCTCAACAGTTGTGTACATACCTCAATCTTCAGAGCTGGTGCTTCCAGCCAATCATCTTCCAGGACCATGATGTCATTTTCATAATAGTAGAACTATAATAAAATACTTAAATGATTCTGCCGTTAACGTCTTTTTTTTCAAAGGAGAAAACGAAAAGTCAAAGTTGATTAAGTCGGTTAACCTGTTCATCAGAGAAGAAATGCAGAATTTGATTTACTAAAATCATAAAGGGGGGATAATCCAACAGTTGTGCAGGGCCTCTGAAGTAAGAATATGTACCAAGATTTTTCGGTCATTGGCTTATTGGGTATTTTGAAAAAAAATGCTACTTTAATTCTAAGCATTTTCATTTTGAAACACAAGAAAAAAAACCATTGTTGTTATTAAAGAATGTTTATTTAACATTTTAGTGTCTACTGATGGATTTGGGAGGCAGAAGCCACAACTACTACTACACCTCTCTCGTTCAAAAGAGAACCATGCACTAATACTAGAGTGGATATCAAACATGATTCTCTTAAGAATCTGGTTATCAGATGCTGGATCAATCCCCACCACCCAACCATTACCATAAATTCAACATTTATAGTTTTACAGGTTTGGTTAACCCAAAATTATCTAGTTGAGAACCACTTTAACAAGACTAATTCTCAATAGACCATCTTGTCTGGATTAGAAGCTAATCAAAACACACTTCCCATCTAGGAGATTCCATTCTAGGGTTCGCCAAAAAAAGTTGTTTTTTTTTTTTAAATCAGAAGCCACTGGAAAATTTTCATTTTATTAAACAGTTTTCTACTTATTCTCATTTCTTAGCTAAGAATTATTTTAATACATGATCGTAATTTTATAATGGAATTTACCATTTTATGGCAATTTCAAAATAATTAGCTAAACTATGCAGTGTTTGTCATAACTTAGATTGCATAATATCAATCTACATTTTCTTTGAACCTTCTATAGCTTTATCTGCTGTAAACATATTGGTTGTACAAAGGTGTTTCTAATATGAATAACTTGTTATGCAACACACCATTCTACTCATGACAAAGTACTAACTCAGTTACAGATTTTGCAGTGATTTCTGTAGCAAAACCATGAATAGGCTAATTTGTAATAAAATTGATAGGTAAACTTGTCTTGGATGCTTCAGGAAGTAGAGGGTTAACAGAACATGGGTACCAGAGATATGCATATTACTTAAGTATTGGACATTAATGCAGAGATACTAACTTCTGAAATGAAGCCAGGGTGGAAAAGTTTACATGCTTCTGAAGATCCGAAACATTTTCATCTCAATGCGATGAAAATACAGTAAGCTTGACTAAAAATTCTTATATTTTCCACATAGTACATAAATAATTAGAGATGACTTGTTTACTACAGCATACTTATTAGGGAAAATTCTTGATATGCAGTAAACATCTTTAACTGTCACTCATCTGGAGTATGTTCTCTGAAAAACAAGTTATGGTGCTTAATTGAGATGGTAAAATGCTTCCTCTCTAGGCTTAGCAGAAATGATCTGTTGTATGCTACAAACTGATTTTATATGAGGTGCGGAAGTAGTACAAAAACCACTTACTTAGAAATTTCAGGTTGGAACCATTTTGCATTATATATCTGACTTCTGAAAAACTAAGAATTTTTCTATTATTTCTTTACAACATCCAACATTACATATAATGATTGTCGTACTAAATAAAGCAAACATTCTGCAAGCACAGGATATTTTAATTGTAACTTAAAACTATGAATACCCAGCATTTTAAACCACCAGATAATAGTGAAAACACAAGACAGCCCTGAAAAACATCCAAGAATTATAAGACATGCTAAACACCTTGCTTTAGGTGGCCATTCCTTTGATGAGTTACTGAGAGAAACCTGCTAAATTGGCTTTGATACGTGTAGCCAAGTCTCAAAACTAAATGCTGACAACAGTTAGCAACATGATTTTGATACACAATTTTGTGCATGGAAAGTCCAGTTGTTAGTCTAAACCTTGTTTTAGTTTTTGTGACGACAATGTGTAAAATCAGATGATGTTGAGCATGGCATGCAAAGGATGGCTTTGTTGTTTGTTTCCTTTTTATTTGACTAATCAAATGCCAGGCCATGTCCAGTCTCGCATGCAGTAAACAAATTCTCATAGATCCTCCTAAGTTGATATGGCATTTCCCTGAGGTTTCATAATCAGAAAACAGTTGGTAAACAACTTGACAGGTTCAAAATCTATTTTAGTTTTCACCGTTACACAACAGAGAAGCTCATCTATGGTCAGTAATTGGTAGTCTCATATTCTCGTGCTATCAGGTTAGATCTCTGTACAGAAGGGTAATATTTATGCAAAGAAAAATTCCACCAAAAGTGAAATGACAGGCATCTCTGTACACGTAGTCTCAATGAACTTTGGTAAAACCTGCCGACTCACCTCATACTTTACTTTAGCTAGAATAGTAAAGATGCAGTTTTATGCACATCCTTTCATCATTTAGCATAAGTTTTTAAAATAAAAAAATGTAAGCATAAAACTTAAATTACTTTTAGTTAAAATATTCTCTCCTTAAACCTTTATTGTCCTTAATTTCTTAAAGATTTGATTTTGAATAATTTTAAAAGCTGAAGGATTTAAAATAAAACATTAAAGTTTTCACTATTTAATTCAATTAAAATTTAAAACCACCTCTCTCTTCAAAATTGTAACAAAAGAAATTTACTAGTTATATGAAATAAATAAAGGGTTTTTTTTTTATATACAGTATTTCACATTTAAACATTTCTATAGCAAAACCATCAGCTAAGATATTTACACCTGACAGACATCAAGTGGTCTTTGACCCATTCACCTTAGATTTTGATGAAACTTCTACTAAAGGAGCATTGGGCTCCCTTTGCAAAGATGTGCCCCAACTCACACTAGTTCCAGAAATACAGGGCTTCAACCATAAGATACTCAGGTTTTAAAAATGATGCTTCATTTTATGTACGTGACAAAATCACATTTCATTAGTCAGTAACTGCTGCCATAAATCTTGAGTTCCTAGGACATTTTATGTAGATTCAAAAAATCATTTCAGAAAAAGTCTCAAATTATACCCAAAGTGGGCATATGATTATGTGAAACTATATTTGGAGCTTAATAGTCATCAGGCACACCTTTTATCTTGGTATGGAATACAAACAGAATATAGAAGATGAACATTCTATCATTGCCTTCCGCTGTTGTGCATATTTGAAGACACACTCGCTGAATGTGTGACAAAGAGTCACCCCAACTTTAAAGGTCAAATGACTCTGTGAATGTTTGTAAACAAAATATATGAAATGTTCATATCCTGAGGTGGAAGAATTACTAAAACATGTTTGGCCATCTTGCATCTAAGAAATGAAAATCATCCAACAATGTGCACTACTATTTGAAGATATTTTGAAATCATCACGTAGCCATTTTAGCATACAAAACATGCATCATGTGAAGTGGTTTTCATGATGGAATTATCCATAAGTTTTCTGTTGCTATTCTAAACTTCCATCATAAATATCAACCACAAAGGCAATGTTTTTGAAGATTCTGGAAAAAAGCAGTGGTCAGTTTCCTCTATTCATGTAAATGAGAGGAATAATGAAAAAAAAAGAAACAAAAAATATCTCATTAATTTCAAATTTGCATCCATGCTTTTGTCAAGGTAATTATCACAGATTGTCACGTCATCTGGTCTGGAGATAAGCCTTAAAAAAATTATTTAAAAAATGCAAGTAATTTATGTGAATTTACAAACTTTTTAGATGGACACCATGCATGTAAACACAGATTAACAACAGCATGAATATTTTTACCAATCTTTCAAGAATTTAATGCAAAGGAGAAGCAAAGCAGCTTTGATGGACTGCTTCTATATGTGTACAATTCATGGCTGCGCTCTTTTTATTGCAACAATTTAACTAAAACTTCTTTGTTTTTTACCAGCACCACCATACTTCTTAGCGATGCTACCTTCGAACACATAGGATTTAGAATGGACGTACCCCATATTTAACAGATAACACCTAGCATTTTCTTATAACATTTTCCTATTTTGAACAGATACAAAATGTAGTAGAAATATAGAAAACTCCTGATGTGAATAATACATAACTGTCTTGCCCACCATCTTCAGACACACCAGTCATAGCATCTGGCTTGCTGCAATGATGCATCTAAAAAAAAACTGGATAGCTTGCTGCTCCCTGAATGATGCAAAACCAGAGATTCCTTGTTAAAAAGCAGCTTTTTGTAAAAGCCTGCAAGATTATTCTGAATCCCACATGAACAGTAAAATAAGTCCCTATACTCAAGGTACATATCAATCACCACCCCCCCCCCATATGTGCAAACTGCAAGTCTCATCTTCAATGATTTAGATGGACAGTGTCCATGTCAATTAAACAAATATTATAAGAGTATCAGATTTTCCAGTTTTTTTTTTTCTGTTGGTGCATCAGACAGACTAACCAGTTGATCTCCTTACTCTTGTCTAAAATATCACTGTTGAACACACACACTTCATTCCAGTCTTACCTGTTGTTTCTGATGCTGTATAAAAGAAGTCCATCCACCGGTTCATTTGGGTAGCATACCTGGCAAAGATGGCTAAATGTGGAGTGTTGAAGATAGTTGCAAAATCTTCCTTTTCTAATATTGTTTGGAATAAAAAATTTCTCAGCTTATTAAGAAAAAGATATATAACAAAGGTTGACAGATAAATTTACAATTAGAATCACACATTAAATTTTTTCATACTATTTTGCAATAGTCTGTCCAAATTCCCTACAATAGCAGTTAGTGATTTGTCTGTGTGAAATCACATCATTGACTAAAATTGTACAGTCTGCTTTGCATTTGAGAAAACTGCTATTTCAGACTACTTCTAATCAATTGTCAAACCCTAGTAACTTTAGGAAACTAGCTCAGCATCTGTGCTGTACCATCCATCTACTGCTACTTCCCCAAGGAATCTGAACTGACAACGGCTAGAGACGTGGCTGCCACTGAACATTAGTCTGATTGGGAGACATCTCAAACAGCCAGCTGCAAGGTTTTCCTTCAAGCACACTGGTTTACTTCCACATTAAAAAAACGGAAGATGATTTCTAGTAGAGGCTTTTGGTAGGTTTGTTCCTAGGTTTATACACAGTGTGGAAGGGTTTATTGGAGCCCACACTGCAAGTACCCTTTCTCCCAAATCTATCTTACAACATGGTTGGTGATTCACGATCATCTACCCCCAACTAGGGGATGGCACATGATGCCATACAAAGGTATTTTGTCTCTCAACATTAAGAAATGTTAAAGGAAGCTCACCGATGATGGAGCACTGTGCAGGCATACTCCTTACATATGGATATTTTTGGATGAACCCTTTACTGGGAAGTGGATGGGAGAATGTGGACTAGTTGACTGATGCTCTCCATATCTTATACCACCAGATTTCTTCCTGCAGGGTGTGTTGAAGGAAAAAAAATTATGCCATAAAACAGAATTGTTGATGCTACAACAGTTGTTCCTGTGAAAAATTGTCATGCTCTTGTCAGATACTGTAAAGCCTGCATAGATGCCAATAAACATTTTGCACGCCTATTGTAGTATAAATCAAAAATTCTATCTAGCAAATGTCTCTGTTTATTAGGCTATAGAAAAGAGTGCATATATCATTTTGGACCGCTATATTTAAACATTAGTTAAAATACATAAGAATATATGTAATTAAATCTGCGGGGTTGACTGGAAGGGATGAATGAGAATGATTATTTATTGTCTTATACTTGACTTTTGTTGACGAAATAAATAAGGATGCTTCTACTTGAAGAAAATTGTCTCCTTTCAATGGTGACTTTCTGAATTGGAGATGCAGCTTTTCAATGCAGACAGACTTGGAAGTACTGTTATACTATTTGTGTTTTTGGCCTGATTATATAAGAAGGTAAATTTTTCTGAGTACTTTGTCAGCTATCTTTTAATGACTTGTATTATATTATAAACCTGTCTAGGAATCCCCAAAAAAGCATCAATTGAGAAAACCTGCTTTAAAGTCTTAAAAATTCATAACACAGAATTTATTACATGATAGGGTTGTATCATTTCTTAAAACCTGTTTGTCAAAGAGTTAACCAACCAACTAACCCGTGTGAACATGGCTGAGTAAGTACACTTCAGCTTCAACAGTGCCAGATCATCAAGCAGTTCAGGGATACCAGCCGAGAGGAAGCTCTGAAATTAAATATCAGAAATATTCAAGTTTTCAATGCAGAAAAACAGATTATACAGAAACCACGGATTAACCAAAACTTATTACAGAATGGCCTTCTACAAAGCCAAGGATGCATACTGTAACTACTGTACCAAAATATTTTGAGTGGAAGTAAGTTTATCTGGCCTAGAAAACAGTCAGGAATTGTCACAATATGCTGGAGTTTTGCTTGTCAATTGTGCCTTTGTGTAACTACCAGTCTCATGTTGCTGCTGTGCCGCTGAATAGTTACACACAACACACTGGCAAGGATTCCAGCAGACATGACAAGGCACTCAAAATCCCACACACTTGCACTCACAGGCCATTCTGTACTTAGGTATGTTTCTGGGTAGTTTGTGTGGAGAGTCAACTTTTGTGACAAAAGATGTTAAAAAATAAATCATCATAAAAATGATACTTTAATGGGCAGGCCATTGCCATATCAACAATAATAACAAAATTATAAGCAACACTTTATGTACATTTCATTGGTATAAAATTGATATTTGGAGACATTTCTAACTTTCAAGGAATCTATCAAAAACCCAAACAAAACACATTTGAGTATAACTTGGCAGTAAGAAACCTGAAGTGCTGAGAGAAGGAATCTTTAACTCAGGTGATCTCACATTAGATTCTTCACTGAAAAATTTGGTCAAATGGACTTTAACTATGATCAAACAAGAGAGCACTTTTCAGAGCTCCCTATTCAATAGCTGCTGCTAACCTTAGAATAAAGACCACTGCTCAATCCTCTTACAGGTCATAACATTCTTCAGAATTAAAAACTTTTTTTCACAACAAAATCAACCCTGCTTAAGAAAGACCATTTTTATTATTCAGTTGCATTGTCTTTATTGACAGGTTAACTTATATATATTATTCTTCATTATTAAAACCTCATCAAGAGTATGAGTTCAAAACATTCCATCTGTTTGCTAGATTTTTCAGGCTGCAAGAGGTTGAATGTTCCATGGTGGATATGCTCAAAAGATTCTTTTTACTGCTGTTGTATGGAAATCCAAACATCAAAACTCACCTGTAAATCATCTTTGTCCGAATTTGAAGACAGGTGGCAAACCAATGCGCAACCATTTAATTTGAGGTGAAGATACTTGGTGAGATCCAAGTTCTGAAGGACAAAGGACAAGGCATCTGGCGAGATGAAGGAAATGTAAACATTACAAAGCTTTTGTAGAAATCTGAGCCAGTTCCCAATGAACCAATGGTTCAAATTCAGTTAAAGAGAATGGTTAATTACAATAAATACCAGTAAACCCATCATTTAAAAATTTTTTTTTTTTAAAGAAATGCCTGATCTAAGCAAACTTATCCAGACTAAGACTTTCACAAAATGAAGCAATCCATACTGGTACTCAGTTCCTCCCTATTATTATTCACTTTTGAAAGTTGTGAATATTAATGGAGTAATTTATCAAAATTAAAAGGCTGAAGTTTGTGAAAACTGCTGCATACTAAAAGTTGACAAATTGATCATTGATTTCCTTTGAAAATAAGATATAAATCAACATAAATTAAAAAACAAACAAAATTAAATTTGTAGTCAAGCAAAAGCTGGATAATACAGGATAATCCTGTTGTAGGCAGTTGCTTAAGCAGTGATTTTTCAAATGATCAGTTTATCGCAACATTACTTGTTAAAAACATTAAAGGAACTTTCATTTTCATGCTTCACTGGACCAAAACAGTAAAGCCTACATTTCAGTAAGAACCAGAACGCTGCTTCCTTGTAACTAATTTGACCTAAGTTAATCTAAGTACATCATCAAAAAGATGAAAAAGAAACTTCTAGAGTTTCTGTACTAGGCTGCGTAAAGAGATAAAGCATATTTAATTACAGGTCAATCGTTTACACAGATCACAGGGTAAATAATTATGGATTCTAAACTTATACAGAATAAAGTAAAAAAAATCTAATTTCATTTTGCAATTTGTCCACCTATTTTATGCATAATATGGAGCTCATTTATCAAATGTTAACCTGGTAAATGATTTGTTAGCACAGTGTAGAAGTAAAAACACTGGCAGGGGCTGAAAATAGGTTAAGTGATGAGAAACAAAAGATAAGATTTTCTTTAGCAAATTCAGCATCAAAACAAAATGCAAGACAAGAGAAATCCACATTTATGGATTCCAGTATTTTAATACAGTTTGTATCTAGTTGGCTTTGAATTTGGGATCCATTTTATATCTGCCAAAATATTATCTTTTGCTTTTGATAAACTAAAAAGATAGGCATGTTTTTTGTTGTTTTTTTAATTAAAGGTTTTACAAACTGCAGATTGAAAAGCCGTCCTCTTACCTTTGGAGTAAGTCGAGTACATGAAAACATTCCTCCCTTTGATCATCTGATAGCGGCAGCAGGACTAAAATAAGATTTAAAACGCAATTAAAATAAAGGTAAATATCAAAGCCTAAAATGTGCTGGAAATAAGGCTGGTTTTAAAGAAGAATTTGGGATGAAGATGATGACAGTTCTGCCACAAAGACTTGCATCTATGTACCTTTGGTTAAGGGGTCCATGACAACAGTCTGCCACACATGAGGGAGTGATGGTATACTGCTGCTGAAGGCATGGATTGGCAGCTTCATGAGGATGTTCTTCAACTCCTTCACCTTCGTGGGGAAAAAAGTTTTAAATGGGATAAATGTGACAAAGAAAACAACCTGGTAGCTAGTAGCAACTAGTCTGTTTAAAAACAGAAGAGTGAGTGAACAATGTTAAAGAAAAATAAAGACGACTATCGTGGAAGTAAAGGATGTAGAATGAAGACAAGTCAGACAATGTGTTCAGAAAATCTAGCTTCTGTAACATACCATTGCCATTATCTTCATTTGTTTCAAAACAGCATCCCACAGCTGCACATCGTAGACCCCACAGTCGAGAGACAGGTTGAGAATGAGGACCAGGGCCTGCAGTAAACAAACAGATTAAAACAGCCACTCCAAAGAGGAGACGACATAGTACTTCTCAATTTCTTTTCCTTAGACATGAGCAATATCGCTAAGCTTCATTACAAACTCTGACAGTCTCCACAACATCATTAGTATGCATTCCTGAACATGTTACAGATGATTCTTGGTCACTATACATTTTATCTAAGGTTTTTTTCATTAGTCCAACCAACCCCGACAGGTTATCATGTTCTACTTATTTTTGCCAGCTTTACACATTTTGAAATTTCTTGCCTGACTTGTGAATTATGCTTCTCAAAAACTACTAGTATTTTTTTTTCTAAATTTATAACCATATCTTCCTGTTTTGAGAAAACCACTGTTGGCATCAAATGTCCAAAATTGCTTTTTGTAAAAAAAAAGCCAACTTAAGGGAAAAGTTTGTCAAGTTTCTATTTAAATGTAGAAAAAAACCATCAGCTGCCTGGGTACCACACACAATGTCACGTTATCCTGCCTGATGTATCCTCACAAGAGGCCCCATTATGGGCATGGTAGAAGAACGCACCAGGCATTTGGAGAGGGAAACAATGAATAAAGATGTCTAGTTTTTATTTCACATGTCATATAAGCAAATTTTTCCTTCTGTATTCAAGAGTGACCAACCAATGTAACTGTGGAAGATTCCAGCACAATCGATGAGAGCAGCAGGGGTTATTGTGTCCAGTCTATGACTGGCAGACACTCTCCTCATAAAATACAGCTCCACAGATTTAACTAGTTAACAGAAGTATAAATTTCCATTCCATATCTACCAAAACAATGTACATTTAATTAAATATAATTTTGCTTTCATTTTAAATGATCACTTATTTGTAAGCTCACTATTTAGGATAGCTTCTAAACCAAATAATTAAAAAAAAACAATACTGTAAAACAGGAAAATTCTTTAAAAGTCTACTTCTGTTTTATTAGATGCATACAAACATAAGAAAACCTAAATCATCTTATTTTTAACTCGTCAAATGACCCTCTATGTTCCTTTCCAACCTCTTACTACTGTAGTCTTCTTTCCCCTTCCCCAAGTGACCTTTAACACTTTCTCCCTAAGAACTAAAAAAAATGAAATGCTTTTGCAGAATTTTCTCAATATACTGCACTATGATATCTAAAGCAAAATAGAAACTCTAGATGATGAACTTATTTCTTAAAGCTGCCAGGACTATACACCAAAAACTGTCAGTGGTTTTAAAGATGACGGACCCCCCAACTTTTTCTTAATTAGAAAACATTAAAAGTCTGCACATATGAATGTCTTTCAGCTGCACTAACTACTGCTTCAATTTGAATATAACTAATAAGCCAAAGTGATGGCAGACAGAAACTAAACAAAAAAATGCACTAAGAATACATACAGGTAACCATGTTTTGCTTCACGAACAGCTTTCTCATGACTGGTTTTTCTGTAGTCCCTTGGCCAACTTTTCCTTGTTGCATACCTCAAAGGACGTCAGTGAGTAATGGATGTGAAGTTTCTCCAAGACAGCTAAGTATGGGAAACTCCACAACATTTGTCTAGATTATAGAAAGAAAAAATAAAAACTTGTTTTAACATAATTTTAAAGTTTACAACCATAACTATATGAGGACCTAAGAATCTAATATAAATCTTGTGCTTATTTATTTGTGTGTAAGATATGCATAAAGCTGTTAAATCTTTTGTCTTCTTTATCATTTGGGAAGAAAAAAGTCAAATAAAAAAGCATTAAAAAGGCATTTTAATCCCAGAACTATCTAATACTCATATTCGGGTCACTGTCACTGAGCCACTCACCAGTCTGGGCCACAAACACACCTTCGAAGGACATTACTGACTATGTAAAATTTGATTTAAGTCAGAAACTCGTGCAGGCCACATCGTGCGATATTTGTGGACCTGAAATTTCCAGTTGGGCCAGAGGCATAACTACAGGTGTAATAATCTCATCTTTGTACCTGACACTAGTCATGGCACTAATGACAACAAGATCAACTCAGCTGACTTGAATGCAGCCACTAAACCAAGCTTGGTAATGTACACCTCCGAGTTGTCTCCGCACTCTGACCCAATCCACTGTTGATATTCAGTCAAAATTCAGACTGATCGGTGAAAACAACATGACACTAATGGGCCTGTTGTATGCATGGCTATCAATGGCACCATGTTAAAGGGAATATGCAGCAGTAGTATCCTGGACCACACACCAATGGCATAAAGCCTGTTGCAAACTATGAGAATCAAGATTCTATGATTGTTTTCTTTTTCAAGTCATTTTAGAGAAATAATGATGTTGTGGTGAGGGTAACAAGATAACAACCCTCACAGGAGGTGGGTGCAATCCTCGGGCAGTCCAAACAAGTTCTCCCAAAAAACTGACTAGTCTGATACCTTTGTTAGTGCCCGAGAAAAGACACAGTGATGAGCAATGTAATTGGAAACAGCAGCAGTCCTTTTCATCCAAATGGCCTGAAGCTCATTCAGTGTTAAATGACACCTAGACATTCCTAAATTCATTAACACCATGTGCATGGCCAATTTATAGAGAAAATTGTAATGGGTTGTGTGCATTGCTCAGTTCAAGAAATGACTAACATTACACGTTATACATGCAACGTTATGTTTGTGTTTCCTCAATATACATGTCTTCTTCATACCAAAGCTTAACCATCTAAAAAAAATTATACTGCTGCAGTGAAGAGTTCCCCATTTATTCAGATGACTTGGTATGATCCTTTATTTCCCAGTCACAATTCCAGCTATTATTTAGTCGAGTTTCATATTTCAAATGTTTGTATCTATTTTCTATTTTCTTTCTTTTTTTATAAAATTTACTGAATCCTTAATGAAAGCTTGGTAGAGAGGATGGATCTTATTCATAACTGTACAATTACAGCTGGGAGGTTACCTTAGTTTTGTGACAGAAGTGTTTGTAAATCTTTTGGTTTCTGAGTCTTCAGCCAAACCAAGCAGACAGAACAAAGCTCGAATACCACTTGTGTAGAGAACATCTGGCTGAGCCTGTTGGTGGGAGAAAGAAAAACTTAATGAAAACCTAATCTTTACATTTCAAGTAAATTTCTATCAGATGTAAGAGTGACAACAGAGCTCTCATCAAGCCCACAACAGTCATGTAAATCCCAATGGTCAGACTACTTAAGGTGAAGGGTCAAATTTGCTTCCTGTGGTAATCTCTCCATTTGATAAAACTCAACATCATTTCTTTTCACTCTTTCTAAGCTGGCCACACAGGTTTCTTCTCACATCTAGAAAACAAAGAGCTCTGCCTGCTGCAGTTGGCAGCACCAACATCATCCTCTAGCAGAATTACTACACTCCCTTACCAAGATCAGTTTTGTATTGGTGCTGAAACCACTAATACTATCTCTGAGTTCAAAAACAAAACACTGGTATCTTCAGTACCAACAACAAAATTTATTTCTAATTATGTAATTATTACTTTGCAGTTAAAATGAAACTAAATGATTAAGTGTGGAGCCTTCAGTGTTCGTTTGTTTGAAGTTGGTTATATAATATACTCTTTGAAACTAGATATGCAACACTATTTCAGATGCTGATTACAATGAAAAGTAATAGTATCAGTAACAGTCATATTTACTGCATGTGTAGTCAAAGGAAAACAAATGTTTACATCACAATCCATGCATACTTGTGCAGTTTTCCAGATGTTTGTTCCTTGTGATGATAGTTATCCTTTACATAAGAAAACTCTGAAGTTGGTTGTACAAATATCCTGGGCACTCAGCTATAAAGTCACACTGGTTGTGATTCTTCCAATATTCACAAAATGCTGAGTTATCTGGTAATGAGAGAACCAACACCAACTGGGTGACTATGAACTTGGATGAGTTCTCATGTTGCTGCCATTCTGATATTTATAGACAATGAGCAAACTGTAAGACACAACAAATGGAGGGCAACAATAGCAGATAAAAATAAATGCCATGAGACAGAAGCCCACTACATAAAGCTACAAAACTTGTTTCATCGGTTAACCACTACCACCTTGAAAGTGCAGAGTATCAGCTATGCCAGATATCCAACCAGATCACCATAAGCCACTTATGCAATGCTGGTATCTGGCCCCTATACAAGGAATGGCAGTATTGTTCAGTGATTACATTTTCTGCTGCTAAAGGTTGATATGGTCAATGTTTTACTGCAGTGGGAATGAATGCTACACCTCCATCTGTGTTTGACACACTGAGAGTTTGATTGAGGAAGTTCTACAGTATGAGAAAGGAATGTCTTACGACCATCACACCAATCTTTTATACGTTCAGGGAAACCTAACGGCAATCAGACACTGAAGTCCTACAGACCACATGATCCTTAAATGCACAACCATTTTGAGATATTTAAACAAGCAAAACATTTGACCTCACATTGTCAGGGTGTCTCAAGATTTTCTGCAATCAACATCAACATGCTAACCTGACCACTTTGTTTCCAAAACCTGATTCCTGCTGATCACGTTTTGGATGATCTTTGCAACTCCGTACAGTGTAGCCAGCCAGCCCCTAAACACACCAGGAACGCTTTTAAGCAGAGCGGAGTAACATCCCACAAAAGTTTTTTTAATGGCTGGTAGAAATCTGTGGGTTTGCAGGTGTCAGGATATGATCTACTTTCATGATGTATGCATGAGGTGCAAGAACCCCACCCCTGTAAAAAATGGATCTAAGGAAATTGGCTTGATCTGAATCCATCTCTTCTTGGCCAGAAAACTAATATTTTTCTTTTTTAACAGTGTAATTTTTGTTTTAGATTCTGCAGCAGTTATGTTTAGGGTCGTCATAATTATTCAATGGCATTTCACCAAAACCACAAAATAATTACATACGTCAAAAACATAAGTGAGTAATTGATTAATGGTTTTCCTCAACATCTCCAATGTTTCATGATGTACGTCAATCTGAAAAGGAAAAAAAGTTTAATGTAAATTAAGGTTTTTTATTTATTAAGTATGCTATTACTTCAACATTTTAGGCATACATAGCTTCATGAGATTATATACATGATTGCACTTTACCATTAAATTCAGCAGAGTTATAGTTATTTATAGATTGGCACAAGTCCTTCCAAACCATGTATCTACTGCATATTTTTAATGTATTGATTTTGTTTCAGCAAAAAACTGCACTGGGAAAAAAGTAGTCCATAAATTCATCACCTACTAATGTGTCCAGCCTGCTATAATGCTAAAACATATGGGTCATGGCTTCCAACAATCTGAAAGCCAAACATAATAACAGATGTCTACCCTAGTTCTTATTCTATGGAATTTTATGTATCTCATTTAGATTCCAAATGTTTCAATATGCAAGACAAAAGAGACAGATTAAGAAATATAGAGGGCTTTTTAATATCTCTTTCAAATTGATAAAGCACCACAAATTAAATTTTTAATGGGATATGCTGTATCAATGCCTTATCTGATTGATTCTTGTTAATGTCATCTCATTTAGATTATTCCATTTATACAACAGATTTAACAATGAAGTATAGTGTAGCAATTCATACAATTTACTGATCATGGAGATGTCACTTGCAACACATTACATTCATTTAAACTATTTCGTCATAAGGTTCCTCTACCATCATATCAGGAGTTAATGAAGAGCTTTATTTAAATTCACCTTTTGTTAGATTACAAACATCATATTTAAAAAAAAAATAGGTTGGTTAAACACAAACTACCTGGATATGAAAGAATTTCAATAAATTTGAGTAACACTGTAGTTTAAACAAACCTTTTTTAGATTATGCTCATCTGCTGCATCATCCTTTTCATCAGTCACTTTCAAATCCAGAAAATTAACCATTGTCTAAAAAAAGAGGAACAAGAAATATCGGGGATAATGCGCTTAGTAGAAAGTGAAAGCACAAGAAAAATTAGACCATGGAGCAGTCATTACATGGTGGCAACAGTATTAAAAGGGAAAAAGTTTTGAGTGTCTTCTAGTGGTGATCTGCAACCAGACTAATATGGATAAAGCCAAGGTTAGATTCTAAATCAGCTGTTGTATCACATTTGAATAGCCCCCATAAAAGGGAAATATGATAAAATAATATATACAATGAAATCTTGAAAATTTTGCTCCCATGTTACAATGTCACAAAATCTCTCTCTCTCTCATCAAAGAAATGTTTGTTTTTACTCAGATACAGTCAGCTAACTGAAAGCGATGGATCTACAAAGAAACAATGTGTTGTGGCCAATTTCTTCCTACTACAACCTGTGTGGAATCAATCTTCATCTTTACCAATATTATTAGAATTTTATTTTAAAAATAACTATTAATAATGTAGCATCAATAATATTTGGTTCTAAAAACTATCAGGTCTTTACAAAGTTGTGTCGGTTTTTATATTATGCTAATTTGGGGTTTAATTTCCGCATGATTGTGAAGGTGCACGTAGATAAGCTCCATGTCGTCTTGTAGCCTGCATCGTGCAGAAACCCTACCTTTTTAAAATTAATAAGACGGATGATTGTCTCAGGGTTCTGGGTGGAGCGGGGATAGAAGGGGTCTTCGTGCCATTTTGCTTCACGAGTTCAAGCCGGGCCACATGTAACATTAGGCAGGCGGGGGGGGCGAGGACACAGCTAATGAGAGCTCAGTACATTGATGGCTTGCAAGGTTTCGATCAGGAGACGTGAGCCTCCTCGAAGATAAGGAAGGAGCGTGGCGGACGTCCTCCCAGCTGTGATGAAGACGAGGTAAACAGTGCGGGATATTTGCTGGAGAGCTCGAACGACACAGCCATCAGGGTGGAGAGGCTTCACGGGTTGAATGGACAACAGCAAAACCGTCGACTGGAGAGACCTGCTCTTCGCTTGTCACAAGAAACAAAAATGGACCCTTTACGACAATCGAAAACCGTCGGCCCAGTGGCTCCACTGAGACAAGGCGCCTAGCCGCGTTCCAAAACCAGACAAGGTCATGGTCACTGTAATGGTGGACTGCAAATGGCGTCATCCACTATAACTGCTTGGCGAAACCTTCACACCTGAAAGGTGCTACTGTCGTGAATTAAACGTCGTTCATCAGAAACTCTCCCCCTCCCCCCGGCACCGGTCAGGGTTCTTAATGCCATGGGTTTTCTACACCATCATTTCCGGTATCGTTGAGTCTCTCCCCCCCCCCGCCCCACCTTTCTTGGTCCGCCAGGATTCTCCTTCCATCCACCGGCATTCGTCTTGGTTACTACTACGTTTTTACACCTGGGTCCTTCCCGATACAGTGATTTCAAAGACTGCATCGGTAGACGCTCGGCCGTAGCCCGGAATCCATTGCTCTGGTGGAGAAGCAGAGCCCCGGGCTGCGCATGCGCGAAAATATAAAAGGTAGATAATGGGCGTTGTCCTGGCGGGCGACCCTGGCTCCATCCCCGAGTTGAGTTATTAAACAACGTAGAGAACCGTTAGTTTGACCTTCTGTTTCTGGCCTTTCATCACCGCAGACAAGCTCTGTAGGGCTGAGGTGTGGTGTTCAGGGTTGCATAATAAAGCCAATCCGTGAATGTTCTTCCATCTATTTCGGTTAACTCCTCCACCAATCACTTAAACAGCCCCAAATACCTGCATTTCATTCTTCATACCTGACTGAATGCATTATTAAACTCTCGATAAATCTTTATCTTCTATTTCTTTGCATGCACTGCCTTCCATTTGGGCTGAAGGTTTTAAAAAATGGGCTTTCATCTGACCAGGTGTACTTTCACTTCTCTCCTGCCCAGGTTGGCCTTTATATCTCATCTCTACGCCTGTGTGTTCCCTAAGTGACTTTTGATGTTCGTTTTGGAAATGAAGCTTTAGCGGTTAAGAAAGAGGCAGCTTTAGACTTTCCAGCCGTCTTTACTCCGTCCTCTTATGGTACGGAATTGCACTTGTGACTTCTTTTTCAGTGTATCCTACTTTACCTGAAAATCCCGACTTGTTAAGAAGTTTACCTTTTGGATTGGAATTACCGGTTTCGTTAAAGGCAATAATAAAAAAAAACTACGTAATTTCTCGTCGTGGGACTACTTTACCTAATAACAGACAATAGGTGCTTTGCTCTGCCACAGAATACACGGTCGTCTTCTCAATCGCACTGCTGTAAAGGGAACCGATTCTCTTCACATTTCAGTTCTACATTTCATTTGATAGAGTGTTGGAAATATGCCAAACAGTCGTGGCAGAAAGATATCAAAAATCCAACGTTAACTTAATATCTTAACCTTTCAAGAAGCTTGACACGAAGTGTACGGACAACGCGCGCCTTGTGATTCAAATAATTTAGTACTTTTATCATCATTTTGCAAAAAGAACAAAAAATTTTAAAAATTAAAAAATGTTTTCAGGCAGCAGGTGCGCAAACTTATCTCCCTTGACTGTTTTCTTTTATAAGGCGAAATCAATACGTTCTAACATCGCATGCCTTTGATTTAATGTGTTACATTTTGGAAAATTTATTATTATTATTATATTATTATTATTATTATTATTATTATTATTATTATTATTAAGTAATATGATTAAATTTTTTTTAAAAACAGTAAAGGAATTCATTAAAATCATTTAAGTTTGGGACGGAATAGTATTGGCCACCAGACGTCGTTGACCGATCAGTTCGGTTGTGTACCACCTCCCACCCAGAAAGCTTCCTTCTCGCTCCTTTTCATTAGCTATCCGCCTCGGGGGGGTTTCTCCTATATCTAAAGCGAATTCTATAAAGACTTTTTTTCTTTCGAAGTCCGAAGTTGAGCTTCTTATAGCACAGAATTGGCATCGCTTCTTAGCGGACAACCGCCGCATTGTACTTTCTTGCAATGGTTGTCTCCCTTGTAGGCGTCTACATTGAAGCTGTCACTTTACTTTCTCAGAAGTACGTTCTTTAAAGACATTGTGAAATATTTGATTGGTTAGAAAGTTTTATCAATGATAATTCCGTTTAAAGCCGCATCTGACGAAGTTGTGACCATAGCGATAAAAGATCACCTGAAACAAGAACGCCACGTGATCGACAAGCTCGTGAACCGTTTCGTGGTCACAGACACTGCAGCTGGGTTTAAACTGAAAATCTGTCTGTTATTCGATCATTTATCAGAAGGGTTACGCGGAAAGGGTTTCTGCCGACCCCTTCTTCCCGTGCCTTGGCAGTTAGGAGAGATGAAATCTACAGGCCTCTTCCATCGCGCGGCTCCGCTCGTTTCGATCTCGCACTGTCAGCAGCTGATATACCGAACAGAAACGGATTGGTTCCGCTATAACGTTTTATTCTCCGAGCTCGATTAAAGCTGTCACCTACCTTTTATTCTCTGCTTGAGCCTAGAACCCAACCCGCCAGCATTGATGCGAACAAGACGGTGATGGAACACCACAATCACGCACAGCGCCGTAGTCCATCGATTCGTCCGTTCTGCGGTTCAGCGAACTTCCTTTGCACTCTTTTCTGCTCCAGCTCCTCTCTCGTTTTTCTGGAATGAGGTGGCGCGGGGAGGGACTTGCACGAGCACGAGCGCAACAACGAGAATCCCCTTCGGTTGTACAATCAAGATAAATATTTAAATATTTGCAAAATCCATATCCAGATGTTTGGCAGATGTATAATTAAAAATAGAGCGTTTAGAAGACATATATATATATGTGTGTGTGTGCTGGTTTGATGGAATGGTCCTGCAGTGACCGAGATACTTGGAACTGTCGTCTTGCCATTTATAATGGCTGAAAGAGGCGATTGAAGCGGAGCGATGGCCCTGTCAATTTTCCTGGAACCATTCGTTAGGCCAAACGGGGAAGACAGACGGGGTACGGCGTCGCATCGCGGTATGAAGAGAGATCATCAAAACCAAAGAAGCTCCTCCAGACAAATTCCCGTGTTGATTTGAATTGAGTCTTATAGGTACGGTTCCTGCTATGAGCGGCTAAGTTAGTAAACCAGTACGTGCGAAGGTAAGAGTGGGTGGTATCTTAATAATGGCTATTCCTCGAAAGAAAGACCGCTCCTGTCTCTCTGTGGAGAACGATGCTGTGTCACTGTATCGTCGTGTCGTATCCAAAGGTGAAAAAGCAAAATGGACGGCTCTGGCGAGTAATGGCATCTAATTAGCGGGGTTTATTTAGTACACAGCCTCTCAGTGATCTCTGTCAGTAGCCCTTTATCCGAACCTATAATTCCCTAATCCAGATTGTGTTGTCTTTCTATTATTTATAGCCGCGCTTTCTTTGTAAGTCATTTATTTTCAGACAGAGAGAAATAATTGGTACGTTTCATGTATTTCCAAATCATTAGGTAGAAAGTCTGATCAAAGATTAGTACATTGCATTTACGTTCAAAAGAGCATCTAATGAGGCGGTTGCTATAGCGATAAATGAACGCCTAAAGCGAGAACGTCACCTGATCGTTGATTGTCAACCTCAGGGGTGCACACCTTCTTTTCCACGCGGGCCACTTTCACGTGACACCTCCATCAGCGGGCCAGGGCCACAAAAGTTCAGCATCCATCTCTATACCTTATAACATGGAATTTTTTTATAGACTTACTAAGATAAACTTGTTATACAGAATTATTCTAATTACATGGATGTCAGTTACAAAAAAAAAAGGGTAATGATTAGTGGGAGACATTGCAGCGCTTCTCTGACAGCAACTGGTTAATGTTGGGCTCCAGTGAGGTGGCCGCAACTCTGAGCACTGCCTGCAGGTTATCATCTGTTAGTCTTGTTCGCAACAGAGACTTGGTCACCTTCATTACAGAAAACACTTGTTCACATATGTAAGTACTTCCAAACATTGAGATCCATTTCTGTGCATTCGCGGCGATATTGGGAAACAGATGCCAGTCCAGGCCTTGATAGAATTGTAGGAGTGGCATTTCCTTGTACTTACTCCTTATCACTACAGAGCACTGGAGTTCAATTACTTCCAGCTGTACGTCACCAGGTACAGTTTCAGCATCCACAGAGAATGGATCTGCAAGTAGTCTGAATGCAGCCTGTTTGTTCCTGAACTGTCCAAATCTGATGGTGAATGCCTGCTGCAGGTCTTCAAGCACACAGCTGTGATGGCCCCAGTTGCAATACTTGTGCGAAAAGGTGTCAGATTCAATTTCTTTAATTGGGTTTCAAAAAGTTTCAGTTTCATTTCAAATGCAGCAACTGCCTCAAACAAGTCGCTAATCAGTTTCAGGTTGAGATCATTCAAGTGTCCAGTGAGGTCTGTCAAAAAGGCAAAATCAGCAATCCAGTCAGCGTCCTCTATGACTGAGGTGTCCTTTCCTCTCTACTGTAAAAATAGCTTGATTTCATTTTGCAGAGCAAAAAATCATTTCAAAACATTACCATGGCTCAGCCATCTCACTTCTGTGTGATAGAGAACATCCCCATAAGCCGCAATAGCATCCTTCAGAAAAGACTGGAACTCTGTGATTTAGTAATCTTGTATGGATAAAATTAACAATAGATACAACAAAGTGAATTTTAAATGTTTTCCGCACAATGCTTCCTGGTGAATTATGCAGTGGTAAACTTTTGGTTGTGCTGTAAGATCCGGTCCTAGGTGCCTCTTCAGACATCCGATAAAGCCATTCGTCTCAACAATCATGGCAGGAGCACCATCAGTTGTAACGGCTACTAACTTATTCCATGGTAAATTTAGGTAGGTCCTCGACTGTTTTTTTGAAGGCACTGAAAATTTTGGACCCAGTTGATCTGCCATGCAAGGGCACTAGTGATGAAAGTTCTTGATAGGCTTGACATGCTTCGGTGACACCACGGATAAATATTGAGAGCTGTGCTGTATCGGTCTTGTCCGTGCTCTCATCCAAAGCAGCAGAAAAATACGTGATGTCATTCATTTTGCTTCTTAACTGATCTTGTGAATTATTGGCCATGTTTAAAATGCGTCGCTGAATGCTTGTTCTTGAAAGACTAGTGTCGTTAATAGCATCTTTGGCCTTCGTCAGGCAAAGTGCGTCACATATCTCCATCATACGGTCTTTCACAAACTCATCAGTGAAGAGACGGGCAGATTTCGTGATAAGTTTATCTATCCTGTAGCTGCCTCCGACTCCTGTCTTCTCTTTTCAAACATGCTTCGTTGTCACACCATTTGCTTTCTTAAGACCTTTATCTCTTGCGTTCTGTTCTCAACTTGTAGATCGCTAAATTTTTGGTGTTTTGCTTCGTAACGTTTTCGTAAATTATATTCTTTTGCCACTGATACACATTCCAAACACACTAGGCACGTGACAATGCCAGGACTTGGGTGTCCATTCTGGGTTAAGTCTCCTGTGCTCATCATCAACCTTTCTTGTTTTACTCGCACATGGTTTTGACAAAGACGTGTTAGCACGTGGAGAAATAAGGTTTTCCTATTCAGGTTGTTGGCACCTGGCTCATCTATGGAGCGGAGCCGAACCAGTGGGCTGCGAGTACCTTTCGCTGACCGCCTGCCCACGAGGTGCGGCGTGTATGGGAAGTACACTTCCACACAGTAGGTTCGTAACAGCGAGGTCTCCACACCGGTGTGTTGGCCCACCGGAGGACTTCCTCCGGCAACGAATGCGGAACTCCTCGAGGCGTCGCCGATGTCGACCGTACAGGGTCCAGCACTCGGCGCTGCCAGGAACACGGCCCGGTAGATAGCTACCTCTCTGCAGGCTACACGACCATCTAAACTGACGATTAAAACACAGGAAAACAACCACCAGGTGGCGGTGTGTCACACTTAACTAATTTGTCTAACTGAATTAGACGTGGCTGCCCATTCGTTGGCGGACCTATTCGCCAAAAGAAACCTACTTTACGATTCCTACTCGTTGACATCAATTAACGGCAATTTCAAAGTAAATTAAGTTCTGAAAATCTCCGAGCTATTAATATTTAAAGCAAAACTTTTCTTGATGTCTTGTATACTGAATTGTTGTCCTTCCGAAAGTTTTTCAAAAGCTTCTTTTGCGTTCCTTCCAATCTCCATTTCGCGAATTCTGGGTAACTGACCACAAAGACAAACTCCGCCGTCACAAGAGAGCCGGCCTGGGCGTGGCGTCGTGCGCACCGTGGGAAAGTGATCGGACATGAAAGAGGGGAGGTTTTCCGAAATGTCTTTGGAACGGACTTTAATTATGTCATTAAATATAAAGGCTCAATGGATCAGAGGGAGAGAGAGAGATGGAGAGATGGAGAAGAGAGAGAGAGAGAGAGAGAGAGAGAGAGAGAGAGAGAGAGGAGAGAGATGGAGAGAGAGAGGAGAGAGATGGAGAGATGGAGAGGGAGAGAGAGAGAGATGGAGATGGATGGAGAGATGGAGAGAGGAGAGAGAGAGAGGAGAGAGAGAGAGAGATGAGAGAGAGAGAGAGATGGAGATGGAGAGATGGAGAGATGGAGAGAGAGAGATGTAGATGGATGGAGAGATGGAGAGAGAGAGAGCGAGAGAGATGGAGAGAGAGAGATGAGAGAGAGAGAGAGATGGATGGAGAGATGGAGAGAGAGAGAGAGAGAGATGGAGACGGAGAGAGAGAGATGGAGATGAGAGAGATGGAGATGGAGAGATGGAGATGGAGAGAGAGAGAGCTGGAGAGATGGAGAGATGGAGAGAGAGAGATGGAGATGGATGGAGAGATGGAGAGAGAGAGATGAGAGATGGAGAGATGGAGAGAGATGGAGAGATGGAGAGAGAGAGAGAGAGAGAGAGAAGAGAGAGAGAGAGATGGAGACGGAGAGAGAGAGATGGAGAGAGAGAGAGAACACTCCAAAAGAACTGCTTCTGCGCTGGGTCTCTTGCAGTTTACCGGGGGTCGGAGACTTTGCTAATGGCCAAGCCAAACGTGAATGTAGCCAGCCGAAACAAAGAACCCCAACCCCGACATCGGTTAATGTAGAGGTGATATTTAGAATATATCTCCACGTCATCTTTTGGCTCAAACAGGTGAGAAGTTGTTTCTTTTTAAATTTGTCAGTAGTGAAAGATTATATCGTCTTAACGTCAGTTATTCCATTATTATTGTAACATGTACTCTGCATTAATAATAACAAGCCCTTTACTACCTTTAGCAGTGGGATATACGGAAACATAGAATTCACAGATCGGTTTTTGTGGAATTCTATAGGGTAAAGAAAAAAGTGGAACTTGGCTAACAAAAGGTCTGCAGCCATAAAACCGTCACTAGGTATCATCCATGCGTCGATTCTTTTAGTTTTAAATATTAGCAATATATGCATCTAACAACTTAAATTGCATAATAAATGTGGTTGTTGGGTTTGATTACATATTTTTTGCCATTTCACGTAAGATATACATTAAATGAGATCGCTGATAACCATTAATTAGAAGCCCCAAGATGGAGTTATTGGTATCTATAATTATTCATTTCCATCAGGAAAAAAAAAGAATAATATTCAAATTATCTGTTTAAGAACATTAATTAATTACCAGAACATGAGGATTCCGTAAATACGATATCGAGCTGAAATGATGTCAGCAATTAAAACCAGCTGTCAAATGGGAAAGATTAAGTTGAGACAATTTTTGTGAAGGGGTTGTGTAGACAGACAGACCTAACAGTAAACTGGTTCTTCTATTTTTACTAGGGCCACGTTTTTACCTCATAAGTAGTGAATCCAGTTTGATATCGTTTCTTGGTTGGTTTTCTCAGTTTCATCAACAATTAGATATCCTTTGCAAAATAAACGTGGCTATGCCGAGTTCGTTTCCGAACTACTTCAGATGCTGTTGTCTTGATTAAGCAGCTGAGGCACCAGTGCCGAGCTGACCGTAGGATTTGTAATCAGGTATTAGCTCAGCGTGTGGCGCTCGCCTGTTTCCAGATTTGTCAGGTTCGGAAGCGGCTTGCAAGAACAATACATGCTGGGTACGGCGAAGAGGCGGGACGGGCTGACTTTCCCTGGCGGATACTATACGAGTCGCGTCTCATTACCGTGTCGACGCACATCGTTCCGCGTGTGAGCACGTGACTGCTCAGAAATCTACACAGGAAAGATTATTTCCAAACTTTCGTAGAGGGAAATCCCCCCCCCCCGTCTTCTGTGTTTGGTCGGTTTTATTATTGGTAACTTCGGCCCACGGTTATGACAGTTAGTTAGTGAGCTATAAATGTATTGTTACATTCTGATTTCGGTGACAGCCCCCTTTTTCTACGCGCAGCGCCCCGTTGTACGCCAAGCTCCCAACAGAAGACCGGAAGTCGACGGGTTCTAAAGCCCTGACGCCGTCGACATCCTCCAAGAGGAGTTCGAAACCTTCCTACGACTGTTAGCGACGTGGCCTCAGCTGCGAAGAAAGACTGTAAAAGTTCCGGTTCTGACATTTCACTCTGGAAACAAATACAGAGTTTTTGTGGAGTGCTGTATAACACCGGAAGTCACAATACAGAGTTTTTGTGGAGTGCTGTATAATACCGGAAGTCACAATACAGAGTTTTTGTGGAGTGCTGTATAACACCGGAAGTCACAAGTCTGACATACATAAGAGAGGTTCGGGACTGTCAGCATAAGTCTCTTCACTTCTATCTTTCTCATTTTTTTGTTGTTTCCCGACAGCTCTTAACGTCGCTGACCATTGTTATTGTGCTGCTGATTTCCTCATCAGAGGACAGAGCAGAGGGCACTCGGTGCTTGTTGTATAGACTAGTTGTGACTTTACTGTTTTCCGCCACTCCTTTGGCCGTATGTAGACTAGAAGATAAAGATAAAATAAACAGGACACAGTCGTAGCAGACGAGCAGCGGGAAGGAAGCTACAGCGAAGCTTTTCTTTACCCAAAGTAAGTTTTCTTTCTGATTTTAACAGCAATTTACTCAGTTTTTGGAGGCGAACGTTCTATTGTTATCTCTTGCCGTACTTCTGCTTATAAAACCCTGCTTCGAAGTATTCCCTGAATAGAATTATTCGTACTGAGTTTCATCTCTTGACTGGAAAAAAATTCCATTTGAATAATTTGGGGATAACCATGCGCTATTCCAAAGGTGATTCGATTTTTAATCAAGAGTTGAATTGTCTGGAGATCCTTAACTTCCTATTCTTTGCGCAAAACTATATACAGTCTTTTCCTGCTGGAGCTCCAAGTGAGAAAGTGGAAAGTTTCACTCAATTTAAGGACATGTTCCATACGATCACCGTTAACTTTAAACTTTCCTTTGTAGCTTTTGGTAATAATGAATGTGTTAAATCAAGAACCACCGTGCATATTATCTAGTCTCTGAAACAAAGGCAGACCGCACAACAGTTGGAATCCTAGTGCAGTAAAATAACCAAGTAAATAATTCGTGCACTTCTATAACTTTTTTATCTAAAAGCTTTAAAGATCGCAGATCGGGTTATTCCTGGGTGATACCACGCACTCGAGAGGAGATGAAGGTCTGAAACAGTTAACACATTCTGTTGGATATTTCGGAACTATTCTCTAATAAAGAAACACCTTTTCTTCCTAAAGGTTGTGAAATGTGTCAGAAAACAGATTTAGTTTACCGTATTGTTATTATTGTAAGTTGAGTACCGAGACGTAGAGAAAGAACAAATCTAAGCAGTTTTTATCAGTCTGTTTTCTGTTTCGACAAAAACAGAAACTTAACTATCACGTGGTGCAATCCGCCTAGACCACGCTGAAGCGGCAGAAAGGTTATATTTTGAAATATTCTATTTATTTACTTGTTGAACAATTGCGGTTTACACCGACGTCTTTACATTTTCATTTTCGTTAGAAATCTAAGTACAGTTCTGCTAAAAAAGATTGTTTCTATTATTTTCGTTAAGATGTCTTTAAGAAATCGCCATTACAGGAAAATGGTCGACTCTGGGGTGGAACTCTTATCTCCCACCAAGAGGGCGCCTATGGAAATAACTGTGTTAAATACAATTTACAACCGAAAGATTTGTTGTTTTTAATTCTCCACACCTACAAATAACGGACGCCGTCGTCTTAGCTGTCAGCGAGCCATATCCGGTCACGGTGTCCGGTTGTTCCAAGTGCCTTCGCGCAGCAACCAGAAGATAAGAGTTCAAACTTTTTACCTGCCCTCGCCCGTCTAATTCCGTTATTCACTGAAGCATGGAATCTGATCTGTCCTCACTCATCTCGGGCTATTTTAACAATTTTTTTTTTTTACCTTTTTAATGGAGATTTGTGTTTGACATTTAAGTTAATTTGTTGCGAATTTTATTGGACTGGAAGGAATTCGACATCGGCGCGATAAAACTGAGCTGAAAACTCCCGAGAGAGTAAAACACTTGGCAGGTTCGTCTGGCACGGATGACGTCTGCAGAAAAGTAATCGACGAAAAACACAGAGAACACACATATACACACATACACACACAGAAAACACATGCACACACATACAAACACAGAGAACACATGCACACACATACAGACAGAGAGAACACACATGCACACACATACAAACACAGAGAACACACATGCACACACATACAGAAAGAACACACATGCACACACATACAGAGAACACATGCACATACATACAGACAGACACACAGCTAATTTTCATTGGGTGCTTGCTTTGCCTGCTGAAACAGGTAATGAAAATTGTTATTTAACAATTGTAAACTGTTAGATTCATATTTTTTCGTCTAAACAGATGTTTATGTAAATTGTTACACACTGTCCGCCCCCTTTGACTCTCTATCCACAGAAGTTGCTTGCTTGGTGGACTCCGACGTTTCAGACTATTCTCTCAAGAGATAATAAGTAATTCAACCCCAGAAGCCAGCCAGCCTGCCTGCCCAACAAGCGTTTTCTGTGTTGTGTACTTTAGACATTTATAGGAGTTATAAACGAGAGTTGGGTCGGTTGTTCACACCAGTCACCAGGAGGCAGGCGATGTCTCACTCCTAGAGACTGGAGGGGAACACTTGGACCTACCATCCCATACATGTAAAAGAAGCAAATGTTAACATTTGTTTTCTGCAGCATTTTCCTAGTATTATTTTAAAACAACTCTTAGGGATGCCATATTAAGCCATCATCTCTGTTTTCTTTTCAGAACGACGAGACAGACGAAATTGGCCGGGCATCATGGAACCGAACAAAACTTTGAAAGATCTCAACGACGAAAAGGCGCTGATGCTTCTGCCCATCATCATCTTTCTCTTTCTCTTGATGGTCGCCGGTATCATCGGAAACTTACTGGTCTGCTATGTGTACTACTCCAGGTTCGTCAAAATGGCCTCTCACTGGTTCATACTGTGGATGGCCATCCTTGACCTGATCAACTGTTGCGTGGGGATTCCTTTTGAAATCGCCGATCTTCGCAATCCGTATACTTTTAAAATGGCCGCCATGTGTAAGATGATGCGCTTCACGGAATCTCTCTCTTGTATATCCTCGGGCTTCGTGCTGGTGTTCGTGGCCTTCTACCGCTACTATAAGATCTGCAGGCCCCTGAAACGTTTCTCGGTGCGCCATGCGAAAACCCTGTGTGGGGTTTCTCTCGTGCTCGGCCTGTGTCTGTCGTGGCCGTGCCTGTTTCTGTTTGGCAATACCACTCTGCAATTAACCCCAACTCTGAAAGGCTCCGGATGCTCCAAAGACGACCGCCTCAAAAACAGCATCTTGCACGAGGTGTACTACATAATTCTGTCCATAGCGTTCACCGTCACTTTCTCCGCCTTCATTGGATTCTACATTTGCATCGGGTACAAACTTTGGAAAAGACGGAGGTTGGTCATCGGAGACCAATACCCCGGCATCGAAATACCGATTACGGTTGAACAAACCCAAAATTCGTCCTCAGCGCAAGAGAACAACTGCGCCTGTCAGGAATCCAACCAACGGATGACGAACGCGTGCAACGTCACAGATACGGTTCGCAGGAGTCGAGCCAATCAGATTCGAATAAGCCGCATGACGTTGGTGTTCGGCATAGTAACGACCAGCTTCTTCATCAGCTTTCTGCCTTACTTGACTGTGAATATTTTAAGGGGAGCCCATCTTGCGTGGCAGGAGTTCTACTCAGAGGCCGAGGAAGTCTTATACAACTTTTTGGTGCGATCCTATTTCTTAAATAGCTGCGTCAATCCATTCATCTACAGTATCTTTAACGCCAGTTTTCGAAAAGAGTGTTCCACAATCTTTAAATATTTGTACAATGACTGGATATGCTGGCGCTGATAAGAGCACGCCCACTTGATATACTGTGCTCATCCACAATGATTCGGAAATCTTCTCAGTTGGTTGCAGAAGAGGGCAAATAAAGATAAACAAAAGAGCGAAATTCTTTATGCTGGCACTTTGGTCGATCCATACCTTTCAACAAGAAGACTCTTTTCGGTCTTTGGCTTTGTATTAATGAGATTTTGTTTCACGTTTAGATTTTTCATATTCATGTGAGCGCTTACTTCGACTCCATCAGGTTAGCAGGTAAGGCCTGCTTTTAGTTAATGATCCAAATGTTCCAAAAGACACTCGATCAGATTTGTATCAGAGCTTCTTTAAGGTACTCAGGTGAGAACAAGCTGTGGGGCATGTATCATCATCGAAGAACTTGATATCGTATTGTAAATGCGTAAATACCTTGAATTCTTAGGTTTGCATTTGTTGTTGTCGTTGCAAGGATAGAGATAGAATTAAAAGAAAATAATTGTATTAATAATTAATTTTTAGCCCTTTTGCAATTAATTTTTTTAATCCCTTAATTGTATTCACAAAAATATACTCTAAATCTACAAATTTATGTCCATTAAACGTAGCAAAGACCAGTATCTGTATTAGCCACTTTCAGTATATACTTTGGTAGTTCCATAGATCGTTCATAGATGTCGCCGGCGTGACTTTCAACAATGCATTGCGTCAGTTGGTTTCCAAAGTGACAGACGCTGGAGTGAGTTCATTTGTAGATGTTCATAATAATGAAATTTCCCGTGAAAAATGGTTTCAGCTTTCAAAATTTTGAAGAAAAGTTTTTACTGAGTACAGGGGGGGGGTGTGGAGACACTGATGTTGAAAAACGTTTGTTTTATTAAAATGTCCCGAGAAGGAAAAGGACGTGTTTTTGATAACCAGTAACGGATGAGTGTAAAGTTTTATCCAAAAATTGTTTGCTTACTTTTTACAGAAGGCAAAAGCGAATTATACAACAATCGATAGCGCAGATTATCTAGTTTACAATCACATTAGAAACCATTCAGTAAATTCGTCTCTGGCTTTGATGCCAACCTGAAGATAGCGGTCGTCGATGACGTTACCAGCTGTTCTGAGGGATTTTGCCCTATTCCTGGCTCAACCGCTTTGATGTTCCTCTGATGTTTTGAGCCAACAAAATCCCTTCTTGCCTATCAAGTCCGAAAAATTCTCGGACCATGTCAGTTGGCGGGCGCTCCGTCGTATTGGAATGCCCAGGGTTTGAGCTTCACGTGGGCCTCTAGAATATTGTTTTTGTAGATTTTGCCACTGATTTCGATGCCTTGCGCTACAAAGAGCAATGGATTGAGGAGTTCGTCCATCAGCGATTGGGCGTTGAGTGACTATTAGAGCGTGAAGATTTGGTCATCCAAAAACAGAATGCATGAATACCGGGTCTTGAGTCGAAGAGAACGATGTAGCTGCTTCTGTTTCGATTAAACCGTCAGGAAGTGCACTTTTCGGAATTTTTAGAAATAAAGCTTAAGTTCTCCTCTGACCATTTTTCTCAGTGACCGTTGCCGATATCAATGAATCATACTGGCTGCAACTTTAAGAAATTTCTTTGCTGAGACTTCAGCCCGATCTTGGGCTGTCTTCGATAGAAGTTTCGACGAATCGATTGATGGTATGGGGATTAAATTTTCTCCCGTAGTTCTTATTAGCGGATAAAAGATGTCGCTCTTTGTCTTCCTGGATTTAAACTGCAGGGGGAACTCTCCCATTTTAACGCTAAACATGGCACCGGCATTCAAGCGGAAAACACTGTTAGAGAGGACAAATAGATGGATTCAAATTAAAACAACTTCAGCAAATCGGTAGTCTCAAAGTTACTTCTCAAACTTTTGGACAGAACTCGTCCTGTAATATTTTAAAAAACGCGAATAGAGAAATATTTTATTAGTAGCGAAATTGTTACGTTATCTTTTGACTGAATTAGGAAGTATAATACATGAATAAATTAATATCAATAATTTTCTATGCAATTGTTTTTCCTAACCGCCGGGAACGTCATTAGCACTCCACGCTCTGGCGATTGCATCGACTAGACACCGATCTTCCAATAAATCATCATCTTAATTGTTGCAAAAAGAAAATTCACTCACAAACCTGAGAAGCCATGTATCAGCTTCGATGCGATGTCAGCCCGTATCCAGCGCAGTAATAGTTACCTTTAACCACAGACAGGTAATCGTGTTCAAACTATTTTTTAGAGTACTGTAATAGAGAAACCTCGTTTTCGTTTGACGACATCACCTGAAAACTATCTATTTGGAGGTTGGTTTGTTTGAGAAATAACATTGCTTTGCTTGAAATATTCCCTGCATCCCACCCACCCCGAGGAGGTTATAATAGGGGTGCAGTGTCAACCAACACGTGAAGCCAGTGTGGGTTATTTCCGCCATCTTGGTAAGCGCAGAAAGAAGCGACGGCGGAGATCGCGTTGGAAACTCGCCTTCGAGGTTAGGCCCCCGTGTTTCCCTTTGGCTGGTTTTATACGTGGAAGGACTAAGGTTAACCCTTCGAACCCGCGAGGCCGGTTTTCGTGCCTCCACGTGGTTCTCTTTACAAACATTCAAACCCGGCAACACAGTTGAACATTGGAGATTAATTCAAGAAAAGAGCCTGGTGTGTGACTCTCTCCATCCATGTTGAACACGTTTTCTAGCTGCCACCTGTCTAAGCAACATCAGTCTTTAAATAAAATCAGATTTTTAAATTTCGGATCTGTGTACGGCCAGAGGTGAACGAGAGACCTCCAGAGAACTGAAAAGTATTGAACAGCGAATTGATAAAAGTTCCACAAAGAATCGGTGTGAAAACTACATAAACAACGAGGCTTATTTTCTAGAACTGAACCTTCAGTTTATACAGGTTTAACTTGAAAATTTGGTGAATAGAAATTTTAAGTCATTGCAAAGCTTCTCAGCTTTGATGGATATTTGGAGGGCAGTTGTTGGTCGGTATATTTTGCAATCTGACGCTTCGACAAATCCGACACACCACCTGCACAGTTACACTGTCACTACTTACAAGGTCATCGCACCCCAACTCTCTGGTGATGTTTTTAAGTCAGCATTCTTTTTAACGAGGCATCGCTTTGACTGCTGCAGTAACTTTATTCGTTTTCTCGATGAGGCTAATTTCAGTCCAGCTTGTTCTAATTTCATTTTCAGGAGTGATACATGGCACAGGTATTGCATCACTGACATCCTCCACATCACATTCAGGTTGTCGTGGAAATGGTCGCTTTCTAGGTTTGCTGTCACTTTGCAGATGCTAAGGAAAACCAAATATAGTAGGCACCCTGCCACTGGGAATTCGAACACAACTAACTGATGTCCTGTCAATATCTTCTTCTGAAAGGTAGCTAGAGCACAAAACTGCTGATGTTGATGGGTTAAAGTTGGCTCTCTTTGTCGCTCTTATCCATTTTTCTCTCAATTCTTCATTTTTTGGAAAGCATTTTTATGACAATTTTTTGAAAATCAATGATTTTATTTCATATAACTACTGTCATTAATTGCTTCAACAAAGGGACAGCTAAAGGGTGACAGATTATGTAAAAGTGTTTTACACAAACTGAATCATGGCAGTGGATTACAGTTTAATGCAAACGGGATTTTAAGAGTAGATGGAAATAGAAGCAGACAGGATTACTACGCACAAATAGCACAAGTAATAGTAGAGATGGCACTAGATAAAGATCAAGAAAAATATTAAGATATTTTGAAAATGATTCACTAATAGCTGAGATAGATTTTGCCTTAAGTAATAAACATAATAATATGTATTTCAATGAAAGTGCTTTAGACAAAAGTGATTTAGATGCATGTACTTCTCTCTCTCTCTCTCTGTGTGTGTTTCTAATTCCGTTTAAATAAGCTGTTTGGGGAACAGAAAGTCTAGATCGAGGAGAGTTGCTTCCCTGACCATCATCATCAGGGTTGTCTTCTGAGAAAGGACTCATAGGGGTTCACTCGGTGTATTATCATTATCAAGGTAATGTCATGATTGTATTAGATTCTAGTGGACAGACAGCATGTGCTATGATTATCTAACAAGAGCACAGACAGAAACCTGTCACATCACTGATGATGATGGTGACACATTAACTCATTGCGCCGACTTGTCTGTCTGTGTCCCACCCGCTCTGCCAAAAACTCCCTAAAAGATCTTTTTACAAAACATCTTCAATGTCTGTACAAAGTTTTAAAGTAAGTATGCAAAATAAATACAATTCTTACCGATGAACGGTAACGGATGGGGGTCATTTTCACGACTGGTACGGCCAAAGGCAGAACAGGACGGTAGCATCTTCGTTCGAGTTCTCCATTTATGAGTAGATCAAGATGGCAGAATTGGCTTCAAGTTTGTGACCTCTTTGACCCCCCCTTATTTTTCGATAAGCTGTCCAACGACTCTCATCATCGAAAGTACGACATATTGTAGACTTTTAATTTAATTTTGGTCCTCGTTTCGCACTTCCTGCTGTTAACCAGTCTTTATTTAGTTTCTCTTCTGCCCCAGGGCCAGGGCAAAGATCAGGCCAATGTTTCGCACATTTTCCCTGTGAACGATGGAATTCTATGATGATCGCTACTTGCTCACATTACAACAAAACTCTTTATTGCTGTCGCCATCTTGTGCTATTTCGTGCCAGCTGGATTCGTTTATGTTAATTAGATATTCTTGCTTAGCGTTTTGTCCGATCCAAAAACAACACCGACAACACGTTTTTGAATGCGCAGTAACTGAAATAAAAGTATTTTTTTTCCAAACAGGGCACATCACAGAGTCTGCAATAGCTACGTGGAGTATGTAGACAATGTAGGAAACGTAACATCATAGAGGCTCTCGAAATCGGTTGCCAGGCAAAACGATTGAGAAATACTTTTCCCAACACATTCAGCTGCTGCAGTTTGCCATAGTTAGAGATAACGGGAAATTTAATGGAATAACCTCGCTGTTCAGTGCAGAATTCTGAGCTAATTTTGTGCATAAAATGACCGAGATAAAAATAAGATCAGCAGCTAACGCTTGGCAACTGGAGATTCCTGGTTCAAATCCAAGCATCAGCAGTCTTCAGTATCTCGAGATGCTGAAAACACACAATACATCATTATACATGTGACAAAAAGTACAAACTCAGTTACAGATATTGCAGTGAGTTCTGTAGCAAAACATCTAAATTTAACTTGTTTGTGTTAAACAAAATTGAAATATAATTCAAAATTTGGGATAGATGACTTCAAATTTCATAAACTATCCTCACAAATGCGGGAGGGGTACATGCACTTAAAGATGATAAAGTTAAAAGTTGTCTGCATTCAACAACTGAAAAATTCTAATGATTACTCTGCTACTCATAGTTTGATTTACTGATATATCCATGTCAACTCTTTTATTGTTTTTGTTTTTTTTGCTAAAATCTAGATTCTGCTCTTGTTTCATTCCATATTATAAGTTTATAAACAGATTAATCAAGAATCAGAATATTAACTACTTATTTTTATTTGATATTCATACAGAGCACCCAGTCAAGTATACCTCACTTTCTTGTACAGCAGCCATTCTTGAATAATTCCCATGTATGCCATTCATCCCAGGAGACACAAGCCATATTCACAATTCACAGCAGTATCCTTATTCTACCAGATTTCATTCTAGAGAGTTTTGGTAGGCAATAGAATAAAACTGGCAGAAGAAAAGCATGTTTATTTATATTTCCAAACAAATTAAACCAATGATTATGCTTATGCAAAATGTCCATAAATAATGCTATATAAAGAAATATATAAACATCATTTGGCTTGCCATCTTCCACAACCAAACAGCATGCAATGCTATTCACAAAAATAATGCACTCAAAGCCATTTGTAGTGTTCTTGATAGGAGAGTTATAGCATTGCTCACAGCAGAATTCAGGAACAATTAACTTTAATAAATTTACTTTAAATTAACTGGTTAAATTTATTCTTACTTTATGTACAACTTGAAAACTTTTTTTTAACCTGCTTGATACTGATGACTAGCCTCATGACAAAGCAATTGAATTTCAAATTCAATGAAGTGAGAAACTCTAAAGATTGTAAACATGCACAAAATTTCTTTCATTAAAGTAGAATTATCAGTTTGTCTCTGTACTGGATAATTACAGGTATATTGTACTTTCATCCAACATTATATTGAACAATAGCTATAAAATTTGTTAATTTTAACTCTGTTACCTGGTCATTAAAAGGGTTTTATAATTTGTAAAATAAAAAGACAGATATAAGTAAAAAAAAAAAACAATTTCCAAAATCCTAACTTGACAAAATTTTAAAATAAAACAAAAGCAACTAAATACTTACGGACTTTCATTTTTATTCCCAGCTTATTCTGACTACTGATGTAGTCATTGCTGTACAACTTACTTCATCTGCCAATCTTTTACCCTGTGACATAAACCTTAAGGCCATCACAGCTTATTTACAAAGGTGCCCAGGAAAGGAAAATGTACCTAATTTTTACAAATGTGTTTAGGTTATCACTACCAAAAAGGAAATGCCAACAATTAATTCCAGTCATTTACTATTGTGTTATTGATAATAGTTTTTTTCTTAATGTTCAGCTATTTCTTAAAATCTTAAGACGATTGTAGAAGAGTAAAACAAGTTCTCTCCCCCCACCCGTTTAAAGCACAATAAAATGGGAGATAACTCAGACTTGAATTTCCAATAATTTAATTTTGTCCAGGACTGTTTATTTGACAGGGAAATCACCAATTATGCTTATAAAATACCCAATAATTAGATTTCTGAAAAAAAAAAAACTAACTAAAAAATAAAGTTGAATATTTCAAATGTAAACAGATTCTTATTTTTGATATATCAGTTTTTTCCATGTTTATATATTATTTTGAGATTTAATCATAAAATCAAGAGATTTGAGAACAAACTAAAAATGTTAGTTAGTCATTAGTAGATTCAAATTTATTTTAATGTTTTGCTTGTTGTTTTTTTTCTGAAATAAGCAAAAATCTTATAACAAAAACTGTAAAACATGAGAAATAATAGAATTTCAACCTGATTGAAATCTCTCACTTTTCACTCATTTACAAAAAAAAAAAGATGATAAATTAGCAAATCAGTTTGATAGTGTAAAATAAAACAAATAATAAATAAGGATAACGTCAAATGAATGTCAACAAAGATAAGGAAAAGGGGTTTTTTGAGCTGATATAATACTGACAAAGGAATGGTTGGTTCCTTGTTTAGTCTTGTCAGAATGATCATGAAATATTAATACAGATGCTTGAGCCAAACAGATTTCAAAAGACATTCTTCTGCTGGCACCAGTCAGAGGGAAAATGGCCATAGTAGTGAGAGATGCTTGAATTTAGACAATTTCCCAGTCATCTTCTTCCAGGGAAGACCTTGGTTGATACGCAGAAGCTTGAGGACCTTTCTGGAATATGTACCTGATGTTCCGTTTGTGAAGCTGCATTTCCTGGCTGATAGCCCAGAGCTCATCATCAGGGGAGGCTGTAAAAAAACAAAACTTGACAGTAATTTCCCACATTTGTCATAACACCAATAAATGCAGCCAGACAAAAGTAGTCTTTAAAAAAAAACCCGGAAGGGGTATTTCAGTGGCAACCATAATTGTGCAGTCGCCAATGAAATAAATGAAGAGAACCTTCTGATAAAAAAGAAGTTATATGAGACAAAGAGTTTCAACATGATCTTGTAACATTTTTTATTGATACATTATCTGCCAAATGCTAATATAGTATATCTGGCTACATGCATCAACAAAGTGATTATATATATGATTGGTGAGTGGACAAGTATGGCTGCTGGTGCATCTTTAATGTCTTTCTAGATTTTAGAGAAAAATATTCAAACTTAAACAAAGATATAAGAAAACAAATGGTGGTCAATCACCATCACAAATTTAAAAAGAAAAGAAATTTTCCAGCAACATGCTGTTCAGTTTCAACTAAGAAAAACTCAACTCAAAAAAATAAATAGAAGAAATGCAGGTTCAAATAAAAAGCAATAGTGTAGAGTGGTATATAGATTTAGGGACTAAGCCAGATGTATAAAAAATTTTTAATTTAGTTACCCCAACAAAGGAAGAAAAAAGAGATTCAAAACATGTAAAGGAGTTAGATAAAATAAGGTTCTATTTTTTGATGGTAAATAGGTGGGCATTCTATAATTTTCAACCAAGTCCATAAAAGACCTGACCAAAATCTTGATCTCATCATGTATATATCATATGCTTCCGGATCCTTGCACTGAAAAATAGGATTGAAATTGCCTGTGGACACATTGGATAGCTTTTACAATGATATAAAACTATAGTCCTAAACATTTATCAGTACATGCAAAATCTCAAGGGTTGAAATACTTCCAATATATGCGAACTGCAGTTACAAACAAATGACAGCTGATATGATGATGATGATGATGATGCTTCATTCATTACTTCACATTGTTGTCTTTTATTTTTAAGTTCTTTTTACCCACTGTGAAAGTGAAGCAATTCCCATGTAGAACTTTATAAAAAAAACTTAGAAGTATAAATAACCAACATCAACTTGATTTTAACAATTAAGTTTAGACTTCCAAATTTTTTTAAAGATTTGTAAGGTAAGATATCTTAGCCTGAAAGTCTTACAATGAATCTCTTTCATTGGAGATGATTTTGCAAACTATATAAATAAAATATTCTAAAACCTGCATACTTCTGAGATTATATTAACTGGCCTAAGATCACTTCTTTTACTCTTTTTTTAATAATAGATACATCATTTGCACTTTCCATAAGTTTTCTGCAATGAAGTAAACAAAACAGCAAAATGTTTACAAATGACTTTTGCAGTTTCTTTTATTATTCTTGGAAAAATATTATCAGGCCCAGTAGCAATTTTGTATTTAACTTAATGAAATTTATTCAAAATCATATGTATGATTGCGTAATATTGTCCAAATATCTTGTAGCACTTTCCACAATTCATCCAAAATGTTTGGTTATTGCTTTAATTTCTCAGCAGCCAAATAACCTCATATGGCCTAAATGATATTCATATCAGGTCTTTGCACAGACCAAGGCATCTTTGTGAGTGCTTCATCAGCCTCTTTACATTCCAGATAGTTTTTCACCACACTGGCTGTATGCTTGGGACCAATATCATGCTGGAATTTAAATCTCCACCAAATGAAATGTCTTCCTGAGGAAATGACATAATAGATAAGAACCTTCATGTACCTGTTGACGGTCAGAATACCTTAGATTTTATGCAAATCTCTGACACCCTTAACCCGCCTTCAAAAAGATTACTAAACATTTGAAAATTTGACTAATTTGTAAAGAACACCTTCCAGGTTTGTTTATTTCATTGTTGCCCATTTCAACTTTGTTTAGTTTCCTCTCTCCAGGGTTTTCAGCAGCTACATATTCATTGAAGCCACTATGCTAATCTGTATTTTACTGTTCTTAAAGAAACATTAACATCTGTACTTGCAGCTGGGTCATTTGCAAGATCTATTCACTTGTTGTTCATCATATAGAAACATACCATTAGGTGATCACTTTTAGAGACTGTCTATTAACTGCACCAGTTTCAAAGCTGCTGAAGTATCCTTCACTAGCCAAGTCTTTGATTTTTAGAATCTGTCATGTGATATTTCATTCCCAGAAGCCATGGTATTCACCACACATTCTCCGTTCTTCTGAAGGTATGACACTGTCTGATTGCTTGCATGACAACCAATCACAGTGTACTATACCAACACATGACTGTACAAAGTTGCATTTCATTTTTATATATGAGATGTGATTTTACTAAGTGATATTTGGATTTTATATCTAATTTTTCCTGTTTCCATGATTATTTCCGATGCTCTGTCTGTCTGTGTTCAACCTGCAGTTCTTTTTTTGCTGAGTTTTCTTACTTGAAAATGGATGCCATATTGTTGAAAATGGATTTCTTGTTTATGTTTGTAATGCTCTGATTGACTGCCCCATTTGTGTTACTGTTTTACCTGACAAAATAATGAAGTTTCCAGGTATTTTCTTCCAGTAGTCTCCACAGATGTTGGATTTGGAAATACCAAGTCGGCACAGAACCTTTCCATCAGGGTTCAGCGCCCACACCATGGTGTTGCTGATAGTCAACTGTAATGCCAATGTCCCTGCAAAGAATGGTCAACCAAAGAAAAATGTGCTTTAGGTCAGTTCAGCTTCTTTGGAAAACAAGTATCTGATTTCTTGTCCTCTGTCTGTCTGTCTGTCTGTGTCTGTCTGTTTGTTTGTTTGTTTTTAAATACCCAGATATTCCAGGTAACAATAAATAAGGGCTAAGAAAATTTCAACTTTATAGAAGAAACCCTGGATCCAAAATTTTAAAAAGCCAGGCCTGAAACTGGACTGATCAAAAGAGAAAAGAAAAGAAATAAAATGGGGGAAGTTGTCAGTTGCAGAGAAATAAAACAGAAGGGGATCTGTAAAACCCTGAAGATTTGGAGACAAATTATAGACCATTTTCTTGAATAGAAGAAAAGTTTGAGACAAAAAAAAAGACTAGTTCTCAATACTGTGACCATGATTTCCAAACTAAAATATATTGATAGACCAAATATTATCACACAATAACCTTTAAGCAAACATTCTTTTAAAACTGATTCTATTTACATCATTTTCCTCAGTAATCTTAAGCATACCGAATGATGTTCAATCGTTCAGAAAGTCCATCACAAAAAAACAGCATTGCCAAGTTAAAATAATAGCTCTGGACTAAATGGGAAGCTGTGTAACTTCCAACCAGCCAATCAGAATGTGGCAATCATTTCTGATGAAAGCATCAATCATAGCAACAGGAATGATAGGCTGGCTTGACCTGAGCTCAGTGTCATCAATAACTCCAGATTATGGGAAAAAAAAACTGATGACTCATTCTCTCAGGATTATCAGGTAACATACCTGTGTGCTATGTTCTACACCAGTGACTATTAATTTAGACCAGTTATTTTTGGTATTGAAATGTGTGAATCTTAAATCAAATAAATACAATAAATGTCATAATTACCCTGATAAAAGGTGTTCTCTAACACTAGCTCTATGCATCCCCTCTGGTGCCAAAAGGAAATTTGACTCATCACATCATCTGTCTTCCAAAACTGTTTATTCAGTTTTTCAAATACCACTTGCTAGTTTTTGGTTTTTTATTTTTTTAAATAATAGCAGAATTTCAAATACAAGAAAGCCTGTTTTTATATCCAGTGATTATCATTTAAGTCAAACAAACAATAAAAATCGTTATAGTGAAGTAGAGGCAACAACTATCTTAGTTAGTTATGTAAAATGTGGTAGCTAGATAGTGACAGAAAAGTCAGAAAAATAAGATTCACAACAAAAGTGATTGGTAATTTTCTAAATAGTCTGAGAGAATGAATTATTTACCATAGTAAATGTGATGCTTTCCTAAAAGGACTACACTGTACACAGGATTCTGGGCAGGTAATGCCATAGCAGTAAAAACATCTGTTTCTCAACAGGAAGAGTAGAGAGAAAAGAAGACATATTGGATAATATTTCTGGAAATATAATTTCTGATAAAGTTTCATCCACCATTTCTTATACTTCCCACTGTTAAAAATGTTCCAATATTATCAGCTATCAGAGAGAGAGAATACAGGGAGATGAACCAAATGTAGAATTCACCTACTCTGATTGTTAATAAATGTATTACTTTAAGTCTGACAAGATTCCTTAAATGAAGGCAAACAAAATTTAGTTTCTCATTCATTATAATACTAACAATTTGAACAGAATTTATTCAACAAATTGACAGAAATTTTCAGAATTAAACCTCTTGGTTATTTCCAATATTTTAGGTATAGAATATTACCAAACAGATATATGTACTCTACCTGGTATATGGGCCCATTTTGTACCTATAGGCATGCAGACACTGACACCCAGACGTACATACACCTGTCGATGATTGTCTATGCCCCACACCTGCATAAAAGAAATATAGTTTATAGAAAGGTACAAAGTGAATAGAATTTGCAAATTTAAATAAAGTTTAGCTCAAGAGTAAAGCTGTGAGATTTTCAAAAATGTTCAAAAAGTAAGTGTTTCTGGACAAAAGTTGCTAATATTTTCCTTCCACATCAAACATTTGCACCTTCAATATCTGGTTGCATACACTGACTGAGTTTGTACTTCTTTTTAAATATTCCAGCCTTGTCATGAACAAAGTAACACATACTAGCTCATTGCTTCTCCAGCATTCTCATTTTTCCTGATAGAATCCACACTACCTATACTCTCCTTTCAGTAGTATGTCATGTCATAGGTCATCCTCTAAAAGTCCCATCTTGTGGAGTGAAAATTTTTGCTGTATCAGCATGAGCCTAAAAAGAAAATCAAGATCATTTTTCAGCTTTGTTTTTGTTTGGAGGCTGGTGTCTCTGTGTATTTGAGATAAGCCTATATCTCAAGAGTTTCCAGCTTATTACGTGTTGATTTTCTGTCCTAACGATATCTCACAGCAATAAGTTAGAAGGAAAAAGGTGCAGAACATTAACCTTGGAGACCAAAACTACCTAGATGCAGTTGAGCTCTGGTCAAGGCACAGGCCAGCCAAAATTTACCCTTACCTGCAGTACCTCCACCATGTATACCTGGAAAACTCTACTAGACTTCTTCATTTTTAGATGTGGAAGGAAACTAAGGTGCCTGGAAGAAACCCACATAGCTAGCTGGCAAAGAAAGAAACCATGATAAGGTGTGCTAAACTGAGCCAGTCCCTACTGGGGTTCAAACTCAAGCCCTCAATGATGGCCATCCAGTATTCTAACATTGAACCACCAACTTCCTTTAGCATTAAAAGGTTATGTCATATTAAATATGTTTGCAAAAAATTTGAGATAACCCTAAAATAAAAATATATTTAACCAATTAAATATGCATTAACCTGTCATTTTATACATATAAGAGAGAGAGAGAGAGATTGTGTGTGAGTGAGTGAGTGAGACTCTTAATAATATGAACACTTCCAAAAAGTTCCTTTTACTTTAAAATACACTTGATGTCAATCAGTTCTAAGCTGTATTGGCTCCATAGATGCTGTTCACCAAGTAAAATTCACCTGTTTATAAAGAAAGGTATAACCACTGCATACCAACATCCTCAACATCCTGCCAGTATCACACACATAATGACCTGTATTCCACAAAATTCACATGAAATGACTACTAACAATCTGTTTCATTTTTGCAGCATCAACATCATTAAGTCAATTAAATGTGCAATGGTTTCTGCACAGACCTGGACATACTGGATGGATTGCTTGCAAACAGGCTGCAGGTTCAAGACTAGTTCATTTCTTTGCACAATTTTACAAATTGAAATGCCTACTTCAAAATCATCTATTGCAAATTAACTTCATTATGTTCAAAAACAGTTCTTCTCAAAAATAAATTTGAATTTAACATTTTAAGCCAGGTGACATTCTAAAAACATTACATTATATGAAAAGTCCTGGAACAGATGATCAAGCAATACTCAGAAAATAAAATTCTCAATAGAAAGGGTATACAAAAGTAAAGTAAAGTTAAACAATGTTTCAAGTAGTAAAACATGAAACACTCAGAAATGATAAATGAAAGAGTAACTCACAATCCAGTCCTGAGGACCAGTCACCACCTGGGTAAACACAATCCCTGTCTGTTCAGTATCCACTGGCAGCCATACTGGTTTCAGAGTATCGTCCATAGGCGGCACAACTCCAATTTGTTGATACACAGCACCTGAATCATCCACAGCCCAAACATTCTCCGTTCCACAGGACAGATGAACAAGTCTGGAGTTTCCTGAAGATATATGCATAAACCAAATGCAATGCACTGAAAAACTGATGAAACAATTGAAATGTAACACATTATCAGAGATTAAATCACCATGACAGCTGAGTAAATCAGTTAAAGTGTAACACATTAAGAAAGCAGCCAGAGCTTAAATCAAATCTATGACAGGTGAGTAATAGAGTTGAAATATAACAAATTAAGACAGCAGACAGAATCTGAATCAAGTCAATGGCAAGTGGCTAAAAGCACCATAAATGTAACTCATTAACAGTAACTCAATAACAGGCAGGTCCATTCTGCCTACCTAATCTCTGAAAGGTGAAATTAGATAACCCTAAGTTTCCTTAAATGCGAGATTTCTAAAATTTTTAAAACAGGGTTTCAGATGAGAAGTGCTACATAATTTTAAAATGAACTGAAACTTATTTATGACTAAAATAAAGACTGTGCAAAGTTTCAACATACAAAATATTGTTGATTTTTTTCAATATTACTTTAATCTTCTCATCTTGTTTTGTTACACTGCAGAAAAAAATAATAAAGGGGAGATAACTCTATTAAATTTTTTTGGCATTATAAAAACCTAGAATGTTGTTTAAAGTTTCTTAATTTTATTATTTTCAGTAAAAATAAAATAAAACATTTAAACTAGAAAATAACCAAGCATAAACTCAGTAAAACAAATTTTCTGATTGCCTTCAGTCTTGAACTGGATTTGTTGATATTCCTGTATATAATGCTGGTGATGATACCAGTATGGCACCATTTTTAGATGTTTAAAAAAAACATGGTTTCAGAAAAAAAGAAAAATATATATATATATATATATATATATTCTTGGTCACAAGGCATAAGATTAAATAATCTCTTTTGTGTTCATGCTGAGATTTAACCATTTCATAACTACCCTGGACAATACTCTCCTGAGCTGTAGCCTAAGCCTCATAGTTGGAGATATAACAACTGTGCAGAAACTAAAAGGATACTCACGCAGCTGAGAGAGATCCATTTGGATCCAGTCCATTCCTTCAGGACACCGTGGACGTACACCAGATCTTACAAAAACATGCCCTCTTGTCGACAAGCCCCAGACTGAATATTTGCAGGCACTGAGGCATGTAAAACAGCTGCTTATTGTTGGCTGGATTATCACTTTACAGAGTTGGCACTGGGGTGAAAATGCCATAAGTTCTCCATTCTGCTGCTGTGCCCAAATGAAACCTGCAGGCAGAGTTCAAAGAATCTCCCTAATTCTCTCAAAGCCCAAAGTCTGTTTTGTAATCTTTGAAAGGCTCTGGTGCAAACTTGAGATACAGAAATGTTTAGCAAATCTCAGACAAACAACCAGACAAGAATATTCTATGCTCTTATCTACAGAGCAATATTACAGTAGTAAAAAAAATAAGATAAAATAAAAATATTTTATACAAATTGAATAAAAAATGCTACTGTTCAATATCTTACTTTACTCCTCTTTTCCAGGGTATTCTGGTGAAACACAAAACTGCACATATACTGGCTGGGCTAACATAATTTTAAAACAAACCAAATGGTTTATCACAAAGGCCAATGTTTTGTATCCTGCAAAGCATTAAATAAATAATATTTTTTGTTTCTATTCAATTCCAATCTAGATGTGGTAAAAAGTAAATAGACTCACATTTGTTCTACCTTTGACATAGTTTAAAATCAATCAGCCAAGTATTTTAGTCCTCCATCCACAGTGACATGGTTAAATCATTAAGTCCCAAAGCTACTTGAGATGGTATAAATTCTTAATTCTACTTCTCAAAAAGCTCTTTGAGGTAGCACCATTTTAACTGTCTTATTCCCCCAAAGACTAAAGTTGAGTCACTATAGTTTTAGTTGTTGGTTTGTATCTGATACATGTGACATGAGTAACCATGAATAGATAGCTTACAAACATAAAACACTACTTTGAGTCAAGCTGCTTATATATTACTATTATATTATATAAAGAATCAATAATTCTATCACTTGAGATTCTGTGCTCATCAGTAACATGACCAATGATTTGGAAAATTCCACAGATTCTGAAGAACTTTTGCCTGGTAATATTCTACATAGGTTAGTGCTAATGTACCCAGCAACAGAAATAGTTCAGTGTGAATTTAAACTAGATTTGTACTGGCGAAAGACTAACCACATCATAATGCCTGGTCAAGAGACATTCTTGACATGCCACTGATCATGAATTTTGAGATAGTAATAGACTCCATCTACTAGATACAACAAAATAAGAGCCAGACTTTTTCCATCAAAATAAGTGAAAAAACAAATGTTTAATCTGCAAGTAAAATAACCATAGCAATGGACACAAATTGGTAGGAGCATATAAAACATTATATGGCAACATAAATTGGCTTCTAAATTGATATGCATATTTCTTAGCTGTCATGCAAAGATTACTTTTCTAAAAGTAAAGATACATACTATGAACGGTGGTTTAAAAATTATTTGGAACCAGGCTCTAATTTGAAAATCTTGACCAGTATATTCACATTGGGAATGCTGATCATGATGCAAATACTGATAAACTACTGCAGTGCAAAATGTAATGAATATTTAAAATAGGAGATTGAGAGATTTTTACAGCTATGATAAGTTTCAAGTACAGATTTGCCTTACAAAAATGGCATTAAAGTCGGGGTCCAAGCTGATTCCAACAATGAGTATATAAATAAATTTCAGATTTACATAGAAAGATCTAGAGAAAGACCTATTTTGAACTTGTTGAATGCTCTTAAATTTAAGAGACATCCTGCTTTTATTACATTTACCTTGTTATCAATATTTTACTCAGGGAAATTAAGTAACAATATTTAGGGATGGAAACAGATAACTATATTGAGGCTTAGAAATTAATCTGCTATGCATTCCAATCCTCCTCAATACTGCTCCATCGAACACAGAACTTCTGCAGGAATGATGAGACAACAAACATTTGCCTTATACTCTATTCAAGCATAGACAAGAAATTTTCAGATATATAGGGCAACTTCTACAGGTGGGGATCAATCATTTGGGGGGGGCAGGCCAGATGAAGTATTACAGAAAAATAGAACTAAATACTCTGATGACCAAAGTTATTTACCATTATCCTGATGCACTCCCCCAGCATTGACAAGCCTCCAGGATGATGATGCAGCCATTCCAATAGGTGGCGCCAACTCCCACTGATGGCCTGTTTAAAAACATGGAGTTTTAGTCAGCAGCAATAATTGTTATTCATTTCAAACTTATTAGCTATACAAAAAAAAAAAACAACTTTATATTCTGATCTTCAAATATATTTTACTTTTTTATTGTTATGTGAGTTTCATTTTAAGTATCTGAGTCACGTTCATCAGTATTTTGATTGGCAGAAAAATGAGTTACATTCAAGAATTACAACAAATAAATTATTTTGAGAAACGAAAATGAAGTCAGTCAATCAACTAAACTTGTGAATGATATTAACCATCAATCCACCTATAAATATTATGGCCGACTGGTTACTATTTCATATCTTTCATAAGGCTGAATGTTTTGTAGATTAAAATAGTTGAGTGGGTTCAGAAAACAACTGTTTAGATAAACAAAACCAAACTATAAAATAAAATGAACACTGTGTAAGTAAAAGTCTCTTTTATTGTGCAAGATTTTAGCCAGTACTACATTTTCTACTGATGTGTTCCCTATTCTCTCTTACCTTGTATTATGCTCTTGCACACATGTATGTTGTTTCCGTAGGCAGGTACAAACAATGTCCCCAAATGGTTAGCAGCTATCAACCCACCTTGCTGGCTGCTCATCAGAAGTGCCAATTTCTGGGGATCTAGTTTTTCAGCCATTGACTTCATCATATCCAGTACTGTCATGTCCTGCATGAAATACTCACTCATTGGCACCTGATAAAAGCAAAATTCTGAACAGTAAAGCTGACATACTTATACAATGCAGTTTCACATTATCCAATAACAAACTGTCATTCATTGGCAAAAGTACAGCAGTTGTTAATCAGTTCTTTCAGTGGCTAGCTAACAAATAACAACAAAAAAAAAAAGTTGCATCCCTTCATGATAAAGTAGTTATTTACATAATACTATTCAATAGCAGCCAGAAAAATGGCTCTCAGCATCAAAACAAGATTATTGTTTTTCATAGTCACAGAATTAATTACGTTTTTAATGTTTCTAGAAAGTAGCTACATGCTCAATACACAGCAAAAGAACTTCACATCATCTCTGCAGATGCAGAGACAAAGCAGCAGCAGCATTCATGTGCACTGTTCAGTCTTCAAAGGACACATCCTAAGTAAATAAAGGTGAGAATAAGACAAATATTTTAATTTAATGTTTCTCTTATTTAGATTTCAAAATCTGTTTTTAGAAGGAAAAAATTAAGCATGACATTAAATGTTTTTTATTTTTAGTTGTCACTGATTTTAGTAGCTAAATTTTTCTTTGACACAAATCTTGCTTTGTATTAATATAACCTAGTAACATGAAACCCATCTGGTATTGGTATAATTACAGGTAAAGACAAAAGTACAAGCAACAAAGTTTGCTTTGTACTGGAAAAAATATAGTTATAAGTAACAAAAAGCATAGAAATTTACCTCATACCATGTTTTGTCACCAAATGGAGAACTGCGGGTAATATCGCAACAAAACCATATTCTTCCAAAAATATCCACTCCCCATCCAAGTTGATTATTACCTAAAGCTATGCTTGTAAAAAGAGGCAAATTGTTGCTAAAAAAATTGAAAAAAAAAATGTTTTTTTAAGAGTAATATAAAACAGATAGTCTCTTATTTTCTTTTTTGAATCATTTTGCTTTATTTCTATATGTATCACAAAAGAACTTTAAAACGCTATAAGAAAGCAACAACCCCATTAAGAGAGATACTTCCTAGAGTCATATTTTAATAGAATTCTATTAAAATGTGACTAGCATTTTTTAATTTGTAAAAAAATTAAGAAAATTAATGCACTGAATTTTATTTACTTAAATCCTATAAAAAGCTTTAAACACGTCACCCATAATTGCCTATCAAAATTTAAGCCACAATTGAATTTGAAGAAAATTTTGTCACTTCTGCTATAGAAAAAATAAACCAGTTTTATACAGCTACTGACAATCAGACATTAGCAGCAATTAGTATCCGAATTCAGAACTACATCTTTAGGAATATCAACAATAATGATTACCCAAAGGGCAAAGTGGTCTAGGTAGGAGTGAAGACTGTCAACATGTTAACAACAATTACTGATCTAGGCAGGAAACAAAACCATTATGTTAAAAAAGTTTAATAGCTAAGACAGGAGTCAAAATTGTCAATGTGTTAACAAGAATTAGTTGCAGTGTGAATGTGGGGACCCACTACTGTGAACTTCTACAGCACTAGCTGCTGTGTGAATGTGGGGATCCATGACTGTGAACTTCTACAGCACTAGCTGCTGTGTGAGTGTGGGGACCCACGACTGAAGTTCTACAGCACTAGCTGCTGTGTGAGTGTGGGGACCAACGACTGAAGTTCTACAGCACTAGCTGCTGTGTGAGTGTGGGGACCCACGACTGTGAACTTCTACAGCACTAGCTGCTGTGTGAATGTGGGGACCCACGACTGTGAACTTCTACAGCACTAGCTGCTGTGTGAGTGTGGGGACCAACGACTGAAGTTCTACAGCACTAGCTGCTGTGTGAGTGTGGGGACCAACGACTGAAGTTCTACAGCACTAGCTGCTGTGTGAGTGTGGGGACCCACGACTGTGAACTTCTACAGCACTAGCTGCTGTGTGAGTGTGGGGACCAACGACTGAAGTTCTACAGCACTAGCTGCTGTGTGAGTGTGGGGACCAACGACTGAAGTTCTACAGCACTAGCTGCTGTGTGAGTGTGGGGACCCACGACTGTGAACTTCTACAGACCTAGCTGCTGTGTGAATGCGGGGACCCACGACTGTGAGCTATCTGTTGCAGCACAATTAACAAAACAAATGACTTTCAAAAAAATTACAAAACAAAGTTTAAATTTAAGCAAACACAAAAAATAAACAAACATATAAACAAACAAAACTTTATATATGAAATACGTTCTGTTCATTATCAACACAAAACCTTCTAATAAAATTTTAAAATATAAAAAAGTTAATATCGAGCAGTATATTTATATAAAATAGCAGCAAAAGTCTTCAGCCATATCGAATATCGACAAAAATTTATCTGCTCAATTATAGAGGATTTTTTTCTATTCACATATTTTGTAATTTTCATTTTCCACCTACATTTCATTTAAATAGATTGTGTAATATTCACTTGACAAGTTTGGTTTTGATTATATTTGAAGTATTTTGTGTAAAAATTGAACAAAATGTTTGTTTACCACCATTTTTCTTTCTTTTGTATTTGCTTAAATACATCATTTTTACCCTTCCAGCAAGCACCAGTCCTTTCCTTCTGGAAAGTTGTCAGACACCCCCACTCGACAGATGAGCTGACAGTGGTTGGTGAGCGCCCAGACCACCTTTCCCTGGCACACAATCTGGCTGAGGCAGTACTCGCAGAATACTTTCTCAGACCTGTATGCTGGCCGTTCCTTTGACAGATCTCTCTGAAAGGCCACCTGCCCATTACTTTTGATGTACCTAAAGAAAAGAAGAAAAAAAAGATTTATGTACCAACACTACCACATCGAAACATGAAAATAATTTTAAAATTCTCAGTAGATCTTGCTATGCTATTCCATTCTAACCATAACCCTAAATCTCTTGCCAAAAATATCTAGGCAATTCCAACTCCATTGTAATACAGATTCTCAATGGGTCATTTAGAAATTATGGTTGTTGAAAACAGTTACTCGTTTTTTGCTTGTTTTTTTCTAATTTCTGACAATTTTTAAAAGAAAAAAGTTAAACAAATAACAAAAGTATTCTATTTATATAATCATCAGGTGAAATAAAAAAAAAATTGTGTGCCAGTATCAATCAGGAGCATTAGAGGCAAAGCTTTCCAGAAACAATCCAAAACACACTCCACGAGAATCTGCGGACTGACCTCCCTTTGTTAGCCTCTCCAGTGGAAAAAAAAGACAGCTTCACAAAAGAATCCATTCAGCTTTTCTCATGTGAAAGCTCAATCTTTAAACTCTTTGATTCCATCAAACATCAGTTATTCTAAATTTTTGTCTGTTCCAAAAAAGAAATGATCCAACAGTCCATCTCATACTGCTTCTCTATCCATCAAAGATTTCACCAACTTAAAGATGACAATCCATCATGGCATCTGTCAGCCATCCAAACTTAATGCATCATGAAATCAACAAAACTTTTCCCCAAAATACAAATATACCAAAATTCTGTATTCATTTATCAACTTGATTAATTATTTTTTTGAAAATTCCACATTTGCAGGTAAGAGTGATTATGCTATTTTATTTTTTAATTTCAAATTTTTTAATATAACTAAATGAAATGAAATTTTAAAATTATAAAATGTAATGAAATTAGAATGAGCTCTCAAATAGAAAATTTTATAATAATAAATAAATGTTTTGTGTTTCTATCATTAATCGTAAAATAATGATAAGAATCTTAGTGACATAAATATAAGTTGAACATGATGAGCAATCGCAAGACATAATTTATTCTGATAATTTCGGTGGTCAGTTGGTGAGTAGTCTGAAGAGAATTTTTCTAATTTTTTGGAACAGATTAAGCAAATCTCAAAACAACTATTCTTTTAAAATGTTGCAGAATTTCATACAAAATTCACAACCATATATTTTTGTGAAACTAGGATACAAATGAACAAAATGCAGACAGTGAAAATTCTCTGAGATTGACACCCACATATTAGAACTAAAAAGAGTAAAGCCTACTTACCAAGCACAGTCATCATCAACTGATATGTAAGCTACATCTCTGACAGCTTCCATCCATTTCAAACCATCAGGTCGATTTGCAATTATTCTAGTTGCAAAGTAAACAGTTGATTTGTACAATCTCCAAACAATGGAGCCTGAGTTGGACACAGCTATTTGATTTCCACTGCCAGATGACATATGCCATTGTGGTGTCGCCAGTTCCAATGAGCTGTAAAAAATTTTCTCATTTCTGTCTGCATACCAAATATGCTTGTTAGACACAGCAAGGCTCTGGATGTTCACAGGGACAGATACTTCCATCCACCTGTTCACTAACTTTGGAAGCAAAACCTGGGTTTCTCGAATTTCATTCTGAAAATCTAACTTTTCAGATTCTGGCTGTTTCTCCATATTTCCTGTCACCAAGAATGATGGCATCCTTTCAGGAGAGCTAAGATGGCTTGAACAAGTTGCTGAATGATACATCTGGTAGAAATCCTCTGAAGATGAGTCAACACTGAGGTATAGTGTCATTTTCTTGTCACCATAGTGATAATTTTTGCATTTATTAGCTTCAAGATCTTCACCCTTGCCATTTTTACTTTCAGAATCTGCAGCTTCATTTTCATTAAGTGCACTGCTCTCATTATTATTAAGTGATGAAGGTGACTGATCACAATCTTTTTGCTCTGCAGCTGCAACCTGTTCTATATTATTTTCACAAAGTAGCTGCTGCTGCTCTTCCTTATTATCAACATCTACTAAATCCTTGATAGACATAATTTCTCCAATCTTATTTTCTTGAGAACCAGGATCTGTGGTTAACACTAATCCTGTCTTATGTAGTAAACCACTGGTCACTTTCTGGGCAGGGTCACTTGCCAAACAAGACTGTCCTGCCTTCTCTCTATTGACAGCCAAAACATCAGTTTTCCTGTTTAAGTCTTCATCATTTCCATCTTTTATCAAAATATTCTCTCTCTTGTTCTCATGTTTAGCAGGACAACCCAAAACATTTGGAGAGTCTCTACCACCAAATTTCAGAGTTACAGACCGCTGACTCACTGAACCAGCCACGCAGCTAAAAGTGTCAGTTAAAGCAGTCTGTTTTGCTTCTTGCACCTGTTCAGAGCTACACACAACTTTTCGCTGGATACTGTCAGGGTCAACGTGTACAGTGAGTGCCGTCTCACTCAGGACATCATCAGTGACAACTTCAACTGCACACACCTCTGTTGTTATGACCACAGCTTCTGAAGACTCCAGCTCATCCCCAGCTTCACAAATGGACAGCACGTCACTATGGATGCTAGAACTATCTTCTGCTGATTCAGAAGACTGCTGACTCCTCTGGACTTTTGGACTTGAGATTGTGTTGTCTTTCCTTTTCCCTGGTAAAATAAGCACCAAGAGACAGCAGTTAAATGCACATAAAGAAATAAATAAATATTCAATCACAGGCAAATTTTTTGTCCTACTATACTAGGTTTGAAAGTCAATTCCACTTGGGTTTCAAAAAAAATAACATCTTTTTTTTTCTTTAAAAAATGTATTCATCATACTAATTCAAATAATATAGAGTACCAGCAGTCAACCATTTTTAAACAAGGGAAACAACCTCTTGCTTTCAAAAAGGCTTTTTTTTCTATAGTTACTACATAACTAAAATAATATATAAATTTTAATATGGATGTATTTTATTTAGTTTGCAAAGTTGAATTAATTAGAAAATTTTGGAAAAAAGAAAAATAATTAATGGTTTTTGACAAAGTAAAACCTGAGGATACACTATTCTTTAAGCTGGCACTAAAACCATTGCTTACCATAGGTTATTTAAAAAATAAAATGATCATTTGAACTTATGGCAAAGCTTTTTTATTCCAAACCAAAAAAAAGAACATTCCTAAATTATGACATTTGTTATACCTTCTGGTTACTTCGTCAAGGTTCATTTAAACCAACAGTGAGGTTGTAAGATACCAAAAACTATAACCAGTGAAAGCATGGTCAGAGTGAGCCTGGTTTGTTTGATACAATAACAAATAGAAGAAAATCAAATTACCCAGGTATCCAGAACATAAAACATGTGTAATCTTTCAAAAATTATTCTTTTAAATAATAGTTAACCAATCTCCTCAAAATTTAACTGCCAACAAAACAAAACTGTTCTAATTAATGATACCTAATCCCCAGTAACTTATAAAAGAAGCCCAGCAGAATTTTCTTCTTCTTTAGGCATGTGGCAGCAGCAATTTAACACCTTTGAAGATTGAATAGAATAGCATAACAACAAAGAGAAATTAGAATTGTTTCAATTAACTGTTTTGTGTATATAACATCACATTAACTATTCATTAAACTTTAAAATCCTAACACTTATTGTCTATTTAACTTTAGAGTCCTGGACAATGTCAAAATTATTTTCTTGATAATCTGATGGCACAGAATTTTATGACAGTAACAAACTAACCACAAGCTAGATAGATAAGTAGTTACTAGTCAGTTCTGCAATAATTTAAAATCAAATGCAAAATCTGTTGAATAGTCAATTTTGAACATAGTAAATGGTAAGAGTTCATTTAAAATGTCTGTTGTGTCATGTACTGTGGAGATTACCCAGCGGTACATTGAACAGTCTCAATCATGATTGACATACAGTGGAGAGTATTCACTGAGTCACTACAACAAGCCTACTACTAACCTCTGAATTTTTAATGCTAAGTACTAATCAGGAGAATATTAACAATTTTGTTTCTTTTCCTTCAATCAGATATTGCAAATTAGTGCAAATAGAAATTCAAAATACAAAATACCTGTTTTTTTCTTTTTTCCTGTTTTGCTTCTGAAAACTATCTCATCAGACTCATTATCTGTGACCTTGATCCTATCTACCAATGTATGCAAAAACGAGGGGGTTCTGTTTTCAATGGATCCATTTTCCGATCCACCATCCATCACACTGTCTTTGTCAGTCAGTGATGTGTACACTTCTATGTTCGTAATCTCCTCAGGTGCTACCTCAACCACAGGTGGTAAGAAAATATCCTGTGGTGTTTTTCCAGCAGCATTCTGATGCATTTCTGGACACACTTCATTGGCTGCATCTAACAAAGGATCCAGTGTATTTTCTACACTTTTCCCACCTGATCCATGACCACCTGACAAGTCGGATTCCACAAAATCTTGTGATTTTACATTTCCTGACAACACTTTTTTAGGCTTGGAAGCCTCTTCTGCGCAAACAAGCTTCCTCGAGTCTTTTGGCCTAATGACACCAAAAATGTTTGGTGGCAAAAATCTTATTGGAGACTGGCTGCGTCTCTCTTTGAGTGATGCTGGGGAGTGGGAAATCTTTCTGTACTCATTGCTCGTTGGAGCATCCATGGAAACTGTGCTATTTGAAGCTGTCAAGAAACAAAAGGAAAAATTTTAATGGATTTAAAACCAATTCTAAATTTGCTAAATAAACAGTGTTCTATAATTTTCCAGACTTCCATGCATAAATTATTTCATTAAAAAAATCATTCAAAATTTCAAATTAATTTATAAAATCTGTTATACAAACAATTTTTTCATAAATTACAATGCCCTGCAACAACAATTTGTCAGCCTGTTGTAGTTATTATGTTAGTTTGTTGTGGAAAATAAAGCAGAAGTGTGGAATTATTTGTTAGTATTTGGTGGAGCCACCATCTCATTGGCATTAAATCAATGAAATTTGTATCATGATCTGGTCCAGGTTCCTTCTATATCTGTGTGAGAGCTTCCTTTAATTGCATTATGTCAGCAGAACAGAAAATGATCCAGATATTCCAAAAGGGACACAATCTTTGATTCCTATGAGGGTATTGTGATACCCAGGAAAGAAGCTGAATGTCTTGATTCTTCTTCTAGATTATGGTCACATAAGATATGGCATGTAGTGTCATATTCCAGAAGAACCTAAACATTGAGTACATAGAAACACAAATGAAGTATCTAAATTTTAGCCAAATACACCCCACTTACGTTGGTGGCCAAATTAGCCGGGTAGAGTGCTGCTTTTCATTACAACTGTTATTCAAAAAGGTTTTATTTAAAACTTGTGCTCTATTTCTTGTGAGACTCTGTAAAGTGAGTCACATTTTATCCAAAAATATTAAACAGCTATACACACCATAACAACAGGGTTCTATGTATTTTATTCACGTCATCTCTTAAAAGACAAATAAATAAATAAATAACAGAAAAACGAGGGAAAACAAACCTTCATAAGTCATACTCTCGGATGATAGTGCAATGCGTATGACACTTCGACCACTGTCTCTGCGTAACACAAATATTTCATCTGAATGTACAGCAACATCCAAAATGTGTCCAATTTTTGCTTGTTTGCCAACAACACTATTGTTCACAGGATCCAAAAGAAACAAAACTTTTCCATTCCATGTCAGAATCCAGTTGTGTTTGTACAGCAGTAGAGTTCCAAACTGCTGATCTACCATGGGTGGCTCTGCAAATGACTCATCAATCAGCAGGGACATTTCAGGCTGTGGTCTTGCAAGGAGATCTTTGAAAATGTATGTTGCTTCCACAACCCCGCCAATGTTTGACTTCCAGATCCGCTGTCCTGGCCGGCAGGCATAGAGACGAGTGTCAGAGACTTTGCACATGGAAGGTATAAAGCAAGCTCCAAAATTTCCAGGACTACAAACATAGAAGATAAAAATTAACTTTTTTATGTAGAATTTTTGTAATGAGTAGAGACATTTCTCCATCTCTTGAACTCATCACTACAGCATTTGTCACCTAGCAACTGGCAAAATGAACACATCAGTTCAAACCTAAAATAATTCATGCAATGACTGTACAAGTTTTACATTTAAAAAAATCATTTTCTACCCATCAACTTGTGAGACAGAAATTAATTTCTTTAGAAGTAAAAATGTTTCCTGCTGCTTTGTATATTTAAAATGGATGCCCACATGATGTCCCATTTTTGTTTTTGTTGTATTTTTATTTACAGTAATTCAGATTGATCAGAGTTTCAAGAAACATTTCTTAACTATAAACTTGTACCTCATTGATCATGTAGCACTCCAATGTAATAAAAAGTAAAACTCACGTTTTTCGTGCTTTCTGTCCAACCTGAATAACTTGGTTCTGCCTGTCTGTTCGACAGATAACAGTCCTCTGCTTTGACGACACCAAAAGAACTCGCTGGTGATAGTTGAGCTGAACAATCTCAGAAAATACTTCTGTTAACAAAAGCGAAGATTTACACAAGCCCTGAAAATCAATACAATTCTAAAATTATTTCTTTTGATTCTTTTCTAATTTGAAAATCTTTCTTTAATAATGACTGAGGCACTGCCAAATCTATCACATTTTATTAACGTAGGAAGGAAAACTACTTTTACTTTTCATTTCCTGAGTGCGATGAAGCATATAGTTTTAGCACAGTGGTAGTGGTGCCTTTTTGGAGAGATATAACCAACCAATCGTAACACAAAGAGGAAAATTTCAGCAAAGATTGAAAGATTTGCTGTTTTGATTGGATGAACCTTTAATTGATTATCATAAGTTCAGCAAAATAAATTTAGAAATTAAATTAGTTTCACAATCTAACCCCTGTTTATGAACAAGGGCACCTTTAATAAATCACAAATTATAACTCCAACTGAAAACTAAGACACGCATACATGCACAATTATTGGAAGCTGATGCATCAAATAAGAATCAAGCTCAATCGGTCAGAAGTATAGTAGTTAAACTGATTTTAAGTTTAACTAATTTATTAATTTTATTTCCAAATGTCTCCTTAGAAACCATAGTTTAAGTTTTATTTATATAATAAAAATAAAAGGTTTGTTTTTCTCTTTAGACTTGCCACTTGAAAGTCAACTTCAGTGCACACCACTACCCCCTTCTTGTCCCCACTGAAGAGTTTCATTCCATTGGAGCTCCAGTGAACACATGTTAGTGCCATTTTATGGACATCGTGAACAGCAAACTTCTTGGGCTGTCACAAAAGAAAATTTTAAAAAGCAATAATAATTCTAGGTAATGCTTGAAACTAGCCAGAACTCTGAAAAAAAACAAACCACAGGAAGCAAGTTATCATACTGTTTTGTTGTGTTACAAAAAATGTGTTTAACTATTAGTCATAAGTTTCTTATAAAAATATACAGTTTAACCCTTGAAATTTAGAGATGATCTTGTAATGGAAAAATTGTATATTCAAGAAAAGCAGCCCTGAGTTGATTTGGACACATTCTATTTATCAAAAAAAAAAAAAATTGCTTATAAAGTGAAACAAAAACCAACAAAGAGTGGTTACTAAACCGACCAAAAGTTTAAATTCTAACTGCCTTTAAGAACTCAAAGCACAACAATGGAGATTACATTTCCTATCATCTTCCAGTGGATGCACATTTTTCTACTTTCTTTTTTTGACAAACAGCTGTTGAAATTAAGATAAAATAGAATGTTATTGGTACTGTCTTATTCGCATAAAGTAGATGACCTTATTAGTATTAATAGTAGTCATTACCTAAACTAACTAACACTCTTATGTTTCCAAATTCTGTCCCTGTTATCATCGTCCAGGTTTTTAAAAGTGCTGCTAAAGAGTGCAATGGAGTTAACTTGTAGTGTTTTAAGATTGTTCCAGTGACTTGAGCTGGTCTTGAAAATTCAACTGGTTGTGGCTAAGTTTTTGACCAATGTTTTAACCCGCTGTGTCAAAAGCACATCTCTCCAATTAGATATAACTTTTTGGAATACCTGCTAATACAAATCCAAAGAGACAGCACCTTCTTTATCTGGCCACGTGATAAGGTCTAAACCAGTTCTCAGATATCTGAACAAAATTCACACAGCTGTCAAATTTGATCATGGACAAAAAAGCAGCACCAATGTCTGGTTTTCAAGAAAGAGGAAAAACTAATTACCAATATATACAAGAAGACTGGATACAACTTGCACTTTGGCTCCAATCACCACCAGAGAGTCAAGAAAAGAATAGTTAAATGCCATGTAGCAAAAGACATATGTCACGGTGCAGAACTAACATGGAAAAAACAACATTTGATATTCAGCTTAGTGAAGAATAGCTATCCTCTACAGTTTATCTAATAAACAACAGTCAAACAAACCAACAGCTACTATGACAGAACAAACAAAAAGTTGTAATTCCATAACTTTAAAAGCATTTCTGAACAATTAGCCCAACTCTGAAGGATTTCAAAACCATCACTCATAAAATTACTGTAACAATAAGCAGTTGATGCATTTGGCTAAAGTAGGATCCACTATCCTTGAAAGGTACAATTTATTCCATGTCTTTTGGCTGTGCCAAGAAATATGCTAACGAAAGAGGAAGAGGCTGCTCATCAAAACCAGAAAAGAGGAGCAAAAATAGTTAAGCATGATCAGTTAGAAAAGTCAGCATTCATGAATCATGCATGGTCCTGTGATTACCACATAAAGTGGACAGTGTGCTGCATCAGTGATCAAGACCAGAATGAGAGTAAAAGAAAAGTGAAAGAAGTAATCCGCATGGCTCTGGAACCCAACAAACTAAGTACACACAGTGTTGGATACATCTGTTAACTGATAGATAGGTTTAAATTTTAAAAAAAAGTAATGTCTACTTGGTCAGTAACATAGGCTAGTGTTAGCAACCAACAGTTTGCAATTCAAGACCAGCAGCTCAAGTGACTTGTAAATAAAAACTTCTACTGCAAACTGACATCACTGCACTCCAAAACAAACAATACTTCTTAGGACTGAAACTTGATGGTGATGAAAAAGATTTCTGAAACATAGGTCCATTAGTTAGTTCTATTACTACTTATAAAGTGATAGAAAGTGCACAATAAAAAAAGCACAAACATTTTTTTACCTCAATGGTAGTATCAGAATCTGAAGGCAAGTTGAACATGTACAGACCTCCCACTGTTGTACCTGCAGCCAAATGGTGATCAATACCATGATGCATGTGAATGCAAGTGATGGTTTCTTCATTGCTCTGTCAAAGATAAAAACCAAACATGTCTGGCTTTACCTTGAGAATATACCAAAAGAGCAATATCTGATTACTATAAAAGCAATGAAAGCAACAATATTTTTACTTTCCATGCTTTCTATGATTGAAAAACAAGCTAATGATCAATAGGAACCACATTTAAAAATGTAATTTGTGTATTACTCCAGCAATAATAAACTGGCTCTTTTACTAAGTTTGTCTTGTGAGAATTTTTACTTGGTTATTTCTTCAACCAGCCATTTTTTTTGTACTGTCAACCATGTCTAAACAATACTAAGATCTATGACAGCCCAACAGATAAAGTCTCAGTAAAAATATTCCTTTACAAGCACAAGTCAAGAAAACTTTCTAAAGGTGGGTGTCATGTTATAGTCCTATCACATCCAAAAAACAACAAGTAAATGATCTGACAAAATTCCCACAGTGATGATAGTGGCAATGTGTTCTCCATATTGAAAAAAATTATTATAACTAATGAAGCAGCAAAAGTCAGAGTAACACATGGCCATTAGTTGCAAAAACCAAACATAACTGAATTTCTTTTTTTTTCTTTAATTAACTTCCAAAATTTATTGTAATTTTAAAACATGGACCAAGAACAACATTTTAAATTTTACCTTGCAATGAAGTCGATCCAGAGAATGTTTCCTTCGATCATGGACAAAAATGACACCAACATTGCTACCTATGCAGATGTAACGTTCGCTGACAGCAAGAGAGGTCAGCTGGAGATCACACTGATTGAATATCCCCTTCATAGCTTTTGTGGGGATTTGGCTCAGAAGACCTGTCATAAATTCATATTCTTGAGGAACATTTGCATCTCCCGAGCCATCCGGATGGTCTTTGCCAGAGTCAGCTAGGAGTCCAGTCTCAGAATCTGTCTTCATCATTGTCTACTTCAAGATATCCTCGTGCCAACTATGCATTTTTTTCAATTTCCTGGCAAATAAGACATTAAAAGAAAGAATATAATACACAATGATTTTAATTTCTTTTAAGTTCTGAAATTGTAAAAAAAAAAGAGAGAGAGAGAAAAGAATGAAATTATTTTATAGTTTGTATAAAGTGGCTACTGACATTTACTCTTTCTAAACATTTGTTGAAGTGAAATTATTATAGTCACCTCCCTCTTGGTGTTAATTTGTTATCCCCACTGTTTGCCAATTCATAGCAATGTACCTCAGTTATCAATGATAAATCCCATTTTCATTAACCTTCTTTCTAAACAAACAAGTCATTCACAACACTAGCTACCACCTACTCCTGCTAAATAAACATTCTGATATTTTTCCAATACTAATTCACTTCAAGGATTCTCGATTACTTTCTTCTTTTGTGATTTTTGGCACTCTATATATTGCATGTTCCTTCAAAATTTTTGTTTTGCAAGTTGACCAAAAAAAAGGACATTCCTAGACTTTCTCCAGTTTGCTCACTCACTCACTTGTCTCAAGCAGGAAGTGTACAACAGTCACATATTTCCCACAGGTCTGATAGTTTGACAAGTTTGCAGCTAAGGTGTGGCACTGGTAGCCCTTAGGGAAGCATTCCCAAGGTTGGGGACAGTCAACCATCCAATGGACCCTCGTTTTGCTCTAGAGATTTCTTCAATGTGTGTGACCTGAGATTTTGTTGCTTTTCTTTTATTATTTTGCAGTGTGTAATCTATGGAAACCACATCTTGATCCAAGTACTTTCCTCTGCCAAGTTGTTTAGCTTTATCACTACCCCCCCCCCAACACACACACACAGAGAGAGAGAGAGAGAGTCTGGCATGCCCTTGTATCCGCTATGTTATTATGGTTTGATACTGTAAGTTTTTCAAAATTTTTCCAGATGTTCACAATGGCACGATGGCTGTCTAATGTTGTCTTTGACTGGAGGTGTTGCAGAAGAGACTCAGTGTCAGTGTAGGTGTTAATATACAAAGCATCCTGGTGACTGTCTGTTTATCAAAGCTTCAATACCCTCCTCTAGGGCAGCAGTTTCTGCTCTGTGGCTCTATAGTACAATTTCCTGCTGAGAAACTGAGTTAATCCGATGTCCCGGATACTTTATTAGGATCCCAGCATCTCCGTTTGTCATTCCATCTCTCTGGTCCATCATTAGTAGCTTGCTGGGGCAGCTGCCAGTGTTTCTAGGACATGAACTTTGGGGGCAACGGTATGCTTGTTTCCTGCACGTGTTAATCCCCTCTGTTCCGATGGTTTACGTGCTTGAATACTACCACGAACTTGAGAGAGAGAGAGAGGAACCGAAATTTATTTTCGATACAGTAAATATTACGTACGTTGTTTTAAAATTAAAATCTTATCTCCTGAAGTTAAACAGCCAAAAAAAAAAAAAAATCTAAAGTACTCCACCAAGCTGCAACAAACAACAACAAAAAGAAATGTTTCTACCTAATTTTTGGTTGACTGTTGGTGGTGATGGGGGGGAGGGAGTCAGGGGCCTAGGAACCCCCCCCCCCCCGCCAGAGTATTCCTGATGCGAATTATTTTATTCGTATTTTTATGCAGACATTGTACATAATATGGACAACAGGCAGCTGGGCGATGTCCAGATGGTTCTAGTGTAGATTTAATTCTGAATTGTCGTATACGGTATATCACACGATAGATACCTTTATTTCCCTTTTTTCTTTGCACTCAGTGAATTACGTCGTCTTATACATATATATATGTGTATATATGTGTGTGTATGTGTGTATGTACAGGTGTGTGTGTGTGTACAGGTGTGCAGGTGTATGTGTGTATTACAGGTGTGTATGTACAGGTGTGTGTGTGTGTACAGGTGTGCAGGTGTATGTGTGTATGTACAGGTGTGCAGGTGTGTGTGTGTATGTACAGGTGTGTGTACAGGTGTATGTGTGTATGTACAGGTGTGTATGTACAGGTGTGCAGGTGTATGTGTGTGTACAGGTGTGTATGTACAGGTGTGCAGGTGTATATGTGTGTGTGTGTGCAGGTGTATGTGTGTGTACAGGTGTGCATTATATTATTAAAAAGAAATACCTGTAAATACGATTTCGATCATACAACAGCGAGTCCGCCTGATCGAAGGCTGATATATATAATTCAGTCTCCTTAATCGATTTGCTAAGCCCCTCACGTGAACGATATTCCGGCCCGAAGAGGATTCGAAACTTTCGCTCTTCTTCTTCTTCTTCCCACTTCCTTCCTCAGACAAAATAGAACGGCGCATTTGTTTCGCGGAAGTGTAGAACGGGTGGTGTGGTTTTAGGATCGAGGTCGGGATCTGGAACGTCGGCCTCGCGAAAATAAACAAATTAATTAATTTAAGATAAAATATACGCAAGTATTTCCTCGCTGTTGTCATTAATTTGCACCAGGAAATTCTTTAGCTTCTCCCGCGCGAATTCTTAAGAAAAAAAAAAAAAAAAAACGACAAAAGCGAAATAATAATAAATATGCGAAAAATGCACACTGAGCTTTCGCGAAACCCACGCAGAAAAACAGTATTTTGGTATTTTGAAAAAAAAGTTTTTGATTGAAGTACTTGGGTTAAATATTATATGTTTGTTTTCAATCATTATTAATTAAATCTATAAACTATAAAAGAAGGGAAAAAAAAAACTACAAAACAATACGAAGCGGAGACCATATGACGTTCCATCTTTAAATTCCGTTCCAGAAAATGAAATATCTCAGTGATAGGAAAACTTGAGTGGTCTCCCTTTGTCGTGTAATCATTTCATTATTATTATTATTATCATCATCAAATTTAATGTAATTTAAAACTTGTAGAAAACAAGAAAAGACGATTCGCTATAGAATGTGCTAAAAATATATATTACTTACATATGTGAGTCCATTCTAAGTGCTTTTATTTCAGTCAGCATGGACATTAATTTTGGAAAATAGAGGAAGGCCTCCAATATTTTGGAAACAGGTTATACAAGATTGCGCTCTATAAGATAAATTGGAAATATGCATCTATAATGAACCAGATAAAGTGAAGAACGGATTAACTTTAATAAAACAAACAAACAATAAACATGATTCTTGCAATGGATATAATAGCGAAAGAGTGGGTGTTTTGGTTGATAATTGAGATATTAGTCCAGTACTATAATAAGCCATGTCTTTATTACAGATATGGTAAGCATTTAGAAAAAGATACACTATTTTCTCTGGACGTGGATTAGAGGGGGGGGGAAACATTTTTTTGTTAATTTTGGGTCCCCCGCTTTTGGTATGTCATTAGTTTTATCTAATACATATTTTCAAGTGTTTGTGAGTTTGTTTGTTACTCTTTCATAGCCAAATCATAGCTCTTAGAGCCCCCAGATTTTGGGTGTGGATACTTCAGAATCCGGGCAAGGTTTTAAGCTACCACACGTAGGTCTTGAAGGCCATTTTGATGCCAACAAAGGCCACATAGTTTACACTTAGTTCACCACACTCATTAAAAATAGGCAGCCTCAAATTATAATGAAGGTACCTCGGGGTCAAAGGTATCAGCAGGATCCAAGGGTACCAGAGCCTGGCCTCAAAGACCAAAAACGGTCGCCTTTCAAGATTGAGTTACTGCAGCTTCACAGCATTCATTCAACTCAGAAGTGATCGTGGATTTCAATTTTTTAACAGACGGCCTTGAAGTCCATTTGAAAGCCATCAGTGGAAGGTTTGGATATCATACACAGAATAACTTTGAAAACTCATTTAGTAGTTCACTACAGGTTTGTCATCATCTTATAGCTGGCCCTTTATTGGTCAGGTACTTTTGCAGATTCCTAAACAAGCCAGCTGAAACAACCATCATGCAATTTTAAAGCCCTTTTGAATTCAAGAGAATCCACTTCCCTATAAAACTCATCTTTGCTACGACTATTAATAAAGCACAGGGCCAATAGCCTCAATTTGGGTAGTCCCTGCTTTTCTCATAGACATTTGTACGTCGGATGTTCAAGAGTTGGTCAACAAAAATCTGCTTTGCTTTTCACACGCGAAAAACTAAAAACATCGTCTATAAAGAGGCTCTGGTGGAACAAAGTTAATTTAAGTGTATATCTTATAGAACGTTAAGAAATGTATCATTAGCATCAATACAATGTTCATTCAATGACTTGTCTTTAAACAAATAAAACTTATTTTTCAAATTAATAAAACTTTTTAAAATAAAAGCTGCTTTTTCCCATGCAGTGCCAGGTACCCATCTGGTCTCAGATAAGTTATCTTTTACCAAATGAAATTCTTAAATTAGAACATAATTCACAGACTGACTGTTTATATGACAGTTCCAAGAAAATGTCCTTATCAATTTAAGAAGAAAAATTATATTAAAGTATAGTTTGTAGAGGGATCATTCAGTTTGGAGTATTATTGATTTTGGTAATTTAACCCAAGAAAATTAGAGAAATCAGGGTACATGGAACAAGATATGCATGAATAATTCGGAGATGTAAAAATGGCATTAACTGGAACAAAGCCTTTATAGACAGAATGCCTCATTTTATGTAAAGCGAGAGCTCGTTACAGGTTTATTGTAATTGGAAAGATTTTTTTTTTAAATTTCCAGGTAAGGCATCAATTGATGCTGTGCAGTATTGCAGTGTTAAAGCAATTTTTTGTCGATCAGGTCAAACTAATTTATTAGACACGTGGAATTGACAGGGTGGGTAACCATACAATTTTGCTATCAACATTAACATTTGGATCCGTCCGTCTGCCCTGAGCAGGAAAACAGCAGACTATTGTGAAAGAAGCGCATTTCTTTTGAAGCAGACGACACTTGATTTTCAGTCATTTGTGTGTGTGTGTGTGTGTGTGTGTGTGTGTGTGTGTTGGGTCATTTTGCAGAAATTTTAAGGAAATGTAGTTACGTTACTAGTTAAATAAGAAATGTTGGTGTATAAACGTTTCCTTTCGTTATTTTTTAATAAAAGGGATGAATTAGTAACGTAACATTTCCCACCATTAAAAGATTAGATTGCCCACCGACCTAAACACTTTATGTGCAACTGTATAGACAAAAGTCATGCATAAGAAGCTTCATTGTTGCTTTAATAAAGTAGCTTCTATTACATTTCCCAATCTTTTCGATCCATGGACACGCTTCCAGTAATATTAAAAAAAAAAGCACAAAAACAACAAACGTGGCAGTCCTCCTCCACCTCCCGCCCCCAAAACATCACGCACACCCTCATTACACATCATCAATAATATTAGAAACAAATGTGAACTTAGAACCGATAATTTCCTGACAAAAAAATCAGGTCAGTTTTCTTGTTAATCATAGGAGAGAATCTGACACCCGATCTGGAGGCGGGAGAATGCTCACAGAATCGGGAGATAGCACAATATATATATACACATATAATATGTATGTCCGCACTTTAGTTCAGTGTACAAAACTCGTTTCATTTATTTATTTTACCCGTGTGCGACTTTTCGAAAGTTCCACGGCGCACCTGGTCGGGGAACGGTGCTCTCCGGGCAGACAGATGTCGCTCCTTCAGCGCCCATTTCTTCGCCTAATTCACCGCCAGGTGGACGACTGCAGGCAGCAAACAACCGAGAAATCATCATATCCTAAGCTGACGTTCTGCATCCATATCTTGTACTTTTCTATGCAAGCATCTTTAACGTCGCCGGGATTCTCTTTACACCTCAAAGAAGCATTAATATGAATATATTATAAATATAAAGTGCGGCGAAACAATTTCTTGCATAAGAACAGTTCCCCTTTATTTTTTTTGGGGGGGAGCCGTTATTCGAACCCCCGACTAATCGGCTCTTTACCGCTCCCTCATAAGCCGAGGCTAAGCATCAGTACGAATGCCAGTCTCTAGTCCGTCCTCCACTGGGAGTGGGGGGGTGCTCTCCGTGAACTCGTCACCCAGATCTGTCTCTCTTATCGGGGGGGGGGGCTGGTATGTTCAACGAGCTGCCGCCAGAAGTCTGACGGCCGGCCAAAGGTTCTAGGGTCGAAGGCCAGTTAAGATTAGAACCAATTCTCTCTCCGCCAGCTCCGTGTCAAAGGTAAACGCGAACAATAGAACCAGGAGGAATAATAGTTCGCCATCCCCAGTCAGCACATTCTTGACGATTTCAAAACGGACAGAATTCCAACAGATTTTTTTTTTTTTTTTTAAGGGGCCGGGGGCGGGGGTTGGACGATAATGGGAGCAACAATTTATGGAGAAACAACCTGGCTTAAAAGGGTTTCCTCGAGAAGAGCAGCGCGGGAACTTGGTGATGAAAATGGCGGGAAATAAGTTGTGTATCGTGTTAAGGGGCCCCGATCGGGGATGTATGGATGAATCAACGTTCTCGTCGTCGAGCCGAAGGGATCTCACGCTCGAGAGACCCTCGTTACCGGGATTGGCCGCGGAATGCGGGTACGAATCTGCGACGGGTCCTGACCGATGAGGCCTGGCTTCACCTTCCCGGCCGCCACTGGTTCCGCTCGTGCCCTGTCCGTTCTGAGATAAAAGAAAGAATCACTTCACGAGCGAGCGAAGCCGAAATTAACCCGAAAAGAGCAGGTAAATGAGGGGGGAGGAGGAGGAGGAGGAAAAAAAGCAAAATGCACCATCACCTGTCTTTTACTTAAAAAGGTACAATGGTTCTTCCCGTCTCCTCTAACCATCCACCAGCCCACCTACCTGCAGGCCGTCCACGTTCAGCGGCTTATATAACGAGATGAGGCAACAGGAAGTCTTCGCTACTTTAGTGTAATAATAATTCACATCCTAGCATATGGGCACCACGCCCCCCCCCCATCACCTGTCTTTCACTTAAAAAGGTACAATGGTTCTTCCCGTCTCCTCTAACCATCCACCAGCCCACCTACCTGCAGGCCGTCCACGTTCAGCGGCTTATATAACGAGATGAGGCAACAGGAAGTCTTCGCTACTTTAGTGTAATAATAATTCACATCCTAGCATATGGGCACCACGCCCCCCCCCCCATCACCTGTCTTTCACTTAAAAAGGTACAATGGTTCTTCCCGTCTCCTCTAACCATCCACCAGCCCACCTACCTGCAGGCCGTCCACGTTCAGCGGCTTATATAACGAGATGAAGCAACAGGAAGTCTTCGCTACTTTAGTGTAATAATAATTCACATCCTAGCATATGGGCACCACGCCCGCCCCCCGCCCCTCGGCTCTCCGCGTGACCAAGGCCCCGTCTCTCCAACACTGCCCGGAGCCGAACCCGATCGAGCGTTAAATACCAGAACGTCATACCCCAGTCGTTCAGTGATATTGGCCGGTTTCGACACACCCCACCGACCCATCTCTCCCTCCGACCGCTTTCAACAGCATTGGCTGGCCGGAACACACCCACCGTCTCCAGGTGCGGTGATCGGCGAGGGGAGGTAACTGTGATGGCCACTGATGGAATTAATTAAAGAAACAACAGAGCGAAGACGATGCCGTTGTTCGGTGGCTACAACAGCAACATTCTGACTTGGATGAAGCCCATATATCCGTAGTTTTCGTCCATCTCACATTCCCAATAACAAAATCCTACCATTAAAACCTGGCCATATAGACTGACACCGAAGTCGTGACCACAAACACTTTTAATTGAGTGGTCGCACCTATTGTCCTGACCTACAGGTTGTTTTACTTTTGTTCCCCCCCCCCCGAAAATCCACATATTTTCCCGTTAGACTCCAAACTGTCACATTTTTTTCACTTTGGTAATTCCCCTCCCCATTAAGTTTTCGGAAAGCCACAAACCGGTAGCACTATCTTTGTACAAAATTTGGAGGGTTTAATTCGACTTCATTCCAAGCAAAATAGAGATTAATAAGATGATGCAAAATTTTTGGCCTCATGGATGTAGGTAGCAAAATTTTGTGCCAAAAAATTGTATATAGTACGGTTTACATCTGAGCGTCGGGTAACCGTTCTTGGAGGATACATCGAAAGTAAGTTTCCGACATTTGTAGTTAACAGCTTATGGAGAAACGTCCTGGCTTTAAAAAGTTCCACGAGAAGAGCAGCACAGAAACTGGTGATGGAATGGCGGGAAATAATTCCAACTTTTCGTGGATCACCTGACAGAGAGTGAAAGGACTTATGTTATTCAGCAAGATGAGGCTGTAGCACTTAGTGCCTGGGACACCATTGCACATGTCCATGAAGTTTTGGGGAAGAACCATTAGTGAGTAAAGGCACGTGACTACTACATTTCCCGACTTAAGACATATGGCTTTTATCTCTGTGGAAAGTTTACGTCAAAAGTGCATGGCGCTTAAGAATAACATCCCTGTCATCATATTGCAATTACACCTGACAAACTATGGAAAGTGTCCACGAATAGCATACAACTAATAATATTAATAATAATTAGCTTTTAAAATCAGAGATTAGCGTTAATAAATTCGTTGTAAAACATTATTTGTTGCTGGTACATTTTTGCTAAGAAAGATAAGATAGTAAAATAACCATTATGACGTAACAGATTAGACAGAAATTTTAAAGAGACAATATACTTCTATCTTAAATGGATTTTTTTTTAAAAGGATCGTAGATTTGTTAGAAACATCACCAAATTCTTATTTTAGGTTTTCACGGAACAGAATCTTCTGCCAGAGAACCCTCCTACTTTTAGTTTCCTGAACCAAGTGGGGGAAGAACAGTGTGAGGAGATTAGCCAGAAAGTCTTTACTAGAAACATTTATTTTTAGATGTGGGAGGAAACCTTGGAGAGCCTGGAGGAGCGGTGCTTGACCGGTGAAGAAGAGGTGGAGGAGCAAGCTAAGAAGGCACGCCAAACCGATATTAAAATGCACGGGGTCTCAGCTTTAGCAGTCTAGTTACTGATATATATATCGTTATTATCGTTATAAATGTTTTGGCTGGTAGAAAGCTAATTGCACTTTTAAGGTATTTTGCAGTTGGAATAAATACTATTTTTCTTAAAATACAAATATATTTTCTGTCTCACAAAATGAATCTAGGAACTTGTATGTGGAGCTTTTTCTAGCAGACATTTCAAATTTGCACAATGTCCAAAAAAAACTTCTTTTTTTTTTAATGTACGCGTCAGCCAGGGGCGGACTGAGAGTATTATAGGCCCTCGGGCATAACTGCTCACTGGGCCCCTTAGTGCTGATGTCAGAGGCTACAAAGCGCCAGATAAGGGGAGGGCGGTTTGGGGGGGGTCAATTTCAAAAAAAAATTTAAAAATTAGTTGTCTCAGACTGCATCTGGAGTATATTGGAGTATTCATTTAATAGAACTTATATGGGAATCTCTTGCAGCTGTGGGCCCCTTGTAGCTGTGGGCCCTCGGGCAGTGCCCGATTGACCGATGGCTCAGTCCGCCCCTGGCGTCAGCTCATAAACAATAATTTAAAATTCTTGACGGAATTTCAGTTAAACATGTGACCTTTTATTTCATAAACAATATTTGAAAATTCAAGACAACTTAGGTTAAACATATGACCTTTTATTTTAAACAACTTATGTGTGTTTATTATCTGGCCTCATTTGAGTGCACAAAACGACGCTTTAGGTTTGATTTGGTTATGGATCAAACAAAACAAAACAATTTCATCTATTTTATACATTTTACTATTACACAAGGACGCGCCGAATTTACTGAAACAGTCCTCGAGCTGTTTTTATCGTTCAGTTCAGCAGGAGAACAGCCACAGCAACTAAATATAAAACTATATTTTAGTACTAATGAATATTCTCTCCTTTGTAAATATTGATTATGCATGTTTTTCAAATTCTTTAATTGCCTCTACTAAGTAGTTACCACTATTATATCTAATAATAACAACAACAACAACAACAATACAAACATCTTGAGATGTTGCTATAATTCTCTTGGTTAAAAAAGAAAACATTTTTAATGACCGAGTGTTTTTCGATCTACATAAAAATCGATCTGTTGTTGTTGTTGTTGTTGTTGGACGCATTCAATCATAAATTTAAAAAAGAAAAACTAAGTAACTTTTTCATAGTCTCCAATTCATAATTCGTGAGAGTTTTAACAAGTAAACGTTCAGAATTCCCCCCCCCCACATAGTTCACAATTTATAAAATGTCCACAAAATATGTTATCTTATTTTATTTCCCCCTGCTTATCTTCAAAATTAACAATACTGAAAATTTGATCGATTACGAAACTCGAGCTCTCATTGACACATTTGCTAAAGTCCTTGGGTTAAAGGTCAATAGTCCGAAAAGCGCGGAGGTATACATAACGGAGCTTTCTACCGACTCCGATCATGGGGCGTGATGCTTTCCGACAGACAGATGGTACGCATAACTTCTTTAAATTATATACTAGAAAGATTTTCTAGCTAATTACCGAACTCGGCTCTTAGCAAAGCTGCCGTTAGAGTAATATTGCTTGATGGTGAGATCGTTGGATTTCTGTGTGCTTCCAGTTTTATTTACTTTATCACTGGAGCCCTGCCTACGATCTCATTGTTGTGGGTTCACTCGAATTGTCAGGTGAGAAACACTCGAATTAGTCACTCGCCTAAGGGCGTATATTATTACTAATACCACGTTATAGTTATTTGTTAATTTTAAACTGTAACTTGGCAAACCCAACCATAGGTTTTCCACAAATCCGCGGGCAGGAAATCATTCTGTTAACCAAAATTTAAAGGGACGAAGCCAAACAACACCCGTGTATTTTTTTCTTTCTTCCGCTCGATGACGCGAGCACCTGTCCGTCCACCCATCTAGTTTAGATATCCCGAAAGCCGGTTAAGTTGGTCTAGGTAGGGGTCGGCAACATCCCCGGTCGGTTTAATTAGGTAGCCGCTTTCCACTTGACCAGAATAGCGCTTTTTTGTTGTTGTTGTCTGTTTTCGAACTTTCAAACTGCTAAAGTTTTAAAAAATCCGAATAGGCTTAGTGAATTTAACGTTTACCGTGATGGGAACTATGGCAGACAGGCTAGGTCGCCTCAGGGAAATTTAATTTCAGACGGAATCGTTCGGCGAGAGACTGGAAATAATCACTTACTGCAAATTAAAAGTAAGACCAGAGGTAAAATTGAAGGGAGAGAGTGGCTCCGGGTGTTAATAACTTGGAAATAATACGAGCCACTCTTTAACTTTGCACTTCTTTCCAGTTAATGTGGTGCAGACATATCTAAACTTCGGAATAAACTAACTTAATTGAGACATTAGAAACGCATTTTTGCTTTGTAATAACGTTGAGACCTGTACATTTGAGAACTGGAGGGGGGGACAGAAAAGGTTAGGTTATCTCCCCTTTGACTTTGTTTTCTCGGTGCTGGGCCATCTGCTTTATTAAAATGTATTTCCGTATTTAAAGGCCGTACATAGTCTGTAATTATGGTCAAACATTTGCTGGAGATTATAAAACGTAATGGATCCATGAGTTTTAGAAAACAGGAGACAAAGAATGCAGTATTTGTCGTTTTGATGTTTAATCAGGGCTCTTTAGACAGTGTTTGATTTTAAGAGGAGTTAAATGTTAGAAGGTAGATATTTATGGCATAATTAGTTAGATCTTTTGCCCTAAGATGGTAGCTATTGTATTTCAGGCTTAAATGTTCTATTTTGATAACACTTCAGACATCCTGTTGTTTCTTTCATAAACTATTATTACAACAATAATTTTTATTGGTGTGGAGAACTACATTATAGAAAATGTCACGATGATTAACCTTGCCAACCAGATTACTTAAAAATCATTTGTATGTAATTCCACAATAGTTAAATGTAATCTTTATAATAACTGTTTCAAGTATAAACTATTAACTATATTAAAAGGGAAAAAAACACAAACAATATGCTTCTTTTAAAGGAATGTAACATGCCAGTGTGACCTAATGTACATCTTTCAATTGATTTAAAATCAATTTAGCTTAAGGATTTATTTAATATGCTGTTTTTGTTTGTTGCTAATAATCCAAAACTCACTGGGTGTTGTTATTAATTTAAGCAGTATCAATACCCCATGTCCTTGGTTCTAAGATGGTCTGAGGTCGGTTATGTCTAGAAAGATTTACGCAATATTTGTGAATAGCTTTGCTTAAATGTCCCCTACTGATATATTAAGCTACAGTTTCTTAATACTTTCTTACTTTATATACTTTTATTTAAAGTATTTAATCAGAATGAATTGTTTAATTTTGCTACTAAAACTGAAGCGGCCACTCACTATCCGTATCTGGACACCATTTTAGTTTTGTGTAGTCAATCATTTAGACAGTCACATTTGCTGCATTGTATGCTACTTTTGTGAAGCCACTTGATATGAAATGGGGATCAAGTTAATTTCATTTTATTATAATTCTGATTGAAATCTTTACCCTAAAATCATTGTAGTGTATTTTTTTTACATTTTTTTTAGATGGCGAGTTCATGTAATCATTTGTGCTTATCTCTCACCGTTTTGCTGCTCTGTTTATCCAAGGCCCAAGGAAAAGCGTTACGATATGTTTCACAGAAAGATGAACACGAAAAGAGTATCTTCAGCTTCAAAGAACCTTTTTTGGAAATGTTTAACGGGAAGTTGAGAGATTTCCATAAGGAATTTGGTGTGGAGAAGTTGATGCAACAGACAGCTGATAGGGACACAAGCAAATGGCTGAAGGAAAATGAAAGCAGTCAGAGACCTTTGCCTGCATTAGCCTCTATCTTCAAGACCAGACAGTAAGAAAAGGATTGAATTCTGTTTTCTCTCTTGTAGCAGAGCATAACTGGCCAGCTCTGTAAAGGGAGACAACTATATGATGGTTGTTAAGAGATTAAGAAATGAAAACAATTTTTTAATTGATATTTAAAAGGAAACAACAAACATTGGAATTTTGCTTACCACCCACTTACAATAATTTCCTGAGATATTTTATTTTAATTAAATTTTTCACTTGTTAATTCGAAATGTTTTAGTATATACTATGGACGTTCAAATGAAACCTGGCTGATATACTAGCATGGTAATGGTATCTAGCTGGATTTCATTTGAACTCCTCTAATATGAAAAAGATGTCACAATGATAAAAGTATTAATAATAATAATAAAGCTTTATTATTATTATTATTTTGTTTTATTATCTAAATTTATTTTTTCATAGAGCATAATAATTAACACTTCTCTCTCTGCTTATCTTGAGCAATACCTTTATTGAGGTGCCCCTCTTTTGGCCTTCATGTACAATAACTTTGAAATTTTCTAAAAGAGGGAAAATCCCAAATTAATCACATGATCACTAAAGCTAACTGTTCCGGTAAATCATTAGTTTACAGAAATATACAGAAAGTTAGTCACACCAAACCATGTTGAATTCTAATCTGTTTTGTCAGAAAAGATTTCTAAAAACCACGAGAAACAGCTGCTGTTCATCTTTCAACTACCTCTCCTCCCTTCTCTTTTTCATTATTGTGTACTGGAGCGCAGAAGTTAGTGCATTCTTGTTCATGGCAGCTACTATACACCTATTTGTAAAAATTTTTTACCTCTACTTTGACTTTAAATCCTTAACTTCTCAAAATATATACACCAAAAAGAAAAGTTTACATTTCTGACTTTTCCTAACTGAATATTTTTGTTTGAATGATTGGCTGGCTCAAGTTTTTATCTGAAACATTTTGTTTAATGGAAAAATAGGAGTAGCACGGGTATAGTGTGTGAATGAGCTCATTTCAAACTATTTGAGCTTTATATTTTGCCATTGTTTTCTTACAGAATACAATATTTGCTAATATAACTTATTTTGTTGTATAGATTACCTTAATATGGGAGAGAGGGGACTAGTGTAGTATACTATATCAATGTTGAAACAAAAAATATACTACCATTTGGTAAATAAGAAAATTGGAATTATTTATTTTTTTTAAGATTTCGATTGGTTACTTAATTTTAAAATTCCATTTTCAGACTTCCAACCAATGAAAACTATTTCCCAGGTGTTGGCAATGGCCACATTGCCACGGTAGTTCAATCTGATTCAATTTTTATGAATGGGTTTTATAATGGGGTTAGCTATCATAGTCACCGTGCAAAAATCCCTTCCACCTGTGCCATTGTTGTCGAAAGTACAGACTTGATCTTCACAAATTTGGAGTATACATTGGATGTTGGCTACGGTAAGAGAAACATTACTATAGAATACAGTTGCACATGCAAAGAAATGGGATAATATAGCGAAGACTACATTCTGTAGATGAGGACTTTTGTGTTTGTGTAACGTAGAACCAAAAATAAACTAGATTTATTTGACTTTAAGATCAGTGGAGAGGTACTGGGTTTATCTTGAAGATAAAAAAAAATGGAATATCTCCTACTATCTAAAGACATTTTCGGATTATACAATAATACATTTTTTTTCTTATTATTTAAAAAAAAAGAGTGAAAATTCTAGCAATTTCTGACTCAGAAGTAAAGACATCTGTAAACTTGATGCATTTCTGCGATTACTGATTTGCTTTTAAAACATGGTTTTAGCAGTTGAAAACTTTAAATAATTAAAACCATGTATGTATACCTTTTTATAGCTTTAAAATTCTCTTTAAACAATGATTATGGCAAATTTTCTGGTATGCTTGTGTTGAGAATTTTTACATTATAGAATTGTACGAGTAACTAGTAAACACACATTTGTCAGCATATGTAGGAATCTCGGATGGATACTTTGTAAGGATAAAGAATTTATGCAAGTCGAACTTAGCTTCGCTGCACATAGCTGCTTCCCAAAACACCTGCCCAACTATACTACTGGAATTTTGAGCAGCAGCAACTACAAATTTCATTAGGATCTTTCTGCATTAGAACTATCAGTATTTAATTTAAGAGCTATTAAATTAAACATCAACATTTCTAAGGCAGCAGCCAGCCTGCTGAGGATGACAGTCCAGATTCAGTTCCCATCAGGAAATGACTTGGCTTGGTAATCTCTCACAATATGGTTTCTTCTTGCTTTTCTGTACCAGTCTGTCTGCATTGGTTTCTGAACTAGAAAGTTCTATTAGGAATTTGGGAGTGGGGGGGGGTACTTGTGAAGTTCCTGCACATAACTCTCAATCGGCCATTGCTCAAGAGCCCCCCCCCCCAGCTGTGCATGGATAACTCGCTTGATTATCACAACTGAAGCCTTACTCTTATCCCCTCTTATTTAATTATGTCTGCGTAATGTCTTCAGGTCCTTGAAGTCGGGACAGTGGTCCGCAGATGATTGTGTACCATCTCTAAGAAATTTATATCATAAAGAGGAAAAAAATTCAATTTTTGGTGCATAACAGAATTGCCTTTTCTTTTCATTTATACAATATTTAATTCATCCATATTGTATATTGTACAAATTCTGAATTAGAAGACTACTTGGATTTTACATGCACAGCTTCTAGCTCCCAAAAAGAGATTGTCCAATTATGCAAGACTGCCTGCCTGCCTCTTGTTGATTATTAGAATTAAAAACTGGATTGGTTTTAAAAGAAAGTGATAGGTAGGTCTCCAGCATCTCTGGTCATAGTCATAATGATTTAGCAAAAAATCTGTCTTGAACTGGTTAAAAAAAAAGATTATTTTCAGGCTTTGCTAACTGGGGTCAAGAGAATGTGGTGTCTGCTACATTGTCATCTGTAATCATGAGCTCAAAACTTCAGAGAATTAAATTAGCCAAGTGGTTTCATCTGTTTTTGTGTGAATAACTTAAGTGTTCGGTATTATTTTGCCATGGCTCCTTTATTGTAAGTCCCTTTGTCTGCATCCAGGTGTGTTTTATCAGCAGTGGTTTGGTCCAGACTACTTTGTCACTCAGCGGATATATGCTCATCGTGTCTACAGCAGATTGCTGGTCGTGGAGATAGAACTCACAAGAACATCTAATGCACTCAGACCACGTCCTGTGAATCTCTTGCTCAAGCACAGATGGGGTCAGAACTTTCAATCTTCAGACATTAATTTGAAAAGTGCACCAAGTGGCCTTGAAGGAGTAAGGTGAGTCGAGATTACAAAGGAACAAATATTACATTATTTTATTTTTTTTTAATTATGAAACTAATGTTAAAGTTTTTTTTTGGACACATGATTCAGCAGCAGTTTCTTAAATTAAAACTGTATTAAAGTCGTTAACTCAGTGCATACTTGTTTAGAATGTAGTTTTGTCTCTTATTCAAGAAGACAGTGAGACTTTGTGGTCTTCTCGACAAGAGCGCTCACCATCCATGTGTTTGACAAGTACTGAAAATTCTAATTTACTGACATTTCTACTTCATTTCAAGGGAAAATTACTTTTTGAAAAAAACAAAAACGTTTTTAGTTTGGGAGTAAATTAAATCTGTCTGTTAGTGTGATCTAGTTTTCTTTTAAAGTTGACGTTGAGAGGATTGTAAATTAAAAATTGTAGCAATATAAATTAAAATGAGTAGTGTTATACTGTATTTCACCAAGGTTGAGGTCAGATCTGGGTCTGCTTGGGTTGGCTTATGTACCTCTCCAAGCAAAGGTATTCTTCCACTCTTCTTCACCAGTTGGCTGTATGAGTTTTCTCCATACCTTTAAAAAAAAACAAATTGTACCGTTGGGGACTTTTTGCATTAGGTATGCAGCTAACCTCTGCACTTCTTTGCTTGGCTCAGGAAATTGAAACCAAGGGTTTCCTCTGGGTTTCTTTGCTGACATCTATGTACAGGCTTGAAAAAATTGAAATTCACACTTTTAGTATATTATTTTTGGTAGCCATTTTGGATACATTTTCGAGATCATCATAATGGTTAATGGTGCACTGAATTTAATAAATACAAATATATATTTCTTGCAGACTATGATGTTAATGTTTAAAATATGAAGAAAAAATAGACAAAACTAGCATTTTATTCGTTTTTAGATATTTTATGGCTGCATTTGAGTAGAACTGGCTTTAACACAAATATACTATTAGATTATTTATAATTAAAAATATAAATTTGTCAGACTCGTTTCTTTGAATTTATGAAAAGTAATTATACTTCTCAGTATTGGTCTTCACAGCAACAATATAAAATATTCTTTATTATTTGATTTTGAAAATGTATATTCCAGTAACAACTCTTTTTTTTTTAAATACTAAAGCTAACTTGTAGCATTTTGAAGTCCCAGAATTCAGTTCTGATATATTGTCCTTTAATACAAGCTCTGTTTGGATTAAATTAATTACATTTAGGTGATCTAAGTGTTTCATAGATTTTGAGATACCTTTCATAATTTCCAATAGCTTCATTTGTCTAAATTACATTTTTTTTTTCTTCCCCAGATTCTTGTATGGTAAAACTTTGCAAGCAGAAGAATATGACTCCATGTTGATTCCAGTCTATGTCTTTTACACACAGATTCCATCTGTGATTGAGTTGCCAGCTGATAAAGACATTGGATTATGGACATTTTTGACATCCATTAGCACAGACAGGAATGATGCATTTAATTCCTACCTGCAAGGTATATTGGTTTACTTACTTTGTCTAAAATTTGGACTAAATATAGAGATCCTGAACTCATCCTTCTCATTTTCAGAAGAATTTTTTCTCTTAGATTGTAGTTTTTGTTTATAATTTTAATATGGAGATAAATTTTTGTTCATGTCAGTTGTGAATAAATAGCTCCAATGATTTCCGATGAACTGTCCTGCTGTCTTTTGAATGCAGTCACTTTGCAAGATTAATCAAATGCAAAAAAGAAAGTATTGACTTTTGTTTGAACATCTATGGTCATAGATATGGTGGAATGTTCTACACAGCTTAAGTTCATTCAAAATGGTGACAGAGATTTGATTAGGGGAAGTTAAAGCAAAGATATGCAGACAATGGGATTGTTGTTTTCCTTTTACAGGCTTACATTGATGTAATAATGATTCTAACATAGTGATAGGTGAAGATTATAACCATAGCAACAGGAATAAACAAAGTAGACATGGGCATGTTTTAACTGCCAAGAAAGTCAAATTCACCAATGGATGACGAATCAAAAATGTTGAATTTCCAAACTCTACGAGTTAGCAAACAGACGAGTATTCATTCAGTTCCAGCTGGGGTAGTATAGTTATACTGTGAGATCATTTAAAGTATAAACAACATTTAATGAAAAAATGATAAAAATTGTTCATTTTAAATGTTGTTTTTCTTTTTTTTTAGGTGTGCATTCTGCAGAAAATGGTGCACTTCGCAGAAAACACATCAATGGCTGGGGTACATTGTGGGAGTCAGGGCGGATAGATGTTGAGGGAAATCTTCAGATGGCTCAGATCAACTATGCATCACTGTACTACTTGTTGAGTTCACTTCCACTGAAAGATGACCCCATCTGGCCATTTTTTGGATTATCACCTGGAGGTTTGGATCATGGATCTCAAGGAAAAGTTAGTAGCTATTTATCAGTAAAATCTGATCTAACTTTTTTGTAAACTGTATTCACAATTATCATGGAGATAATTCTATTTACTAAAACCATATCTCACTAGATATCCTTTATTAATAATTTAAAGAATCTCTTTAAAAGATCACAAAAGTTTAATAAACACTTGAACTAAATGCATTTCATACTAACACCTATATCAATTATTTCATGGAAATTTTATTAAGTTTAAACTTTGAGTACTTTTTAAAATGGACATCACTAACTCTTCTGTTGGCAAGCCCACAGATATACACCATTTGTGTGTTTTGTCATAGTTACTGTTTCTACTCACTTTCAAAAAAAGCTAAAACAAATGCAGATTGGTGGCCTTTGAAGTATCAATTTGAGAATATTAATTATTTTGTTTACATTTATTTACAATTTTACAGTTTCTTTCTAAAAATTGATTATAAATCGATTTTGCCTCTCATCTTTTAGAACTACAATGGACATGTCTTCTGGGATCAAGACACCTGGATGTTCCCTCCCATCCTGATGCTTCACTCTAACATTAGTAAACTAATCATGAAAACACGGACTCGTACTTTGCATGCATCTCAACTAAGAGCGGAGATAAAAGGGTATGATGGTGCCATGTTTCCATGGGAGAGTGCATTTACAGGTGAGATAAATAGACTTTCAGTGTTATCTAATCTTCATAGCTGAATTAGAGCATCTTTTTGTCTTTTTTACAGGTGATTTAAGAGTGCATCTTAATTCACAAAAAATCAGTATTTGGAAGTATAGTATAATTAAAAACTAAGAATTTTATTGAACTTTTAAAGATGTATCTAAGAAGCTTTTTTTTAGATTTTGAAGCAAAAATCAAAGTTTTCCGTGACCAAATTATCAACACTGAAGTGTGTGTTGCATCTTGTGGCTTCAGTTTGTTAGGATAGACTCTTCATAGGTGTTTACATTATTTAATATAATATTAATAAGTGAAATAATTTTTTGGAAAAAATTTGCAGATTCTTGTAGTTCTTTTTTATAAAAGCTGCATCAGTCTTGTATTGCATTCAAAATGAAGGCTCTATATCAATAAAATGATTTTCTGCACCCTTCCTCTCTGAATATTACTGAACCTTCTGTTTGTAATGAGTCCAATTTTAATTATTTTGCATAAAATGCCTTTTTATAATACACTGGATGATGACTAAATAAAAAGTTTAAATTTAATTTAAAATTAAACTTATCAAAAATATGTACTAAAGGAAATAAAATTAATTCTTACATCCCTATTTAATAATTACCAGGGTAATTATTTTGGTTGTAATTTTTAACTTGTGAAATGTTTATTAGTTTCATTTAATAATATAATATGCACACAGTATAATTTGTGTTCAATAAATTCAGATACAGTAATAAGTTTTCCTTTTCATATTTGATAATTATGAGAGTCCATTTTGATTAATCATCCGTTTAAGAGTCTGTTACTCAAATGCACTGTGCCATATTTTATTTAGGGTTTTTACATCTTTTATTATAAATCAAATCTTAATAATATATATTTTAATTAGTCTTGATATAAGGATGAATATTACGGTTTGTTTTTTTTTTCTTCCAAATAATGAAAAAAAAATTTTATCTGGATCTTCAGGCTTAGAAACATCTCCGTCTATGGGGACTGCAGTGTATGAACAGCACATCACAGGAGATGTTGCTATGGCTGTTCAGCAGTACCTCTATATGACTAATGACACCTCATTCCTTCAGATGGACAATGGAGACAAGCTGGTGACTGAAATAGCCAAGTTCTGGGTATCACGACTTGTTTATGATGAAAATCTGAAAAAATACACCATATCAGGTTGGTCACATTTGCTCTTTACCTGTTTATTTTTTTTAATTGATAAAATATTTATGAACTAAACATTAAATTGTAATATTTTTTTGTTTTTTTTTTAAAGCAAAGTTCTTTGTAAATGACTCGTTTATTTTATATATAATTAATTTTTAAATTTGTTTTATTTTAAACAAACCAGGAATAACTTATCTTGTTTTCCCTGAACACTTTCCCTAGCTAATGAATTAATAAAATTTTGGTTTAAACTTCAGACAGCTAATGTCATCATTAATTTTACCCCTTTTTATACTCTCAGGGAGGTGACTGTGATGAAAATAGAAGTCTACCTTTTTATTTTGTTATTTGTGAAGTTTCATATGATACATTTCTTATCCAACATAGTTAATGGAATGTTTTGTTTTTTTTTATAGGTTCTTATACTATTGTAAAATGCAAACCTCATCAAAATAAGAATGTAGTCTTCTACATCGCCTTATTACTAGTATTAGTTCTGGTACTACTAACAACATACTCCATTTTTTTTATTTCAACCAATTTGCCTGAATATATTATGTCAGATCAGTTTTAGTTAAGGATCAAGTGATTTTAATTATAAACTGCATAGCTTATCTTCATCAGTGGATCTCTCTCTCTCTCTCTCATATATATCTGGAAAAGGTAACTAAGATGGGGATCCACGCTTACGTCAAACGATCTTGTGTTTGTGTATGTTTAGCTAGAGGTTAAGGAAGCAACTCTTTCATAGAAAATTTTAAGGTAAAAAGAATTCACCAGAGAATTTAAAAATTCCTTGTTGTTAAGAAGCTCTGGATTAATAATCCTGAGTGTTGAGATTTTGATGGCTTGAAAGCACTAGTGATGCATAAATTTTTATTGGGGACAGCAAGGTAAAAGATCTTTCTAGCAAGACTGCAATAACAATTTTTACATTTTCTTTTTAAGGAGTTATGCCCCCTGATGAGTATCATTGCCCTGTGAACAATTCTGTTTACACCAACAGCATCGCCAAAATGAGTTTGCTGCTACCAAAGTATGCCCTGCCACTCATCGGGAAAGTGGCTTCTGAAGACTTCGAAAAGATTGCTAACAATATCTACATTCCATTTGATTCTGAGATGAACTACCATCCTGAATTTGATGGCTACAAATATGGTATGATACTCATATTTTCCAAAAATTTGACATAGATATAATAAATGTGTGGATGATTGTTGCTGGTGCATAAGAAATCTGTTCTGTTTTGGTTCTTTCTATTAAAGACTAATTATTTTAATGCCAAATGTACATACTTTTAACAGAAAACCATTTTGATTTTGGTTCACCATCAGGTACCATTGTCAAACAGGCAGATGCTGTTCTTCTGGGCTTTCCCTTGATGGAAGAGATGCCTCTATCAGTGAGGGAGAATGATTTGTTACTTTATGAAAATGTGAGTTATCGGTGTTATGGTTTTGTGTTGTAGAGCTCTCATTTAAGTGTTTAGTGATGGAAGCTACTGTGAAAAGGCAATTGTTTGACAAATTTTGAAAAAAAAATTTTTTTTTGCAACTTAAAACTTGATGGATTTTTATCACTCAACTACTTTTAGAGGACAGTTGTGTAGGTCTTGGTGTTTTAAAGAAACTTACTGAATACCTGTTTTAAATTTTCAGATAAATAGATGAATCATGAATCATTATTAAAGTTGACATAAATACACTGCAGGCCATTTAGAAGTATTTTCAAGGTTGCTTTCCATAATGGAGTTTTACTTTAAGGGTGTCCCTCAGAAAATTCAAATAACGATTCCTAAACTTTCAAGAACAAGTGGAAAATAAATAGTGTTAAATTCACAATATAGCTGGGTTGTTGTAGGTGCATGCTAACCTCTTCCAAAGTATTGGCTGGTACCCACTAATAGAATAAATGAGTTGGCTGCTTTAATGAAGTGATGGTATCTTTGGAGAATCATGGCTGCCAAGATGAAATGTGTCAAAACAAGGAAAGCGAAATTATTAATTTTGTTTTACCAGTTCATTATTTTTTGAAATGAATATCTAACAAAAATGGAAAAGAAATCTGTCAAAGCTGCTTTTGATAAGGATTTAGCATAAAAGGTGATAATAGTCAATAATGCTAATGTTCTAGGTGACTGACTTCAATGGACCAGCCATGACTTGGACCATGTTTTCAGTTGGTTGGCTGGAACTGAAGAACTTTGAGAAGGCAGCAGTTTTTTTTCAAAGAAACTTCCTTAATGTTATGGAGCCATTCAAGGTAAATAAGATGTATAGGTAATTATCTTATGTGACATTTTTATGGACTTTTTATGTCACATCTGTTTTTTTTTTGTTTTAATTTTCTGTATTCATTAATTTGTATAAAAATGGAAAAAATAGAAATTCCTTTTTTTTTTTTTTTGACAACTTAGGAAAAACCTGAATTAATCTTATTACTTTATTAAAAAGAATGACTGTTTTGGTGATCTTTCCTGTTTCCGCTATACATTTTTCAAATTTTTGACAAGTGCGATGAATATGTAAGTACAGTAGACATGATTTATCTCCCATATCAGATTTTAAATGTAGCGACAATTTACCATAAAATGAGAGGTGGGGATGTAACATTTAAATATTTTATTATGAAGTGCTTGCCATGATTCTTCAAGAATTGTTTCAGATATTTCTGTTATGTTTGTTTTATGCGAGTGTATCTGAGAAAATGCTTTCACAACATCTTCAGGAACACGCTGACGTTATGTATGTTTGTGCGTAGCGTGGGTGTAGTAAAGTGATTTGGTTGTAGAAAAAAAAAGTTAATTAATGATACTGTTTCTTGCAGATTTTGAATAAATTATTCTTGTAAGATCAGACTTTTGGCAAGTTAAGAGACTGCGCCTGTATACAAGAAATTTAGAATTATACAAAGGATAAAGACAAGCAGTTTGGTTACTTTCCACTGGCTCAATTGCTTCTTTGTTGTCTTCAAGCATGTGGATGGTGTCACCATGTGAACCCAATTGGATTGTTATGAGCTGTATCAGCATTGGCGATGTAAAGAAAATCTAAGTTTAGGTTTGGTGTGATGTTTTACTGTAAGATGAGTTACGTTTTACAAACCAGCAGGTACGCTGCCCCAGCCAAATTTGGTTTGAAAAGAGTTAGATCATGGCAACAATTTGTGTAAAAAAAGAAAGAAAAATCTAGATAAAATGCTTTGAAAACAGGTGAAAATTTTGCTAGTTAACTTGTTTTTATTTTTTATAGGTTTGGTCAGAATTTGTCTTTGGTAAGGGAGCAGTGAATTTTCTTACTGGAATGGGTGGCTACTTGCAAGGCTTTCTTTTTGGCTACTGCGGGTTCCGGATGAACAATTCATATTTGCAGTTCGACCCTGTCCTGCCACCAAACAGCTCTAGCATCAGCATTACTGGGCTCGACTACCTGCACAGCAGTATGAATTTTGTGTTTAACAACAAAACAATCTCTGTCAACCTGACCCAGAAAATTCCAGGTGCTCCAGTGCTTCAGCTGAAGTTGGACTCGTTTGCACAAACTTGGGTGCTGTATTTAGGAAAACCAGTGACTGTACAGAGAGAAAAGGGAAAAATTTTACCTGTGAAATAAATATATATATTTATGCAAAAATAGATATTTATTTAACATGACAATTTTTATGATACGTAACTTCATTCTACTTATTACAGTTGCCTTAGTTAATTTTCTGAGATCTCTGTTTCTTTATTTGGTTATTGCTCGTTTAGCCTGATTTAAAAGTGGAGAAAGCAGGATTACTTCTACTGTATCGCCTACTGTTCTGATGACTGACCGACTGTAGCCTTTTCCTTCTTATTTTCCTGCATCGTCCTTACAGCAGACAACATGGCTTTTTATTCAAGAAGAGAACACTAGAAAAATATGCGATTGCATACTGTAATCAGCAACGTGCCTCTGACTGCAAAAACTGAACACTAAATGGTCTTGTTGACATAAATATTACAATTTAGTCATCTTGTGACATGGAAATTGTTGCAGCTTTGGGCTGTTGGATGGAAGATTAAACCAGAGAATGTTAAATATTTTGCTAGAAATAAATGTTTCTAATTCAAGATTGGAAGTTTTGAGCGGGGGAGGTGGAATTTCCAATCTTTTATCAGATTGTTCAGAAAATTAAATAAAATTCCAATTTGGACATCAGTGTATTAAATTGATTATTTATTGTAGTTGCAGTTACTGCTTATTACAATGTTGAATTTATTTTATTACTCCTGTTTTTTTTCTGTTTAAATTTATAAGCATTTTTATCTTTTTCCTGTATAGTTGTAAGTATATTTTCTGAATAAAAAACACTATTTTACTTTGCTTTTTTTTTATTTAGTATTTACAGTCAACTTCACGAGTCAGCTAATTTTTTCATCAGCCCCAGTCAGAAAAACTTGTCTTTCTCATCAAGACAATCAGCATCATACTAAAATTGTTATTAGTTCAGCTTGAACATACACTTTTATGCATGACGAATGCTCACTGTTAAAACTATTTTGAAAACTTATTTTTAATTTAGTATTTTATTAACTTGTTGTGCAACATTAGAAAACCAACTAAAACGAAAGGTCATACTGGAGCATCTAATGGAGGAATGTCTGTGTTGAAACTGAACCATACACAGATGCTATTTTAGTCATAGTAGAGCTTGAACAAAGGTAGAGGAGAGATGTTGTCCTGCTATGAAAGAAACGTACGAGAAAAATTTCAAATTATTTGTGATGATGTTAGAGTTTAGGTAATTCCTTGTACTAATTTTATTGCAAATTAAAATAGCTTTCTAAAGGAATGTATACAAGTAGATTTTTGGTACATTTGAAATGTTTTCTTAATTTGACTACTGACTGGTATGAAATTCTAAGAAGCTTTCCATTCTTGCTGAAATTCTAAAAAATAACCTTGCACGAGTATTTATCATTAAATTAATTCTCCATTTTCACTGCTGTCTTATTCTTGAAAAACCAAACCAAGAATCAACAACAACAACTCTTAACCTTTTATCCTAGATATGCAGAGAGTTTGTGTTGTTTTTTTAAGTAGTTTATGGCTCTCTGGAAGAGTTAGCGCTGCGCCGATAGAAAATGGCCTTTATAAAAAAAAGTTTTATATCAGTCTGAAAAAAAAACAAATTTTGTTTGTTTAAACAAGTTGTTGAATGAACATTTAACTGATGTTAATGATACATTTCTTAACAGTCTATAAGATGTACGCTTAAATTTAACTTTGTTCTATAAGAGTCCAGTTAAATCGTGAGAAAGCAGAGGCTTTCTAAAATTGCATAATGGTTATGTTTCAGCTGGCTTGTTTAGGAAACTGAAACAGTACCTGATCAGTACAGGGCCAGCTTGTAAGACGATGACAAACTACCAGATGAGCTTTTATTTTAGTTTTCAAAGTTATTCTGTGTATGATATCCAAACCTTCCACTGATCAAATGGCCTTCAAGACCCTCGCAGATTAGCTTAAAACCTTGCCCAGATTCTGACACATCCACATCCAAAATTTGGAGCCTCTAGGGGCTATGAGAGAGTAACAAACAAACACACTAACACTAAAACGTGTATTAGATGCGCGTGTGCCATTAATTTGAAAGTGACAGGGGAGTAGCATTTTATTAGAAAAGTCCGGTTATGCAGCCTTATTTAAAGTTATAGACGTCATTAACTGCAGAGGGGCCCTGTATAGGTTCCCTTATTATATAAAACACCATTCTTTCAAACTTAACTTGCTGAAAAGCCACTTAAGAGTATTCATTCTAATTAAACAAAAGTAGAAAAATCTAGTGATGCAAAACTTCTGGCATTGGCTGTAAGCGCTCTCTAATTCAATTAAACCCTTCACAATCGCTGGTAAGCTGAATAGATTTACCTTTTAAAGATTTCATCACCTCAGTTAAATTGCCTAGCAATCTTTAGTATGCTCGACAATTTATCTAATTAATCCCTTTCTGAATAACTAAGATTCTTTATACTCAAGTGACATTCTTGTAAATCCCATTTTCACTCTTTCCGATTTATAAACATCCTTGACAAGCAGACAGTACCCTGAATATGGTGGACCATCGGACAAGTAAAGCTACTTTGAATCGGCTTGATCCTTGTGAATACATTTACTTATATGAAAGGTTGAAATGCATTTGCTACTTAACGATCCATGCATTTCATGTGAATGTCTTTTTAGAATTCATTAATGATGCATTCAAAACTAATCCTGCTGTATAATCTGCTATAAGCAGCAAACTTATTATCTAGTTCTATATTAATATTAGTTATGTAACATAGAAATAGACGTGTCGAGATATCTTGTCTAGACTTGGCGCTGTCCGATTTTGTGATCTAACAAACGTGTCTTTCCTCAGCTTCTACCTGGTTGCTGTTTTGAAGACTCAAACTGATTTATTGATTGGACGAAAGTGACTTTTTTGTATACTAACGAAAGATCTCAAAAATTCTGTCAACCCAAATTTTAGATGATAAAAGATTTTTACTCTTATACTAACTTAATTGTTTTGCTTGATTCATTTTTAGGCCTTGAGCCTCTGAAATGTTAATTTTTGAAAGGTAAAACTTTGGATTTCTTTAAATTACTGCTGAGCTTGTTAAAATACGGAATTTTCAATATTTCCACTACTTTTTGAATAACCATTTAATACAATTTCAGTATTGTTTATTATTTAAACAATAAACATTTATTGAAAGTAAATTTCCAAATATTTTCAAATAAGAACACAAGTGTAAAATAACAGAAAGAAAAAACTCGGGTTATGCAAATATTTACATAAATATATATGCAAATAATCTTTAAAAATCAGCTGTCTTTTCAGATTTTTGTTATTGTTTTTTCTACTATGTTATTAAAATAATTTCTCTCAATAATTTACAAGTTATATTTTTATAATAAAAATAACCTACTTGAATGAAAGATATTTATATAATGACATAACAACTTTCCAGACAGATTCAGACAGTGAATTCTACATCTAGGCCGCAGTCTGCCATTTTCTCATTGTACAGAGCATCCATGACTTCGTTTTCGGCCACTGTGTACCAATTCTTCCAATTAGCAACTTTTCCTGAAATTTGTAAAAAGTTCTTTCATCATAACAAATAGAAGCACTAGCAATGATAAAGCAAAAGTTTTTCTCAACTCATGTCTGTGACTTCTTTGCAGATTGAACTCAATAGAATGTTGTTTTTTTCAACCTTTTAAATCTAAGATGAAAGAAAACTCCTCTGGAATCTAAGAAAAGCCTCAGAAAATAGGATTCCCAATTTTAGAGACGGATAACTCTTGTATTGGGAAATATGCTCATACCAATCCAACATGGCAGCGCTCGTTTTGTGGTTAAATATGTCGTCATATTCTCTAAATGATGCCCAGCAGGTGCGATTCTAGTGATTACACAAACAAAAATTTTGGTAAACTTCTGAGGCTTGCACAAACACTATATTAAATGAATAAGGGTACATCAATGAACAATGGACTAATAACATTTCGACCACGGAATTTATTCCCATAAGTTTAACTAGCAGTGCTAATTATTTCAGGCTAAGAGTAAGACTAAAGCAAAAGGAAACAACTTATTCTTAAATTCACACCTGAGGTTTTAAAAAATTGCTTCCAATTAAAAGATAATATATCTTGAACTCGCACCCTAGGTTTAGAAGAACTGCTTTCATTGTTAGCAATTCTAATACAGGGCCACGGAAAAAGAAGAGTTCATCAGATATCTTGTTTGGCGGTAAACCGGAGTTACTCTTAAGGCTATGAACTTACCTGTTCTATAGAATGAAAAATTGGGCTTAAATATGGGACTGTGGTTCACGGAATAGTTTTTCTTCTCTGCCTTCATCAAGTTAAAAGTGCATAGCTTGGCGATGTTCTGCTGCAGTTCTTCATCTCGTGGAACATCTAAGAAATCTGCAATTTTACGAACAACTTTGACCAGGTCCTACAAAGAAAAATGTATTATTCAAAAATCATGTGTATGACCCTTTTAAAGAGCAGGATGAAAGTTGTTACTTGTACTGTATTGTTAGATTTTACAGAACTTAGAGCACGCCACGAAACGATTCAGGCCAGATTGGAAAGTATCTGACAAGAAGCAAGACACGTGCATCATCATTAAGATGGCGATTCGTTGCTGCAAATGTTAATAAAATGGATTCAGTACTCATGGCCGTACGGAAGGGTTTTTAGAATTTTTAAACTGTAATAATTATTGTTTAATGCTTTATCACTAGAGATCGTCAGCATGGCCCCGTACTGCCAGCTTTGGCAGGAAAATTCTTACTACAAGTCTTCGTTTTCAGATGCGGCAGAAAACCATGGCCATCTAGTAGCACTAATCACCTGGACACCGACCACCACAGTGGATATCTGATATTGCGCGCCTGCACATGGAAGTCTTCAGACGTTCTAACTTTCATTAGTTTATTACCGAACGAATATGATAATGTGGAGCTAATTCAGTTCTCTCGATGAAGCAGTCAAACGAACTTTATCCCGATCTCGCTTATGTAGTACGGTGACTGCCTGCCTACCATGTTCAGTAATGGCCGACCTTAGCAGTCGTAACCAACGACAGATGGCGCTTTCTGTACACAAAACTAAACAGAGGCTACTCACTCGCGTGGCTTCTTCATAGGAAATGATCAGGATGTTGGATCTGGTTTTGGAGAGTTCCCACCACTCTTTTACGTAATCAAACCAGCTGCCGTAGTAAACTGAAATTACAAAACCACACAGAACCCCACAAACAACCGGCCAAATTATTAGTAAAACCAACAGAGGTCGCTTTCGCTGGCGCGCACCTTGCGATGCTACATCTTCAGTTGGCCGCCGCCTCTTATGCGCAGACTGCGGATGAGCGTAACAAAGAAACGAGCTGTTTAAGATCAGTCAGATAGAATTGTTTCCTGTACAGTTTGATATGGTACACATCACGATTACAAATAAGTCTTTAAATTATAAAAATGATTAGATTTTTCTAAGCGATTGCGTCGAAAGGAGAGTTGCTTCGGCCCGAAAGCTTACCTTGGAGAATTAATTACCAGGTTGTGGCGAAGCAGTCCCTGGCCGATCACCCGAAAAGTAATCGATGATGTAAAGTATAAAATACATACACAAATGAAGAGGAGGAAGTGACTCCAAGAACACGCACCTTTCCCTTCAAGGAACAGCTGCAGGTAGCTGGAGAAGACGCCGTTGTAGCCGGTTAATTTAATGCCGAAGATCTGGCGGTAAGAAGACACGCTCACGTCCTTCGGGTTCCTTACCACCGAGATAATCTTCGCGTCCGTCAGCATATTCTCGGGCAGGTACTTGAGCCGCAGGTGAGTGTTGAGCACCCGTGGAGAGGGGATGTCCGATATAGCCTCTTTCGTCTGGAACTCCATCATGTTTTCTTCTTTTACCTTCGTTATTCTCTCCGCCTTCCCGTTGACCAACATACTGGTTACTTCCCATATCCAGTGCGTACCTGTGTGGGGGGGGTAGAGAGTGAGAGAGAGAGAGTGTGTGTGTGTGGGATGAAGGTAGACAACAGATTTACAGTAGCAGCATCCTTTCGAATCAGCAGCAATCATATGAAATGCTTCATCGCACAACACCCACCCAATCAATCATTCAGAGTCACGGAAACTTCTCTTGCCGGTAAGCTCAAAAGAGAAAAGCTTCCTGGCCATAATTTTAGCGAGTTCAACCGAAAACGACGACACATGGCAAGTCTGAATTTTCTTCTCAGTCTCTCGCTCACACAGCTTTTCATCAATGGAAATATCGGTCAAACCTGCGAGGGCGAGCTCTTTACGTGGATAATTCAGAAATCGGGACAGTATGTCAGTACTATAAATGTGACCTGACTATTCCAGCTCTTGATCAGAAAGATATGCAGGACAAATTTTATAAACGGAGGAATAAATGCAAATTATTTTAATGAAATGTACGTGAAAATCTCTCTCTCTCTCTGGATCACGTCTTGCAAGAAGTCAGGTAAACGAATACGCCGCCCAATAGGTATGCGAAAAGAAATACTTGCCCAAACTGTTTTCTCTTCTTGAACCCTGTAACCAAAATAACTGTAATTGTGTCTCTAAGCGTCGGACAAAAAAGTATTGGTCAAGCTCACGTACGATCGATGCATCCCGAAAGCTAGCTTCGGAGAGAGAGAGAGAGATGGAGAGAGAGAGAGAGAGAGAGAGAGAGAGAGAGAGAGAGAGAGAGAGAGAGAGAGAGAGAGAGAGAGAGAGAGAGGAGAGAGAGAGAGAGAGATGAAGAGAGAGAGAGAGAGGAAGAGAGAGAGAGATGGAGAGAGAGAGAGAGAGAGAGAGGACCATCCAACATTGCAAATGAAACAAGCGACATCAGCCAAAAGAACGGAGGGATGAAAATGGAGCGCCACAACATCGGTTTATAGAAATGGATCTATAACGATCCCTGGACGTACGCCGCTCCCTGACTCACCTGACTGAGGGTAGGCACAGATGCACACGTCGTCAGGGAGCACAGTCATCTCTCTGACCTTTGGTAGCAACTCGGAAAATTTGGGAAAGTTTGGAAACGGAATGTGGTCGTCCATGTAACAATAGAAGAACTGGCCATCCCTGTCCGCTACCTTTTCGAGATTCTGCGAGTCTGTGGAATCTTCCAGCGATGGTTCTTCCATTGCGCGACCTGCTCACCCAGATTCTTCGCGGCCCGCCGACCTCAGGTGAGCGTCTGTCTCGTGAAATCCTTCGCCCCGGAAGCGAGCGCGCGCAGGCCTAGCGGAACGATAACAGATAATGTCGATACCTGTAAACGCCGCACCCTGTGTTAAACAGCATATGGTGAAGTACGGGCAATGTAACAATAAGACTGTATCAGCCATGACGAGGGTCGTACAAACGCAGAAAACAGAGCAGCGTTCACTAGAAAGTCGCGAGCCAGCGGACCGACGACTGTCCGTCGTTGTTGGCGAGACCGGCCGCCGAACAAAGTAGTGCCGCCCGACCCCCCCCAACCCATTCGTAGGCGCCAGCAAATAGCCGTAGGTCGAGAGACCGTGATGAATATGTGGGACCACGTTCGTAAGTCGGGGACTGCCTGTACGTGTTTTCATGCATGATTTCGATGGCGCGTGTGTGTGTGTGTGTGTGTGGTGTGTGTGTGTGTGTGTGTGTGTGAGATCTGGATTCGTGGTTATGTCTTCAATGTGGAAGTAGATTTAGTTTGGTTTTTATTTTCTGCTATGTGGACAGAGTGGACACCACAAAATGTTAAAACCGGTCCACGTTTGCAATACAAAAACATAAGAAATAGGCTGAGCGGGGATGGAGAGAGAGAGAGAGATCATTACGCCGCGGCCTCTGAGGGGGTCGGGCTATCCAGCCTTCAGGGTCAGATAACCCAGGACTATTTTTAGTGGGTTTTCGTTCAAGGTTCAAGATAATATTCTTCCAAATATTTTATTATAATTTCTCATTCGTCCGTAAAAACAAAAAAAACAAAACAAAAAAAACTACGCATTTCCAAGCATCTGGGTTTTGCTTTCGCAAGCTTTTTCAAAGTTTCTGTTCAGCTTTCATCGCCGAAGTGCCGAGACGGCCCAGCCCATAAACGAACCCGCCTTACGTTTCACGGGTGCCTACGCGGGTACTGCAGGCCGTGTCTGGGTCGACGAGGCAACGGCAAGGACCTTGACTCTACCCGTGGTTATGCGGCCAATGGACTGGCAGAATTCACGAAGACGGAAGCCATTGCTGCGACAAGGCGAGTGGTAGGGTCTTCGGCCACCTTCTCTTCCTGACGTTATCCGGGCATTGCAAACGAACCAAGAAACGGCCCGTTGTTATGGCCACCGATTCGGCTGGAGAGAGGGGCGAGCGACATGTAAGGAACAGTCCTTCTGAACAAATGGGAATAAGGCGATCCAAAGGTCTGGTTTAAAAAGCATGTCTGACAGGACCCGCCATTAATGTGGCGTGTACTCTGTTGCACCTGGATTTGTAGAAAAGCTGAAGATTTTACTTTCTCAGTTCCAGTCCTCAAAATAGCAATGACATAGAGCGAGGAGTATTGTAGCATTGTCTTCCATCCGGCGTGGGTGGGGGAGGGAACCGATTTGGTATATGTCGAAGTCTCACTGCCAGATGACCTACCATTGCACAACAAGACATAGTGAGAGTCGATTATATATATATTCATCAGAAAGATGACACTACATGGCAGATTTCTTATGTGACCAGAGTTCGGAAGGATAACCAAAACATTGAGCTTCTCCTGGGTACGGAGCACCTGTAGCTGCAAAATCTAACGAAAGAATTATTCCTTTATGTCCAGCGAGTGTAATGGAAGTTCTCACACCCCATAGAGCGGTACTCGCTGAATCATTGGAGATCAGGACAGAAACTCTTCGTGTGCAAATATCGGATCACCCGAATATTGGCAAAACATTTCACTTATTGTCTTTATTTGCCTTTTCTGCAACAAACTAACAGTATGATCACAACAGGAGTCATACTATTAAGAAGTCGTTATATATAAACATTTATATAGTTTCCGTTATACAGATGACTTGCCATTTATTCTCTCTCTGGGTAGATGTCGTTAACTTAACAGAATTAACATTTTAAAATGTACATATAGAGCTGTCTGATTAGTGCTTACAAAGAATCTAAATGTCAGTAAATGGAGAACTTCCATACTGGGGTCAAAAGGCTTTTTAAAACGGCAAATATCCAGTTTCCGCATCTAACATTAAAAGACGTTTTGAAACTATAAATACAACAATTAATGGCTTTTAGTTTTCACTAAAAAGCACATCGCTACTAAAATTTAATTCAGCGCTTTAAGAGATGTGACAAAAACCCTGACATCATCCAAGTACAGTTTACATCTCGTGTATACCAGGTTATTGAGTAGACCCCCAAACTCCGCATTGTTGTTCCTGAAAATGAAATTTTAATTGGAAATTTTGTCTTTGTTAGTTGGAGTTTTTTGTTAGTGCTATTGTTCTTAAGCATAATAAACATTTTACCGTAATAGTTTCAACAAAGTTGCAGCTAAATAAATAATTTAACTAAGGATATCCTTGCTAGTTATTTTCTTATATATACAGTATTAGATTTTAAAATAATTTTATTATTATTTATCAAAGTATTAACTAACATTTTAATAGACATATTTTTATTTAATTTTGCAGAAAGATTACAATTTTCAATTCTCTGAGAATCCAATCGACGAAATTATGGGATCTTTCATCATCATCATCATCATCATAATAATAATAATAATAATAATAATAATATAATAATAATAATAATAATTGGTTATTAGTTTTAGCGAACAGAGAGTAATTGCGGCTAACAGATCTTTACTGAGCTCTCGAAGGGTCATATAATTGGATGTGGGGATCCCTTCACTTATCAAGGACCGCATGTCATACATACTTGGCCACCTTATTCACTCACATGCATATAGCTTATTAACGTTGCTAAAAATGATCGAAACGAAAACAATTTTACGTGTATCTAATTCAGTTATCTATCACGTGATAATTAATCGTCTTATTTGCTGATAAAAGTTGTAAAAATACAACGGTTATATGTCAGAGTTTAGACGAGGAACATTTTTGCTGAGAGGGTACTAAACGTGAAACCCTAAAATGAAAAGGCCCCATTATTACAACTACCCTAAAGACAGTGTATTCGTACTGCTTGATTTTGTGAACTATCGGCAGTTTATTCTTTGCAGTAATAAAGTTCACCTGTATGGATCCATCCATCTGTACGTATGAGGTTGGGAAAATGTCCGACGCATCTTTTCATTGGCTGGGAAATTATCCGCTGGGTGAGTTTATCTTTTTAAAACTGATGCAAAATAAAAGATTTCATCCGCTCTGCAACCGAACTCTGTTATGTTACGTTTACATATTTCGTGGACGTAGGTAAATCGGTGGGGGGACAGACAGTAAACTACTTGGCCACCCCGACTCATTTTGCCATTTAGTGATTTTATTTGATGTCTGAAACGTAAGAATGTACTTCAGAGGAGGGCTTAGGGCGCTCAGCGATCAGATTAGGCGCGGGGGTGTGATAAGGTCGATCGACCCCCTTAAATAGTTTCAAAGCTCAATGAATTATGGGAAAGCGACGCCCTTATTGGTGCACGTGTTCAGGGACCGATTCTTTTTTTGCTTTTACCTTTCTTGCATTTAGTAACTGGAAGAAAGGTCTTGAAAAACGTAAAAGCCACGATAAGCCACGATCCGCCGATTAGCATTAGCTGATATTAAATTTCGTAAAGAACAACCAAATGTTAATGTACAGCTCCGGAATCAACCACAACAGATAATGAGTTTTATTTTAAATACTGGGCCCCCCCCCTCAACAACGAGAACATCATGGCCGCGCCACTGATGCCAATTCAAGGCTATTATTTTAACACAATAAATTCATTAATTAATAACTGGAAGTTACTCGGCACAGAAGTGTGTCGTGTGACTAAGGAATCTGGTATCAGCAAGGTTACCCGTGTTTAAAAACGTATAGATTAGCCGGGTCACACGTACAGAGTGGCGTGCACCTATCTAACTAGATCATTCATGGGGGGGGTATAGAAGGATAGTTGAAATGTTTATGTCTATCTTGTAAATAGCCAGCCTATAACCCCCAGTTCATATTAACAAGAATAACAAATGGTTGTCAAAGGGGAAGGAAATCAGTTTACAACTGTAGAGAATCGGTTCTGCTAAGTATGTGAGAAAAGGTTCATGGAATCTCGACATTTCTCTCTCATCCTTCTGGATACTCTCACCCACGGGCGTCCGGAAGAGGAGGGGGGACAACTGTCGCTCTCTCCCTCCCCCCCCCCCGGGTAAGTTGGTGGTGGTCAGAATGTTGGATCTGTCAATTCGTCCCTCCTGCGGAGCCCATGCCCTCATATACTGACATGTTATGGCTGACTACAAGAAAGAGGGGGGGGGGACAATCGGCAAAAAAGAGAGAGAGCATTTAAGCTTATTGCCGAATGTAACACCTGGCGCAGCTTGAACAGGTGTGTTCGGGTGATGGAGACAGTTTGCATCATCTAGCATCGGTACCCATTCGCCTTGTGAGCTCACGACCATCGAGCCCGCTGAGTAATCAGATAGGAACCTCGGGTTGCGCGGTAGACCGGTGGTTAACCCACTGAAGACTCTAGTTCGAATCCCGATCGATTTGGAGCACCTCCCGTCTGCCTGGGTTTTCCTCCAAACCCTCCGCTTTCTTCCTACATCTAAAGCCCTTATTTCACTCTGGACCCTTCTCCTTTCCGGATGCGCCCGCTTTCAGAGCGGGGCGGGAGAAACGCGAGTTCCGCCGTTAACAGAACGTCGTTTCGCGAAGCGCCATCTCACGGCTACGGGGGTCACCAACACGGTAATCGCGCGGGTGGGCCGCTAGACAGGGGAGAGCACACTTACCGCTGTTCGGGTAGGCGCAGAGGTAGACGTCATCCTGCAGCACGTCCATCTCCTTCACGGCGGGCAGCAACTCCAGCAGGTTCGGGAAACCGGGGAACGTCTCGTCTTTGTGAAAGTAACAGTAAAACGCCTCCCCGTCTCTGTCGGCCACCCGGTCGATTCTCTTAGGTATGGGTAAAGCGGCATCGGGGTCTGTCATTTCTGTCTCACCGAAGGAAGGTGTGAACCAGGTGGGTGACGCCAGGTCGTGTATATATATATATATATATCAGGTGCGAATCTCGTGATGCGGTCTGTGCGATGACAATGTACCTTTTATTCTACACGGGTTTCAGACACATATAGAAGCTGACACAAAAACAAGGTAATGGCTAGATAAGCAAACACAGATGCTTACATTTATGTAATCTGCTATCGCTGTTAAAAGATTATTTACTTTGGAACAACCAGAAAAATCCCATAAAAGGGGTAGAGGGAAGCCCCGGTGGATGGTGGGGAAATGCGGCCCAGGGGAACGGAAAATAGTTGAGACAAATATTGTATTGGAACCTTATTATTCGTACGTTAACTTTTAAAGAAGGAAGTGATAAAGAAGAAGAATTTGTCACTTCGAAAGTCTGTAAGCGTTTCTTTATATTATATATATATGTATATAGGGGTAAAGAGAAATTTATGTTGTCCCCACACCTGCCCCCTAAACAAACAAACAAGGCAAGACTCTCGCTTCGCACGGTGGTCATGAACCCGGGGAACAAACCCTAACCCTGTCCCCTTTATTACACCCTAACCCTAACAACTGGTTGGGGCTCCTTTTTTTCTCCAAATAAAAGCCATGACCGGACGTGGCACAAAATCACAGGGTGCTGGAAGGGGTCCTGAAGGATATTTCCCCCTATTTAGTCATTAATATTTGCCGAACGCAATCTATGAAGCAAAGTAGGAAGAGGATCGTAATGTCGGATGCCTTTTAAGATCGTCCCAAGATGCTCAACCGGATGAGATTCGGAGGTTGTGCTGACCGTGGAAGATGCCTGAAACTTCCTCCGTGTTCCTCAAACCTTGAATGCGTGGGCTCCGCGGATTCGTCTCGAAGGCAGCTGTCTCCACCCAGCTGGATTGCTTGATCAGGAATGATGCTGGGCTACACGCCGCCATTCATTCTGCCTTCTAGAGCGCCTCATCCCTCCCCACAAGGGTCTGCTGATTCGCGTGGCTTTGTCCAAAATGTCGAGGTCCTTCCGTACAAAGAGGATAGCGGGTAACCCGTCAGATCTCCTCGGTCTGTCCCCCCTTCCCCCCTGTACGCCACACGAGGTGTTCCGTTATGTTGGTTAACGCACTGATCTCCCACCGCTTCAGTCAATTCGTGGCGACATCCTTCGCGAGGCACGGACGGCTGTGGATTACTCCTCATCAGTTGGTCTATCGTTCGGAGACGGTCCCCCCTTTCTTCTCTCCTCCTCCATCGATGGCAACTCGAACGGGCCGATCTCTTTGAGAGACCCCTAGTACCGCCATTTTCGCTCTTTCAAACGCTGTAATGTCTTTCCCATATCTGTTAAACTAAGGTGTGCAAAGCCAGGCAGAAAGATGTCCAGAGATGTGAGTGCACTAGCTACATCTGCAAATTTGAAAATACCCCATTGGTAATCGCAAACCAGCCACCTACTGACATACTGCCGACGATCACCTCACTTTAGAAAATGCTAAATATTTCGATTAGCTGTTTTTGGCTAAAAGAAAAGTATTCATTTCACTCACTTGTCGCCAAACACAGAGTATTAAAATTCCGCAGAACGCAAGTCATCTCAGATAAGACCAAGAGAACTGACGTTTTATTATTCATAGCTGACTAAAACAACAATATAGACATAAATATTTAAAAATATCCTTAAAATAATATGTTGAAGAGAACAATGATTTGTAAATACACCAAGAAAATTAGGAAATTTAGTGCAAATATTGCAGTGTTACTGATCATATGAATAGGCATCCAGCTGTGTATATACTGTCATTCTGCTTTTTATAATACGTATACAGGCCATTATGCTTCCCCAAGTTTACAGAAGCACTGCCCAAGCTAAGACCAATAACATTTTCCCATGGAATACTTAATGGCCAAATGCCTTGCTAGATTGTTCAAATTTTCCTTTTGCATTACAGTCAGAAACAAGGTACAAAGATCTGTACAACCAAAAGATTCACTGAAAATTATTTTGCGGTAAAAACATTCTTCTAGTGGTATTATTCGTGTAGCCATGACTGAATCAGAATCTCCAAAAATCTAAAATGGCAGCTAAACACCCAAAACACTAAGTCTTCTGTTAAACTTGAAAAAGTCCTGTTTGTAAGTGTTTACATGTATGAGAGTTCATTTGTAAGATGTTACACTTAGAGTTCTGGTGAAATAGTGTCATGGCATCATATACATAGCAGATCATTGACTGGCATAAGTAACCAAAAGACTGCCTGTAAGATAGTAAAAGTCATGTGACACATTGAATGTTATTTTATTAGTTGATGAAGAAAATGTCAGTAGCATATCTCACATTTGCTTTGTCACACAGAGCCTCACTAATACTTGTTGCAAGATGTGTCTCATACCAAGATAAACTGAGAATTGGATGGATATAGAGCTATGCAAATGTAATCTAATGCCCTCATTTTTGCCCTAAAATGACATGTTTATCCATATTTGTGAAGGTAGCAATTGAAACAAAAGTCAGTCACAACTTACCGAAACATGCTTCTCATGTACATATAATTCGTTTTGGCATACACTAATAAATGCACTAAGTTATTTCACTAGTGTGTCCAAAATTATGGCTATCAGGGTATATTTCTACATGCTTATATCTAATTATTTTGAGAGATCATTATTTTCAAAAACCCATTTTTTAAAATTATAGGTTAATTTTAGTTCTTCTCTCACTAGAGGCACATGAAAATTCCTAAATATGAATGTTTAGCAAGCAAAAGGCAACAACTGCCACCAAAGACCCAGTAGATGAGGTAACTGTTAAGTCCTATATCAGTTTAGTGCTTACCACATTCCTGATCTTGAGGGTTCACAATCATGCAAAGGATATATTAGTATCTTTACAAGATAAACTTCCTATCAAACATCAGAGAACACTACCAACTAATATCACCACCCAAAGATATAACAATAGATTCTTCGAAATGTATCAAAACGTTTTGTGCTAGCATTGTTGGGAGGGAGGGGTGATTGCAGATATTGAGATTTTATTATCAGCATTTTTGCTGTGTCAAGGGCAGCACCACTGCTTTGAGCACCAAGTGGAATCCCAGTCTGGTTTCATCTCCATAACATTTGATTTATGATGCCAGGTGGTTAGCTCAACACCACTATTTCCATGGTGACCACTGGACAATGAAACAGCTACTACACTAAAGAGCAGCAGGCAGCTAAGCAGAAAGTCCCTACTGGAGACCTTCATTGAGCGCCTGGTATATTCTAGTTTCTCAGTTAATAAATCCATATTCTTCCTGTTCATATGAGTTTATATGTATATAGTCTGGGTCATGATTGACGCCCTTTATTTTAAAAAATTTAAAGAAAAAATGTTGATATTTCTAAAGAGCTTTATTCAGTCTGCATTTTGTTAAGTAATGAATTAACACCAGCAGTGTTTACTATGCAGGATCAGAGAGCCTTAATATAGCCACTGTGAAGACAACAAGGCAGCCATGTTAAAAGAATAATTAATAAATAAAGAAATTGGAAATGACTCATTTAATGTTTAGTGGTTCGTTTTCAAACAATCAAGTCATGCATGCACATACAAACTCCCACATTCATACATACAACTTTAGTTGAGTGATTCCAAATTGTGTAACAAACGTCCTTGTGAAGGATGAGGGGTGGGAAGAATCATCTCGACTCCAGTGGCTTCTCCTAGCCCAGTCAAGCTCCTCAGTAGATTCCATCATGAACAAGTAGCAACAAGTCAGTTTAATAATTTGTTGGTTTTTTTATTAGCCAATTGTCAGTCTGAAAGACAAATTCAAATATATTTAGAAAAGCAATTTTGAAAAAAAAAATTTTTTTTCCCTTTTAATACAAATCTCTTTCCTTCTCTTCTCTAACAAATCTCTGCTTATCCAGCTGATCATTAAGAGATGGGTGAGAAAATGGTATGTGATATCAGAAGCAATACCCATGGCAACTTCCAGCCATCCCAGCCTACTATAATTTTACTGATAGAGTGACTGGCCAGACACCAATCACAGGAGCTAAACTATAACAGGCATTCTAAGCAAACTCAATGACAAAATGTCTTCTCTGTTACCAAACATTATCCACCCAGTAGCTTTTAAGAAGACATTGAACCTGAAAATTACTGTCAGGTTTCCATTAAATACAGAAGGCACAAAAAATTAAATTTTAAGAATGAATCAGCAACTTGTGACAAAAAAGAAAACTAAGTATCATCTTTTAAAAATTGTTTAGGTGAGCTCACATAATACAGAGTTTTCAAGACATCTGCATTTCACATAATGCATAAATATAACTTCATTATTATCTCCCAGTTAACATCAGTGATAAATTTAGTACCAAACTAGCAGTTTGTCAACAGTCAGCCAGCAACTCTTGAAAATATGTGCAGAAGCTGCCAATTCACAATGAAATAAAGGTAGCCTCCTTTGTGTTGTTGAATAGTTATACATCAGCAAAGTTGGAAATTTAGTACAGTTAAACAAACATCTGACATATAATTATCTGCATTCGAACAAGATACAGATAAAACAGCAATTATTAAAATTTCTGAAATTGCAGTCAACAGAAAATATAATTGCACAAATTTATTTATAGTATGAGAGTACAGTAGACTGTGGCACCATATTTATTTCTGAGCCTATTTGATCCACAAAAAAAACTGCTTCTGATAATCTGCCGTTTTCAGATTGGATGTAGCATGGTAGATTCATATGGTTGCTGTCACTATCTGACTACCCACAGTCAATATAAGATGACATTTCTGGTATGATTCTGCAAACAAAACATTTAACACATTGATTAAAGCAGAAAAGAATACAGCCAAATTGTCTTGTTGTTTCAGTAGTAGGTTATTGTTCATTATGCTGTTTACAACTTCCGTGTTCAGAAGATTCTTTAGTTTTGGGAGGTAGAAATATCCAATCATCTGCATGTTTATTTGCCCACACTAGCACTGGCCTCAAATGATGTAGATAAGATGAAAGGTTTTGGGGACATTTTGTTTTTAAGAGTAATGCACAAAATGTTATCCCCACCAAACATCCTTTTCTTAAAATTAATTTTCTTTAAAAAAAACCAAACAAACAAAACAGGAGAAATACACATTCCCCAAATATCAGCTTCCGTGTTTTTCCCAATACAATGCAATTATACTATCTCCTTACAACTGCTTTTCAGTGGATAAAGGATTGGTTAACTTTGCTTTTGTTGTTGTTAAACTCTGGAATTAAGTTGAATCTCACAAAGCCTAAATTGCATACTTACATTCTGACTTTCTCTTTTGTTGTTTTAATGCCTGAAAGTAAGGAAAAAACAAGTGTCACCAAGCTTCTGGAATTAGCGTTCAATCCAAAGCAGAAACTCTTCTTTAGCTCTTGGCTCTCTAAATAAGGGGCCACATATCTCCTCATGACTTTGGATAAAAAGGCACACTGGTAGCATTAAAATAGAATCTGCAAAGCATGCTTTCAAAAAATCTTACCCAGTTCAGATGCAGATGTCTATAATTTGTTGTCTTTAGCAGCACAGTAAAATCTTATTAATACTAGAATTCATCAGTTAAAATTGTTGTTTATTTAAACAAAGCTCCAAGTTTATAACCAGAATGGGAAAAAATTTTATTACAGGGTATTTCTAATTAAATTTTCTTACCTTTTTAATCAGAGTCCAGTCTTCTATGATATCTACATCCTTCAACATGTACACTATGTAGGGGCTTAAAGAAAGTTAAAGAAAGCACTTGGAAAAGAAAAATTATATTAAATATTTCCAAGACAAAATTTTGGAAAAAATTTTTTAAAATTCAGTAAGAATTAAATATAAAGGTAACAAGGACAGATGTCATCACCCTTTGAGTGTATTTACTCTACTCAATGTTATAAATCAGTTGCCTGAACTGTCCCCCAATGGAGATGTAATTTTATCAGATTTACCACTGAAGAATGTGTTATTAGTTCAGAAATTTACAGGAGATTGAAGGCAGGGTATGGAAACAAATGTAAGTCTGTTCTGTATGGGAACAGAATCTGTTGAAGGCACACCAAGACTAGGCCAGACCAATCTTATTGTAATGCAAGTGGACTTCATTATCCAAGTAAACTAGCAAGTTACGATCAATGAACTGCAAAATTATTGATGTGTTATGGTTCAGTTCATGAGTCTGCATGCAAGTTGGGTTCCAAGAGATCCAGCTGAAGAAAATCATGTGTGCATCAAAAACCTTGTTGCAACTTTTCAAAAAGCACAGCGAAGACTTCCTGAAAAATTGTTACAGAATGGAACATCACATCTCCTCCCTTATACATGTGTAAAAGAGCAGAGACATTTAAAATGAAATAATTCCAGAATTCCATGCAGGATATAACATGAATCAGTCAGCTAATTTAGTATGAAATGTGTGTATCTTTAACAGCCCATATTTTATTTAAATTTGGTTATTAAACAGGAGGCATCAACACTTTTCCAATATTCATTTGATAACCCCCCCCTGTTTGAAAATCTGTCACCTTATTGATAATATTTATATTTATTTTTAAAAATCCATCACTGTTTTTATCAATAAGAAAAATTCAACTTTCTTTGAGCAGAGCAAAAAAAAAAAAAAAAAAAAAATTCTACCATATTTGTACTTGGGGAATTAGTAAAATACTTATGGAGGATGTGGAAAAGAAACAGCACACTGGTCCAGCTTAGATAAAGAGCAAAACTCAATTAACTAGGAAACATGCTGGGGGTTTTTTACCAAACAAGCAATCAAAATTTTAGGGTTTTGTTGCTGTAAACCGGTAAATGCTATATAAAAACAAACAAACAAAATGCTGAGTGGCAGAAGTTTTATGGTACAAGGTCTGTCTAAAAAAACCCAAACAACCAAGCATATTCAGTTTATGAAATATTCACCTAGGAATTCATGGCAAAAACATGAATTCTGGGAATTCGATTCAACTAATAACCAGCGGCCATTATGAACAAAGGTAAATCGTTTTTGTTTTTGTTTTTTTATGTCTAGATTCTCCTTAAGAGTTTTGTCTTTCTTCAGTTAAACCAAGGAATGTAACAGATGCAGTTCCACTGATTATAACCAACCATAACGGTTACTTGATACAGCACTAACAAAGGGAGACAACCATATACTCAGGGTTCTGGTATCAAAGGCAAAAAATGTATGCCATATTTCGCACTGCACCAACAAAAGATATCAGTCACAGTCACAGGCTTGCGGCGCCGATCTGTACTAGTAGTGTCACTCTTTTTCTTGCCTCGTTTTAAATTTTGCGTTTCATTCCACAAATCTGGAAAGAAAAATAAACTTAGCATTTCACACGCTAGTTCAGTTACCTCCCTTTATATTTACTAAATTCCATTTAAAAAAAAAAAGAATAGTAGTATTAAAGAGGGTGGGATTACATAAAAAATGGAAACCTGATGAAATATCTATGCTGTGTCTGTCTTCTTCTAGCCTTCTGATTCGTTCTTCAAGGTCTTGTTTTACAGTATCATATAAAATAGTTTTTTCACTCTGTGGGGGAGAAAAAAAGACAAATGAACAAAAAGATACTTAACTGTAATCAATAAATCACAGAATCAAAATATATAAATAGAATTTCTGTAAACTATTCAGCTTCACCAGAAAATCTAGATTTTAAAACTCACCTTCATGTTTTGAATAGCTGCAAGATCTTCGCTTTCATATTTACACTTGATACACTGCAGCTGTAATTCTTTCAACACACCTGTCAAACAGAAACCAAAAGAATGTTCTCATCTGTTTAATATTTACAGGTGTGTAGCTTACATCTAGTGAAAAAACTATTCGCTTTTCTTCTATATTAAAAATTCATAAGATAAAAGAGAGTATAATGTGAGTGGGGGGGGTCAAGTTATTCTGACATACAAAACTTTGTGGTTACAGATCACATCACTTTGTGTAGAGTTCTTCAGAAACAAATAGAAACTTCTTCACTGACTTCATTCTGTGATCAAAATGTGTCTTGACGAGATGATGTACAGATACAATCTACTTAACACCCACCAAAAACGTATCTGGCAGAGAAAAATGGAATATTTCATGTAAGGGCATGCAATTATTCACTGTCTGAATGATATGATACCACTTAGGAATAGTTTCACAAAAGGCAATAACCTTTTGACCACTCCTAAAATCTAAAAGGTCAAAAAAAAAACAAGCCTCATTTCATTGGTGTAAAGACTGACCATGAGAGCTCTATTCTCACCATGTGCAAACATATGTCAATGCCTTGGCATACAGAAAAACAATTTACAGCTAGCTCCATTAGAAAAAACAAAGACAATCCTGATTTTCAGGTTTTTCTTAAAATTTTGATAAAACAAAAAAACAAAACTAAAAGAAAAGCAGCTCTTCTTTCCATTTGAATTATTTAAAACCAAAAATTTCCCCATAAAATGAAATTCCTTTGCTTATTTTTAAATATTTTGTTTTGTTTTTATTAAAGATGTATAACTATATTACTTTATTCTTACATTACTCATCATCAGTCAGCATAGCCAGTATGCCATCAGTGTATATTGTTGTTTTCATTAAAACAAAGCTACTGCCATTTGTAGCAGTTGCTGTAGCAACTAAAAATACAGTTGTGCATCAGAAAGGATGCTAAAAGTAGGACATGAAACTGAATGTTATTGTGAAGGAATCACCATTATCTAAGAACTATTTCAACACAAAGTAAAATGATTCACAACTAACACTTAAACACAGTCTAAACTTCAAAAAGTCATATAGATTTAATGTCTGCAGAACCCCCAAATTTCAAATTTTACTTCATGTTGATGTTTCAAACTGGACTGCATATTATATGCTAGTTAGATCTATTTCCTGGTTGAGAACAGCAAAGGCTGTTGTATGAAGGTATTTACCATTTGAACTAAATAGAGTAGCTCCACCTACCAGCCACCTGGATCCGTATCCGCATATTCTCTTGGAGCTGACCCAGAGGCTGCCAATAGTCCTGAGCTTTGCCTGCCTGCACTTCTACCAATTTATCTTCTACCTGGTTCATCCGCTCCAGATATAACCTGGTGCATGTAAAAAGAAAAACTTATTTGTTAAAACTTTTAGTCTGTCTTTAGGTTTGTTGGGAGTGTGGAGTTTCAGAGTAAGTGAAAGTAACCTAGCACACTTGCTGCTCCTCCCATTAAAAATAATTCTCTGAATCTAATTTGAGAAAACCAATCTACAGAATAGCATTTAAGCTGATGGATCCTGAAGATTTGACTAAATTGGTTTCTATAATTGACTAGTTTGATCAGCTCCCCATTTTTACTTTAATGTCAAATTTTTGTATAATATGTAATGTTAATGATTAGTTTTGTTGTAATTTTCTAAATCTGATAATCTGAACTAAAGACTATGAAAATATAAACTGTTAAATTATTAAATGAGATTGCTTCTTTTGGGTTTCATAATTATTTAATAAAACACCACTTTCTATATTAAAAATTACCATAAAAACAATGAAAAACAAATAGTAGCCAGTGCCATAGAGAAGTTGTACATAACCAGTCATTCACAGCCATTTCACTTGGCCAGAAACAACAGACCAGCTACTACTTCTAGAGGAATGATAAACATATCATTGCTACAAATAATTAAATGCATATAGGAATTAATTAAAAATGCTTCTATATCAATACGTCTGAGACTTCCATCTTGTGGTTCTTTTTAAAGAATAATAATAATGACACCAAATTTGTGCAGGACATTTTAAATCACGTGAACAGTCAAAACAATAAGAAATAGGGGAGACAATTTTCTCTTCTTATTTACACATTTAACATATCCTCACAGTGTTGTTTAACATTATAAAATATTTATAGAAATGTTTAATTCAATTCTTAGGATGACACCTGGTTTCTTATAGAAAAATAAAATCAACAAAAATTTTTGTGAACTTTAAAGAAAAAGATCAAATAAAAAATTAATTAAAATAAAGTTAACAAAAACAACAATAAATTCCCTAAGTCAAGACAGATCTTATACTTGAGTTAATGAACAGAAAATAATTAAATCTTACAAAAAAGAAAACAATCAATCAATCAATCAATCAATAATAATAATAATAATAAAAAAGAAGACTACCCACTGTTCTTTCAAGTCTGAAAACTGTACTTCCAAGTCAGCCATGTCTTGGATGCATTCACTTCGTCGTCTTTGACATTCCTCTTCATCAAGTTCTAATAGATAGATAGGTAAAGTATTTAGCTACATATGTCTGTCCCTTTCTTCCTTTAATTCCTCTGTATTATATTAGCCTTATTTATTCCAACTATATTTAGATGCCTAGCAATTGCATGTACTATAATTTAACACATGTATAACTCAAATTAAATATTTAGCAGATAAAAAAAATTAAAATGATCAGCACTTCATTTAATTAGCTAATTTTTAACAAGGTATTAAGGTGTTTATAGATAAATGCAATGGTTAGAATTAAATAAAAAATATTAAATCATAAAATCAATGTTATCTAATCCCCTTCTGCTTAATAGCTTTTTGTGAAAAGCAAACATTATTAGCAGTTCACAGCAGCTGCCAACTAAGTGAGCATTTTAAATCATGTATTGTAAACAACACTGCATGGTACAATACCAGTTAAGCCAATGCTGATTTGAGGAATTTTACAAATTCTTCTTTTTTGGGTCTGTACATTAGTCATACAACAAATTTTACTACAATTTCTGAGAAACAATAACAGCTCGTGACATTTTGATATGGGAAATGCTCACAACTGTCTGATTCAAGATACAGGTAAAAAAACAGTCATTTATATAAAGACAAAAACAAATAAAGCATAAAAGAACTACTTATCATATTTAAAATAGCAAAATGTTTGGACAACATTAAAATAAAAGTGCTGAGAAAATTAAGAACAATAGCTAGGGCCCAGTTCAAAACCATTCTAAATTAGTACCAGACTGATACTATCTCTGAGGTTTACCTACAAAAACAGGATTTTCAGAGTAAATACAATAGGTCCCACATTTATTTTGTAAAAGACTTAATTAAACATTAACAAAGCACTTGATTTTCTTCCTTTCCCTTTCTTTTGAACAAATAAAAATTCTTCCAATTTCTGAGTTTTTTTCAGAATTTAAAAAAAAAAATATATATATAATAATAAAGAAAATGTTGTCGGATGATCTCCCACAGCCCATTTTAAAAAGTCAGGGTTAAAGAAAACCAAGTCTGTCATGTTGACACAAAATGAAATATAATCCATTAACAAACTCAACAGATAAGATAGAAGGAAAAAACAGATTGATGATAAGATTTTTTTCCATAATAAAAGAAATAAACAAATTTAATGATTGCATTTAACTGCTACTGGCAGCCTTCAAGAATCTGTTAGTGTTGCTCAAACCACCACAAATTCAAATCCATTAATTTTCTCATCTCTTGGCTTCCATTTTTTATAACTTCTAATAATTTACAGAGTGGGAGGTGCCAACACCTGCATTTCTCCAACAAATGATTCTAAAATAATACTTTACGGTGATTTGAAAACTCGCGCAAGTGACCAAACCAGCCAGCAGTATCATAACCAGCATCATTTTGTTCTCAAAAACTAATCTTTTGATCATATCATTCTCTCCTTCTCTCTCTCTTTTCCTCCCACCATCATTTTTCTTCTGTATAAGTATAATTCCTGACATTCTCCCCATTTTTCTTCTGTATAAGTACAATCCCTGTTATTCTCTCTTCCCCACCACCATCATTTTTCTTCTGTATAAGTACAATCCCTGTTATTCTCTCTCCCCCACCACCATCTTCCTTCTGTATAAGTATAATCCCTGTCATACTCCCCATCTTCCTTCTGTATAAGTACAATCCCTGTCATTCTCTCTTCCCCACCACCATCTTCCTTCTGTATAAGTACAATCCCTGTCATTCTCTCTTCCCAACCACCATCTTCCTTCTGTATAAGTACAATCCCTGTCATTCTATCTTCCCAACCACCATCTTCCTTCTGTATAAGTACAATCCCTGTCATTCTCTCTTCCCCACCATCTTCCTTCTGTATAAGTACAATCCCTGTCATTCTCTCTTCCCCACCACCATCATTTTTCTTCTGTATAAGTACAATCCCTGTCATTCTCTCTCCCCCACCACCATCTTCCTTCTGTATAAGTACAATCCCTGTCATTCTCTCTTCCCAACCACCATCTTCCTTCTGTATAAGTACAATCCCTGTCATTCTCTCTTCCCCACCATCTTCCTTCTGTATAAGTACAATCCCTGTCATTCTCTCTTCCCCACCATCATTTTTCTTCTGTATAAGTACAATCCCTGTCATTCTCTCTCCCCCACCACCATCTTCCTTCTGTATAAGTACAATCCCTGTTATTCTCTCTCCCCCACCACCATCTTCCTTCTGTATAAGTACAATCCCTGTTATTCTCTCTCCCCCACCATCATTTTTCTTCTGTATAAGTATAATTCCTGTCATACTCCCCATCTTCCTTCTGTATAAGTACAATCCTTGTTATTCTCTCTCCCCCACCACCATCTTCTTTCTGTATAAGTACAATCCCTGTTATTCTCTCTCCCCCACCATCATTTTTCTTCTGTATAAGTATAATTCCTGTCATACTCCCCATCTTCCTTCTGTATAAGTACAATCCCTGTTATTCTCTCTCCCCCACCACCATTTTCCTTCTGTATAAGTATAATTCCTGTCATACTCCCCATCTTCCTTCTGTATAAGTACAATCCCTGTTATTCTCTCTCCCCCACCATCATTTTTCTTCTGTATAAGTATAATTCCTGTCATTCTCTCTCCCCCACCACTATCTTCCTTCTGTATAAGTACAATCCCTGTTATTCTCTCTCCCCCACCACCATCTTCCTTCTGTATAAGTACAATCCCTGTCATTCTCTCTTCCCCACCATCATTTTTCTTCTGTATAAGTACAATCCCTGTCATTCTCTCTCCCCCACCACCATCTTCCTTCTGTATAAGTACAATCCCTGTTATTCTCTCTCCCCCACCACCATCTTCCTTCTGTATAAGTACAATCCCTGTTATTCTCTCTCCCCCACCATCATTTTTCTTCTGTATAAGTATAATTCCTGTCATACTCCCCATCTTCCTTCTGTATAAGTACAATCCCTGTCATTCTCTCTTCCCCACCATCATTTTTCTTCTGTATAAGTACAATCCCTGTCATTCTCTCTCTGCCTCCCCCACCACCATCTTCCTTCTGTATAAGTACAATCCCTGTTATTCTCTCTCCCCCCCACCATCTTCCTTCTGTATAAGTACAATCCCTGTTATTCTCTCTCCCCCACCATCATTTTTCTTCTGTATAAGTATAATTCCTGTCATACTCCCCATCTTCCTTCTGTATAAGTACAATCCCTGTCATTCTCTCTTCCCCACCATCATTTTTCTTCTGTATAAGTACAATCCCTGTCATTCTCTCTCCCCCACCACCATCTTCCTTCTGTATAAGTACAATCCCTGTTATTCTCTCTCCCCCACCACCATCTTCCTTCTGTATAAGTACAATCCCTGTCATTCTCTCTCCCCCACCATCATTTTTCTTCTGTATAAGTATAATTCCTGTCATACTCCCCATCTTCCTTCTGTATAAGTACAATCCCTGTTATTCTCTCTCCCCCACCACCATCTTCCTTCTGTATAAGTACAATCCCTGTTATTCTCTCTCCCCCACCACCATTTTCCTTCTGTATAAGTATAATTCCTGTCATACTCCCCATCTTCCTTCTGTATAAGTACAATCCCTGTTATTCTCTCTTCCCCACCACCATCTTCCTTCTGTATAAGTACAATCCCTGTCATTCTCTCTTCCCCACCACCATCTTCCTTCTGTATAAGTATAATCAAATCGAAGTGAACTCTAACTTCCATTTCCGGCCCCAGTTACGGAGACAGGGTCTCTAAAAAGTCATACGAGAAACAGTTGAATTATTTATGAAACTTGAAAACAACAACAACAACAACAACAACAAATCCCACGAAAACCGAAAATGGCGGCACAAGATTAGGGTAGGCGGGGTAGAAGCTCCGCGTAAGGCGGACTTCCCACGCTGCCCGAGACAAAAGGATCTCCCGGGGGGGGTCGGAGGGGGTCCACGAGGAGGGAGGCGAAGGATGGATACAGGTGGGGGGGGGGGGGGAGAACCAAAACAAACCTGAAGAGTCTTCTTCTTCTGACCCCGAGCCAGATTCCGTGTCTTCCTCGGAGCTTTTATCGCTCTCCGGCGTTTCCTGCTCCATCTTCTCCTGTTCCAGTTCTTCTTCCTCCGTTTCTGCCTTGTCGGGTTCGATCGCCGGCATCTTCATCGGCTCGGGGGCCCAGGTCCACCCTAACTTCTGCCGTAGGGTGGTGTCGGCGCTGCCACTACGTCGACGCGTCCGGCCGGAGTAGGGGGGGGGGGGGACAACAACAACAACAACACCAAAAAGCGGCGGCCCAAAGCGCATGCTCAGTGGAAAACCTCGGAATCCCGCCTCGCTTTCAGTTTTCTGGGAATCCCCTTCAAAAGTCTCTGCGGTGAAAGGTAAAAAAAAAAAAAAAAAAGGAGAGAGAGAGAGAGAGAGAGAAGCAGATGATGGAAAAGGAAGAAATGAATAGTTATTAGAACAAGGGATTTTATTTAAGCATAAACTATCTTGCCATTTTAATTCTTTAATTACTTTAACTAATCTAACCTGTGTGTGTGTGTTCATTAGTTTTTTAAAAAAATTCTATAAATAAGGAATTTATTCTTAATATTCTTGCACACGTTTTTATTCATTTTATTTTTATTCCATTAACTTTAATTATTCATTTGATAACAATTTTTATATGTATTAGAAAGATATTCTGATGAAAAAACTCCATGTGTAAAACAAAGGTTTGCTTTAAGTAATATATTTATATTTAAAACATGAAACTAATTCTGTTATTTTATATATAAAGGAACTATTACTACTACTATTAATAATAATTCTCTATTTATATCACAATTTAAATTTGTTAAATTTTTTTTACTCTAAGATATGAATTTCCAAGTTATCTCCCCATATCTCTATTGTGATTATCATTTGAGATAATTAAAGATAGGGGAGGTAATCTATCTACTCGGTAAGGGAAATAATCCTTGCAATTCTTGCTTTTCGTTTTCCCTCAATTCATTCTATTGCATTAATGTTTTACTCAACTGTTTTTATTCAGTTGTGTTTATTAGCTACAATTTGGCTTCATTCTTTTTTAAATAGACAAATACTATAATAACAACAACAACAACAACAACAACAACAACAACAACAACAACAATAATAATAATAATAATAATAATAATAATAATAATAATAATAATAATAATAATAATAATAATAATATAATAATAATAATAAATAATAATAATAATAATACACAAAATTACGCGATTTTTCTCGTATTATTATTCATGGTGCTAAAACCATTTTTTAAATAATTTAATTTCTGAATTAAGAATAACTATATTTTGCTGGTCTCTACACTAGGTGTACTAAGCACAGGACTTGGGACCATATGTAAAGATTCCTTTCATCTTTCTCTTTTGGTTATGCTGTTCTTGAGTTCTGATATCACCACTGTACCATTTAGTGAGTAAACAACAGGAGAATACTAATCAGTTGCCGTTCCTTGATGTGCAAATCATCAAATAAGACAACAAACTAATTACAGGTGTATTTCAACTTCAGCCGGCATCAAGGAGTGAAAACAAAAAGAAAATTACAAATACCTCCTGTCCATAAACACCTGATATCCACGTTCCAGCATAATAGGTTGAAAAAGTTATGAACCAAAAGGTGGGACTAGCGCAGAGAGGAAGACTACAACAGCACAGCACCCTCATACCATACAACAAAGGTTCATCAGAACTGCCCGTAACGCAGAGAGCTGGAAAATCTATTCCAATATTTGAACCAAAACATTACCCCACCACAGACTTCATCTGTACAAGCGTGGTTTTGGTACCCCCGCCATAATTTTTTTTAAAAAGTCCGTCTTTTGAACTTCCTGGCTTCTCCGCGCAGCAGATTCCTTGGAGTAGCCGTCGGGCTTCAGACGACGGGAAATCCAGTCCAACCGAACTCACGGTCAGAGGATGCGTAAGAAGTTAACAAAGCGGATCTTCTCTTCCAGCTCCTAGGGACATAGGCAGGCGCTTGGGTAAATCGCACCTTTCCTACCTGGGCGGTGGCCGGTTACCTTTATATGGTTTCTCAGAAACTGTCACGAGCACCACGACGGCCAAGCGTGGAGCCGACCGAGCTACACCTCACATAACAGCGACCGCGCACCTGACGGTTGGCACTTTTTAGGTTCCCAGGCGCCTCCCCCCACTAATTCCAGTTCTTTCGTTTAAGGCTGCTGTCCCGCTACCGCCCCCTCGTTGCGAGAGAGACGGGATAGATGGCTATCTGTTGAACACGGTTACTCTTGGCCCCTAATTCGGCTCCGGGTCTAATTAATGTGCCATTTTATAAACTCCGGCTGGATAGCGACACAGGTCAGCTGATACATCAAGCGTGACCTAATTAATGCCTTCTTTTACAATTAAAAGAAGAAGAAGAAAAAATGCAATATAAAGAAAGTTAATAATTAAAAAAAAATTAAATAAATAGGAATTATAAATCTTGGAAACGGAACTAAAACAGGGACCAGACTTTTCGTATTTAAAATAATATTATTACTTCTGTGTCCTTCAAGCCGGATAAAATGTAGAATACTACACTAAATTTAAAGCAAAGTAAATTTGACTAAGCACTCAAATTTAATTAAAATATTTCAAAGTTCATGCAGATGGGTTTCAGCATATGAAACTTATCTCGAAATAGAAATGTGGAATTAACTTAAAAATCTGTAAAAGTGTCATTAATATTGCCAAAATAGTGAGTAACATTTTAAATTTACATTATATAAATGCACCAAATTCAAATATATTTAATTTATATTAGACTAGAAATAATCTGTCTACAGGTTGTGTCCCAAGACTGTGTACACACACACAATCTGTTTACTCAGTTACAGAAAAGTGCTATACATTGTTTTCCACGGTTTTTGGGACACCCAGTTTCCACGCTACTGTGTCTGGGTATAATATAGAAGTTTACTGCTCTGGTTCACCACAAAATTGCCATTATTTAGCCCCAAGTTTGTTTTTTTTTTGCATTTCTTAATTTTTAAAAAAAAATTGTGACCTACAAACAAAAACAAACTGCGTTTATTAAATCAGATGAGCTCCATGGAAAATCAGCAAACAAGCTGGTAGAATTGTCAAACACCGGAGTTGCAAGTGTAGTGGGCCGGGGACATATCATCCTCTTGTCTGATTATTGGTTGAGTCCGCCGCGACCCCACCATCTCCCAAGGAGGAAGGCGCTGACGAACGGACATCTGCCAACGAGCGCAGATCCCGATCTGTTTCGATTAGTCTCGCACATCGGGCCGATCAGCAATTTCGATCGTCGACACATCTGTTGCGAATTAGAAAGTGTGCATCGATTTCCTCCGCCCGCCGCCGGAGTCTTGTTTCTCGCTGTACAATCCCGCGGCTACACGCAGGGCTTTGTCACGCACGTCACCTGACTCTCTGTTTACACGGTCTGGTAGCCACGTCTTGTCCACGTTGTCCAGACCGTCTGTTCCCCCACGTGTAAGACCGAAAGTGAAAGTTACAAATCGGCCATCTCAAAAGGAACGAAGTTGTAATAACCAGCGGATCAGTGGAAGACAAAAGACAATACTTTTTAAGAAGCCAATTAAAAACCTACACAGATCCAGGTCTTTCTTCCACGCATCCAAAACGGGATGAAGATGTTGAATCCATTCCTGCTGCTGTTTTGCCTCAATTTGTCTACGTTACCCAGGTAAGTCTACACAATGTATAGATTCTTACCAATGAACTTATAAACCATTTATCATTCCCAATGGATAGAAGTAGTGCAACAATGTCTTGAGATACAGAACAGTCTAATTTGTTCATTTTGCCTGTTTTGCGGGCATCATTCCAAATAATAAACGGTCCATCACACGCAAAAAAAAAGAAAGAAAGTTTAATGCATAAATTATCTGAATTATCAGAATTACGAGCCAAATAAATACCGAAGTAGATGGTTTTAGTATTCCGTCACACGGCCACTTGCATCTCGACTATGGAAACTTTCTACGTTCGTCTGTAGCCATTCCTGGACTAGAACAGAACCCAGCAGCAGCTCACGGACCGGTCCCCTTTTAGATGGCCTTCGGCTTAAATCTTCTCCAGAAATGGATTGTGAAAGCCTTTTCGTAACCTCTATTTTTCAAAACTAAGCAAGCGTTGGATTCACACGGCGCCTCTCAGAATTTCTTGGCAATGCGCAATTTCCATAGCGACAAGCACACACCCCCCTTCATTTATTCGTTTTGGATTCTCGACACCTTTGAAAGATGTACCACCACGAGCATCTGAACCTTCTCCTCCGTTTTTCGAAGACTCTCGCCGGGTCTTCACGCCAGTCACATGAGCGAGGCTTTTACAAGTTGATTACGAACTCGAATGGATGAATATTTGCTCCAACGCTTCACTGAAAATCTTGTAAACATTTTCAACTGCGAGATAATTTAAAATAAAATCGCAATATAAGGGGTCGGGTGTGTACTTTTAACATTACACTAAACTATGCTGCCAAATAACACGGCGCATGTACAGTATTCTGCTGCCCCAAAATCTCCTTTTTGAAGACAAATGAAAAAGAGGAGTTTTAGGCAGCAGGAAAAAACTACATTGTCTGTAGAGTTGTCAGATACTTTAGTGAAAATCTATGGTATATTTTCCGCAATACTGGACGTCTGCCTGTTTGGGAAATCGTTTTCCAGAAATTTTAACATTTAGTGTTTAAATCTGAATTTTATGGGAAAACGTATAAACTAGTTTTATTTCCAAAAAGCATTTTCGGATTATTTCTAAGGAATTGAAAGTAAATAAACTAATTTAATTAAATATTCTTAACATAATTTTCTATTTATTATTGTTATTATCATTATTATCATTATTATTGTTGTTGTATCCAAAAATAAGTCTATCTACATAATGAATTTTATTAATAAAGAAAGCAGCTTCCACAGAACTTTTTTTTTCTTGATTTTGCATAAAATAATGGAATACAAAATTTAAAAGTCAAATTTTGACTTCTTTAAAAAAGGCAATATTTAAGTTAGCGTAAGGATATTTTCAAAGTTTGGGTTTGGCCCCTTTAAAGAGTAGAGGTCGCTGGCAGTAGGTTTCTTCCAAGTCATATTGTTTCCATCTGTTTTAAAGAAAAGTTAGAAAAGGTATTCATCGTGGAAGGGCTTTAAACATTTTCGCTGATGATGTCTTTTTTGTTGTTGCAGACTCTTGGCTGAGTCTAAGTGTGACGTTGCTTCGTGGTACGTGGATATGGCTATAAAGGGTTTGTTTGGAGAGAGGCTAAATCGGCAGCAAATGAAGATCAAGAATTCGGTGGAGCTAATGATGAAACAAAGCTCCCTTCGGAAAGATCCGCTGGAGATGGAATGCGACATACTTTCCACATACGAAAGCATTCTTGATGGAAATATTAAGATTTCAAAACAGAGCGCGATAAAAAATCACCCAAGCAATTCTCGACATACGGAAAATTTCCATTATGAAAAAACATTCACAGGAAAGGGTCAAGAGGGAGCGGAGAAAAGACTCGGGACGTCAGGGGATAAAGAAGTTCCTTCGCAGCCACATGGAAGTTCTGGCGTTTCAAAGAAAAAGAAAGCCTGTGGAATGAGGAACTCGAGTATAGCCACGGCTGTGTCTGAAGGTAATGATAGCAAAACAAAGAGTCAGGGTGGAAAGAATGCTGAAGCAGAGAATGATGGTAATAAAATAAAGCTAGATAACCAGGATGAAGATGTAACAGACAAGAATGGTAGCAAAGCGAAACGGAAAATTCGGGATATAAATGTAACAGAAAAAGATGGTGGCAAAACGAAACAAAAAATCCAGGATAGGGATATTACAGGGTACAGTAGTAGAACAAAACAGGGAAAAGATGTAACAGAGAAGGATGGAAGTAAAATAGAAAAGAATAAAAATGTAACAAAGAAGGATGCTGGTACAACAAAACGGAAAATTCGGGATATAAATGTAACAGAGAAGAATGCCAGCAAAACTAAGCAAGTAATTCAAAATGAAGATGTGACAAAAAAAGATGTCGGAAAAGGAAAGCCGGATAGCAGTGTAACAGAGGAGGATGGCGGCATGAAGAAACCGGATGATGATCGAGAAAATTCGTATTATTGTGAGATATCCAAAATGTCTAACACTTGCCAAAACTGTTCGAATATCTTCCACGAGTTAACTTTAACGCGTGGAAAAGTCAAAAAGAAAAAGAAAATGGTCGGAATAAAACAAGAATTTTGTCCGTCGCCAATAATGATGTCAGATCAGGTCGCATACTTCAATCACATGACTAGGGTAATGTCCCCAGTAACTGAGTTCTGTATGACAGGAAGGGAGAGAACTCATTCCGTCTTGAAAAACGATTCCTGTTATCAGAACTGCACGAAAACTTCAGCTCGCATTAAAAGAAGGGACGGGATTGTCAAGACAAAACGCGACGCAAGCTTCTCCCTACACGCTCTTTTCTCAAAGAATACGTCGTTTGATCGTACATGCTTAGTGAACAGAAGGGAAAACGCATCTGAAGTGCACGGAGTAAAGAATCGCCCTGATGGAAACTACAAGCAACTTTTAAAGATCATTAGAGAAACAAACCTTGCCAATTTACGCCCTTCGCAGATCGCCCCGTTCGGTCAGAATAGTTCGATGTGTTTGGTAAGTAAAATAATGAAACTTACAACCGTGGAAAAGGAATATAATCTGTGCAGACAGATCGGGAGCCCTAACGGTCTGCGCCGAGAAAACTGCGCCAAGGTGTCAAAAATAAAGAAGGTGGAAATAGAAGGAAATAATAGTTCGCTTAGGGAAAAGCTCAAAGCTCAGTGCACGCTGAGATCACGTTGTTCTTTAATGTGCTATTATGCGTATGAAAATAGTTTGTGCCTGCCTGAATTTTTTGAAATTGTAAAATCAAACAATGCAGAAGATTCTAGAAAGAGTTTAGGAGCTGGTGAGAAAAAAGACGCCAGTACGCTGAAATTGGAATTCAGCGTTGATGAAAATGCGGAAACAGAGTCGCAGACTTCGTCAGCGGTTTACGGAGAGAAAATTGTGGGAATGGGCAAATGGGTTACTGATAGGGCCAACTTTTTACCAGATGACCAGGAGTCTGTCATTCCAAATGTCGATTCGAAAAGGAAAGAAATCAGATACACCCCTGGAAAAGTAAACGATCGTAAACCTGGGAAAAAATCGGCAAAGGAGACGAAATTGGAAACGAGTAGAAAGGAAAACCTCGGTGAGATGAGCCGAAAAGATAACGCAGAAGCTTTGCATCGTGGCGATGGGGGTGAAGAGGAACACGAAGACAGACGGAAGGCGATGTCTGGAGGCGAGAAAGAGCCAGAGTTGGCTGCCAAGAAAATAGGCGAACGAGAATCAACAATCGCTTCCCATCCTGGTGGCTTAGCTAATGGGAAAGATGAAAGTAAACAAGAAAGAGGAAAACTTACAGTTAAACTGGAAAAATTACAAATTAAATTGGAAGACGGCGGCGAGATAAATGTTGAGAAAATGAAGCAGAATGAAAAAACAGGGATTTTACGTCGCAGCGATGTAAAAAGTGAAAGTAAACGGGAGGAGGAAAAGATGGACAAAAGGAAGCCGGTGGTATCGGAGCAAAGAACACTAGAGGAATATGTTGGCGTTAATGAACATCTTACTGAGAATTCGAAGGAACACCCAGAAACCTGGCGAATAAAGGATGGAATAAATGCTGAGGATGAAGTAAAAAAACTCAAGGAATTCCATAAACTCGTTGAAGACAGATCCAAGGAATGCAACACAAAGATGCATGCATTGGAATTGTCCATCATAAAACTAGAAAATCAGGTTCTCACCGAAAATATAAAGAAGCAGAATCATTCGAATTTATTCACGCGCTTAGAGAACCACATTCTGCGACTGGAAAACGAGCTTCTGCGGCTAAATGCGAGCTACTCGGAGTTGAAGAGCGACAACGAGCGCCTTCACAGACGACAGCGAAAATACCTGGAACTAAGTCATATAAAGACCGGTAACCCTCCAGAGCTTTCGTCTCTTAACAGGAGCGCGCAGGTCCAGCGGAAGATGGCGGCACAGCGGACAAAGATGATGGAACTAAGGTACGCGATGGAAAAGCAGAAGGCAATGATTGGAAACATGAAAAATCAGTCGGATTATTTGGAGGGGCAGAATCGAATGCTTTTCCAGATCGTTATGAACCAAACGCTGCTGATCTCCCACATCATGAAGAAGATGGAGATCCTCAGCGAGCAGGTTCGGGGAGATCAAAACCGGAAGGGGCGGACAGAGGTGTTTATGACGTCAAAGGAGCTGATGAAGCAGTTGGGAAATATCGTGTCGAGCAGCGAGTACCTGGGTACAGGTGAGTGGGCGGTGAGTGGTGCTGAGAAAGTGGAAAAGAAGAGGACGCCTTTCACGTCGAGAAAGTCGAAGGTAAAGGTGGCACGGTGTCGGCCAAGGGAGTCGGGGTTTAATCGCGGGTACATGTGGGGTTTCACGAGATCCGGCAGCGAGAAATGTCGGGGCCGCCAGGGGAGTGGAGGCAGAGGGATTAAAGTCTTGGGTAATGGTGAACATGGGGTCGGGCTGAGGATTATTGGCGACGGGGCGAGAAGCTTTGCTGATAAAGGTAACGAGGACGGGATCGCTGATGAGGCTGATGTGACTGCAGACAAAAGACACGAAGGAGTACAGCTTATTGGAAGGGAAGGCAAGAAAGGGGAAACTGGAAATACAGTGAACATAAGAGGTGAGAGATCTTCTGTAAACAAGGATGGGGATGGAGAAAGTAACGGAAATGCTCAAAAACAAAGATCTTCTGTAAATGTAGCCGGAGGAGAGACACAAGGAACTGAGGAGGAAAAGATATCCCTGGAGATCAACACGCAAAAGGCTGGTAGAGGAAAGAACGATGTTGCAAGAACCGATGAGAGTCGGAAGTCTGAAGGTGATCAGGTTAGCCATGATGAGAGACAAGATGATGCGGAAAGGAAACCTAGCGGGTTAAAAAAGACAGTGGTTCAAAAAGGTGGAGGGAGGCAGAGACAGAAAGAAGGGGTTGTGGAAAAGGGAGACAGAGACATAGATAGGCAAGTAAGGAAACCGAGTAAAAATACAGACAAAGAAATGAAGTCAAGACCGGTGAAGATGGAGATATCTTTCCCTAGAGGTGAAGAACCGAGAGAGAAAACTAAAACATCGGTAGAATCAGGTCAGTCCAAACTGGAGAGAACGGGGGGAAAGGACAATTCGAAAGAGTTTCGCGAAAAGAAACCAACAGAAAATGATGTAAACAGCAAAGTCGGTAAGAAGCCAAGGACTAAAGGCGAGAAAACAGAGAGAAAACCACTTTTGTACACAGACTCCGACAGGAGCAGGAGAGATGCAAAAGGTGAGTAGTTGTGCTTTTAAAACCGTTGTTGATGATAGTACAAGGCCAAAAATGATTGGAACAAGAATAGAAAATAAAATTAATGAGTTTTGGAACAAGGATTATACATTTTATTTTAAAAATAAAATCTTGAGTTTCATCTAAAATTCAGATTTGTCAAATAAATTATTTGTTTTTTTTTATTAATTTTGTAAGGCTCTGTTATTTTCGTATTTTTCAAGTGCAACAGTTAAAATTAAAAAAGGCAGCAGCAAAAAATAATTCTAATGTTTCTTCTAAGTCAAGACATTTTATTTTGATACATTTCCTGGTTTTCCAGAAAATTAGCTGGGAAATACTTCTATATGATTACAAAACACACAATTTACATAAGAGCACTGGGGCCCAAAACCCATCACAGATTTAAAGATTAAGCATAAGCACGCCATTAAAATAGAGGTAAAAATCTACCTTAAACTCTAAATGAGACATTTATAATTATAAACTTTTGCTATTGTTGTAGTTTTCCTTTCCTTTGTCAGTTGGCAGTATACTTTCACTTTCACCGTTGTTTTCTAGTTTCTGTAAATCAAATCCGAAGATTGAGAAAAAAACAGTAATTAGGTTTTGCACAGTTTTTGGTCACTTCTTCTTGCACCTCCTCCATCGATCACTCATTTTCATAAGAGTGGGATGCGTTGCACCGTCGCTATATGCACTCTGGCCCAGTGCATCCGTCTTCAGCAGTGGTTTATTCTTCTGACTTTTCCTTGTCATAGGAGAGACTTGCCTTTGTCCCTTCTTCCAATATCTGGTGTGTGAATGTAAAACTATTGCATTGTCCTTTTTCTTCTTTTTTTTAACATTAAAAGAAATGTTGATGTTAATTTTGCTGTCATCTCTGCAATCTGTAATTCTATTCTTGATGGTCACTACTTCTAAGCAGGAAAATTCTAATTTCAAATTTTTTGTAACAAAGATAATAATTATGAATTTTTTATTGTTTCCTTTTTTGAAGAAACTATAAAAAACAAAATATGTTTAGTCTTTTAAACTTTGAAATGTTGGGAATTGAGAAATATTTGGCTAAGTACATATAAAAAAAGTTGAATTAGAAATCAATGCTATTATAAAATAGTAGAGGGAAATTAACTCAAATATGGAATCTAATTAAAAGTATCTTAAAAATGGCGTTACATGTATTAAAAAGTATATACTGTACTCTATGCAAGGCAATGAAAGACTCATGGGAGATACCATCAAATAACAGATCTGATTCAATTCATTTTATTCCACTTTTACTAAAGTCAAGCATTTTGGAATATTTACTAAGAGGACACTATAACAGTTTGCAGAGTTTCTGAATATCATTTCCAAAATATTTTAGCAAGTCAATAGAAATGGCTGTCACCTATTGATGCAACTGCACTGGTAGACTTTAATGCTGCTTTTAACAAAAATTAAAACAGGAATTATCATATCAGTTTTTAAAATCTAAGGATTATTATTATTATTATTATTATTATTATTATTATTATTATTATTATTATTATTATTATTATATTATTATTATTATTGTTATTATTATTATTATTATTATTACTGCAGCTACTGTTTGACACAAAAAATGAGTTATTTCATTTTCTGATTGAGATTGTGGGAACTCATTCAAGCTTCACATTTATGCTCAGTTTGAAGTGAAACTACTCCCTTAGGAAAGAAGCTGCCAATTATAATTTTATTATAAATCAAAGCTTTGCCTCACAGATAAAGTCCCCAGAATCAGATAATGTTCTTAAGCATTTTCATGGTTTCTCCTGAAAGCTTTAGCCTAGAGTGAAATACCTAAAGGGAGATAACATGTGGTGTGCTAAACTCCAAAAAGCTATGGTGGTGCCTGTTGACTACAATGAATACATAATAGCTTTACTGGGCATTGAAACAGAACATTACTGTTTTTTGTTTCTTCTTTCTTTTATACTTTCTCTAGACTGTTACGATCTCTACATAAAGGGTAATGTAAAAAATGATGTTTACAAAATTAAGCCCACTGGTTTGAATGAGTGGGTGGAGGTCTTCTGTGACATGAAAAATGGTGGCTGGACAATAATACAAATCCGGAAAGATGGCACTACAAATTTCTTTCGTAGCTGGAATGACTACAAGCAAGGATTTGGTGGTAAGGGATAGTGATTCTAACTCAGATTAATGAACACATTTACATTAAAGGGAACAAATTTACAGATTTAATCATATCATATGATCTGTTCCTCTAAAAGAAAATGTAAATATAGCTCACCATGAAATTTAAAATGTACTTGTATATACTAGCATTAATTTACTGGTTTTTACATGTTAAAAAAAAAACAAGGTGGAATGTTTGGATGGGAGATCAGTTGTTGCGGGTATTTTAATATGGAATATAAATTGGGGGGGAACTTGTTATGGCCATTACTGTATCTTCTATAATTAAGTTTGTGTGATAGCAAATGATTTAATTTACCCAGTCTGTAGTAGTGCTTCTAGCTAATGAGCCAATTCAAAGCATTTAGATGGCAGCACCCATGTGGGTAGAGCTACGGTAAATTAATTTTCTTTAAATATTGTATTTCTAGGTGTGTATGGCGAGCACTGGGCTGGAAATGACCTCATTCATCAGCTGACCAATCAGAAATACTACAACCTGCTTGTGGAACTGACAGACTGGGAGAACAACAAGCGATTTGCTAAGTATGACTACTTCATGGTGGATAGCAATGCGGAAGGGTACCGACTCCACATAGGTGGCTACAGTGGAAATGCTGGAGATGGGCTAGCAAAGCACAACAAGCACAAGTTCTCGACAAAGGATGTTGACAATGACCAAGTTGGGGCAGAACTGGGTGGGAAGAGCTGTGCTGAGCGATTCCAGGGAGCTTGGTGGTACTACAAGTGTTATGCATCAAATCTGAATGGAAGGTTTTACCGTAATGGGATCATCCCTGAAAAAAGATATGATGGAATCACATGGAAAGCCTGGAAGGGGTCCAGTTACTCATTTCTTAAAACAGAAATGAAGATTAAGCCTATTTTATGAAGTTTCAAGGTGTGTTGGAGGAAGATTTGAGAAATGGAAGTGTTCTGACTTGCCTATATCAACAGACAGCTGTAAACCAGTATTTAGCCATTGTTGACTGAGTGGATGGCTAGTTTAATTAAACCTAAAAAAACTGTTTCATATATTGCAGTTTGGTGCCACATTTTAACAAGCTTATAAAGTAGAATGGTTATGAATGAGCTGTCTCTACCACCACCACCAACAACTACTGGCTACTATTCTTATGGTTTTCTCATCTTATACACACCATATGTAGCCAAAATAGAGCCATTCAGTAGAAAACAAATCATTTCTTTGGTGATGAGGCTGAGAAGAATTTACACATTTAAGAAAGTGACGAAGATCTAAAAAACAAGTTTTGTTTGTTTTAATTCGTTTTTTTTTTTTGTCACAAATAGAGAGTTTGGGGGGTTGCTTGTTATCCTTCTTGTCTGCGATGCCAGTCAAGCTGTAAATAACTGAAAATTCAAAGTTCTTGTTAAGTTATCCAAGCTACATCAGCTGAACATTGTCAAAAATCATCAAGCTGTTGTTAGGGATTGATCTTCTACATATATTGTCTTTCATTTAATGCTGATTAAATATTTGGTAGTTTTGTTCATGAGTGAAAGAAAAAGTTTACATATCATGAATTTAGAAACTATTTCTTTAAGAAAGGAAATTTTTCATAGAAGAAAAAAATGCCAAATGTGATTGCCTTGAATGCTAACTTGTACACGAGTTTGATAAATTCTTGTACTTATGTTTATATACTGTAAATAAATAGATGTTAATTAAAATGGACTTTTTTGCCCACTTTACAACAGAAATACAGGTTTTTCTTTTGGCCTTTTCTTTACTCGTCACCACCTAAGCCATCAAACAAGACCACTGAAGTCAAAACCGTGTCATTCAGTCTCATTGATAAAATTTCTAGTCATGAATTAGCAAATCCATATAAGATATACTTTTAAAGATTCTCATATTGATACTTTAGACACCACCATTTTGAGTTTTTAAGCTCTTCTAAAGTGAAATTTGAAAACTTAGGGATGTCCTACTTGTGCAGCTATACATCCCACCATCTCATGCAACTATGATACAAAGTTGTTGATTACACAACCATGACATGTGCAAAAATTGTTTCTTACAACTACAATGCACACAGAATTTTGTCTAGCACAATTATGATGCATACAAAGTTGTTTGAAATCTTAATAGAAGTGCTGTGCATGTATGTTTGAAAAAATATTTTAAATTTTACCAAAATTATCAATAATTACCTACAGAAATAGACTTGGGGAACAAATAATCATTCCTGCAGACAGATGTATACTTAAAGATAATGGGTCAAGGAGAACATTCATGATCAAATTAGTTTCTCCAAGAAAATACAGCATTTCATAAATTAATTTAAAGGGGAGGCTAACATTTCTTATGATGTAATAAGATGAAGCTGTCTACATTAATCTTTCAAAACAAATTTCAAGCCAAAAAAACAATCAAAATATTGGTTGAATAACTATTTTTCTTGATAATGCATACACTAATCTTGTATAGTTACACATATTAAAATCTTCCTGAGGAATGCTTATTAAGGTCTGAGGCTAAGAAAATGTCTACATCAGCTGAACCTAGCTGTGATGGACAATCCTGGGATAAAATGACTTTTTAAAATGAATGTGTGACATCTTTGCTTTCTTGCAACTTGATATCTTTCCCTTTCTGTAGAAAATTGTGTCATTTCTCAAATCACAGGATTTCTGACCATACTGGAAGTGGCCTTTTAGGTTTCTTAAGCTCCCTGGATGCTTTAAGATGCATATCTTCTCAGACAAAAAGTTAACAGTCTGTTCCTTTCCAGTTTCTTTGCAGCTACAGCAATTGTACACGCTGTGGTTGGTTTTTCTGATGGAGGGCAAATTAGAGGCATGTGTTGGGTTAGGGTTAATTGTAGCAGACTGTCACCTATTGATTGAAATCCACTCATCTGAAAGAGTGGATTGCACTCAAATGACCAAGACTAAAGCATTCTACTATAATATCCAGAGACCAACTACAACAACAAACTTGACAAACACAGCAACACCATCACACTCTACTCATCATTTCTGAAATAACTGATAGCCACCTCATGTTCTTGCTCACTTATGTCATGGTGCTGGTTGATAATAAAACTTTTGGAATGAATCAATCTGAATTGTTTTTTTTAAAAACAATTTCATGATAATAGGCCAAGAAATTAGTATCCACAAACGTTGATTTCTGCATTTTCAATTATGAAATTTTAACCAGGGTTAAGTGCCTGTATTCAAAACCATCAGAATAAATCCATCAAAATTCTTCTAGCATTCTCTACCACATTACTGATTTTTAACAAATATAAAGACACACCAATACTTCAAAGATTGTCACTAAGTGGTGAAGTCCAAACTCATTACAGTCATCTTATAGCACACAACCAAATGACACCAGAAAGTTTCTTTTTTACAGAAGAGCTGTGGTGTGTGTGTGTGTACACATGATTGAGAAGAATTAAATTAAAGCTTTGAATTTAGATGCATCCTTGAAATTAAGGTTATTACAAAAAATGTTTTTAGTTATGGAGTAAATTATTTATGGTTATCAACAGACTTCAGTGTTTTAAGCCCTTGTGCCACATCGCGTGAGATATAATAAGTAAACATGACACAGAAGTTAAATCCTTTTTTTTAAAATATGGTAAATTTTACAGGTATTTATTTACATGCAAGCACATATCACAATACATGCAAATAAAATGCAGCCAAAAGTGTATGGTATTATAGTTTCTGATCATGTTTTAATGTAATATAATTCATGTACAAATATGACAACAACAACAAGATGCTATCTTTTGCATAGCAACAGTTTTGCTTTGACTACCTTCAACACATGACGAACTGTCAAAGAGATCCTGGTAGTCCGTTTCAGTGTTTCTCCAAGTGTGGCCATCTGGCAAAGATGAAGATTTGCTACATGTTCATTAATAACATCCTCAGTTCTTTCTTCAATCCCATGAAGATAAGTCTTGTACATGTCATCCTGAACAAGGATAAGGCTTCGAGGTTCCAACAACAGAGACAAAAAGTACCTGTCCTTCAACGATGTGCTTCTCATCTGCAAATAAACGGGGCAAAAACTGTAGTATCAGCACATAATCAGGGTAAGTACTTCGTAATATTAAACTAGTTAATCTGTTGTAAGTCAGTCTTGCTTGTCTTCAGTTTTTATATGAGTGAAACTTCTAGTAGAGGTACACTACTAAATCCTTACAGTTTTAATACTTATCACTACTGTTTGTAATTTGGTTTCAGTGCTAAAATTACTAAACACATTTTCAGCAGACTTCATGCTCTGTTGAAGATAGTAGAAAATGTAGTAGCCTACAAATGCCACTATGCACAAATGATTATCATATAGAAAGTTGTTCATAAGAGGAAAGAGTATTGAAAATCTAAATTTACTAAGATGAGGTCAGAAAATAGATTTTGAAGAGTCAGAAAAATACTCCTTTGTTACGTCATACACAAAGTTCAGCTGATCAGTTGCTTGCTTTGGAAATAAGTGCTATAATGCTTGATATAACAAAAATATGGTACCTTATTGTTTAAATAAAGTTGTTTATTACAAAGGGGGTCACTAGATTTAATCAGTTTTAATTGAATAAATATACACTGGCATGGATAGAACCATCATCAAATAATCAAGAGTACATGTATCTATCAACGTGTTTTGTGTGTGCTGTTACAAATGTGAACATAATTGGAGAGTAATTGTTTATTGAAACACCATGATCCATTAAGATTACCTTGGTACTTTTGTGTCAACAGGTACCCTATCATAACATGTCATCAAATTAAAAATGGTGGCATATTCTCAGACATATTATAATGAATTCACTATCCAACTAACTTATTATTTTTAATTCAATTACTTAAATAAATCATGATGACATCAATAATTATAATTTAAAAAGGAAATTACCAATCAAATGATAATATTTTATTAATGTGTCAGGCACGTAACATGTAAACTCAATATCATTTCCTAAAAAGAATAGCAAATAGTGTGGTATTGATTTTTCCTTTACTGATAACCTCCAGATTTAAAACGATTTTCACTTTATATTTCAGTTATAAGATGACTCTTGACTTGTGAAAAAAAAATTTGTCATAAGAAACCATCTTATAAACAAGTATCAATGGTACAAACTTTCCAAAAAGACATGGTGCTAAATGAGCCTTTATATCTCAAAGCTATTCTAGAGAAGAAATCGCCTATGTTAAATTCAAACATAAAACAACATTACTTTAGTTTAAAGATGGCACTCTAAGACCATTCAAGAGTAGGGAGCCAGAATAATAGTTACTTTATGAAATGAGATTACATGTCAATGACACATACAATATGTTAAGATATAATTATCAAGAATTTGTATATGATTAGGTATTCTAATATTTACTTTGTGCATAATTTACCATTTGTTGACATAAATGACTGCATTACTTTTCATTGACACGAGTTCTTTTGTTTTTGTCTGTTTGTGTATATATGCTTGGGTTTAAAAATTTGAAAGTAGTATAACAAAAGAATAAAAATCTGCACAAGCAATATAAACCATTAATATAAATCCATGTTTCAATAGAATAAATTAATTTATCTAAGTGTAAATAAGGGGAAAACGAAGCTAGAATATACAAAATATTTTGAACTACTAAGGAAATTTCAATACCAGAATGATGTCCATTTTAATAATTTAAGTGGTACACCTACAAGATTTGCACAACAGGAAGTCTATCCAAAGAAGAGACATGAAGTGTACAAACACTAGAGATGAAAACCATTACATTAATTTTGAACTCATACAAAACAGCTCAAAATACACTCATGTCATGTCATTCTACAAGACAGCACTGCAACCAGACATAAAACCAGCCAGCAAAACTGCTATCAGATTTGGTCTACACAGGTTATCAAAAAAAAAAATCCAAATTTGACAAAAGGAAAATACTGAAAAGGGTTTAGTCTAGACGCAGCAAAAAATCTGCTGAAGTGTTAAAAAATGTCCCTTTTTACAAACTAGACAAAACCAAAACTCTCTGAGAAGCATAAAAGCAATACTGGCAGATTCCAAAGCAACGAAAGGTTAAAGTATGTGCTTTGTGTCTTCAGTTAGGCTTGTTGGAGTATCCGTTATGCTTTGGAGATGCATCAGTGGACATGGGTCAGAGGAAGCTGTTTTAAAAAAAAAAAACAAAAACAAAAAACAACCAGTACCAAATATCCTGCACACCATGCTATTCCAAGAAGAAAAAAATTGTTGAAGTAAATTTGTATTCCAAGATAACCCAAAGAACATTTCAGTAAGCTTAGCAAAGTAGTTCTGTATAGCTGGACTAGCATTTTGCAAGTAATAAATGAAGCATCCATAGGTTCAGTGCCAAGATGAGTTACTGAGTTTAGGCTGTAAAGGGGCACCACACAAAGTGTCAATGAATGACAGCATCAATTTTTGGGAATAGATACTTAATGCATCTTTAATAAGCATCATCCTTCATTTACAATAACTGGAGTTTCTTTTTTTTTGGATTAATTTATTAGTAGATTCATATTTTTGCACCTACTGCATGAAATTTCAAACCTGTCAAAACTGTGGGTCTAACTTTAGAGTAAACTCTAATTAAAATAAAAACATTAAAAAAAAAATAACGTTTCTGTGTAATTTTGTTTTCAGGTTTCATTACTGATTTAATGTTTGAATGAAGTGACATGTGAAGAATAGATTTCTGGTAGCAGATAAGTATGATTTCTTCTTTTAAAAAGTTTTAACAAAAAGGTATTAATCCAAACATATATAGTAAAGCACCTACACTTCATTTAAACAGAATAAACAATCCTTGTTACTGATTTTAGTTAGAAATTTGATCACTTCATAATCAATGATTACGAAACTTGGAATTGTGTGCTTACCTCATTAATGTAGTCAGTTTCAGTTAACTCCACATTTGGAAGACGATAGTAAAAGTCAAGGAAGGTATGTGAACCCAAGCTGATGGTTGACACTGTAGGGTAGAACAAAGGGCCATCTTCATGAGGCTGAAATAAAAGACTAAATGTTTATATGTTTGAAAGTTGTCTTCCTCCATTTAAAACATCCAGAGCAAGTAAAAAAACATTTAATTAAAAATTTATAACTACTGAGAGTCAATAATCTCAGGTGAAATGCTGATAGCACAGAATGTAAATCCATTACAACTCATCAGAAAAAGTCAAGTTATTTTTGTTAGTTGTTTGTTTTGTTCTGATTTATTTTCAAATTGGTGAAATAAAATTTTGGTGGAAAGTATTCATGGAAGAACAAGTCTTGACAACAGCAACATCTCAGAAATAACAGATACCATAACGGGATATCTGTATGCAAATGGTGGTGCTGCAATTTGTTGGTAGACATTTGTCCCTAATTCTTCCCTGTTTGGCACCAATAATGTCATAGGTAATAGTTCAGAATCAGTTTCAAAACTTATAATCTTGTGTTCTAGTTGTCTCATGTGGGCACCTACCTAGGTGTGGTTGCTCCAAACCATCTCTGTTATCCTTGGATGTTAATACAAAAGATAGATCATTGTAGGTGAATGTTGATGATCACTATGCCACTATTTAACATTACCAAAACTTGATTCCTCTTGGCATTTGTTAGTTGCAGCACTGGACATCTGTGCATAAAATCACACGTTACTTTTTTAGGGCTCCAGTGTATGCGAAGCATTAAGCATTTCACCAAGAACATCCAGGTAAATGCAAAACCACAGACTTCATGCATCAGCACACCACCAATGTTGTTGAGTATCACACATACGTATAAGGAAATGATACGTTTATCTTGAGCTGTTTTTTTTCAGTTATTTATACAGCCAAAGAAATAAAATAAATGTTCTCTTTTACATTCTTTTATTTTGGACAATGAAATCCAGCTACATCTTGATAATGGAACATCATTTTTTTATTTTTAGTTTATGAAACATTTTACTTGGATCAGAATAAATGAGCTCTAAACAACTATAAAACTTAAATTATGGGAAGTTGCTATTTTGATCAATGTTTAGCTTTGGCATGTGCAGACAGGATAAACAACCTTTCTCAGTGTCTGCCTTCCAGAATTCTCGTGCTTTATCCACTCAGCCTGAAACTTGAAATATGGCTGGCTCCTAGTGCAAACAGCAAAGCATAGATGGAGCATCATAACATTAAGTATACTGATTACTAGAAGCCTTGGTAAATAACTGGTCATATCTGAGAAGTCAGCTAAATGTAAATTACGTGGCTGCAAAGTTATCCTTTCATCTAAAGACCAAATTGATGAAAGTCAAAAAGTAACAGCTTACCATTATTCCTTGCCCAGAAAGGTATTCATTAACCAGTACATGATTAGAAGTTTTCTCTCCAAAAGCTCCAGTGTCATTTATTCTTTTAGTAAATAGCTGAAGCCACTAGAACAAAAATATAAATGCATAGAGATAATTTCATCTAAATAAGCAAGTAGCTTTTTAAATTTATCATCCGTCAATTTAGATTTGCTGTTTATCTTTATTTTTTGTTGTTGTTGTAAAAATATTATATTAACAACCTTTGATCATTTCACATACTACATTTTTATGTCAAAGAACCAGATTAATCGATGATTAAATGTGAAAATTATTTAGAGAAATAATACACGCGCACACACGTTTGAATGCTTAGTTTATTGTAAAAAAAAACAAACTCAAAAGGCAAAGTAAATCAAAATAAATTTAATGTATACTCTCGGGCTTCCAACTTTTTCAGTAACCATGATAAAAAATTACCATCTATTTAGTGCACCAGAGTCGAAACTAACTCTCAGCTACCCTCTAACGCAGTTGCTACTCTCATTTCCAACATCCATATTATATCAAGAAACTACTGTGAATTATTTTTCTGATGCATTCAGGGAAAATGCAGAATTTTAGCTCACACTATCCACTCTCAATTCAAAAGAGAGATCATTCAACTAATATATAAAAAAAAATTTTCTTGCATATTCTTTCAAATTATATTTGCTCACTTGTCTATTCAGTAGAATAAATAATATCTTTATTTGAACCAGAAGAAGTAACTGAGAAAATTTTTCCAATTTCCTAAATTTATGATTTTGTTATTAAAAGAAAACAAACAATAACACAAACACATTGAAATCTATTAACAAACTACAAAAATCCTTTTCTCATATATAAATAATCTAATGAAAAACATTTTAGTTCATTTGAATTTCCATTGCTTTTCAAACACACATCTCCTCTCAATATCACAGTTATCAATGCTATGCATCGCAATTGTACATAGAGCAGATGTTGGTCTATGGGTTCTGAAATCACAACTTCATCAGACCTTGCTACACAACAAAGATTAAACTGTTGTATCAGTTCATTTTTTTTTTCTTTAGCAACTAGGTCCTTTGCAACAGCTTATTATTTTGCCATGTAAACATTTTCAATAAATTTTCTTGAAAAAAAAACTAAACTTTGGAGTCTAGTAATTACATTAGCATAAATTTTCAAAAATCTTATTGTTATCTCCCTTCCTTTTAATTTCATTTAAATGTAAAAAAAATAAAATGATAATAGTAATAATAATGTACTTATCTCCCATACAATTTTATTGCAGAAATTTTACAAATAAAATAAAACAAACAAACAAGAATCTTTATATTACCAACTAACCTGTGGCAAATCTTCTGAAATCATACCTTTTGGATGCGGAATTCCACCTTTATTAAAACAGACAAACCTTTTTTAAGATAATAATTAGATTAGATAATATTTATTTAAAACTCTCTCACACACAAAAAAGAAAATGTATGCAAGTATCTTTCCATTATATATCACTTTATTTATCCTGATTACTTCTGCATACACCAAATAATAATATATGGTGTAACTTGCACCTGGTTCTTGAATCAGGAAATGTTTATCAAAGCAATTTCAAACAGTTTAGAAACCATTGAGCAGTTCAATTATTAAAAAGTATAGAATTCAAAGGCAACAGCGCATTCTTTAGTATTTTCAGGTTATTTATATTTTTTCTTTGATAATATAAAAGTAATATTGTTAGAGACCTTGCTATCCTCATGCACCCAACCATTTTTTAGAAAAAAAACACAAACAAACATTATAAACAGCTAATTAGTTTTTAATATTTTGAACATTCCCAAAACTAAAATTTCTAGAAGTCCTTACTATAACCAATCTAAAGTTGTCTGTACACTGAAATTTCTCTCGTGTTGCTCTCACACACACACATATATTTCATAAGTTTGTAAACCTTGCAATCTAAAATGTTTCATGAATAAATAACAAGTTGTTTCATGGTATTTGTTTGTATAATATTTAGAGTATGCATAAACATTTAACATTATAAAATGAATAAGTTTTTTTGTTTTATTTTAAATGTAACCCACTCCCACCTCCCACAATTGATGTACTTTCATACCCAGGACCTGTTAGCAATCCTTGTATTTTCAGACACAGAGTTTTCTCCAAGAAGTCTATGATGGAGGCCTACCCCAGTTTTGCAGTCGTCGATTTGACAGTTGCGTCCATTTCGGCTTGGGAGCTTCATAGACGTTCTTTATTAGGTTTTTTTCTTCTGCCTTCGTGATGAACTCGGGAATGTAGCATATTTTGGGGGGTGCCTGAAAGAGTTAAAACGAATAAGATCTATTTGATTGGAGTTTTTTTCCAACCACCTCACCCGGGGCAAGAAGGAAAAGGGACAACAACCAACCAACCAAACCACCTCTGGTAATTAATTACAGTTAGTTTCGCCAGGTGCCTGTTTTAACGGACAGAAACAGAAATACGTTAACTCGAGTTTATGGTTAAAAAAAGAAACAATATAGTATAATGTAATATAATACATGGATAGGTTTGCGTTTCCTTCTCGTTTAAAGGCCTCATTCTTCACCCAGTAGAGGAGGAGGAGGAGGACAGGTGCTATTTATTCATCTTAAAATCTGTCTTGAAAAACAAAAATTAAAAGGTAACACTTTTAAAAAAAAAGCGTCCCAAAATATCTAGAGCATAAGAGAGCGGGCGGGCCCCGTGAGGTCCCTTCCGCCGAACGTTCTACACCTCGGTTCGCCCCATTTAACGGACCTTCGCCACAACACGGCAGGCCTCCATGCCCGAAAGTGCAGACTTCCGGACATGCGTACAAAGCACGGCGGCGGTTAATGGGGAACGGCTGTAAACTGACCGCCGATTGGCTCGTCTATTCCGCAGCGGTTTCCGCTGCCCAATGGCATCGTCCGATAAGCTGTTCGCGAAAGCTGTGTTGACATCGCTCATCGCATGGGCTGTGGGCTATCATCTCTTTCCCCTCCAGTTGATTCGCATAAAATAACGTAATTGTAATAATGTATTTCCCCTAATCCATCCTCTCCCCACCCCCCTCCACCACCAACCTCTTTTTGTTTGTTTTTGTTTTTTTTTTTTTTTAAAAAAAAGAGGGGCTCACGGTATCGCAGAAAATGAAGTCTGTACGTGAATAGGGGAACCTGGAAATCCGAAGGTAAGAGAGCAGCAGCATCAGCATCAGTATCATCATCAGCAGCAGCAGTATCAGTAATAGTAGTAGTAGTAGTAGTAGTAGTAGTTGTGTTGTTCGTCGACGGGACTCCTGATCGAACTCTGGAGAGGTGGGAGACATGGTGCTGGTGATGGGGGCCGGTCCACCCCACCCCACCCCACCCCTCCCCTCCCCTCCCCTCCCTTTTCCGATGCACAGCTCGTCCCCGCGTTAATTTACCGACTGATGGATCCGTCTCCCACTTCGTCGCTTCCCCCCGCTCATAAAGCCAGTGGATGGATGGCGACGACTGGTGGGAGGAAACCCGAGCCGCCGTCGATCCAGAATCGTTCAAGGATCGATGTCGTCTCGATTACTTGGGTCGGGTAGTGGTGGTGGGGAATCCTTTTAGAGCTGCAGATAGTTTCCGTAAAGGTTCGGGGAAGGGGTAGAAACAGTACCTATAAACCAATCTTTTCGGGCTGTTTCGTGGTACAAGCCGAGACGGTTAGTCACTAACCCACTTCATACCCAGTTTTCATTTCCTGTTCTTAGTCACAGCCAAAAAATGAACTAAACGAAGCGCCTAAGAGCCATCGATAGCCTGGTAACAGCTATCGTAATGAGTAGGAGAAATGCATGTCTTTTTGTTTGTTTGTTTTACAAATTCACATGCAGACTTCAGAACGATTTAGTTGTAGTATTTTGCTTAAAATTTTTTTTATTGTAATTAACAGGCACATGGATGGAGGACCAGAGTTATTAAGTCTAATACACTTGACATTCTTGTTTCTTAATTTGAAATCCCACCTTGAGTATGCAGCAAAGGTTTGATGTCCTCATCGTGTTAGGGATGCTGACAGTCTGAGTCTGGAAGGGATACGGGTGTTCAATGAAACAAATTAGGGGAATAATGAAGGGTCTTAGTTATTCTGAGCAATAAGCAAAAAAATAGACTTTCTAATCTTGCACATCGAAAATTATGGGAGGTTTTAATTAAATGAGACATTTAAAATCTTAAAAGCATAGAACAGCTAGACAGTAGGCAAGCATTTCAACTTTATAAGCATCCTACCAGGCTGAATATTTCAAAGAGTAACGATTCAGTGGTGAATGCATGGAACAGTTTTGTCATTGTAGAAAAATATGTCTTTAGAAAATGCATTGGATAAATTATTTAAAGGGATGGAAGGAAGCTTTATATAATTCTAAAGAAAACTGCCTATTCATAAAAAAGACAGACCAACAAAAGTATTTTAGAAGAAAGATAATTGTTGCTGAAAAGATTGTCAGAAATGAGAAAAAGAAGTAACTTTTGTTTTTTTATTAATAAATTTAAAAGCTGAAAAATAAAAAAAAAATTCAGTTGAAAAGAAAATTACTGTTTAAAATTGCTGCTTTGTTTTAATATATCTATAAAAAGATGGAATATAAAAACTATTTGGCACTGAATGTTTTATTTGCTTTTATTGGTTAAAAATAACAAAAGGGTGAAATCCTAGGAGGATTATTCAGCAATGGTCACCATCCTTGGTTTAAATTAGAGCATGTTTTTACTACTAATAGTGTCTAGACATTGTGTTTAGGGTTGGCAGAGGAAATTAGTTGACTAAAAGTTTTAGCATATATCTACAATTCATTTTCACAGTTACAATGCAAATAAGAAACAAACAGTTAAATGTTCTTGTATGGATGATTTTAGAGACCACCATCTCATGGCATAGCTTCTTTTTTTAAAAACAAGACTAAAAGTCAGAACCCATATAAATACCATATCATGCAGCACAACCATGAAGCAAACAAAGCTGTTTTGATCTTTTTGGCAGGAGATCTGTGGTGATAACAAGATATGTTTGAAAAGTATCCAGATTTGAAATTTTCTGAAATTCCTTTGAAACTGCTACAGCAAAGTTCTTACCAAAAAAAAGGGGGGGCTTTAACTGGGGAGGTAAATTAAGTCTATTTATTATTTGTTTCTTTCAAGGATGAAGTAGGAGAAAATCTAAAATTAATGTTGTGTTAAGAGAACGGCAAGATTTATTTTAATTCTGAAAATTTATTTGGCCTTCAACACAGGTTCCAGGCTTAGATATTAAACATGAAACTTTATTTATTTAATGGATAAATTATAAATGTGGTTTTTCATATGTTAAGTTTTGTAGTTTTTTGTCTCTGCAGGAGAGGTAAGCATTGTGCTTATATCTCTTCAATTGAGCATTACAAATACCAAGCTAAGTTTTGTTTGTGTCTCTAAAGATGGGTTTTAATTCTGTTGCAGATGGTGAAGGCTGCATATGAAACGTTTAAGAAACTGCCTCGCTATTTGCGGACAGAGGATCTACCAACACACACTTTCACTCCAAGAACCTACCAGGTAAATTTAGTTGCTTTGTTTCTTTCTTTCCTTTATGCTGCTTACATTTCTTTTTAAACTCATGTTAAGCTTGGGAAAATAAAATTGGGTTCATAAAAACAGCAATAATTACATGGACTAGTTTCCTTTGACATTTGAATTTCTGCACACCTTTAGGAAAAAGATAGAAATTCAAATAAATCATCAAAAAGTATTGACTGCTTAGTAAATATAAGTTTTATGGCTTTAATTATAGAGAAAAAAACAAAGTAGTCAGCAGAGATCTGGAAAAGTCTTGTCTTGTGATGATTGTCTTATATATGAAATCATGTCAAGGGAGCCATTCTTGAAGGAAAATGGTATGCACTTTATGTAGAATTGCTCTTTATAGAATCATTTTCTTAAAAAGACAATTTTTTTGGGTTTTTAATTAGACTAGACATTTTATAAGATGTGCTTGGTGTGAGTCCAATGGGTCTTCATATAATTACAATGATGCTAGTTTAAACTCTTCCCGCAGCTGGACCTACTGGATGCAGCACTGGCACAGAACACGATTGTGTGCCTCAACTCTGCTTCCAGTAAGATGTTCATTACAGTGATGTTGATTAAGGAAGTCTCAAAACAGGTGAGGAGGCCCTGGCTGGTCCAGGAAGGCAAAAGAATCATCTATTTAGCTTCTTCAGGTAAGTTAAGTTGATTTATACATAAGATGGTTACTTTTGTGTTTATTTTTTCTTTTTAAAAAAAACTATTATATTCTTTAAAAAAAAATTTGAGATTTTTTTAAAGTAACCTGATGTTGAATGCAAATGTATTATTGTTACTTAGACAACAGAGAAAACGATGTGCCTTTTACCATGTTAACCATCAAAAGAAACAAATATCTAAAAAATGATTTATGTAGTATCTGTTTACTCAATGTCATGAAAGTCAAAATAAAATCTTGTCCCTCCCATCTCAACCCAAAATAACAGATGGAAATTGTGGCTTGGTCCCACAAGAAGTTGCTGTGCCATGGCCACTACCCTAAAAGGCTGTAATGTGCTGAACTGCTGCCATGGGGGCTCTATACATTAGAAAGTTCATTGTTCAAAAATTAATAATGTGCTTTGTACTCCACAGCCTTTTAGAGATTTATTCTGATGTTTATGATTTAATGCTTAAAGTGTACAAATGCCATATTCCGACAAATTAAAAAAGGACAGTAATAATCTGATGAATTTTTTTTAAAAGCTTTTATGTCATCATGTAACTTGATTAACTTGTGAGACTAAGACTATGAGCTCTTTATTACCTGGAACCTATTTTATATTATTTGCCAGATTTGCATGAAACTGACTCTTTCTTATGTAAACAAATAATAAATCCAAACTTTACACAATCAGAAGAGTATCATCTATTATATTATCTAGGTATAGTGGTAATTAGTGTTATATGATGATGATTAATGTAATTACTTGGACTGGGGAAGGTATATTTTTCCAGGTTTCAATTTATGTGCCATGTGAGAGGTTTACAAGGCAAATTTTTTTTTTTTTATCATTTTAGCTTACTATGTAGAGCATCATGCTCGAGTCATAGCCCATCACACGGACCTGACAGTGGGGCAGTATGCAGAAGAAACAACGACAGCTGGCTGGGAGGAAGAAGCATGGGTTGGAGAACTAAACAATCACCAAGTGCTTGTGATGACAGCACCAATCTTACTGAAGCTACTGGTGTTTAAGTATCTGCACTTGTCATCAATGAACCTCTTGATTGTTGATGAGAATCATGGAGTAGTGAAGAACCCAAACCACATAGAAATAATGGACTACTACAAGACTTGCCCTGATAAGGATAAACCCAAAATTGTTGTGCTTACGGCTTCTTTGCTGACAAACAAATGCAAAGACCCTGTGGAGCTCAAAAATACTATTTCGCTGCTGGAGCACACATTTCATTGTACTGCAGAGACGTCTACCCTGGTGTTCTCTGAAAGGCATGGGACAAGCCCCAAGGAAATTGTTTATGAGTGTGAGAGTCGAGAGGATCCAACCAATCTGACGCCAGTCATTGCTTCTGTTTTAGAAAATGCATTGCTTTTTGTTTATGAGTGCAGCTTGTTTGTGGATGAGGATGAAGGAGAGAAAGATCCTCGGCAAATCCCTAAAACTGCTTTGTCTGAATGTTTGAATATACTATACGAATTAGGACCATGGTGTGCAAACCATGTCTCTGAGATGCTGGTGAAACAGATTGAAAAATTAGAGCAGCATGAGAATATTGATTTGAACAAACATTTTCTTCGATTCACTGCCACACAACTGCGGCTTGTTTCAAAGATTTTTGAGCAGTACTTCACACCAGACTATTTGGTGGATGAGCTGCTCCATTACGTGTCGCCAAAAGTTGTCAAATTGGTGACTGTGCTGCGGAAATACCGGCCAGAGGTTGACTTCATGATCATCCGGGAGGATGATGATGATGGTGATGATATGATGGGCAGCTCGTCAGACATGTCCGATGAATCATCGGACATGTCTGACTCAGATCAAGAGGATAGCTCCAGCTCCAGCAAACACCACAAGCCTGTCCACATTGCAATAAAGTATCCACATTGCCAGGAGGATTCAACAAGCTCTGAGCTGTTGGCCCAGGAGGAGGAGAAGCGGCTTTGTGGGTTGATATTTGTGGAGCGGAAGTACGTTGCCTATGCTCTGAACAAGGTGATTGAAGAAATCTGTGCATGGGACGAGGAACTGTGCTTTGTTAAAAGTTACCACATCACAGGACAGGGTTACAGAGGCAACTCCAGCAAGAAGGAGTCCAGCATCAGCCATCGGAGGCATGAGGAAATTTTGAGAAAGTTCCGCATGCAGGATTTGAACCTCCTCATTGCAACAAGCTCTTTAGAAGAAAGGATTGATATTCCAAAATGTAACTTAGTTGTCCGTTTTGACTCTCCAAAAGATTATCGATCATACAGTCATTCAAAAGTGAGTAACTATTAGAAATAGCTGTTAGGATTTATCTGGTAGACAAGAATTTTGGACTGATTGGCTAAATTAGATTTTTTCTTGCATGTAAAATATCAGAGTTTCCAGGTGGAGAGGTGAGAATTACATTCTATCAAAGCAGCAGCTTTTTGTTAGCACAAATATGCATCTCAGGGAAGTTTTTTTGTTAGAATTACTTTATTACTTCAGATAGTTAAAAAGAAAGAAATTATTTGGTTAATGTCAGAGAGACTAGAAATGATTTGGACAGTTAACCAATTAAAAGGTCAGAGATTCAGGGCTGTGTTTTTGGCTAAAATTGAATTTATTTGAAATATATTGAAATTTGAGAAATCAAAACAGCTGTTATTCCAAACATGAAACAATTTTTATCTGACTTTATTAATCTTTTATTTGCTCCTTGATTTGCAGGCTCGAGCTCGTGCTAGAAATGCAGAGTTTGTGATGCTGATTGATAAACCCAAAGCTGATGTCTTCACTGCTGAGCTGAAGACCTACAAAGGAATAGAACAGGTACTGTCCTGACTGCCTACCTTTTTTATTTGTTTTCAGGATTAAGTAACAGATTTGTCTTTCATTCTGCTAATACATTGCTTACATCTGAACTCATTCCCAGCCTTTCAACCCATCAGTGACAATGAATTTGAATATGGTTGATATTAGGAAAGTAGTTTTTTGTTTTTTTGATGATAGATTTCACAGCAAATGTACACTTTGCAATATTGTTTTATATGTATAGTTTTAACTAAAGAATATTTATAGAACAAACGAAATTCCTAAATTATAAATCTGATACAAAACAAATGATTAAACATTGCATTAGTCACAATATATCACATTTAAATAAAAAAAAATCAGAATTATTTTTTATGATGTAGTAATATCACTATTGAATGGTGAAGTTACTAATTCCTGTTTATCAATTGCTTATAAGAAACTGAAATATTCTATAAATATTTCAGAGTGACATCTTTTGTTTTTTGAGCTCTCTTAAAATGTGAGTAGAAAAAGTAGTAATGTCAAGTCATACAAATGTTATACAGCACATTGTCTTGCAAAATTCTGATGCACAATAACATGATGCAACTATCAAACAAACATGTATTGTGGTCTTGAGTATTGAAGGTTTAAATGTACTGAAAATCCTGTGAAATTATTGATAAAGGTGAGCTACTAGGAAAAAAAAAAACACTAAATACATTGTATGCTCATTATCAGGGTTCAGGATTTCTTCAAATAGATAATAGAATTGTTCTTTCTGAAGAAGGATAACCATGACAACGTTGCATGCTGGGTGATTTTAATGGGATTGTCATTTGTAGCAAATCCATTTTACCACAAAGGTGTGCCCAATTGTTATTACCACAGGTGTTACTTGGCAGATGCAAAGAGGAGGAGGAGATATTGCTACCTGAAGCTTACCATGTCAGTTCACCATCTTTAGTAAAGGCTGATGACAGCCACCAGCCAATCACAATGTTTTCAGCAATATCTGTCATCAACAGGTGAGACCCCACTAAGTGTATGGCAATAAAGGGAATATGTTACATCTATGATAAAATGTGAAAGAGCTATGATGATCAAAGTTTTATATTAAAAAAAATTTATATTTATATCTAAAATGGCCTTAGGATGAGATAAGAAAAAAAAGGATTAAACTATCATATTAATGGGTGCTTTTTTATAATTTTTGCCAGTATTTATTTATAAAGAGCTACATGGTTATTTCTCATCTCATTCTTTAGATACTGTGCCAAGCTACCCAGTGATGCTTTCACCCACTTAACACCGAAATGCACAGTTGAAGAAGTGATGAAGGAGAAGCAGTGTTGCTATGTTGCTAGACTTAAACTACCTATCAACTCGCCCAAGAAGGAAGAACTGAAGGTTTGTTCAGTACTTTGCTGACTCTCTATTATCTAGCGAACCATGCCCACTTTTGTTGCTTCATACACAAAGGCAACAGGGACATGTCAGCATGTATTCAACTTTGTGTGCATACACTTTGTTTCTCGCAGAAATGTGTAAAAGACTTGGCTATTTGAGATTTTTGATGCAAGTGTAAAAAGGGGGAGATGTTGGAAATTTTAATTATGTTTTTAGACTTTTTTTTCCTTAAAAAAAAATTGGTTTGTCATTTGAGCAGATTATTCACACTTTCGCGTGAATAAGATTTTAAAAATGTTCATCCCCACAAGTGTGGTTCATTATAACAGTTCCAGAAGGAACTCCCAGGGAGGTTGAAATAAAACCTGGCCAATTACTATTACACTGATGTGATTCAAGCCAGGTTTCATTTGAATGTTCCAAGTATGGGAATGCAAAATTTCTTATTAAGGATGTTTACATAAACTTTTGTTCAGTTATAAAATACTTAAATTCTTTCGGTCATTTTCCATATAGGGTATAACTCTTTATATCGGATCACAATCTGTGCAGATAAATAAACATGGACTTTCTGTAAACATCACGGAAGAGCAAGAAGAAATTACCATGGAAGGTTTGCTGACAAAGATTGAACTCAGGCAGGCTTGTAACACACTGGCAGTTAACATGGACAATTGGTTATTCATCTTTCCCAAAAATAAAATAAAAACCTAAGAACATACAATTTTTTTAAAAACAAAAAAAAGTTAAATTAATAAAAGTGTAGTGTAAATAATGCGACAGTCTGGCTTTTTTTGCCCTTTTGTTTTAATCCGTGTGCTGTTAGAAGTTTTATTTACAGAATTTTACCCATAAATGTCATTTAAATTTTGACTTGTGGCTGGATAGATAAAATAACAGACATCATGGTGACCAAGCAATTAGCCTCAGCCCTGGTAATTTGGTGCTAAAGGACAGCAGAGGATTATCTAATGCATAATACCAGATATCCAGTTTCAAAATGAGGTTGATGTATGGTTGAGGCCAGCAGTGTACAACAGGATTTCAATTTTGACCACACACTTTGCAATCAAGTTGTCATATTCACCAAATGAAAAAAAAATGCAGTATTATTAAATAAGATGTTCAGTCTTTTAAAAGTAAGTTTAAAGTTGTAGACCGACATTAGTCAATAGTAATATTGTACACAGGAAGTACAAGGAACTTTTGAATTTGTTTTAAAACAGTAAAGTGCGGTGATCATTAGTATTTATTAATAAAAAGCACCCAAGTAGTATTTATGTACTGAACAAATAAACACTGCATAAGAATTAAATATTGTATTTATTATTATTATTTAAAATTAAATATTCATTGTAACTTTTTGCAATCTTTTCCTTTTGTCAACTTCCTAAAATTTAGAAGAAACTCTACACAAACTGAACATCTTAACTCTGCTTCCAGATTTACTCCAGTATCTGCAATTGATACTGACTTCATGAAGGTGATAACAGAAAAGGTTGATTCACAGAGCCACATCAACCAAAACATTGAAAACAGGTTTACACTGCCAGAGCAGAAAACTCTGAACTCAAATTCCTTTACAAGCCAACTCCATAGCATAAAAACTGATCAATTTTTTGGATGATGTTCATTCTGGCTTTGTAACAAAATCAGATCCTCTTTGAAACCACACTTTTGTATGGAGAACAGACTTACCAGATCTTGCGATAGTTGATTATTATAGATATCGAAGTAAACTGGATCTTTCAAGGACTGAAAGGCTATCTCAAACCTTTCAAAATCAGAAAAGCACTCTTTGAATTTTCTGAGATTCTCCAACCAGTTCACACAGCATTGCTGGTCAAAAGCAACATCTTCCACACACTGCTGTAAATTTAAGAAGTGTGTGAAAGAAATCCTGACTCTTCACGCGTGTCACGCAAAGTTTGTTTTGACAGAAACTCTCTCACACACCCACTGTGCCAATTTGAAAATCAGCTTTCCCTTTCTTTGAAGTTTCATGTTCAATTCATTCTTGTGGGTAATAATATTGTTAGAAAACGCAACTCACATTGTTATGCTTTATCTTGCTAACTTTTCTTTCTCAGCAAGAAAGTCTTGAATTTTAGTGAACAAGGTAACTAATAGTTGCAAGAACTTTCCATGACTTAGCCACCATACATTTGTAAAGTAGAGGATTTCAGTAAAATCATACTGTGACTGTTCCAGTATCTCCCCAATTTGTCGGTGGTTCAGAGGGCTGCTACAAGTAAAATGGACTATTTTAACAACAGCCATGTCCATCATGCTTCTTAGTGAGTCTTCTGCCATTTAAACACACAGATTTTGTTGGTGCAAAATGCACTGAAAAAAAAAAAAAAGGTTATCATTGTCATTGCCATTCGCTTTCAGATGCTGCTTCGTCCAGTCATTGCAGATGCACCATCCATTGTTACCAAAGCTAACTTCTCCAAATCCAATCCAGATTTTTCAACAACACTTGAAAGTGTCAAGAACTTTGACTCTGCGCAGTTTTCCAGCTCACAAATTGCTAGCATTTCTTTGCGAATTTTCAAGTATTTTGACACAAAACGAATCCAGAAAAGGAGCTGTGGAGTATCGTAGATGTCACATTACTTGTCAAATAGCACACAAAAAAAATGAAGTTCTTCAACTGAGTACGGTCTTCAATGTTTTATGATGACAAACCTGATGACTCAGCTGCAGATTTTGAACTTTAACCATGATGATGTCTTTTGTTTTCAGTTTGTAATTTTCAAGCACATTTTCCATAATTGTAGAGATGATTTATTTCACAATTTCTCCATCTGAAAATGGTTTCTTATTTCTAGTCAGAATCTGTCCAGCTTTGTAGCTAGCCAAAGTCACTAATTCAGATAATGTAAGAAATTGTTTCATAATCTTTTGCTGATGATTTGAATTTGATTTAATATGAGTGATTTTGTTGACCCTATTTTGAATGCCAAGAGGAAACTTCCTATCAAACTCATTGCGAAATCTTTGGTGATGCTTTTATAAATTGTCCACCTTATTTTCATTAAACTTTTTTCTGCGTAGAATACACACCAGTGTTCCACTCCTTTCTATGACTGCAAATTCCAACTCCCGTTTGCTATGAAATGTACGTGTGACTTCCGGTATCTCTCTCTCTCTGTGTCTGTCTGTCTGTCTAATACTGTTGAAGTTCAGGCTTTTTAAATCATCATGAGTCATCATTTCTCCTGGGTTTGCTTTGCCATTTTTTTAAAATTACAAATCTGTTCATGTTTGAAATAAGAGCAGAAGAATATTTAGATGAGTTAATCATCTTAAAACTTTAAATAGTCCAAAATAATCCAACTGTTCCAGAACAAAAAATGTAAATTTTGAATACTGTATTTTTTCATGTATTACATTGGTCAACAAAATTAAATGTATTATATTCATTATGAATGCAAACCAACTTTTTTAGACTAATTTTTCATGCTGATTTCAAAATTTCATTCCATTTGTATGCAGCACGTATCAATTTTTCAGTAGATACATGCAAATATTTACATATTTGTATATATATGAAATCATTAACGTAATAAATAAGGACATTATTTTTAGAAAGTAAATGAGTTTATTGAGTTAAAAATCATCACTATCATTCTACATACACAAAAAATGGGTCAGACAAAACAGACAAAGTTAGAACAACAGAGTTAGAAACATTGTGATTTGGATTTCCTGCGGTGTTCCTGATCTGGTTGATCACGGTAAAGTGTCCAGCAGTAGTCAGCCAGCATACTGTCATTCCAGAAGCCTTGGTACCGTTTCTCCATAGCACTAATGTCCTGGTGAAATCTTTCACCATGTTCATGAGACACTGCTCCAAGGTTATCTGCGAAGAAATCCAGATGGGAGTCCAAGAAGTGAACTTTCAGTGACATGCGACAACCCATTGCTGAGTAACATTTCAGAAGATTCTTGATGCCATCCTTGTAGTCCATTGCCTTCTTGTTGCCCAAGAAATTCTCACAGATCCAATTGAAAGCATTCCAGGCAGGCAGTTCCAGTTCATCCAGTGTTGTCTTGAAGTTGACATCTTTGAGTACTTCTCTAATTTGTGGTCTGACAAAGATACCCTCTTTCAACTTCGCCTGTGTGATTTTGGGAAACTTTTGGACAATATACTGAAACCCTCTGGCATTTCTCTTCCCTAGTGTCTTTACAAACTGTTTCATCAGTCCAAGCTTTATGTGCAAAGGAGGCAATAGGACATTACATGGATCTACAAGAGGTGTATTCTTGACGCTAGACAGTCCTTGCTGGTATGATGTTCTTGTCTGCCAGTTTGATTCCGAATAATGTCTGTCAGTTGCCCGACTATCCCATAGACACAAGAAACAACAGTATTTTGTGAAACCACCTGCATTCCCATTAACATCAGACCAATTATGACTGGACAATTTGAGATGTGGAAATACCTATTTCATCAGACAAAACTTGATTGGTTAATTTAAGATGATGAAATATTGCATCTGAACTATGCAGCAATGAATAATGTAGTTTATTTTAAAGGTATGTTTCCATGATGTAAATGAAATACATGCATACACGTCATTAATTGGAAATTCTATATAATGCATGAGCTAAAACCAAAAAACTTTCTCATCTTGAAAACTGTACGTGATGTCAAAAAAACTAATTGTATATTTGAAATCAGCATTAAAAGCTACACTAAGTACACCTTGACATATGCTTGATGAAAAATACTTGTTGACCAGTGTAATCTGCACTTTATGGCAAACTAATTATCTTCAAACCTAACATATCCCCATTGTGTTACTAACAATGGATACTTCTTGGTCTGTTGTGTATATTCTGTAACATACATCGTTAGGTTAAATTTATTTTTAAAAGTAAAGGTGTTGTTAGCTTTTTCATTCATACTACTCCTACAGTACTATTATTACTTTTAAGAATTTACTAAATTAAAGTCTTCAATTCACCGCGTGTAGGGCAAATTAGCTACATGATGTGCTAGTGACAAACATATCGGTCACTGCTGGTCTGGCTATCAAATCACCTGACTACGTAATAAGACAAACTGGACCATAATATGGATCTGGTAGTGCATACAGTCCATGAGTGTATGATTTGCATGTGTAAAAATATTTATTTGGAAAATTTAGAGTTTGAGAGGGAACTTGGAATTTCTACCAGAAAGTGAGAAATGGAATATTGATATTGTTACTAGTTGCACAATATTGCTGATTTAATAAGTAAATAATTATTTATATAGCTAAGTGGTGGTAGCCATCTGGCTCTAGTGCTAAGCGTTTTTCACTCTCACCGAATGCCTTTTTGTCCACGGTACATTGTTCTGAGAATTTAATATTATAGGTATAATTTTGCCAAAAAAGATTGCTAAAGAAAACAAAGAAAAATGGTGAAATAAAATACATTCATAAAAAGAAACAAAATAATTTTAAGTTGCACAGTTTAGTATTAAAAAGAATAATGGTATCAAATGATTACATAAGTAAATATTAATTTATGACATAAAATACATATTATATTTAAATAAACATTTTTTAAGCATTAAACTGACTTTAATTACAATGAAAACAAGAAAATTAAATTCTAGAACCAAACAGACTACAGAATGTGATTACTAGAAAATTCTGTATATTATAAATTACAAATTTTATTTTTTTCTTGTTTCATATATTATTGCTAAGTTGTTGCTTTTTAAATGAAGACTGTGTTATGCAAGTAACATGAAAAAATGTAGTAAACAACTTTGAAATATCATTAAAAAATTTAAAAGAAGAAAATGTTATACCATAATGCAGTAGGATGCATGAAGTTTGTTGTTTGTGTAATGAGCTGGAAATATTATATTGCAAAACTAGTTATGTATATTTAATATTACTTTTATTATTTTACTTAGTAAATAAATATTAGCTTTAATTGAATGCATATAGTTTGTTAGGCAAACAAGTGACTGGTTAACTATTGTAGTTTAGATTGAATTTGACACTGAAAATGAAAGCAGCTCTCTAGTAGTATAGTAGACAGATTGGTCATCCTTACAAAAATTAATTTAAAATTATGTAACCTAGATATTTATTGAATTTTAAAATGTAAAATTATTTTGATATATTTATTAGATGAGACATTTCTTGCATCATTTTATTTACTCCACAATAGCCTGACTTCATTTCAAATTTTGCTTTAGTTTTGGTTTTACACTGAAATAAATCAGTTATCTCCATTTTGAGTTGAATTAAACTTAAAAGATAAGCTAGAAAACTTCACTATATTACATCAGGAAACTACAATAGATATCTTGAAAACAAGTTGATTTTGCCAACCGACTAACTAATTTATATATTTCTCTCTTAAATAAAAAAGAAAAGAAAAGTATTGATAACACTTGGATGATGTATGTTATAGGGTCAACTGATGCCCACTCCAAAATATGCCAAAATGGTCGTAGCTCTGGAAATGTGTAAGCTACTGCAACAACAAGGTAAGTTCTTAATAAAATCTGAAATGTTGCAGAGATAGGGCATGCCAGTATATCCTACAGTCAGATAAGCAGCCATCAGATATCAGTCTTTCGATGCCTGTTGGTTCATCTTTGAGGTATTATTAGACGAAGTTGATCTGCTCTTGGTTTGTCTCTAGTGTTCCTGTGCAGTAAGGCAGCTAAGGGTTGTCAACTCATGGTTTCATTCCAGAGTAGCATTTCCCCTGACCACCAGAACTCCCAGAGCTTTGTTTCTTTAGTTTCTGTGGATTAGTGTCAGTATTAATGACATGGTCCAAGTTTCACATGCAAAATGTTAATTAGACAGTTTTTTTAGGTTTTGAATGTTCAAGCACAGTTGACATCTTTCCTATCTCTACACCGAATAAAGCCCACTTGGTTGACAGACATTTCTGTGTGAGAAACTTTGTCTTGTAGCAACAGTGAACACTAGCAGACTGGTATTGCAGTTGTGAGTACAGGGTTAATGTGTTTTGGCCTTAGACTGCTAAACTGCTAAGGTTGAGAGTCTGAGTTTAATTGTTGCAAGAGTCCGACTTGGTTTGGCATGGTTTCTCACTTTTCACTAGTTGGCCACAATGTGGGCTTCCTCTGGGCACTCCAGTAAAGATTTCTCTCTGAAATCAGATATACTGGGCCCTACATGGTGTAGGGGTAGCAACACTTCCTAGCAGACAACTATGGTACTACAGCCCCTCACCAGGTTGCCTCCCTTGTGGACGCCAGTGTACAGCTATTTAACATGTTCCTTCAAGCAGGTTCTTTGTCATCTGTAGGTAGCAATTTGTAATCTTTTTATCCTGTTCTCCTCTTTTAAAACATATATTTGAAAACTTCTAAAGTTATTGAGAAACACAAAAGCATAAGAAGTAGTCTGTATCATGGAACAATTTTTTTTAATGAAAATATTTCTGGTTGCAGGAGAACTAGATAACAATTTCCTGCCAGTTGGAAAGGAAATCTTCAAGTATGAGGACAAGGACAGTGAACTGGAAGAGGAGGAAGAAGCCATTGGTTGTCCCCGACCAGGCACCACAAAAAGAAAGCAGTACTATTTCAAAAAGGTCTGTAGTCAGGAGTTTTTTGCATTTGTATTCTCTGACTTCACCAAGTGGAGGTAACTTGCTGTTATTTTTCTTTACTAATATTAATAAGTTTATTAAAAGCAAAATCTTGATTGATGAAATCAAAAAGAATTACTTTAATATCATCTGGGAAAAAGGATTTGTTTGTTTTGTTGTACATCATTGTAAATTATTATTATTATATTTAACATGTAGCCAGTGATATCACTCACAATGGCACCATACTGTTATGCTATGCTGATAGTACCAGCAAAGGTATATTTCTTTGCTGACTTGGTATTGTTAGAATATATATTTGGTAAATAAAATAACATAGGTTATTAAACTAATTATTCACTACACCTAAAGATTTCCTGTTTTTGGGATTAATTTAATTTTTTTAATAAAAGAAACACGTCTTGTTTTACTGTTTGCACTATGTGGCTCATACATGCATGTAATTAATTTAGTATTTTTTTGCAGTATTCAAAGTAAGATTACCGTAATTTTACTTGAAATCCAGGCCTCATCTTATAATTCGAATCAACCTATATACGGATGAAATTTAAATTTCTCAGTAGTGAAAAAAAAAATGCAATAAACCCAAAAACTTGGTTGTAAAGTTCATATGAAGCTACTTGGCGAACACCTTTTTTTTTCAGTAGGACTGGTGTTCACTGTTCATTAAAGTATGTTTAATTATCCAATTGATAACAAGCCATTGTCATCTTCACCCATTTCGATCTTAATTATGAGTATAAAAATCTCTGTTCATTTTCAAAATGTTGCCTGTTACATGTAAATCCTACACAGCAGCCTTTAAACTGTAAGTCATAAAATTTGCCAAGGAAAATGGAAAAAACTTGGCTGCTCATCATAAATACAGTATCAGTGAAAAATGTGTCTGGGAATGGCACAAGGAAAAGGATGCTCTGTGCACAACAAAGAAGACTAAGAAGGCAAATCGCATGTGTACACCTCGATGGGAAAACATTGAGGACAGGTAAGAAGAATGTGTGTTATCACGGCGTGCTGTGCATTGCAGATTTAATGCTGTTCAAGTGAGATTAAAAGCGAAACAAATCGTTGCTGAATTGGGAATGGAGACTTTGTTGGTGTCCATTGTGGTGTTTCCACTTTATGCACTGAAAAAGATTATGTATCAGGCAGTGCACAACCATATCACAGAAACTGCCTGAAGACTTCAAAGAGAGTTAGATCATTTCAAAAGAGCTCATCACTATTTGTAAGCATGGAAGTACCGTACACAACCATTTTTTTTTCTCGCTGTTTTTAGCTATTTTTGGTCAACTACCTCATCTTATCTAGCTTTGTCTTATAATTCAGTTTGTCCTATTTATGAATGAAGTTTAGAAAAATGGAAAATTTAGCTTATTTGTCTTATAACTCACATTGACTCTTAACTCTGAAATTACAGTACTCTGATAGTTTACATTGTTAAATAGTTAACAATGTCATTTGTCACCTCTTTCAGGCTGCGGATGCTCTCTTGATGTCCCATCCAAGCAAGTCAAAGCCATGTAAACTGTACAACATAAGGATGACCTTGACTGGGCCAATTACCGAGGAGCAGAATACTAGGGGGCGCAAGATATATGTGCCAGAAAACACACCTCAGGGTTTTGGGATTTTGTCTTCAAAGTTTATACCACAGGTTTGTTGCCTTGATATCAGCTGATGCATTAATAATCTATATGAATAAATCTGAATTCCCAGATTTTAGAATTATGTTTTTTGCAAATCTTGAGATTTGGTGAAATACATTTAATTGATTAACTGAAGAAATTCTGCTGGTGGTCATCATGTCATGTGACAGGTTTTGGCATACAACACTAATGAATTATAACCACTCTGGCAGAAACCCTACCTGAAAATTTTTCTGGTGGGACATAAGAGAAAACTGGTTGGAAGAGCAAGAATATTTCGTTGGCATCTTAGTGCAATAACTGTTGTCATAATGGTACCCGTGTGTAGCCAGTGCTGTGGCTTCTTAGGCTCTCTAGTGTAAGTTCATCTAGGTTCTCCAGGGATTTTGTAGGTTCTCTCATTCTGGAGGCTACTGTTGGCCTGCACCACGCTGGCCTTTGGTTTCTGAAGTCACATAAATCACCCCCCCCCCCCCCACACACACAGTTCTTACTCCAGGTCCAGCAAGATGTTGCCACTTCTTTCTTATTTTTTCTGACCATTATTGATAAACCAGAGGCTTTTTTTTTAGAAATATGATGGACAGAAATCCCAAACATTTTAGGTAGAACATCATGCACCATGGCCACATTCAGTAATGGCAGCAGTTCAAGAGGACTGCTGCTGGAGGGAGAACTGCCAAAAGCAGTCGCTGTCTTTGTCTTTTTTCTTTTTGTGCAGTAACTCATCCTGTTCTTTAGGAACTACTAAGCTATGGTCCCTCTCTAAATGCTAGTCTCTAAAGTCTGCTGTTCACAATAGCATTCAGTTCCACATAGAAGGTTAGAGTTCATAAAAAAGGAAAATAACATAGCAATAAAGAAGTTAGAAAAGTATATGCAAATAATCTTAAAATCATTCAGTTCTTATCTAATACCATATTCTAAAGAGATATTTCATTGTATTGTAAATTGATAACCTACCTTGCCAAAAGTTTAAAGTAAGTAAAATAAACTATTAAGAAATCTCTTAACCTGCTAAATTACTCTTTACTGAAAATGTAATTAATGTTTCATTTAGAGGATTGTCTGATCACTGTTTGGAATTGAAACAGCTTTTAAAATTTGTATTTATCCATTTGTTTATTCTTTTTATATGTATTAGTTTTCTTTTTTTCTCATATTTACTTTTATTCTGGGGTTGTATTTAGAAAAGGATGATTTTGATTTTGTAAACAGTTTCTTTTTTACATAATTTTATTGGTGTTTTACTGTTTTCAGTACCAGCAGTTATATAACAGAACCGCTCATCAGGAAGGTTGTCCTCGAGCAATACAATGAGACCATAAAATATTTGCTTTTGTATTTTACCCAGCTAAGTATTTAAAAAAAAAATGATTGCATTAATTAATGATTTAGTTCTAAAATGTGCATCAACCTATCTGTTAAACATTATAGATTTTTACTAGGTCTGTTTGATGGTTAAAGTTTAAAAACGAAATATATACTGTATATGCATTTTCTCATGGCTGAAATGTTTTTGGAATTGTGCAGAGTAGACCTGAATAAATGTAAACAGTTCCATGTGTTTGTTACATCTTCAACATTGTAGATTTATTTGTTCACTCTGCATTATACGTTGTTTTACTCTACCATAGAGTCAGGATTGGTTAATTTTTTCTGAGAAAGTAAACTACATGCTCTGTTTCAATGAAGTGATACAAAACAAGTCATTTGTGTGCTTGTGTACGTGTGTGTGTGTGTTTTCAAGATAATTTCAGATGCTTTTTTTGGACATTTTAAAAATAAATTAAAATTATCTTTTGTAGACATTTTTAAAAACAGTATACAGGTACTCCCTGACTTACAACCGGGTTCTGTTCCGACCAACTGGTTGTAAGTTGATATGGATGTAACTTTAAGACCTATACGTATTTTATATGCATTACTAGTATGTACTGTATTATATAATACATTTTATTTTATCTTTTTTTATGCATTATTATATGCAGTTACCAATATCTTTTACTTTTTTCTTTCTTTAATTTGCTTACCCGCTGCTTCTCCTGTTACTTGGACATTATGCAGATTGTATCTTTTTTTGAAGTGATTGAACCATCCATTGCTTGCTTGAAAGTTTTCCTTGTAGTAATCTCCTATTAGTTCCTTCAGAGTCTCGAAAATACTTTTAGCCTTAGCTTGAATTGTTAGTAGGCTTATGGGTACACGTTTTTGTGTCTGGTCTTCCATCCAGAGCGTCAACAATGTCTCCATTTTGTGGATAGGTCCTTCTTGCTTCTTTGTTATTATTGTTGACCACATAGCGGCTGAACCTTTTACTGCATCCAAGACTCTTTCCTTGTCCTGAAGAATAGTGGAGATCGTTGAATGGGACAACCGTAGATCACATGCAATAGCATTTACTTTTTCCCCCCTCCTTCATGTTGGCTAATTATTTTCATTTTAACATCCAAATCAAGTGACTTCCTCTGTTTCTTTCCTGGTGTATTGATGGATGGCGAAATCTTCCTTTTGCACGACATCTTTGGGGTGGTAAATCTGTAGAAACTAAGCGAGATACTTGCGATATGACTGCTGAAGTATAACTGATGCCGAGTGAAAACGCGATGCTGCTACTGGGAGATAGCATTGCCATACTGACTCTTGTACAGTGTGCAGGAATATTTGAATTTTTTTTATATGCATGGTTGTAACTGGTCGGTCGTAAGTCGGGGAGTATCTGTACTATAAGTTTAAAATTTTGAAGTTTACTTCTGCCAGTTGGTTTTGTGTAGATGTTTAGCTGCATCCAGTTTTGTAGGTATTGTGCCACTCGTTTGTTCTAAGATGTAAAGCACAATATCTGGGGGTTTTAATGGAATCACACTATTTTTTAATTTGCTTCTTGTGTTTTTTTACATCATAATTTTACCATCAGCAAAGCAGATGGAGGGAGAGTACAAGGTTTAAAAAGATTTGATTTCTGGGGAAATAGTTACCTTATTATTCCTATGCATTATTCAATCTGTCACGTGCAGATGTTGCTGGTTTGTAAGCAAACGTCATCTGCGTGTGTTATGTGCTCGCCCTCACTGTGGCTGGTATGTATCTCAAGTAATGGAATGCCATCATTGGGTTATTCTAGGTTCCCTGTTTTCCAGTATACACACGGTCAGGGGAGGTGACTGTGTTCATTGAGCTGCTACGGGCTGATGTCAACATTGATGACAAGCAGCTGCAGAAACTGCTGGCTTTCCACAAGTTTGTCTTTAGCACTGTTCTGCGGCTAGAGAAGGACCCAATTGATTTCACAGTTGATGCTTCCCTGGTTGGCTATATTGTGGTTCCCCTAAACAAAAGTAAGGGGATTTATCTTTTGCTTTATTTGATGCTCTATTTACTAAAATATTCTCATGTTATAGGTTGCATTATTACCATCTTCCTCTTGATGGTGTAGATGGTCTTTGTAAACAAACAAGTATGGCTCTTCTTATTTCTAAATCAAATAATAATAGTTAGATATAAACTCTGTATTGGCATTACACACCATTTAATGAAAAGCTTAATAAATTTATAGTTCTTATGTAAAGCAATTTAGACGAGTAAAGTTAAACTGGTTTCTAAATTTTATCTTGAGCTGATATTTATCACCATTCTCTCTCTCGCTCTCTCTCTCTCTCTCTCACACACACACTGTAAGAAAGAAAATGTGTGCAAATTCTTGACTAAGGAAAAAACTATCTCATGCCACTATTAAAATAGCAAAAAGTAATAAAAGCAATTGTAATAGTAATGATAATGTCAAATGTGCTAAGTTCATTGCAAGTACTTTGAATTCCAGAGCAATTCATGCTATAGTATGTTGAAGCTAAATAACATCATGTTCTCTCCATAGCAGAAGTTAAAAAGGTATTAACCCTTTGAGACCTTTATGCAGAAACAATTTTTAAATCAACTGATGACTCCCATACTTTGATAGATATGCATAAATTAAAAAGATCACACTTTTTGATATAATAGCTCTACAAAGTTTATTATGCTTTGTGTCAAAGGAATGGAAACATTCAAAAAAACATTGTGCAGTTGGAAGATGACATTTTTGTAGAGAAATTAAAAATCTTAAATTCATTTAGTAAGCGATACCAATGATCCAATTGTGATTTTCCTATGTAATTAGGAAGTGAGATCAGCCTTCTAATGTTCTCATTTTCAATAAGTCTCATCATAATGTTGTTGGTGCTCAAATCTACAAAGTCAGGTGGCAATTTAACATAAATCATGAAACTATAAAATGGTAGATATTACATCCTCAAGGTTGGCATAAAACGTTCATTGAAGCATTTACTACTAGCTGGTTTCAGCTGATCTGAATCTCATCAAACATCAGGATGCTGTCTTAAAGTAAAAAGATGCAATTTAAAAAAAAAAAATTTAAAAAAGTTTTCTTTGTCCACATTAATGGGAACTTCACCCACTCATAATGGTTTTACAGACTGCTCATTGTTTGCCCTGGACCAGTGCATTTCTTAACCTTAGTGGAAATAAACTGTTGTTGAGTATAGAATATGTTTTTTCTGGGTTATATTGTTTCTTAAATCTAGCTGGTCATGCATTAGCCTTAGATCAGATTTTTATATTTGTTTGTTTTGTATAATAAAAATTCTTTGTGATGCTCAGAAAAGTTTTGTCAGCTTAATTTTTTGGTCTTCAGAATTTTCAAATTTATTTTTATGATTCTTTTTAAAATTTACCTCTTTTTCAATAATACTGCTATTGTTGTTTAATGTGAATGGGACAACATATAATAATTTATCCGCCCTGAGCTTTTTGGTAGAGAATGGATTGAAAGCCATGATGTGCATGTGAAAATTTGTTATTGTTATGACGTTTTTGGATATAATTTGTGGAAGCTATTACAGACAGTTTGTTCATTGTGGTGGTGGTGGTTTTTTTTTTCAGATTTTCAAGCAGAATATGCAATAAACTGGCAATTTGTTCAACAAGTGGAATCCTCATTTTCAAAAGAAAAGCAGAATATCTATGATCCAAAGCGAGAAACATTCCAGTTCTGCATGAAGGACTTTGAGGATGCAGTGGTCATGCCCTCTTATCGAAACGTTGACCAACCGCAGCATTTCTATGTGGCAGAAATACGGCATGATCTCAACCCTAAGAGTCAGTTCCCATCACCAGAGCTTTATCGCACATTTGATGAGTACTACACAAAGAAATATGGCCTGTTCATCACCAACATGGAACAGCCACTCCTCGATGTAGATCACACCTCTGCCAGACTGAACCTGCTAACTCCTCGCTATATGAACCAGAAGGGAATTGCACTTCCAACCAGCAGTGCAGAGACAAAAAAGGCCCGTCGTGAAAACCTTCAGCAAAAGCAGATTTTGATACCAGAGCTGTGTGTGGTTCATGTTTTTCCAGCTTCGTTGTGGCGAAAGGCTGTTTGTTTACCGGCCATCTTGTATCGGATGAACTACTTACTCATAGCTGAGGAAATCCGAGTGAGAATTGCTCAGGGGACAAAGATTGGGCTTGTTAAACTCCCAGACAATTTCCAGTTTTCAAAATTAGATTTTGGATTTGAAACAAACCCCAAAAAACTAAAGAATGAAATTATCCTAGATGAAAGTAAAGTTGAACCCAGAAGTGGAAACTGTAATGTTTGTTTGTGTTCAGAGAGTTTGTTGGAAGAGTTGACCAATGGCTGTGCTAATAAGGATCATGTTGGATTTCAGAATTGTTCCAGTCTGTGTTTCTCTGCAAACAGTGAAGTTTGCTCGTTTGCTGGATGCAGTAGCATCTGTTCTGCCAGCAACAAATGTTTTAAAATTAACTACTTAAAAGAAGCAAACTTATCTTCAAACAAGTCCAGCTGCAGTGATTCTAAAAATGCTGCAATTCACAATGAAATATCAGGTGAGGATCTTGAAGAAAACTGTGCCCATGACAAGAAGTTGGAAACAAGAGTGGAAGATTTTGACAATAAAACTGAATTTCATCAACAGAATATTGTTACAACAAAAACTGAAGAAAAATACCACAAGGTTAAACATGTAGATTGTAAGCTAAAGAATGGCGAATGTGTAAATGGGATTACAAGGGAAACACTTTATCAGGATACTGGTGGTTCCAATGGCTTATTGTGTTTTTTCAATCATTTAAACCAGACTGGAAACTTGGGTGGACTTTTCAAAAAATCAAATTTCAATTTGATGGATTCCAGAGAATCTCAAGACAGAAACTGCTTACATTTGAATGCTGACAACAGTGTGACCTGCCAGAGATGTTTGCTATGTGATATGGTTTGTCGAAAAAATGCACAAAATGCTGCCACAGAAGGAGGAGCTCTTTACAGAAAGACGTTGGAACAAATGAAGTGTGATATAGATTTGGCCTTGGTCAGTCAGCGGAAACAGGAGCAAGTTGCGTGTAAAGTGCTAAATTCAAAAGAAAACAGAGGAGAGAAGTTTGTCGCAGAAGCTTGCAAAGCCATTTCGAACGAGAGGCTTTCTGATGTGCGGGAGAGTAGCCATCTTGTTGATGCAAAGGATATTAAGAACTTCATGATAAAGAAGCCAAAAGATGTGGATGCTAACAAAAAAACAGATGAAGAAGGTGGTTCAAAGAACGATGGATTGTTACAAGAAAAAATTATTGCCCTTAATAGTGACTTATCAATTTGTGCCCTGGAAAGCAAAACAATTGATAAAATGAAAGTTAAAAACAGTGAGTTTGTTGAGTGCTCATGTTTGGATTCTTTGTTCAGAAAAGATCATTGTACAACTTCAAAATGCAACATACATCAATGCAAGAACACATCAGGGGAAGCAGTAGATCATGGTGAGTCTGTTGTAAATTCCACTCATTGTAAAAGATATTGCACAAATTGCAGAAAGAAAATCATGTCTGTTGTTGTTAGAGAAGCAAATCATCACAAGCAATTGGTGCCTTTGAATGATGCTCATGTGTGCAGAAATTGTGTCAGCATTTATGGCTGTGATAGCACAGCCAAGTCCAAGCTTTCAGAAGGATGCAGCACGCATGCATGTTCTCAGAAACTAAAACAGTCATGTGTAAATACTAGCGGTACTGCTGCCAGTGACTGTGATAATTGTTATCATAAAACCATTGTCTTTCAGAATTCAGAAAAAAAGCATTTTTCCATGGCAGAAAAGAGTCATTGTTCACATTGCACATGTCAGAAGAATGCACTATCCAAGAAATGCTGTGATTTTGATTTTCCTGTCAACAACTCTGCTCTGACATTGTCACTGGATGAAGACATGGAACTGAACAGCTATATAGGTCCTAGTCCATGCACTATCTTGCAAGCACTCACCATGTCTAATGCTAATGACTTCTTTAGCTTAGAACGTCTTGAGACCATTGGGGACTCATTTCTCAAATATGCCATCACCGTGTATTTGTACTGCACATATCCAGGGATTCATGAAGGGAAACTCAGTTATCTTCGTAGCAAGCAGGTTAGCAACTACAATCTGTACAGGCTGGGGCGAAAAAAAGGCTTACCAGAGCGGATGGTGTCAACAAAGTTTGAACCTTATGAGAACTGGCTGCCTCCTGGCTATGTCATTAATGAAAGCAAACGCAGAGGCCCAGTTCCCAAAGTGCTTATCACTGCCAGTGGCTGTAAAACCGAGAAACCATCAAAGCAGTTTATCACTTTTCAGGAGAACAACACATCAACAATGCAGATCTTGAACCGTGCAAATGTCAACTCGGAGCAGTGGAAGTTTAATCAGGAGCTGGAGGAAATACAGCAGTTCCAAGAGAATGACAGCATGGAGAACTGCCTGATTCCATTTAGCCTGCAGACGCAGCACAGCATCCCTGATAAGAGTGTGGCCGACTGTGTGGAAGCTCTGATTGGCTGTTATCTGACTTCCTGTGGCAAGAAGGCAGCACTGCTGTTTATGTCATGGCTGGGCCTCAAAGTTCTTCCCAAGAAGGAAAGCGTTGGAGATGAGAGAATTGCGGATGATGAGGTAGGTATAAAAGGGCTCCATTTGTCTTGAATCATATTAAAACTAGTGGTTATGAATTCCTCTTTACACATGTTGTAGTACTCCTAATACAGTGAAGCTGTAAGGGTGGATTTATCTAGTCACAAATATGAGTTTATCTTTCTTGGATGGTGACAATCGGGATCAAGTACACTGTTTCCTTTTAAATCTTCATACTAGTCACCAGATTTTCTGACTATTGTGTAGTGGGGGCATATTAACCCCAGTTAGTACTAGAAGTTTTTTTTTTTTTAATATTCTTTGAAATTAATTGCTTAATTAAAACAGCTAATTAGGACAAAAACAAGCATATTATTAAGAGATATCTGTCCAAATTAAGGTTAATGAACACATTTCACTTTTTATTTGCTATTTATAATGCCAAAAGAAATTTTATCTTGTAAGATTACTAATATAGATAATTAAATAACTAATATCAAATGTAAACTTTGTTCACACATTTTTAAGTGTGATGGAATTCATTTTCAGTAATTTCTCTCATATTTAGAATTATTCATAATTTTAAATAGTTCCTGTAAGAATGGAATTTAAAAATGAGAAAGAAACTCATTTGTGGGTAGTTTTTCTTTTTTCTTTTTGGTTTATTTAAGGTTTTTCAAATGATAGAAAAGAGGACAAATGATTATTTCTTTTCAGTAAGATGAATTATAAAAAAACGAATTTACTGATTTCTGTTCACCATTTTGCTGACTTGCATGCAGTTGTGAGGAAACCAAAAACCAACTAGCTACAAACAGCTTGGTTCTTTTTTTATGATTTGTTTGGTATTTTAGAAATGGCTTCTTTAGCTAATAGAGGCTAGATAAACTGTTAGATGATTAGTTTAGGGTGGGTGTCCGGTTTCTTCATTATCAGGCCTGATGCTGATCACTAGATGTTTATGCTATTGAATTCTTTATTTGGTCCATATAAATGTCAATTTAATTGTCTGATTTGAAGACAATTGTGAGAAATGTGCAAAATAGTTCTAAATGTTTTAGTAGTGACAGCTCTTATGATTTTGTTGTTTTTATTTTTAATTACATTAGTTAGTTCTCATCAATTTTTTGCAAGACTGTTCCCATGTAAAATGAACTTTTACTCTCTAAAACAGGTTGAAGCTGCACGTAATAATTTTTTTATGTTTGATGCAGACACTAAATGAAAATCAGTTTGAAGAGTTGCAGTGTCCACCATCGCCATTGCTTACTCATGTGGAACATGCAGATGAAGTTCTCGAGCACCTGTTGGATGGTTACTATGCCTTTGAAGAAAAGCTTGGCTACAGGTTCAAGGATCGGTCCTATCTATTGCAGGCTTTCACACATGCATCATACCATTACAACACTGTCACGGATTGCTATCAGAGGTGAGCAAAACTCAGAACACTTTTAACTACCTCACTCATACCTTTGTGCAATAATTGCTTTGCATCTCTGATGCTTGTGTGTTTGCATCAAGGTATCCCATAATGTCTCTAGTACACTACAGAAATTTTATTTTTTATATCTATCTGATTTGCATATTTTATTTTGTCTCATCACAGATTATTTATATGCCACTTTATAAAAAGATATGCTTCATTTAGGAAAAGCAGCTTACGGGAAAAAAAAGTAAAATTTAAGTTTCACATATGGAACACCGACTGGAAACTGTATTCCAGTTCATCAATTTTTCCTGATCATGTTTCTCTTAAGTAAGTTACACTCACCGTTCTACCATATTCACTATCAGTATAACTTACATGCTATTTTATATCTTTCTCCATTTAGCAAATTAAATAACTTTATATATTTTGATGGTTTTTGTTGCATAAATACCACCCACAAGATTTTCTTGCTTAAGCAGAACATTTTAGGAAGTCTCCACATTTGGATTTACTCGATGAGATAGTTTATCACAAAAAGCTAAATTTAATGTTTATTTTGAATCTTATTTTGGAGCGCCTTGATTAACCCCCAAAGATTTAAGATTGCGAATTTGAAAAATTGGAGATTATTTTAAAGCCCTTTTTAAAATTTCTCTTATAGCTTTTTTTTGTATAATAAATGGCACCAGTTGATATTGAGTCCTGCCTTTTATCATAAGCCAACAAATTCTATAAAGCTAAAGACAGGGAAAACTTGAAAAAGCATTTACAAAGACTTAAAATATAAAATCGAAGAGAGAATTAAATTTGGTTTTTTATTTTAGTTTAGTTTGTTGTGGTTTTGTACTCATTAATTTTAATATGTAAATTAGGTGGTGCAGATATAACATGTGGATTAGATATTTTAAAAAATAAAATATTGTTAAATGTTGTAAAATAGAATTTTGTTCAGTTTCCAGAGCACCAGGATGGTACCCTTTCACCAGCACAGACCATATGAGATGTTCCGTGGTGTTCTCTAGTTGATGTTTCTAGACTTTGCTGATGGAATTAAATAGTGTACATTTACTAAGTAGCCTTGAAATAATGAAATTAAAGTGTAAATACAAAATCATTATAGAGAGAGTTGAGTTTTGAGTTTTCCAGTTTCTCTCCAATAGTGTAGTAGTCCCTTTCTTCAGCAGAGTTGTACACAGCAGTGCATGGTGGCAATACTGCAGAGAGAAGCAATGAAGTTCTCAGATTTAATGTATTTTCACTACTATTTATGATTTATCTTCCATACTAAAGTTACTAACTACAAATAATTAAATGCATGTAAGGAATAATTTATATTCTTGTATGGATATTTTTGAGACTGCTATCATTTGTTGTTTTTTTGGCATTTTGAACCCATGGAGATGTGGGGAAAAAAGCAGCCTTTTCTCTCCATGTTAGAGAGAAAAAAGTGTATCTGTGACAAATAATGAAGAAAGTTGTCTTTATAATTGTGAATCATTTATCTTTACTCTTTTTTTAAAAAAAATTCTATTAGATAATTGTGTGAATTTCTGATATCATTATTCAACAGGCTGGAGTTTCTTGGGGACGCCATCTTGGATTATGTGATCACAAGGCACTTGTATGAAGACTCCCAGAAGTACTCCCCTGGGGTGCTCACAGACCTGCGCTCAGCTCTCGTCAACAACAACATCTTCGCTGCTCTAGCTGTTAAGTGGGACTTTCACAAGTACTTCAAGGCTGTTTCACCTGATCTCTTCTATGTCATTGAGCGGTTTGTGTCACGGCAGAAAGAGAAAGAAGATGAGATTGACATTGATGGGGAGGTAGGATTTGTTTTAACTAAGTCAATAAGAGTCTCTCACTTTACATTTGTGTATTCAAAAGATTCTTGTGCTCCACCTGTAAAAGATTATTGCTAACTTACAGGCTCTGGCGTGAAGGAAGCCCAATAAATTTTGTCACATGCTTTGAATTATGGTTACTAACAATCAAGGCGCAGCAGCCATATTGTTAAACATGATGAAAAAAGACAAATGTAGACTGTTATAAAATGAAAGTCCATCAGCAAACAACTGTAATAAAGAAACTGGTGGTTATACTAAGTTGACCATACAAAAAATGTTTCAGATTAAATATAAGCACAACACTGTAGAGTGTACTTTTAAATGTGGCTAATGTAGCTTTAAATTTAATGATGTTTGGAATCTGCCATTTAGTTATCAAATGTATATATGAAATAATTTATTATTTTTCTTTTAGTTCGTTGATATGAAATAATACCTTCCTTTTCAACTATAAAAAAGTTTTAGGTGAAATTTTGTGAATGTAATTATTTTTAAATGTTCTTCTGATGCTGTACAAAATCTAACTTTGACATTCTTTGACATATGTAGGACTGTTAAATTTAACTTCTTAAATTTTATGGAAGAAATGAATGTAAATTTTTTCTCTGAAAAATAAACAGTAGCAGTGAACCTAAATCTATCTAACCCCTGGCCATATGTAGGAGAGATGAAGCTACATTAAATTATAAATTAAATAGAAGGAATGAATCTAATGACCTCTAACAGTCTGAGAGAAAATTAATTAAAATTTGTTCTCTGAAAATAAACAAGAGGCATGAACCAAAATATGGAATTATATGGCAAAATGACTATACATTTTATCCGAACTTATACAGAAATATTTAAGCTAACTTTTAAATTATAGTAGATTTACTTAATCTTTCACATTATATTATTTCAAGTATCTTCAAATGAATGACTTTTTAAAATTTCCAAAATAAAGTTCTAATGGAAAGTATTTCAAATATTATTTAAAAATTGTGGTGTTTGAGGATCCAGATTTTTGTTCTAGACTTTTATTGACATCACTCACACATACTTTCATATGTTTGGTAACATGGTCTTACACATACTCTCCATTATAAACAAAACTAACGAGATTCTGTTTTATGTAGGAAGAAGATGACACTGATGAAGAAGTTGTTGAACTGGAGATTCCCAAAGCCCTGGGAGACATTTTTGAATCTGTTGCTGGTGCTATTTATCTGGACAGTGGCATGTCGTTGGATGTGGTCTGGAAAGTTTACTACCACATCATGAAGCCACAGATAGGTAGGTGCACCAGTCAGCTTTTACAAGCTGCATCTCTGGGTTTTTTATCTTTTAGTTTTCAAACTGTTGTGTTCAACAATGAACTGGAGCAATACGATTCTAACTGATCCACATAAGAGAGTTGCATCTTGGAGACAAGTGATAAATAATGGTTAAAGTTCAGGCTAAGAATTTGTTATGGTATTTGTTTCATTTGAATTGTCGTGACACCTTTTTTTTTTTTTCCTTCTTGAATTCCAGACAAATACCTAAAAAGTATTCCCAAGTCACCAGTTCGAGAACTCTTAGAGATGGAACCAGAAACTGCAAAATTTGAGTATGGCAAATTTTTATTTTTTGCTTTTGTCGATTTTTTTCCTAATAGAATTGATTAAAAGCTCCAAGGTGATGGTTAAGTGTTAACATTAAGTTATCTCCACACACAATTAAAATTATTGCATTTCTATTTTTATTGGCATATCTAATCAATAAAACAATATTGGATATCACATAGCTCTGCTGCTGTTTTCTATAATGATAACTGTTGTCTGGCCAATTGCAATTCTTTACAAGCGGTGGTGTCTATCACTGTTGTATAAGGACTCATGGTGAGTTGCAGTAGATGAGGGCTGAATTTATTGTCAGATTGAAATTTAAAAAAAAAAAGCTAATAAATTGGTAAGCATATTATTAATTGGTGGCCATCTTGTAGGCTCAGCAATAGGACGGAGTATGGAAACAGTAACAGACAGGGAATCATTTGCTTAAACAAATTTTACTGAGAAGATGGATACTCGGTGTTTAAACTGTGCTAAAATGTTCTTTAGCAATTTTAAGAATAATTAGGCCAAATAAATTAATGCAAAAGGGATATGAATCAAAATCTGGATACTTTTATTTACAAAATGAACACATGATATTCATATAATAATATTAAAAGTGTACATAAATGTTTATATATATGTATTGTAATTACTGTAAAAATAAAAGTTTGAAACTATTCTTAAAAAATCTTGTATGGGATGGGCATAAGGAAAGAAACTTCTTTTTACCTGCAAAGCATAACCAGTTGGTCCATAATGAAAGTAAAAATTACTTGATACAGATCAGTGAGTGGCACTGTTAAGCATGGTAGGCAGAAAATGGTTACTACCGATATATTGTTGGTAGCCTGTTGGCATGGCAACATTTTCATATCTTTAGATTAGTAATTCCAGAATGCAAGTACAGTCCTAAGAAACTTTAAAAATATATATATTTCTATTGTCTTCAAATTTTTTTTACTTTTTTGGTGATTGAACTTTGAGAATATTTTACCAGATTTGAAAATCGTTCACATTGTGATTCAGCCAGTGTCCACTTAAAGCCGGGATACATAAGTATTCTTTTATTGCTTGTTGCAATTTTTCTAAGACTTTGTGCTTTTATCCTTTTCCCAGGAAACCAGAGAGAACAGTTGATGGAAAAATCCGTGTCACAGTGAATGTCGTTGGAAAGGGCGTCTTCAGTGGGATTGGTCGTAATTATCGCATAGCGAAGAGTGCTGCAGCAAAGAAGGCGCTGCGTGTGATAAAAACTATGCAAGCACAGGGCCTATTCTAACAGTGCGTTATTGAGCCAGCTGGCCGGCTGGCCCCATCATCCAGGTTTGTGCAGCAAGCCTCGTCAGATTTTTCTTCACCCTGTGTGTCCGTTCGTCTGCTCTAGAGTCTCGTTCGTTGTGTACTGACCCTGACTCGCTGGTCATTGTTTGCTCCACCATCCACAAAGCACTGTGGTGCCATTTTATCTGGAGATCACATTTTATTCAACCATAGATCCTCTACACGCGTCTCACAAGCATGTAAACCGCTGATCCTAATGATAGGCGGGGGTGGTGGTTTGTCATGAATTCTGTGACAGAAGTGGCCAAATGATGTTTTTCTTTTCTAAAAGAGAAATAATTTAAATCACCTGATGATGCAGTTATGCTAAAACTGGGTCACACAGACAAAAAAAAAGGAAATTTAAAAAGAAATCACTTATTGCAGATGATTATGTCAAGTAAATCAAATTTTAAGTTTCTTATTTATTTATTTTTTAATCAAAATAAATTGGTGCAAGGGAATCAAGAAATTAAAAATTCTGAGCATGTGTGCTTATGTGTGTGTGTGTGTGTGTGTGTGTGTGTGTGGCAAGTAGAGACCTCGAGAGAGAACTCGTGATTTCATTGTGACAGTAACATATCCTATCTGGATAATCTGATGGTTTAGTAGACTGACCATTGTGTGATGTAGTACCTGTTTTTTGGCGGTGTGTTATGGTTCCTTGACACAACAGTGCTGGTATTGAAGCAAGAATTTGGAACTCTTTCTTTGAAAATGATGGAAGAAAATAAGACAGGTTCTGGAGGAATCAAAAGTAGAGATTGAGGCTTGTCTATTTTTATTTTATCTTTTGCAGCATTGTTTGTTTTGTTTTCTATAGACAAATTTTAAAAAAAATTGGATTATGTTTATAAGTTGGACTGTTAACATACTGTACAGACAGTTGTTTGTGTTTGTTTAAGTTGTGAGATTGTACTCTCCCTAAATCTCAAATGTAATCGGACTCTTTGGAAAGAGTTGTGCATGAGAGTCAACATTTGGTAATGACTATATTAAGGAAAAGATAACACTCACTTAAGAATACAGGTTGGTAGGGATTTATAAAGAGAAAAAAGAAAGAAACTCCAACATTTTTAGTTAGAGATCTTGTCAATATCAGTTGGGAGGGTCAACTAAAAACAAGTTTGCCTTAACATTTCAGTCTGTTGGGGATTATGGCAGTATAGAAGGATACTTTTGAGGATATATGATTATTTTGTATTACAAAATCCCAATTTCTCTTGGTTAAAAAAAACTTAAAAATGTATTTTATGTAGTTCATTACCACTGTTAAACCTATAAAATAATGGCTGTCAGACATGACTCTTTTATGTTCATGTGGTGTACTGTGTTGTCATTGTGATGGTTTAAAAAGTTGATATGGAGACAGGGTGCTGGTGTTGGATCTCAGTCATGATTACCTGTAAATGGATTCTTTTGTTTTCTCTAAAAACAAATGCAAAATCCATTTTCCTCATACCACTGAACACACTACATGATTTTGTGTTGGTTTCCCATGCAAACTAAATGTCTAAGTAAATTTTATAACTGGGTTTTTTGTTTACATGTCTCCCTGAAATTATGGTACTCAGCTTCCATCTCTAAACACATGATGGCGCATTCTTTCAAAACGGCATCAGGTTTATCACAATGTGTGTGTATGTGTGTTTATTTTTGTAAAAAATCAATCATTTGGGGAAGAAAGAAAAATACAAATAGGTATCATAGTTACTAATTTGAGAAGCTGATGACTTTCTGTTGGTGAAATGTTATCCAATTGTTTTTTGTAAGACAAACATTTGCCTTTATCTCAACGAAAAATAATTGTTTGATGAATTTTATTGCATGACCATTAATGCATTCCATTGAGTTATGTTTATCTACCACTTTTGTGGGTGAAAAGTGATGTGAAACTGTGAAAAGCAATGATATTAACAGAATCCTTGTACTCTTTATGGTAAAGCCCTGACTATCTAACAACTTCGGACTGCAAAGGTGCTGATTGTTTCGGAGATGCAGACTACTGGCTAGCCAAAAATAACGAAGGTACAGAACAATCTTGTCACCATCTCCAGTGGGGGTGGGTCAGTAGATTTAGGATGTTATACAGGTTGGTTGAGGTTTAGAACTTTGGTCTAGTTTAAGCAATCATCAGAATTTTTCTCCTTTTTTAAATTTGTTGTCTCCTGAAATGTTCTTTCTGCAAGGAATATCTGGTAACTGAGGTTTAGAAATAACTGTTAGAAGGCACAAAACCCTGTGCTTAGGATCAGGTCTAGAAGTAAAATAATATTTTTCATTTGGACCGATTATTTATATAAATTTTCCAAAACACATTTAAGTAAAATGATAAAAAATCTGCATAGAGATATTCTGAAAAAAATCACTAATGCAACTATATATGGAAAAGTTTCTATGATGCTAAATACCAGGTTCTTAAAAATTTAATTCAGAAATATTTTTGCCGTGTATAAGTGGTGCATAGTTCCGCAGCAAAAAATTTAATGCTTATAAAAAAAAAATTTTAAAAAAAAAAGCAAGACTGACATTAGAAGATTGGGATTTATAAATTTCAAGGTTTTTTCTCTTTGAAGTTCTTTTCTACACTACTAAAGAAATCTGAAGCAATGAAAGTAGTGAGATCGTTAGCTTATCACGCTGGCCATTTAAAGACACAAACTGCAGCCGGGATTAAATCCAGAATGATTTTGTGAAACCGCTGTTTTTTTTTTTCTTTCTCCTCACACTTTGTGATAATTCGTGATCCAGCTTTGTAGTGCTCCCTCTCCCTCCCTCCCTCTCTAACTCTTCTGACACCTTGTATATATATGGAAATACTATATTTTTGAAAAATAAAAAAAGACAACCCCCAAAAAAAAGATACAGCCAGAAAGCCTGTAGGGAGGGCGGTGCAGCCGTCGTTGCTCTGTAGCGGTTTGGTGTTATTTCTGAATGTATACGTTTATTTAATGCGTGGACTTGTATGAAGCTGTTTAAAGCAGTGAACCAAGGAGGGTGCAGGTGCTTTGTAAATTAAATTGCATTGTTTAAAAAAAACTGGAAAAGAAAAAAAAAAAAATACATATACTGTAGTATAGATAGGCCTGCCACTGCGGATCCTCAGAAAAAATGCTTTACCTTTTTGTTGTTATAGTAGCTTTTACATACAGGTGTGTATAAACTAATTTTTATTAAAATTCTAAGCGATTCTGATGCCAATAAAATGTATGAATTTTCCAAATATTATAGTGATACTGGTATTTGTGCTAAGTGCTTTTATAGTCAGAGAATTTAAGAATTAACGACAGGGTTGGGGGGGAATCAACATTGTACAGATACATGTGCCATTATTTTTGCTTGTTGTCTCAAGTCATACATCAGCCATACCTCATAGCTTGTGTGATTGCCAAATCATGTCAGCATTTCTGTTCATGACTTAAAAAAATTATATATATATAATTTTTTTTTAATGTAATGTACTTTATAAAATATTAATGAAAACTAGAAAGGTGCATTGTGTTTCTTTCAGCATCTCTAGTTACCAGACCTGAAATTGCATTGTTCCAAAGTTCCAAAGTTATTATCATCTGGTATTGTTAATGTGGAATGTATTTTTATTTATGTTTGTTTAAAGAAAAAAATTATAGGCAACACTAATATTGAGAATTATTTGATTCTTTTCTCCTTTATTTACTTATAAAGAAAAAACTCCTAAAACTTGTTTGATGTATAACCTGTTTTATTTTGGATACTGCTTTGGTGTACATGCACCACGTGTGCATGCATGCGTGACGGAATTATGATTGTTTTGAAGGATGTAGTTTTTTTTTTTTGTGTGTGTACACTTTACATGGTGTTTTTTGTTGACGTGATCATATATAGCATGAATGAAAAGGCTAGTAGAAAATGGGTTAAACATTCTTGAAGATATGGTAAACCTCAGTGACCATATTCTGGTTATGTTCTTGTAAACTGAGATTTATTATTTAATTTGTTAGATATTTGGCCTATTTTCAACTCTACTTTGTGGAAGAACAGTAAAGGTGAGCCTGGCCATCGACAATTATATCGCTTGTGAAACATTTTGAAATTAGAAAAAAAACTGCTACATTTGCTCATCTCTTCTCCAGACTATTCGTTTTAAAATTCTCTTATTGTCCAATACAGTAATAAATTACCATAAATGAGGATAGGATGAGTATTATCGTATATGAGAGAGATATTATGAATAGCAAATATGTTACAATAAAGCTTGAACTTACTTCCCAAAAATAGCATTATTTAAATTTAAATAATTTGTTATATAAAGACTAGAAATTTAAATAAAATATTCTTGTTTAATCAGAAAAATTCATAGAAATATTTTTTTTAAATAACAGAAATATCTCCAATTATCAGCTCCACTGTGTATCTAGCTACTTGTTTTTTTTTTTTTTTGTGCTAAAATAATGTTAAGGAAAAACTGCAAGATACAAGAAGCATGTTGGTGAATTACGAAATTTATGTTGAAAATCATTTGTAATTATTATAAGGATCATGTTTGTATTGTTGGTTGGTGTTTTTGAAGGAAGAAGGAAACATGAATAATGCATTGATGAGAATGCCTAGTGCAAAGAAACTCAGTCGTTACACAACAATACATTTCTCACCTTGAGAAAGTGACAGACAATGATTTATAGTCAAATATTATCTTCTTGTGCATTTTGTAAGTCACTGGTCCATGTGGAAAAAAATTAAGTATCACAACCCTAGTCTATTTAAGGTTTTACAAAAATCAGATAAAGCTGGAAAGACGAGAGTTTTGTACTGTACCGTTCTTGTTCGCTCTCATTTTTTTACTTCAAAATATTTCTCAGGAGTTGTTTGCCATTGGATACTGTGCTCAAGAGAGGGGTTTGGGGAGATGATTGAATTTGAGGTATATATTATACTATAAATATTTTGTTTCTGTCCTCATTTCAGATGGAACATCAAATGACAAGAGCCAGTTAATTGATGCTAAACTCTGGTAGTTGCTATGCGCATTATCCTCAGTCATTAGGTCTTTTAAAAAAATTTTAATACTTCTGTGTGTGTGTGTGTGTGTGTGTGTGTGTATAATGCTGCTGAATAAAAATACTTAATAATCACAATGTGGAATTTTCTTGCTAATAGTTGTAACAAAATGCAACAGTAATGGAGATTCTCTTTTGCTCACACAAACATCCCTAGTTACTTGCATGAGCCCTTGCTCAAGGTGGATCGGTATATTATGACGTTGGAAGTAACAACCAACACAAAGTGCCCTGTGCATGCCAACTTCAGTTACCCTAATAAAAAATACCTATTAGAACTCTTCTGACTTAGAAAATGGAAAACCCCACACAGATAAGCTGGTGTAGAAAAACTAAACGAGCCACATCACTGGTTTGTCATCAAACTCAACAGGAAGTTAATTGAACTCTGTAAGCATGATGACTGAAAATGCAGTAATGGTTGCCTTCATTTGGTGGTTCATGTCATGAGCAAAGTATCTGGGTAGAATGCATGTGCTGCAAATAAATTAGCTTGTTCTGTTTATCAGAGGTAATTGAGTATATTGAATACGAAACCACCTGCAGATATTTTTCATCTTAGGAGTTACTGTCTTTGTTTTTTTCTGGGGATAAAATTGAATGCTTGAGTTAATCTTATGGCCAGCAAGACCAGTAATAGTTTACAACTTCTGTCGTTTTGCTTCCTTCAGCAGGATAGTCTGATGACTGAAACTATTTGTTAGAAGTGTATATAGCCAAGTTAAGATGCTTTGTTATGTAGAGACTATCTCAAGTACAAGAAATGGTAAACTACATCAAGTAACATATTTTGTCAGCTAACATTTTTTTAACATATGGCTTGACAATTTGCTTTAAAAAAAATAACTGTCAGCTCTTTATGTTCAAATGATCGGGATATCTAATATAGCAGTCTCTGTCACTTCCCCTTCCCTTATTCTCTTTTTACTCCAGCTTGTATCTATAGATGGTGATAAATATTTTTAACAAAATATAAATTCAACAAATATGTAGTGTTGTTGTTTTTTGTTTTTTAATGTTTTACCAGGCCTTATGACGTTATTGCATCTGTTGTTGTGCACTGTTGTCATTTAAAAACTTTGTTAGTTGGTTTGTAGTTTTCCATGCCATTGTTAGATGGCGTTAACCATATCACAACGTTATTCATTGTACATATTAGCAATGTTGATGAGATGTTAATTTTCTTCATCACTCTATGCATTTGTGTATCGCAGGAGCTCTTGCGACAGTCAGGTTTCCACCTGTCTTTGTTGTTCTCCTGGTAATGGTTTCACAGCAGAAGTGTCAATTTCACACTCACCACAAGTCGTATTCCATTTAAACCCACAACCGTAAGCTTGGGTTACTGTCTAGGCTGGTATTGCTCAGGAAGCTAACCGCAGGCCTTTTTTATCTGATAAGTCACAATGAACAATATAAAAGCATCGGTGATTGCAAGTCCCTCCAGTATTCACTGACTGCTTTTGAACTTCTACCAGTGATAAAGAGACATTGCAAATGGGAATTAGTTTGAGCTGCTGAAGTTATACAAGTCTTGTAGGAAGCTGGACTTTCTGAGTGGCTTTATAAATCATCAAAAGGAGTGTTTGTGATTTATTTATCTACAAAAATTAGTACATTATTTAGAAAAGTTTCCAAAACTAAATTAAAAAAAAATATAGCTAAACTCTCTACACACAATTCGATATCCTATGTTGGAGCACTCCCCCCTTTCTTTCTTTTCTTTATTCTTTGCTTCGTATTTTGTGGTCTCAGTCTTTTACAGGCATGGATTACACTTGAGTAAAGTTAAACATTTTCCCAAAAACGTTTGCTTAAAATTTGGTACTAGATATATTTTTCTGATTCTTCCAGTGTATATTCTATGGCATATATTTTTAGTATTGCAATATCTAACTGATTTTTGATACTGGATCCAGCCCATCTCACCACAAGACTGGGTGTAGAAATGCCTATGGCCTGTGCTGTAATCATGCCAGTCGTATAACCCAAAACATTGCCTCAGAGGTTGGGAAATTGCCATTTTTAGATTGTGAAGCCATTATGGAATGATACTAGCAGTCATGTTAGTAGTGGTGTTGTAATGAAATAACTGGTTCTCAGCTGTTCATCACCACGAAGATAACCTAACAACACACAAGGGGAGACCTCAAGTTTGCTGTTCTTAAAGACTGTGTGCACATGATACCCAAGCCAACCTTTATAAGTGATGATTAGGTTCTGGGGTGTACTGTGATAAATGTAACACCCAGCATCTGGTGCACACAGCCAAACTGAGTGCCGCAGCAGTGCCAGTTTTAACCTTTAAGGGCAGCTCTTTATTGGGAGCCATGTATAAAGGAATTGCATTGAGGAGACCAGTTAGATATATATTTTATTTTTGTTGGTGGTGCAAGAGTGCAAAATTAACTTTGTTGTCAGGGAAGTTTAAGATGTGTAGTGCAATCTTTGGATAAGATCTCACATCATTTGTTGTTTTTAAACTTGACGTATGTTGGAATTACATTTTGGGGACAGCATCTATCTAAGCAAGTCAGGCCTGCAGCACAGCTACTATTTCATGTTGCAGATGATTGTTAATGAAGACTTCCATTGTTTGATAAAATATATTGTATAAGAAAATGAAATGTATTTATATGATCTGATTAACATTAAAAAAAATACAAATGTATGTACACACAAAGATACATATATATATATATATGTGTGTATGGTCAGCTTCAGGGTTAGAACTCTTGTAACATTTTGGGTTTATTATGTAACATCATGTTTTAATAATTCTTATATGACATTTTGTACTTCTGATGCAGTATCTTATTTGTTGTATTATTTTGTCTTAATCTGTATATGATGGTGTCTTAATTGTTTCACAGCAGCATGTCCAACACTTTGATGATTTATCATGTGACCCTATTTCTATTTCTATAAGTATATAACAATTTGCCTTAATTATGTAAGGATTTTTCCTTGAACATTATTCAGCAGTTTTCCTTTAATTGCTACGTATCTCTTTGTGTAATAATAATTCTTATTTGTCCTCCATAATGATTAATTTAACCCCTTTCTCATAATTGTGTGAAACATTCAGTTTCTTTGTACAGATAACTTCATTAATGAATTATTCCCAAAAATGCTTGACTGTGGTGGAATATCTGTATCACAATGAATCTAGACAGAAATTCAGATTTATTACAGCTTATGTAAATCTTCACCTCTGAAAATGTGGGCAGAGCTGTTCTTTTCACATCTCCAGTATCCTGGACACAACCAAGTTTTAGTTTTAATCCAGGGCAACTACTTAGCCAAAACATTACAGAATTTTAAATCCTCCTTTCTTGCATTTAAACAAAAAAACTTCATTTGTTTTCATGTTTCGTTGTTGCTTAGTGATTAAAAATGTCCAATCTAAAGGCTTTTAATTTTAAAAGTTTGGCAGTGTTATGTCAGCACATTAAACGTTGTTTTTTTTTTTGTATCCATTCCCAGATGTGCCCAACTATTGATGTCGCTATCTTTTACAGTAACCCCTGGGTTGGAGACTCCAAACAGAGCGTTGCTCGCTGTTTCTTTGCATGCATATCCCTTTTGTGCTTATTTCCCAAGCCCCACTGTTTTTATTTTGGAGGGCTATAGAACCTGACTCTGGAATACTTCCCGAGACAGAAGTCACATTTTTATATTGAAGAATCTTGATTGGTTTTTGTGTGGTTTCTACATTCTGTTGTATGCCATTTATTGTCTTTTTTGTTGTTTGTTTTTTTTTTTTTTTTAAATTCTACTATGTAATATGCAAAGTATGAGAACCATGTGTAGTTGAATAATAAATAATCAATATTTGGTATGTGGCATTATGCATATTTTTTCTGGATGTAACTGGTTGCAATTTGGTATAATTCTTATCAACTAAATGATGTACATTTTGTGTTTTAAAAAAACTATCAATTATTGGCGAACTGATCTTGGGATATAAGGGTTGCTATTTATATATACACACACAGCCCTATGTTGTATTGGATTTAACGCTTGCATGAAAGAATTGTAAAGTTTTTTAAATTTAAAGTTTATAGAAAATGCAGCATTTTTTCTTGCATCTATTTTATGGTTACCATAGTGACCACAAGTGCCATGTGGTTGTAAAGGGGAAAAAATGTGACAGGAAAAGTCAGCTCTAATGCAAACTTGTTTTTTTCTCCACATGAATTTTTTCTACCAGTACCTTCCCCACTAATAGGCCACCAGTAATTGTCACTACACTCGATATTGAACGGTGGTCTGATGTTTCCAGGTCTGCCAGTTGGTGAATTAAACGGCCATATTAAAATTATACGTCTGCCAACAATAGGTATGGTCTTGTCCCTGCTAAATCTAGCTGGCTTATTTCATTAAATCATGTAGAAAATTACTAATATTAACAGCGTTCTCCTCACCTGCTTTTGATCGCACAAATACCCAAGTATGATTTGGGGTTTTGAGCATCTTAGTAGAATCCTTACTCCATCCCCTCTTTATTACTTTTGGCAGCATTTCAGGAGATAGTCTTTTTTCTCTTTTGCATTAAAAATATAATGAAAATTGCTCATGAGGTCTGTAAGTTTAAATAGAATGATATCAAGCTGCCATATTTACACGACCTGTTCGAGAGTCTTATCTATACTAGCGCCTGCTTAGAACTTGTGGTGTAAAGAAAAACTATTACGGACAGCTGGATGCGAGTTTCCATTAGAATAGACTTTAATACTAGTAACTTCAAAAGCATTATTCCATCGGCTTTCTGTTAGTGTTGTATTTTAGCATGTACAGACCATAACGGCCTTTCTATGAACAGCACAACTAATCCAACAGTCCATTGTCCAGTCTCTGTACTGTAGGCAGCATATCAAACTGTTTCAGAAACTAGACAATCCTGTCAGATTGAAAAGGAAACACAATTTTCACGGGTGCTACTTATTTTTTATGAAATTCCAAAATCTGGGGCGAAGAAAATTAATTTATTTTAATTAGGTAAATGCAGGTATAGCATATTGTTTTTATCTGAGAGACATCTTTAAACTCCCAAAGATTCTTCTTCTCCTCTCTCAGAGTATTATTTTTTTAAGTCTATCTCCATAGTCATGTTACCGCTCTCTTGTTCTGTAGGCAGCTTTAACATACTGTAGGAAAATAAAGCCAAACTTTTCTCCTGATTTAAACAAAATTGTTGGTAAAAAAAGGAAGAAACATGCTACTAATAAATCTTTTGACTATGGCTGAGTGGAGGAGGGAGAAAACTTTCAGTTTATTTATTTTAATTTATTCAGGAAAATTAAAATACATTTAATTGAAATTTCCAAATCAGATTTTCCCATTTGGCAGTTTAGGTGTGAATGAGTTAACAATTTATTTACAAAACAGTTTTTCAGTATTCAGAGATGGTCACAACTTTCCATTAGTGACAATGAGGCTGCCAACTGGAATTAGTAATGTTCATCGTCATGAACCAAAGCATCTTTAATTGGTTGTTTACTGGTGATACAGTCCAGTCATAGATTTTTCTTTTTTTAACACTCACTTTTTCATTCTTCCTTGTTAGAGATAGTCTGTGGATCATTTCATCTGTCTATTGTTTAGTGACTCGTCATATGCTAAATTCATGGGCTTTGACCAACTTTTTCCTATTCTTTCTGACTGCATGCATAAATCTTGATTTACTAAGCATTAACAGAACCCCAACCAGTAAATCCCAAGACACATTGTCTGTTTCAGTTGATCCTTTTCATGCAGCTGATTTGCACATTAACCCAACCAATCCTGAATAACGCCAAAGGCAGAAAACTTGGAATTTCTAATTTAATATATTGCTTCTCTACTTTCCACTACTCAAAATAGGAAAAATGTTCCTAAAGGCACTTTATTTCGCATAATTTGTAATGCTGCAGTCTACTGAGAGGTCAGAATTTCATCCATTGGTAAGTCAGCCAGTTCTTCATTGAGCGCTTTATGAAGAATCACGAAAGTCTTGGACAGTGAAATTCAAAGTTGGCAACGAAGTCTGAAATTTCTGCATTCAAAAAATAGTTGTCTGGAAAAAGAAAAACATATTCCAGGAATGTAATTGACCATGGATGTTTACCTCACTATCCCCCTCATTGTTTTTGTTTTAACATTAAAAGTAGCATTCTTATACGGGTGCAATAGTAGTCAGAAAATACAGGTGTAAGAATGTACATCTTGCTCAAGCATTTTACATTTTATCCCTAGTCTGAACTTTATAACCTGTAAAACTGCATTAGTTAAAGACTGAGAGATGTTTTTTTTTTTTAAGAATCACTGAATGATTCCACTGACCAGAAAACTGAATTGCCAAAAGATGTACCACTATTGTTATGTACATTTTAGTATTTCTTTTTATGCATAAAGTATAAGCAAAATATACTTTATATTACAGATTGTAATTTGAGAGATACTCTTGACATTTTTAATAGGACTTGAATTGTTGACATAGATGTTTTATCAAGTTTATGTAAAAGATTTTAATGAATTATCTCCATGAATTTTAGCGGATAAGGTGCTATAATTTTAAATCCTGATTTTTTGTTTTAATCGAAAGCCACCAAAACAAAAAAGATGACAAATTTTCAGAAAAGCTGGAGAGAATTTTTTTTAAATGCCCCCAATATTAATTCAGCTGTTACTGAACTTTAATCTACTACATTCTTTGTCTTTTTATTAGTCACTTTTATATGGATATTTATTTTTTTTACCTAGCTCTAGTAATGAGCAATGGGAAGCCACATAAATCTTTCTTTTAGAATTAAATATCAGTTTAAGTAGAAAAGGACATTTTAATCATCAGTGGAGCTTAACTTACAGCAGAAGGTATACAATCTTTGTAGTGTGCATTACAAAAATACGTTAACAAAGAAGCTTAGCTTTTCAAAAGTAAAATATGGCGCTGATGTTATATTATGCTGATAAAGTTTACCCTTTTTTAATTATTTTTAAATTGTAATGAAATGTTAAAATTTAAGCTTCCCTTAGCCATTGCATGTATTTTTTATTTGCTAAGCTTTGCAAATTAAAATTATTTTAAAAGCAAAAAAAAACAAAAAACAACCTTATACAGTTGGGTCTTTGATGGAATTTTTAAAATGACTGAACGTTTTCATGGAATCTGTAACCTGTTTTCCCTCGTCTGTTTGCATGGCGTCCTACATTTACCTCATCGCCACTCCACTGTGCTTTCATGGGCATAGATTGGTGTTGTAATTGTACTGAATGGAGTTAAGGAAAGAATTTTGTTTCCAAGCACACACACTGGCTGTGAGAGATGGTATTCTATCAACAAGGCAGAATTTATTCACCCCTCCTTCCCCCAAAATCATTGTATCATCATAATTTCTAAGGGTAGCATACCTCTTTTTCTTCTCTCCTTATGGTGCAGTATGTAATCTGATGGGACTCCCATAATGTATATGTATCCATCATGTTTGCAGAAACATCAGAATTCAGAATAAAAAGTGACTGCTGTGGTCTTAATGACTTGTTCTTTCTAAGTCTGTTTTTCTACAGGACGACTTCAAAATGCTTTTTTTTTTGTAGACTTTCATAATTTGATTAACAGTGGACACCACCCTTGTGCAAATTAGTTTCAGGCACAAACTGCTGCTATTTTAAAAATTCCCAATTCTCTAAGAAACAACAGCCCAGAAACTGACATCTGAAAAAAGTAACCGGTTATATCACTTTGTATTCAGGGTAGTCATCAAAACAAGCGATTTTTTCCTGGATATTTGTACTTTGGCAGGTTACTTTCAGATATTGCACCATGGGAAGAAGTCTGGTTTATCACACGTCTATTGGTTCTTCTGGAACTTCAGTAGGAGTGAGGCAGAAACCCCATGGAGTGGACCCTAGCATTTGAAATGTGCAGGAGCACGTGCACACATGCTAGCAGACAGTCATTCTGAAAGGAGCCCAGCTGGAGTAATTTGTGCCTTTCAAACAACCTCAGTAATAAAGTAGTTTGTCTAATGGTAGAAGTGTAACAATATCTAAAAAAAAATCATGGCTGACATTTTATGTTGATTACCTCCCCTCCAATTATTGAAAGTTTGGGTTTGGTTATTGTGGTGTGCTGTGTTGGTGTCGGACTGTAGCATCTCTTGCTCATGTGCCAGCCCCACTCTGCATAGGTTTCATCCAACTACTAATCAATAGTTCTAATAGGCATTAATCTGTATAGTAATTGGCCCGTTTCTATACAGACATTGGGATACTCCAAACTACTACCAAAGGTGCTCATTGTTAGCTAGTTCTGCACATAAAAAGATATATGGTCCTAATAACAAACAAATTCCTCCCAAATGAATAATGTTTCTCTGATTGGTGGACTGAACAGTAATAAGTACAAATGACATCAAGTAGATGGTTCTGCAAGTGTGCAAACACACTTTAGTATCTACCAAACTGAAGTTTCAAGTTGAATTAACTAGAGTAGTTCAATCTGTCAAATCATCTTTACAACATAATACAAATCCTTTTTGTTTTATTAAAGAAATCAGTTTATGTAACTGATACTGACATCCAGATGACTGATGGGGAGGTAACCAGCTGTAGAACAGTTTAGCAGTTTAGAAAATCAACATATTAAACAATGAAGAAAAAAATACATCTTTCCTTAAAGTAATTTTTTTATTTCCAAAAAAATATTTGAGTAACCGCAGCAGCGACACCATCTGACGTAACCTCATTTCCACCATTAATAGACATTTGAAGTCTGATTAGCATTGGCTATTATAGCAGCCACATCTGAAAATTAAAACGGACAAATGTAAAGCAATAAGATTTATAAAAAGTCTGGGATAACAATTTTTTTGAACCTTCAAAGCAAAATCTGAGACAGCATTATTCTTTTTGATAGTCTCCCCTTTCTTTTAAGACCATCTTGTGGCCATCCCTGTGTAGAACTTACTTTCAAACGTTATCTTCTCTGTGATGTTCTTCGTTTTAATGTTATCTTCCTGGTTGCTGATAAAGATGGTCCTATCATCCTGCATGGTCCAACCATACTTGGATATCCAATGTCTCACCTGAATGTCTAAGCAAACAATGAACTTGAATTTCTCAATACTACAATGTTCTGCTGGATCCAGCCACCAACATCTAAATAATTTGAATTTATTACTATTATTCCAAGCTGGTTATATTTTTTTTAAAAATTAAAAAAAATATATATACATACATATGTATATAGACAATTAGCCAAAAATGTTAAATAAATACTGCTTCTAACTTCATGGAAACAACTCACTAAAGCCAGAGCTTTGAAATATTTATTTCATTTCAATTTGTTTATAGAAATGTTTTTAAAAAATTGATTTTTATTTTCATGCAAATGATTACTATTTAAAATTGCAATCTGTCATTTTAAATGAAATTTAAGATTTTCATAAACTCTTTCAAATAGGTAAATGTTCTGTAATACTTATTTAACTTAAAGATGTAATACCCACAATACAAATATATATTATATAGCCAGGATAAGTAATTTTGTTTCAAGCTGTTGGCCACTACTCTTCATGAAAACAGGGGCTGGTGTTTTAGGTGAGATTTCCCACCCTCCAACTCCATATAGCTGAACGCTTATCGCTCTAATGTAAGGAAATCCATTAGTTTAACTGATCTTACTAAATTCCTTAGCATGAGATTTTCTGATCACAACATTTCGGCAATGTTTCCAGCTTCTAAACCACAGCAACCAGACAAATTTTATCACATCAATTTAATTCAGCCAGCCAACATCTTCCCAGTGTCCAAACCTGCATCCTATGAATGCTATTATTTTGATACAGATAATAGAATATCTCACACATAAGTGGATAACAAAAGTAAAGGTCAGGTTAATTTTCCAGATTTTATTAACAACTCATTTGGAATGGTTTGCCTTTGCTTCATTTCTTTTGTTCATCAACTTTCCAGATTTCTCTTTCTCTTTTGTTTTTAATTTTCAATGTGAAAAAAGCAGCATGGAAAGTTATTTAAAGCCATGATTATCACAGATAATCTGACCCTTAACAGGTTAGTATTTAAACAATTGGAAGACATGACATAAACAACAGAAACAGCTGCTTAATGTAGATGAAAGCCATTAGACACGGTACGACTGCTAAACTCATTTCAAAAACGTGTAAGCGCTGTGTAGAGGTGTACATGAACCATGGAAATCATTAACCCTGCTAAATGAATACTGCATCTGGTGATTTTTATCATCACATCTTACATTTAAAGTCAGTCTGTAACAAAATGGTAACTGACCAGGTCTGCCCCCCTCTAACTCAGAAGACAGCTTCAAATTAACACTGCATCAAAAAAAAACTTATTTTTTAAAAAAACAACAAAATATCTTCCCTGAAGTGTTTCAGGAAAGGGTGTGGAAGGGGAGTGTTTGTCTTACCTGGTATATTTCCTAGTAACTGTGAGAGGTGGTCTTTGTAAATAGTATGGTAAGTAATTCCAACCACATGGCAAACAACTGATGATGAAAAAAGAACAATGGTGGTCATATAAGAATTCATCTTTGAATGAAGGCACTTTTTTTTCCATAAGTGTAGCATTCCTGAAAACCACTTTCAATTCACTTTAAATTTAAGATCAAACCCAATCATTAATAGCCCACTTCTGAATCATTACAGACTTGGACTATTTAAAAGATAACTCCAATATCATCTCTCTTTCCACCTGTCTGAACATTAATTTTTCAGCATATTAGTTAATTTTAGACAGGACAAGCTACGTTACTGTATCAAATGACACCCACTGTATTATTTCAAACGACTTGCATTTCCATTTTGGTAAATATAATTTTTCATTCTGAGTATTACAAAATAAATACATAGGAAAGTGATGATAATAATAATGAAAATATTTACATTTTCTGATGCTATCTTCAAAGCCTGATATTCCATAAATTATATTTGGATCTTTGGTAATCTCCATCTGCAATTAGAGGTGGGGGGGAGGAAAGAAAATTCAACTGAACATTTTTGTAATCTATAGAGAAACTTTATCTCATGTATAACTAAAGTGAGAATGATTCTGCTTTCTTGAAATACCTTCAAACCATAAACAGACACTAAAGTGGATCTTCTTCCGAAATAGAAAATTATTATTGTAAAAGAGGCAATAAGAGCAACAGCTCACATAGAAGTTTAAATATTTTACAAAATGAGAAAACTTTCAAATGTTAAAAGTTATCTTTTATTAGTTTTTCAAGAAGAAATTGAAACACACCCATGATTGTAGTTTTATATTTAATGGAGATGCTCTTTAGGGAACAAACTTATCTACCTATAAGATTATATCATCACTTACTATTTCATGTGCACAAAACTAAAAAAAAAATAAGAAAAGAACATGGAAAACTGTTTCAAAAGCACAACATTAAAGAATTGTTAAATTTTCATGAAAGGTCAGGCAAGAATTATACTCAAGATAACACTGAGGTGCCGGAAAAAAAAGTAGATTGAAGGTTATAAAAACAATTCCTTAATGAATCAATTTAGATTATTTAATGCCAGTTGGCTCCATTAACAGGGAACGAGAAGAATGTGTTTCCACTGGAGTAGGGTTAAAACAGTTCTTAACAGCTCAGTCTTGAGACTTGAACAAAAATGTTAGTGCGTGCACTGATAAAAGAAAAAGAAGTGTTACCCAGAAAAGTCTAAATTGACAGGTTTCTAACCAGTCTGCCATCATCATCATTCGCTGCATCTCCTCTGTGTTTTGCTGGCATCAGCTAAAGAAAAGTCTGAGACTATGTGCAAATCAAATTCAAAACAGACACACGAAAAGTGAAATGGTTGCTCTCCCTTAACTCAAAGGTGATGGTGTATAACAACTCACTCACTGACAGAAATTCCAAAATCCAATCCATCTGGTTCTGTTTGGTATATGTAAAAAGATTTATCTATGTATGGCTATTTTTAAATGTTTGAAAACTCACTACAGTGAAATCCAAAAATAAATAATGATGGAAGTTATATACGTTTAGTGCTGAAGAAAAAACAAAACATTTTCTCTAGTTATTTATAAAACAAGATATTCACAGTTGTCTCTTTACAATTCTCTCTCATATATCCATGTATATAGAAAATCAGATCTAGTAATGTAATAAACAGCAGATGTGATTTAAGCATATAATGTAACAATTATTTCTGGCTGTTTAGTTGAGATTAGTGGGTTAATCCCTAGTTATTTAATTCTTCAACATATAATAAAGAGGCTTAATTAGTTTGATGGTTCACCAATGTACCATCCAGAACCAAAGTCTAGTTCAGTTGCTTATCTGGCAAAATGGCATTACAAACAGGAGCTTTGTCCAATATTTCAGACCGAAATACCGTAGACTAGTGACCAGCATGTGCCTTTTTGTGGTGTTACAGCTAGCTGAAATTGTCAAAGGATACTTTTGAAGCATCAATAAGGCATTTGCATAGGACAAAGTCAGTATGGGGAAGATTGGTCAGTGCTTTTAGCAGTATCTGGAGGGTGATTGTTGCATTGTAATAAGAAGGGTTAAACTGGTACCTGAAATAAAATTCATTTAGAGTTATTTATTAACTCTTCTTCATTACACCAGTCTGTATGAAATAAACTAAGTTTTTTTTTCTAATACAGGAGGATGAGGGTGGAAAAGCAAACAAATATTTGAGTCTTTCAGGTTAAATTAAAGATAGTGTGAAATCTAGACAAGCAAAAGCCTCAATTTTAATCAGAATTAACTGTTGTAGCACAAAGCCTGAGAGCATGCAGGAAGTCTCACCCACAAACAAGTGTGCTTTCAATACTTAATATGCTATACAAAACAGAACACCTGGTTCTAAAACAACCCTTTTATGAGATGAATCTCTGGCTTCAATCTTGAACTCAAAACTGACTTTATAGAAATATAACCAATAAATTGTCCTAGAAAATTTATTTTCAAAAACTGTTGCACTGCTGTAGAACCATTGTGGTGGTACAGCTACAAAAATTACTTGATCAGAACTTTAAAATGCAAGATGGCTGCTTAGTTTCTACGTCTACAATTTTGGACTTTTATTAAAGCTCAGACTCCCAACACTACTTTCATAAATTAAGAGAAAATGTGATGATGATATAATGTCCAAATTTAATCTTTAATTATATTTCATTTTCTGCAAAATGTGATTTATCATATGAAAACAGTAAATGCATATTACTGACTGAAAATATCAACTTGACAGCATTTGAAATGTAATAGTCAGAAATATTTTTTCTCCACAATCCCATCCAGAATTTTGCAAATAAAGCAAATAGCTAAAACACAGCCACTACTACTCACAACTTCAAGACAGCTAAATTGACCTCCAAATCATAGGTATTCTCTCTCACTTGCAGTTCAATATATCGCTCCAAAGTACTCAGATTAGCAGGGTTATATCTGGAAGAGAAGTGGACATTTAACTCAGTATAGGTACAATAAAAAAAAAAAAAAGGTTCTAGAGAAATTAAAGTAGCCCTCTATTTAAAACCTTTTTTCTCTGCAATTTATTGATTTGGGGTTAGCAGGTAAAAGAAAATCGAAAAATGGAAGAATTTCAAATCTGGTGCTGGCCTGCATTTATTTGTTCATGTTGTTGAATTAATTCCATCAGTATTTCTCAGTCTAAAAGACAAAACTTCTTGGCAGATTTAGATCTATTAACTATTCTCTTTTATACTCTTATGGAATATTTTTCTCTGGGGTCATTCCATGTCAAATCAAACAGATTTTGAAAATCTTCCCAGGTGATCATCTCTGATTTTGTCCTAATCTGGCATGTACTTAGACCCATGTATCTGGAGTACTATCTGAAAATCTGGCTTAAAAATTCCTAATGGTTCTTGAGTTAGACTCCCAAAATTGACATACCTACATTTCTACCTATAACAATCTGCCCTTTGCACATTTGACATGTGGGTATATGGGGCTCCCATAGCCAGAGATAACTGCCCAAGATATACACAGATGGTGCCACAAGTGGCCAAAGTTGGCCAAACCCTAAATATAACCCAAATGAAGGAGCCATTATGGTAGTGTGGACCTGGTAGAAGGAATTTGGGGATATTTTTTCCTAAAAAAGCATATAATTGCTATCAAAGAGCATTAAGTCTCTAATCTCTTTCATATCTCCTTTCCCATCAAACATCATCCATTTTGGTATATTTCTAGCTATGACAAGATATTTGATAATTTTTTTTAATACCATAACATCATTAATATTTGTCACTGAACTCTTACAAGGAGCACACAAACTAATCTGATGATGGAAATTTTAGATTTTCCATTAGAATTAGTGTGCAATAAAAAAGGAAGGAGCTTCAGTGCATCCAAAATTAGATTGTGTCTGACAGGCACATCATACAATCCTAAAATTGAAAAAATGAAGATGCCTTACCTAAAATGTTGAGGAAGATTACGAGTGTAATTTGTAACTCGAGAGCTTCTCAACAACATCTTTAAGTGTCTCATTCTGAATTTTGTATGTTCTTCCTGTGGCTGTGGCTGGAGGTTCTATAACACATACAATGTTGCTTTGTGGTACCCACAAAAAATCATCCCTAGCTAGCCACTTAAACTTTAAATGGCCCTAAGGTGCCATGAATTTGATATGATAGTCCTGATTATCTTCAGAAGACTCATCCAATCCACCAATGTCCATCATATTCAAATACGCATGCAATATACTGTTCAGGATTGGGTGTGTCTGTCTGTCTTGCATGCAGGAGGGGCACCATCATACTGACTAGACATAAACACCACTGTAAAGGCAACAACAGTGGAGACTCTCTTTACACTAAGCAATGTAGTAGTTGAGATGAAGCAATGGTAACTCCTTGTCACAATGGCTACTTTTGCTTGTGCAAAACAAGGCTACAGCTTTTTATGCATGAGCTTCTAACTCTTCCTTTCTCGCACAAAATAATTTTATCTCTGCTATTTCTTCTGAAGGCCACTCAATGAGACATGGGTGTTAAGATCTGGTTGCGTACAGGGTGCTACAAACTGGCTTATGTTGCCAGCCATTTCACTGTCCCTCCAATGCCATCACAAGCATTGTTTTCATGACAAGTAGCAAAAATGTGCCATTCTGCATATTTTGATGTTTACAGAGGTTAATGAGGTTCTTATAATTTCTGTACTAGGATGCAGCACCATCACTGAAGTAGATCAACTTTATTTTTGGTAGGATCAATTTAATGTGTTGCAGTACACTATGCTGAAAAGCATTGACAGTGACTGTGTCATGTTTAAGATGGTCACTGATATAGCATACACATAGTTTCTCTAGTTTGTCATTGTCTTTATAGTAGATGGCAGAAGGGTGTAGAGTAGACAGGGTTGTCCCAGTAGAATCCCTGGATAATAAATGAATAGTTTTCTGCAAAGTCCAAGATAAACAGAGCAGTATCATCTAACAATGTTTCCTTTAGATGTTTCAGATGTCCAAACTGAACCATAGTAGTAAAATGGTATGTGGTGAGATTATCCACACTTTCTGTAATTCCCATGGATGTATGACTGAATTGCCTGTGTCCTGGTGATCAGCTCAGTTTGATCAGTAGGAGTCCACTGTTTTTAAGATATTTCATCCTCAGGATCACGATCCTCATAAAGATCTTCAAGTTTGGATGAAAGGGCCATTTTTCCCAGGAAACTCTGGACATTGATACAACATACTCTCTCTTGATTCTATGCTACAGACCACTTCATCCAGGAGTGATGTGCTATCTAATTGTGATGGCAAAGAGCATACCATAAGTTTAAGATTTTGGAATATACAACATACATATACATCATTATCTATTTACCATGGAGCCACATGTTACTGTTGCACAAATGTCTCTCTCAATCTGTTGTTTGTTAAATAACTAAGTGATTAATGGATTTTCCCTTTTACTTACAGAGCAAAGTGCACCAAATTTGAAAGTTAATCAATATTTACAGACCAACAAGTTTACTGAGTGTAGTTTTCACATACAAGTAGACACTAGACAAAAAAAAAGACAAGTCTGCATTATAGTTGCTAAGATGTGCTCAGTTAGGCAGGTAGTATTCCAAAGCCCTTCTATGTTTGACATGTTCACTTTGGGGAAAGTTAGACATAATCTCATTTTGAAGACACTAAAGCCCTAGAATCCATTTATTGCAAACTAAATCTAATAGCAAATCTAGATCCTACAACATCTGATCAGTCTGTGTGCCACTTCTCAGAGTTCTGTGACAAATATTAATGATTTAAATAGCATAATTTAAATGAATGTACCAAATATATTTACTTTGCTGCCATTGCTTAAAATATAAGAAAATGGCTATTATTTGGTGAATTATTTGATGGGGAGGGAAAGTTGGAAGGGATTAGGGATTTAGTGAACTTTCAGGGAAAAAATAGCTAAAATCCCTTCCACCAGGACTACACAGCATAATGACGCCTAAAGTTGGATAATATTTAGGGGTTGGCAGACTTTGGCCACTAGTGTATTATCTTGGGAGATTATCTCTGTGGCTACAGGAGCCCCATATACCCACACATCAAAACTGCAAAGGACAAGTTGTTACAGGTAGAAATGTAGGTGTGACAATATTTTGGATATTTAGTTTTTTTGCATCACTTGATTTTTTTCCTTTGTCAGAGCACGAATGCTCCAAGGTAAACAGAAAAACCAAAAATGTTATTGCTTTTCCCTGATGTCTCCTTCTAAAAGGTGAGGTGAAAGGAATATAAGCAGCCAGCTCTTACAGCTTCTGAATGGTATGCCTCTAAAAATGGCTCAGAGTACTTAATGTGTCTTTTTAGGGGTACCTCCCCCCTACACTTAAAGGGTTATAACTCCAGAATTAGAAATTTTGAAACCAAATTGTCAGGCAGTTCTCCAAATACATCAATCCAACTACATGCAAAATTTGAACAAAAGCAGAGATGGTCACCCAGGAGCCATTGGTTGATTTGACATGGAATAACCCTATATGCAAATGAAAAAAGATTAAAGTCTTTCAAAGAAACATGAGGGTAAAGAAATTATATACAGGGTATCCGAAAAAGATGAATATGCTTTTTTTCTATAGCCTAGTAAACTGGCATATTATGAATAGAATCTTTACTTTAGATATTAGATACCTCATTCATGAAATACTACAATAATGTTCACCATCAGCAACCATTGCAGGATCTGCACAGCAACATCCAGCAGCACCTATTTTCACAAAGTAGCTGTTAAAGCAGAAACAATTCTTTGTTAAATTTTGTGGATAATAGCTAATTTTGTAGCATACATCCTGTTCTTCTACACACCACACAGCAACATTTGGTCTGTGTGGGCACATCCAGCTTCCAGTAAAGCATTCATCCAAAAACATCCACACATCTCAATGAAAATATGGGGGGGGGGGAGACACTTGCTGGCAAAATACTTTTTCATTGCCAGGAACAATGCTGTTTATAAAGACATTGAGGTACTGGTCACGTGTTATTGTGTCATTGAAGAAGAATGGCCCAACAAGACAATGGGAAGAGACATCTGGAAAGTTTATCCTTTTCTCACATCTATCAGCTACATTCAATTTTTCTTTGTTATTTTCATAGCATGAGCATTTATTGCTGAGACCAGTTACAGATTTTTTACACAGACAGTGAGAATGCTTATGTGATATAATGGTTTAAAAGCATCACACACACACTGATCAACTTAGGTATGCTGGATGAAAGTCTTTCCAAAAGCAGGGCCAGGTGTCAACATATGCAACTTAAGATGTTTTACATCCCCCCCTCAAAAGTACAAGCACTGAAGGGTACACTGAGATTTAGCCAACTCTGTTATAATGAAGGATCAGGATCAACAGTTATGACTACATCATCTATAGAATCCCTTACTTAACAGCAATTTAGAATGTATAAATAACTGTAGAAGTATAGGTACAAAACTGCAGCCAATCCCCATCATAAGAAAGATTAGATCAAACAGCATAAGAAAGATATACAAGAGAACAATTCTAAGTCAACAGCATCAATGCAGAGTTTTTCTCAAATAAATCAAAATTATATGAACATTTTTCAAACTGTAGCATCAGATAAGATTGATTTGACAGTGACATAGTATGAGCTACTGTAAACACTAATATTTGCAGTCAGCTAATTGTTCTGAACCAAAATGTGACAGTCCAGCTACATGTGGACAATATTTTGCATATGGTTCTCCTTCTACAGCTAAGTTCTATCTGAACAGCACTTTCTCCCACATAACAGGGCTGACAAAAACCGTTAATGCATTTAACTGCCCTTCCTTCTATAATCCCAATTCTTTCAAACATGTTTGAAATAAACTAAGGAGTTATGGGGGTATCTGTGCTGTAAACCTATCAGCACCCTGCCATAGAAAAACTCCCAGCAGCCAGAATACAATGCATATACCATTCAATAAGCTGTAGACTTAATGCATGTGCTAAAGCAAAATAACCTGCTGGAACCTTGGTGTCATGTGACATTATTGCATTCAGATAAATGAATGTCAAATGCTGAAATTGTCTTGGATGACGATAATGTTCAAACTCCATTTCTGCTATTTTCAGCATTGCTTGCGCTTATTAGATAGCCAACATGGCTCAGACATTCAATCCTAAGGTGCACATTTTTATAAATAGTAACTACTGTAAATTTAGGATGTCTTATACTTTTCATCATTGTGGTACAAAATATACACAGGTGTTACTTACTAATCCTGAAGAGATAAGTCATTGTTTGTTTCACTCAATCCTTAAAGTTTTTTTTTTTTTTTATATTTCTTATAATGGTGTCATTGTTTAAGCCAGATTATCATTCCTGTCTGTGGTTACAGCATGTTTGGATGTCTCTCAGTTCATTTTCAAAGGTTATTTTTAATGGCTCTCAAATTAAGTAGTATTGTTTGCTAAAGAAAATCTCAACAGGATACAGCTTACAATTTCAACACCACTGAAGAGTATTACTGGCAATGGTGACGTAAAAAAAAAATAAAACTTTCAGTATTCTATAAGCTGAAAAGTATAAAATACCCTTTTCAATTTCTTCATGATCTAAATTTTGCCAGTAAAATTGTAACTATTGAAATACTTTCCATAATGGGTTGGAGCATAAACCATTGTTATAGAGTAGGTCTCAAGCATCATGTGGATGGCTTCTAAAGCTTTTAAAGAAAAATCTGTTCTCTTTATGTCGAAGAATGTGTGACAGCGAAGAGATTTTGGAGAGGAATTGGTCCAGATGTAGCAGTACATCATTTACAAGGAGACAAACCGATGACGCAGACTGAATACCAGCCTTCTCTGACATTGCCTCTGAGCACTATGACTCCCCCCCCCAAAAAAAAGAGAGAGAATCACATAAGGCGGCTAATCTGCCTGTGTGGTGTTGACAAATGGCATGCAATTGTGATGTACTGATAACAGTTTCAGGTTGGCACCATGTCTACCCGGGCAAGCCATTCAAAGGAAGACGTACACAGAGTGATGGACGTGAACTCGCACCAACAAAGGCGAAATTAAACTCGAATGGCTTGTCCACACGAACACGGTGGCAACTCGCACCGGCTTTGGCGGTTTCCAGTCGATAAACGAAACGATGTATTACCTATCAATGCCTTTCAGAACGGCAGCGACGACAGATCTCATCGCTTCGGCCATGATTGCTCGGGCAGCAGCGAAGGTGTCACGTGGGGTGTTGTGTGTGTGTGTGTGTGTGTGGATGTTCCAGGACGATTTACTTACCCGTAATAATTAAAAAAAAAAAAAAATAATAAACCGCGATAGATATTAGAAAAAATAATTACCCTTATTATTATTTTTAATCGGGCTAGATTTTTTTTTTTTAACCATTAACCCTCCCACCAGCCACCTTTGCGCGAAGAGTGCGCAGACGGGAAGCCACGAAGGCGAGTCGGGCCTGGAGAGGGGACCGAGCGGCGGCTTCTGTAAATACTTCCGCCAGTTTTTGTCGGTGCATTTGCGTTTTCTTCTTCTTCTTCTTCTTCCTCCTCTCGGTCGCTGTAGCTAGTTAAGCGAATTTTTGAGAAAACCCAGAAGACATGGGACACCGCGGCGGCGTTAATGGTGGGTGGGACGGGACGCTGGGAACCAACCTCCCCAGGCGGCGGGGCTGCAGTGCGTTCCCATGCTAGCCTCCCGCTAAATAAAGACAGCCCCCCTCCCTCTCCCCCCCCCCCGGTGTCGGCAGGTGTGTGTGTGTGTGTGTTCCGCTTCGCCGAGGTTACGTGGGCGGCTCCAGTCTTTTGGCGGTAGCATCGTCTCTCTCTCTCCCTCCCCCACCCCCATAACTACCCTAACCCCTAACTACCCCTCATCTTATTGCTTATATATATATATAAAAAAAAGGGGGGGAGAGGCGGCGGCCGGCCGGCCCAGCCCCCAGGAAAGAAACACAAACACCTGACAGTTCGAATGGTCCAGATCGCTTCAGGGAACCTGCGGGGAACCCGACTGCACGCACGCACCCTGTTCTCCTCCGGGGCCCGAGGTGATGGTACCCAGCCGTCCCGTGAACACTGCCGTTTATAGGAAACCTTTTCGTTTTTCGGTAAATGTAGTTTATTGACCCCCCCCCCCGGTGGCTCCTTGCGATCGAGGGTAGTGTGGAGATTGTTTTAAACTATTGTATAGAGTAGCAGTACAGACAGTGCCACCAGACACTTACAATGGTGGCGTTTACCACTGGCAGGCAGGGTTCTGCTTGTTGTTGTTGTTTTCTTTTCTTCCTTTCTAACATCATAAAGGGGATTACAGCTGAAATAATGAATAATATTAGTGGAGTATCTCAAATCTATTTCTTGAACCTATCCTTTTTTACATAATAATAATAATATAATAATAATAATAATAATAATTATTATTATTATCAATCTTCATTAACCAAATTATGAAATTTAGAAATAACACAGACTAAATTCTCTTCCTTTTCCTTTTTTATTTTTATTATTGAAATTTATTTAAAATACAGAACATGAAAAATATAAACTGTGTTTGATAGAACATCGATTATTTTTCTTTTTTTATCAGTATTCAGGTTATATGTTCTAACCATCTGAAGATTGCCATTGAATAGTGATAAACCCAAGACTTCACAAGGCTTTACACTAGGTAGTTAGTTTCATCATGGATGATGTTCTCAAAGATAAACGGTTTTCCCACGTTGTCTCTGATCCTCGTTTTCGACAAGTGCCGCCGACTGAACGCAAAGTCAAAATCGATAAGCGTTTTCAGGCGATGTTTAAAGACCAGAGATTCAAGCTCAAATACAGTGTTGATAAACGCGGTCGGCCAGTCTGTACCTCCACAAATGAGAACCTTCGCAGGTTTTATGACATTTCTGATGAAAGTGTTAGCTCCAGTGAAGACAGTGATGTAGACAACATCTTGGCCAGAGAGAACATTGACACAAGGGAAAAACCAATGAAAAAAGCACACACAAAAAACTTGGGGACAGCAAGAAGAAAAGGGGAGCCCAAAATCAGCAAGAAAACAGGTGAGAAAAAGGTTGAGGATGAAGAGGACATGGATGCCATTTCAGCTTCTGCGGAAAAATTGAAAGTGAAGCTGAAAGTCAAAACTCAGGCGTTATCAGCCAGTGAAATTAAAGAGAATGAAAAGAAACTTCAGAGAGTTTGTTTGGAGGATGAAAACATAGGTAAGAGATTATATGTAATGGTTACATATTCCAGGAATAGGATTCAAATTTTTTATATTCCTTATAGGGGTCAACATGTTTAGAGTCATTATTGGACTTTGCATGTGATAGTCTGTGATCAAGAAAAAATTCTTAAAGAAAAATTTGCGATGAAAAGCAGTTGAAATCCACTTTAATCTTTATTTTATTGTCTTAGCTGAAAAAGAAGCCTATGTCAGTTTATTCAATAACCTTTGTGGATAATATAATTTATGGATTTCTGATTTTTAAGCAGTTGATTTCATAAAATTCTTGTATTTTGGATACTAATACTTAATAAATAGTTTAAAGTGAAAATAGCAGATACCTAACTAAATATTTTCTTTCTACTAGTTTCTTTCAGATGTAGAAAAATTCAACAATGATTCATGCAAAGATGTTTTAATACTAAGTCTGATCCTGGTGATGTAAAATAATTAACTAAGAGATTTTAGCTATTTAGTCATCAGAACTTTGGAAATAGGTGTTGCTAACTTAATGCAAAATAAGAGCTAATATATATAAATTTTATTTTAAAGAAGATGAAGTGTCAAAGGCAGATGAAGGAAGTGCACAGGAAGGCAGTGATGAAGAAGGGGAGGATGATGCAGAATCTGGTTTGTGTTGCAAATTGTTTTCGTATTACTCTGACACAGCTGGAGCATTTGTTATGTTGGTGTCTAGATTTGCATCCATCTGACAGCTGCTCTATCTTATGGTGCTTTTAAAAAGACAAAAATTACTATTTTAACCTTTCAAAACTTTGTAAGAAACACTTAAGACTTTGAAAACAAAATTTACTTGGTGGTTGTGTGGAATATGGCATTAATGTCTTACTGAACATACCAGCTTTAATAAATGTTTCAATGTGTGAGGAAATTATCATCTATTGCTTGTTAATGTTAATCAATTGCATAAGTCCTTTGTTGCCCCCCCACTTTTGGCGAAGGCAGACGATGGCTATCAATGCAGAAGCAGGTAAAATTCCCACTTAAGAAATGTTTTCTGCCATTTTCAAAAATATCTTGACTGAGAAGAGGCCAAAACATTTGTTGAAATTCAGCTGGGAGTCTGTTGATACCAGGAGATTTACCTATAACGAGCAAACATCTTTCATTTCTTGAAATGTAAATGAACAGTCACACTGCTCTGTTGCATCAGGAAGCAGACAAGTCTACATTGGGTGTTGTGTTTGTGGAAGTCTCACAACAATATGGTAACCAACACACTTCATTTTCTTTAGCTGAGAGAACTATTTAGCAAGCTCCTTTCCTCTATGGGCCACTGCATCCTCAAATGAATGAATGAGAACCTTGGAATTTGGAAAGTTAACACAAATGCCTCTAGTTGACAGTGCCAGTCCACCAAGGAATGAAATGCTGAACAATCTGTTCTGACATTCAAGATTGCAACATCAAAGGCATAACTGCCATGCCACTAAGATTTTTTTTTATAAAAAAGTTTTGTGAGGCATTAAATATACTTGTATTTTTCTTCCATCAATTACAAAATATGAAAATTCCAGTAACTCCAGAATATGGGAAAACATCAGTGATAAAGTGTCATCTAAGAGTTGGCTGGGTATTGAATTACCAATACCTCGGTCTCAAGGAAGGCCAGTTGGCATTCTTTAAGATCATCAAGAATACATAATGGTTAGTGTTTCCAGCAACTCAGCCCATGACACTGCTCTTTCAAATCTGCCTTACTGTCTGACAGCAGTTTGCAAACCATTCATGTGGATAGCATGAAACCCAGAACCCTGCCATCATTAAACAACAAACTAAATTGTGACTCACCTTAGAAAATGACATCACTTCTAAATTTGTGACACTGCACATGCACCTGTACAAATAGTTGGAGGCTCTTTAGCAAAGATTGTTGTATTATATGGTTTCCTATACTTTGTTGTCCAATTTCATCCTACACGCACGCACTGGTACACCTCACTCCAAGTTACTGCTTATATAGCAGTTCCATAAATGATGTACAGTAAGACCCTGCTTAGTGCCACCCCACTTTAAGCTAATTCATTTATAAAGCTCTTGTCTCCTTGAGACTTTTTTTTTCATGAGAGAGAAAAAATATTATGAAAATCCATAAACATCGTCAAAAGTTACGATTTTGAACCCACACTTTGCTGAGAACCATCATCATTGTTTACATTTGCTCAGCTAATCAGTGCTTGTGTTCTTATTTATAGATTGTCTCCTGCTAAACACATGGTGCACCATGCTCTCCCTTTGTTTGCAAAGTTAGGCATGCAAGTGATTCTGCTGCAAATGTGCCAAAAATGTCAAGAAAAAGCATTTATTTAGCTGTGAAAATAGAGGTGTTACGGCGGATTGAAGCAGATGAGCAGCAGGTGGATGTGGCTCATTCTTTGAAGTTGGTTCCATCAACAATCAGAACAATTTTAAGGAACAGTGATAAGATAAAAGCTTCTTCTAAGACCACCACTCCATTAATGGCAACAAAGTTAACTTGGTTAAGAAGCATTCTGTTGGAGAATCAGAAAGTAGGTTAAACGTGTGGGTGGAAGATCAGATGCAGCACCATATGGCCCTAAGCTAGTTCATCATCATGGAAAAAGCATGGAGCATCTTTACCCATCTGCAAAAACACAAAGGTGAGACATCAAAGACAGACATTCACTGTCAGCTGAGGATGGTTTTACTGGTTTTAGCAACGAAGTAACCTGCATAACATCTGTGTTGGTGGAAAGCTGTGAGTGCAAATGAACAGGCAGTCCAAAAATTCCCTGACACGCTCAAAGCCATCATAGAGCTTGGAAACTACTTTCTCCACCTTGTTTTCAATGTGGATAAAACAGACTTTTTTTGGAAGAGAATGCCTTTTTTTTTTTTTTTTTTCATCTCCCAAGAAGGGAAGTGTGCATCAGGATTCAAGGCTGCCAAAGACCCTCTCATGCTTCTGCTGGGGGGGGGGGTGATGCTTCAGGTGACTCCAAGTTGAAACCCATGCTTATTTATCACTCCAAGATACCACATCCAATGAAGGGACATCTACCTGTAGTGTGGAAATCAAACAAAAGGGCCTGGATGACAATTGACTTATTTCAGCATTGGTTTATTGTCATATTTTTGCCCGGTAGTAAAGTGTTACTGTGAGGAAAATGGCCTTGAACCAACAGCACTGTTGGTGATTTCTAACCTTGGGAGTAGTATACCTTCCACCTAACACTATCATTCTGCAACCCATGGATCAAGGAGTCGTATCCAATTTCAAGGCTTGTTACTTTCGCCGAACAGCTGGTTGAGAAGACAGACAGAACAGAGAGGATGCCCCGGCAATTAGAGAATTCTGGAGGGATAACAAACTATCACAAAAGTTCTTCGTAATATCAAGGAATCCTGAAACAAAGTCACCGGCACACACATGAAGTTATGGCCAGAGGCATGCAGCGACTTTGTGGGGCTTGAGAAAGAGGAGCAAAAGACCAAAGGGGACAATATACAGCTGGCCAACCAAGTAGGAATGGATGAGGTGGAGGGTCTACTTATGTCACATGGAGCAGCCTTAGCAACGAAGAACTGGAAGAGTTAACTCAATAGTGTGAACAGGAGAAGGCAAGTGACCTTGAAGAATCTCCAGAAGAAAGAGTTCTCATCATAGCATTTTTGGAAGAAAGTATCAAACAGATCATGCATGTAATTGACCAATACAGGAGGAATGATTTGGAGTGGAAATGCAGCATCAATGCAAAGAGAATCGTGCTGGGTGCTATTGCCTGTTACAAAGAGATGCTCCTTTTTTAGAAGAAACCATCACTGTGTAAGGAGGAGTCACAGCCTGGCCCTTCCAAGGAGAGTTAAGAGTGTTTGTGTTCATTTACTTTAATAAATGCTACTGTACTGTAACAATCTATATTTACCAGTGCCTAAATAAAGCACTTACACACAATTCACAGGTAAATAATGATGCCTTCAGTTACAAGAACCTTCTGTCTGTTGGTGCTGATAGTTTCACCATAACAGGGTTGGCCAGGCCCAGATTTAGGCTTTTTTTCCTGTACTCTCATGATGTAATACAAGGTGACTATGGTGGACGCTTGCCCAACAACTAGGCATCTTTGGGAGGACCTTCATTCAAGTTGTCTAATATCTGCTTTCACCAGTCAACAGCATGTTGGAGTTTTGTAGTAGAGCTTTGGAACAACTTTAATTTTATTGACAGTCATTTACACATTGAATAAGCAAAAGTCTACAGCTGCTTTCAATAATAATGAGTTGTCTGGTGACATCAAAAAATCGTGTTGAACTTGTAAGATGCTTTTAATGTGTGACAGAAACCTTATGCTTTTGTTGATGTTATACTTCTCATGTTGTTTTTAAACATGTCTCTGTGTAAATTAGTTGGGCATCTTTTTTAACAAAAAACAATGCAAAGGAGTTTTCTTTTTTTTTCTTCAGGTTTAGGGAGTGGCCCAGACTATGCAAGAGGATTTGGAAACACAGAAAGTTCTTCAGAGGATTCTGATGTTGGTTCTGATGATGGTAGGTAGTTAGTAGTGGATTTTATGAGGAATTTGTGGGATGCTTACTATGTCAACATTAATCTATCTCTATATATGAGGGTGTTTTAGAACATGCAGTATTTTCATTAGTGCTTTCTTTGTGTGACAGAGTGGTAAACACCACACAACTTTGCTGTATGAGTACTTAAATGCCCCCTCTTGTTCATGCTTTGTGCTCTTCTGGTACTGGTGAGAGTGCACCAGAGAAGAGCAGCAATTTATAATTCAATTTTTGTGGGCCAAATGTTTTGTGGATGCTGCTGAAGAATGTGCAACATGGAAAACTGTATGATGCAAAGAAGTGTACAAGTGCTGAAAGATGCCTTCTGATGTGGAAGATTTGCTGGTGATCACAAGTTCCAACAGGCAGTGCAGTTGTGGTTTACACGCCAACCAAAAAGCTTCTACCAGGATGCTATCAAGAAACTTGAGAAGTCAAAACATGCGTTTCAAAATATAGAAACTGTAGAGAAGTGATGCAGTCAAATAAATGATACTTGGTTACTTTTTTTTATTTATGAATTACTTTTATTTTCTGAAACACCCTCATATATATATATTATACATACATACGATGGGTGACCAAAATGTTTTAGTCCTACTATAATCAATGAAGACAAATTAATTAGCAGTTTATTTCTAACTTGACCACTTTACATCAATACATTTTTTTCATTCCTTAATCAATAGCATCATAATAGAAGCTTTTGTTTTAGCTCTTCATTCTTTGAATACCAACACCCATGCAAAGTTTTTTTCAGGTTTCTGAACAGATAATAGTCACAGGGTTGGGGGAGACCAGGTCAGGACTGTAAGTTGGAAGTGAAAGTTGCAATCATGAATTGCAGCCTGCTCCTTGTTCTTAATAGCCTTGCACAGTTTGGGTATCAGTTGAGCATAACACACCTGTGATCGTAGTTTTTATTGGACATATAGTCAGTCATCAGAATTCCTTGGGAATCCCAGAAAATTATCCTGATCTCACTTGCTGTCCTGTGGTTTTGAGAGAAACTTTGGGACAGCTGATTGTTTGTGATTTCATTAAAGAAAGATCTCTTAAATAACCATTTAACTTTGTTATCTTGAAAAAGGTCTTGGAAAATTCCTGAAATTTTGGCAAACACTTATGGGAATCACCTTTATAGAATATTGTGGTATCTCTCTCTCTCAACAATCCTGTCAATTTTTATCAAATTATTAGGCAAGTAAGAGAGCGAAACACCCCATACTTTCACATTTACTACATCATGCTTAATTGTAAGACAAACAATTCTGTTTATGTATTTATTTTAACAGTCATTGCTTAGAACCAAATATTTCAAACCAGCACCCTCTTGACCACAATAGGTTGTACCACCATTGCTCAAAAGTGTAGTTCTGATGCTCAGCCCATCAGTCTAACCTCTCTTGACCATCTTTTGGTGGTAAAGGTTGGGATGTTGATTGTGGAAGAGGATTTGTTTTTGCTTCTAAGTGGCCACCAACCTATTTTTCTGTGTGTTGTTTTTTCTTTCTTGGCCATTTGCATTTATGGCTGAGCTCATTTTCTAGATGGTTCCTTGCACACTGTAACTCATTCACAATTTTCATTTGGGAGTAGCCAGCTCTATAAAGGGCGAAAATAGATGATGGCTTTATTATATATGGAATTTTTTTTTTAGGTGCCCTTTTCATCTGCTAAACAAGACAACAGCAGTCATTAATGAAGTCTATTAACATTTATACAAAAATATTATGCGAGCTAACAATTATTCAAATTAGTAAGAAACAACATTGGATGAACACAATAGCAATGCTTAAGGTATGAACTAAATCTAACATTCACAAAAATCCTTGCTAACTCCATAATTATGCAGAAAGCTTGCCATGATAACAACAGAATTGTTTATGTATTCTGATGCATAGTTTATTGGATTTTTAATATTTTTCTTGGTTGGATATTGCATTTGCATTTTTATTAACAGTAAAGTGTTAAAAAAGAAAATATCAGTATTTGTATGTGCTCATAACTGTGCGCACATACATATATATATATATATATATATATATATGACACAGATGGTGTTGACTTTGAGGAGCAGTATGTTCATGACTGGGGAGAACTGGATAAGGACATTCCTGAAGCTATCGAGCTGGGAAGGCGTTTGGCTGTGTGTAACATGGACTGGGACCATATCAAGGCCCAGGATCTGTTTATGCTCTGTAACTCATTTAAACCACCAGATGGCATCATCCACTCTGTCTCAGTGAGTATTGCAGTGCACAGTAGGCTTTGTGCTGAATATGATTGCTGATTTTAAGTGTTCAGAAGGACAGTTTTTTTTTAAAAAAAATTTTTTTAAAATCTTTATCAGGCAACTAAAAGAAACCTCTCTCTAAAAAGGTTTTTGTTGGTTAGGCAGTTCTCTATTTACAGGATTAGCAGGATTCTCAAGAAAAAAAGGATCTGCAAGTTTTGAATGAAAAAATAAGCAAACTAGAAGTAGTAGTTCTTTTTTTGCATTCTGAAAACCAGCATTTCTGAAGGGTAGACCTTCATGGATTGAATTGTGTGACAGTAACACGTTTCACATCTCCACTTTGTTGACTAGCAGTGGATGCATTTCTCAAAAAAAAAAACAGTAACAGCGATTCTGCTGGGTTCTTTTTAAAATTTCTGCAAGTGTTGAGTAAGATGCCTAAGATAACTTTACGAATGTTACTTGTATTTGTAGATTGCATGATTTTTCTCTCTTTTTGTTTAACTTGAGGGATACAAGACAAATTAAGCTGTTTTGAAAAATGATAGTGACAGCAAAATAACATTACTGTAGCTATGCTGTGTTTTGAAAAGTATGGTATATTTAGATGACAACTTTGATGCAGGGACTGTGACTTCTGATTATAATTTTACCTGTAAGCTAGTCAGATGGAGTTAATAAATGTATGTACATTGTTTACACATCAAGGAATGGCTGTTGTTGTGTGTTTAATATGAGTGGAACTTGCAGAGGAAGCTTTGACCTGGAGTTTTATTCAATATTGAAAATAAATTGGTTGTTTTTGTTCTTTATTTACTACTTTCCCAGATATACCCATCAGAGTATGGACTGCAGAGAATGGAAGAAGAAAAGATAAAAGGACCACCAGAACTGGTGGATGAAACCTTACAGGAGGAAGAAGAAAATTTGGAAGAAACAACTGAAGGTTTGTGGTTTTTGGTTTTTAATACCCTGTAAATAACTTTGTTGTCTAGTTAAAAATATTCACAGAAGGAAGTACTGTTTTCCTTATTTCTAGCTTTAACTTCGGCTTTTTGGAATAAACCTTAGGAATCTTTTAATAGAAATAAGCGGGGACCTAAGATTTACCTCTGGCATACCATTAGTGACTTGTTAACGTGACCATGATATTTTGTTGAAAATTGGTAAAACTTAAATATTTTAGTGACACAAATACAATCTCTGCCTCAGTAATTTGGTTACCCATATAAATATATATTACCAAAATTTACACATTTTAGGTGTGATTATACATGTTTATAAGACATTTAGGTGGGTAAATAACCAGTGTGTACTACCACAACTACGTTGACTATAGGTGGATACAGTAATCATTCTCTATTTACTTGTGGTTACATTAAAGGCCATTTAGTGTCTACAGTCAACAACAAATTACCAAGGTTCTCTAAATTTCTGTCATTATTGTCATGATGTTCAAAGAGGTGACTCAGCAAAGTGACTTGGAGGCCTTCAATAGTGATACCATGACAAAAAGAATGTGTTGCCATTACTCACCATGTCTGCATTCACTGTCAGGATTATTCTCTTGCTGAAATCACCTATGCAACTGAAATAAGCTAAAAAAAAATGATTCAATGTCATCTCCACTGACTTGGCTACAGAGGTGGGCAGCACACAAAAAATATCCTTTCTGTCTAATAGAAATAAAATGCTGAAAGATCTGGAAAGACCCTAAATTATTGGTGGCATGAACTCTTCTTTGATGACTGTGTGTTTCAGGAATTGGTTCATACCTGGGTTGGGAGAAGAACTAACAAAGACTTTGAACCCTAATGTCTTCAGCCTATGGTTAAGTATGGAGGCAGGAGTGTCATGATATGAACTGCAAGTTGGCATGGTGGAAGAACAGAATTAATGTTTTTTGAAGCATGTTGCAATTCTGCCAGGTACATTGCAATTTTAGAGATATCTATAATTGTTTACAAAGGTGTAAGTTAGACAAGATTTTTAAAATCTGACGGCCTTACTGAGCATCTGTAGTTTTAAATTAGATAGTTTTGTATTTAATTGCATTATTTCAAGAACTGCCTTGGATTTTTTAATGACTTTTTAATGAAAGCTTTTAACAAAGAAAAACATAGCAGTAGTTATCCTCCTTTTGTAGGTAGGTAGAGCTTTTTTACTGAATGGTGTTTTTACAGGCAGCCACTACCACATGGAGAAACTTCGCCAATACCAACTCAACCGGCTGAGATACTACTATGCTGTGGTAGAGTGCGACACTGCAGACACCGCCAATCACATTTACGAGGAACTGGATGGCTCTGAGTACGAGAGCTGTAAAACTAGGCTGGACCTCAGGTGAGAAGCTTAAACTTGTAGGGGCTTTAATTCTTCCTGAGCATTTTTATTTGAAAACTTGTGTAAAAGATAATGAATGAACGAATGAATGAGTAACAAATAAATAAATAGAGAAAAACCTGCTTAAGTTGATCTTTGTTGTTAGAGAACCAATCAGTTTTTTACTGTATAAAAATAATTAATGGAGTTATGTACTTATTATTTTTGACTGTAACTCAGAACAGTTTTTCATTTATGTTTTCTGATGATGGCAGCCTTTTGAAAGTTGAGACAAAAGGATATGACTGACTTTCTTTATTTTTGTGTTCAGGCATTCCATGTTTAGTATGAAAACACTTCTTGTAAGTCTTGCATTATTTTCTTTTTAAATGTCTATAGCTGCACCTGTTTGGTAGGTGATTAATGTGTTTGTTTTCTGTCTAAAATATAAAATAAAAGGGGGAACTAAAATCCTGACCAGACTTGGGAAATGAACTGAACTTTTTAACTGTCTCAGTTACTTGCAGTTTTGTATCAATTGCAAATGCAAAATTAGATGCACAGGAAACAAAAAAAAATCTTTACAACTCTGTGGCAATCAGCTTTGTTACTTAGCTTTTGGTGTGTTAGATGCTGGTGGTTGGTGTCAGATACCTTAGACTCTACTGCCAGCTTTCTTTCCTTTAGAAACTTTAAAGAAATTATTAATAGGTATGGTTGTCCAATGCTTCTGCACATTGTAGCAATAGATACGTTGAGAATGTATCATAATTTGGTGAGGTTATAACAGTTTTAGTTCACCTGTGACCTGCTTTTCACTGAAATCTTGTGTGTGTGTGTGTAAAAAAAACTTTAAAAGCTTAAACTATGAGAAGATTTGCTGCATTTGTAGGTTTGTTCCAGATGAGATGACTTTTGAACATCCACCAAAGATGGTCTGTACAGAACTGCCAGATGCAGCCTCATACAAACCAACTTTGTTTGAAAATTCTGCTTTGAGTGAAGCGCAGGTAGGCAGCTTAGTTTCCACTATACTTCCTGGGAACTTTTAATCAATGTCAGGGCTTAACAGCTGCCACTGACTGATGGTGGCATGTGGAACTTTTACAAAAATACCAATAGCAATGTATTATTTTGAGTTACTATTTTTATATGGAAACTGAGACTGAACTTTATGAGAGCAATTCTTTCTTTCTTTACGCTTTTGGGAGGGAAAATGTGTGCGCATGTGTAATTGCAGTGCCGTCTACTTTGTTATTACTGTACTTCTCAGTCAGGGATGATATTAATGAGGGAATTTTTTTTATTGGATAAGCAGTGATTTCGTTTTTGTTATGTACCTCCAGGTGTCATTGACATGGGACGAGACAGACCGCGATAGAGCAGTGGCATCAGCAAAGAAGTTAAGCAAAGACAAAATCAAGGAAATGGACTTTCAGGCATACTTGGCATCAAGTTCTGATGAAGAAGGTGAGTGGTAGCAAGTGATCAGCTTTGCTAATTAGGTGTTAATGTATGTTAATCAAATAAGTGATTTGGGGATGCAATCCATTTAGTTAGGGTTATTTCCTGTTTGCTAGATATTAGTTCAGCAGTCTGGGTAACTGAAGGTTAATGGGTGGCGTAGTGTGCTTAGTGATGGTGGTGATAGCCGCAATTTCAGTCTTTGCTGGGTTTGGGCTGCTTTCTTATGCTCTTTGATCCCAGTCCATTCCATGTCAAAGTTCTTTGGTCACTTCACTTTCACGAATCAGGAGATTTCTGGTGGGTTGTCCTGTCTGTATGTATGCACAGGACTCTGTATTTTAGTCTGTTCCATACATAACAAGTTTATGATGATTTAGATAGGTTTGCTAACCTTTGCTTTAATAACTGATTTACAGATATGGTGTATTTTTTCTATGACTACTTACACACATTCACTAATTATTTATTTTTACTTAGATTGAAGACATTCTTAGAGCTTTTTGACATTTGAAATTTACTGCTTGATACAGTGATTTTCATTAAGGGACAAGTTTTGGGATTGCAGTGGCCAGCCAGTCTTTATATTTTAGAACTCCTAAGTGTGTTGTTTTGTTTTTATTTTTTTAATAAATTATTCATACAGGTTTGATGAGCGTTTGGGGTCATCATCTTCTCCAGACATGAATCTTCAGAGTCCACATAGTAGTCTTGCTGGTGGAAAAGACTGCAGGTGGCTATCTTCAAAATTTCATCTACCTTTATGTGTATCTTCCATGAATTTTTTCAAGACATTCTCACACCATAACCTTTTCTCTGCCACACTGCAGCTGGCACCAAACCAAACACCTTGACACTGCTGAATATACAGCCTTTGTGTGGGGCCAAAAATCTCAAAAAGATATTCACATAAAGAGTTAAATCGGTCTTTCCGAGGTCTGTTCCATTTTAGCCTTTGAGCTTTGGAATTTTGTTTATCAACTTAAATAACAGGATTTACAACTATGTGGTAATAAATTCCAGCATGACTTAATGGTAAAGGATTCTGACTTATCTCTTGAATTTTTAAAAGCTACTGTGATATGAGGTGTTGTTGAAGGCCAATTTCTGAAACTTATCAGTGCTATACATTGATCTGAATGAAAGAAGTTACTTGCATCTGTGTTTCTTTCTCTTGGGGAACTTGTCAGGTTTTAGATAGCACTTGATGAGTATAATACACTTTTTTGGATACATCAGGCATTTTGGCTATTTGGTGATCATTTTGTCCAAATTTTCATCAAACAAACATTAACTTTGGTCTCAAAATCTCCAGCCTCTTGTTTTCTGGTCACTTAACTGTCTATTATCTAAGATATTAAATGGTCAGTATGTGATTGGCTCACTTAGTCCTCATTTTCAGTTATCTCTATGAATAATAAATGAACTAAAAAACATACATTTTAGCAACCTTTCCTGTCATCATCATCAGGGTAATTCTGTTTTAGAGCTGTGTTAATTTGTAGTTGTTGTTTATATTTTTGGGGTCTCTCAGTTCTGAAGATTGTAATGATGATGATATTTTTTTTTTACCTTCTATGAGAAGTGTTCTCTCAGTATTTATACATTTATCAAGCCTATGTATTTCCATCACTGTAGATTGTGTTTTATGAAATTTTAATATTAAACTGTACCCAACCATCAAGTCTGTTTATGCATGACAACAGGAATCCCCTAACTAAATGTGCTATTTCTTCCATAATTTTGGAGAGAGCTTGTGACAATAGAATCTGCCTGATATTTTATTTATTCCTTTTGAAAATGGGGCCCTGTTAACCTGATGATATTTTGCTCGTTCTTTTCAGATCCGTACCATGGTTTTATAGATCAGTCTGACTGCAGTGAAGAGGAGGAGAAAGAGGAAGATAAGATTAAAAAGTACCAGCAGCTTTTGTTGAATATTGAAGGTGCAGAAAGAAAAAACCAGAATGAAGGAATGGAGATGGATATGGAAGTAACGTGGGAGCCAGGCAAGTATATTTGATGGGGGTGGGTCAGCCATTGGAACCAATGTTTGGTTGTTTTTTTTTTTTGGTTTTTTTTGTGACCATCTTGGATATGACTAACAGCTATTTTCTATATCAGACACTATGGCAAGAAAATTAATGAGTAGCTAATATTAAACATTACAGAATTTTCTCTATATGGAATTTCTATAGTTCAAAATATTGATCAGGCTTTTCCTATATTATGATTAAATTAAAACTTTTGTTTTCATGTAAACCATTTATAAAAGCATATAGCTTTGTAATTTTCTGTTCTATTTTATATAGTTAAACAGTTATTAAATACTGAAACTTTTAGAGATGTTATGAACACTTTGTAATGCAGTAAATTAGTTCCAGATTGTAAGACAATTTAAAAATGTATATTACAGTATAAATATGAATCCCAGCAAGCTTGCTTGACATAATATCTATCTATCACACGAACAGCAAGAGTTGAGCTTACATACCATCACCAAGAGGCTAAATCTACAAGAGCATTGTTAGTGTCACTTTAGAAAGATTAAAGTGCAAACAGGACTGGTTCAAAGAATTTGAGAACAAACACTTCTCTGGATTGAAAAAGAAAGATTTGAAAGACTGGGAACAAGGAAATCAATGGCACACTCTCTGAATGGTTCAAAGATGTGATTGCTGGGACATTTCCTAGAAACAGAGCTATTCTCTGACAAAAAGCTTTGGAGATTTCCTGGCAGCTGAAAGGAGTTCAGTGCTTTGAACAGATGGGTCAACATAATTTTCAGCAGAGTGGTGGAGTGGATAGCACCACTATGGATTAGTGAAAGTCTAAACTTTTAGAGCTGATGCTGGTTATGCATTTTGGACATTTACAACTTGGACAAATTTTTTCTTTCTAAAGCCTTTGGATACTATACTGCACAGGTAGTAAGCAATCAAAAGAGAAGATAACTAGTGTTTTGTGCCAACAAACTTGGAGGAAAAATGAAGCCTTTTCTCATCAGGATGTTCAGTCTTCACTGTTTTGGCAGTATTGATTGCATGGATCTGCCACTAGAATATCACTTGAACAAGAAAGCTTAAGTGACAAGCAACATCTTTGAACTGTTTTTGAAAAAGATTGACATTAACATTGGTTGCCAGCAACAATAATTCTGATGCTTGACAATGCTTCTCACCATCCTCATCTATAGGTGAAGAGCATTAAACTGTTCTTGTCTTCAAATATGCCATCAATCATCCAGCCTATGCATCAAGGGGTTATTCAGACACTGAAACTAATTCAGATAGAGGCAGCTGACTGCTGTTTTGTAGAAACTGGAGACATACGAGAACTTGACTTGTTCAGACAGACTACTTTACTGGATAGGCATCTGTTGGCCATCCAAAAGTGCTTCAGAAACTCTAGGTTCAGAACTGAAGTTCAACAAGATGAAAATGATGACATGGCAACTGAATGCAACAGTGCACTTAATATCGCCTTAGCAGAATTGGTAGCCGTGGATTCTTCTCTCAATACTATTGACAATGGTACATCATCAGATATCGCAGATCTTCATAGCAGGCTGATTGAGAAGAATGAGCCTGACCCTGGTGGGGTAAGCGATGATGGGGAAGAGAAGAAAATTCCAGACAAGTTCAAGGCCATCCACAGGGTTGCTACAAGTTTCTACGAGATGAAGGAGTTTATCATCAGTAATAGCTACAACAATCTACTGGAAAGTTGCATGCACTTGAAGGTGGGGGTCCAGACAGACTAAATGGCCAGACAAGAGAAAGGATGGCAGGCTGTAAGCAATGCTAGATCTCTTCAGGATTCTTATGCTTAGAACTGAAACCAAACTCTCCACACCACATTTACATAGAAATAATCACCCGACCATGAAATAATGTGCCTGCAAGACGGAGCAAAGTTGTGGGAACTCAAAAGTTTACTACTTTACACTTTTAAAAATACATTGTTAAAAGGGATTCTTAAATATTAAAAAAAAAAAAGTTGCATAGATAATAATTTTAATGTACCATTAAGTATGTATACATTTACATTGTGCATTTACACCTTAAAGTACAGTAGTTATGAGGAAAGAAAGTCTGCTTTGGGGTGGGAGTGTGGCTGTTATATAAAGGTTTGATGTACATAACAGAAAATTGCCGCCGACCATATCACGTTCTGTGGTGCAGCACCAGAACAACTGAAGCTCTCGATTGGTCAATTCCTGTTAATGTAGAGCATGTGCTGTCCATACTAAATATTGTTAATTATTTAGTTGCTTAGTAAAGTTTAATTATGTTCCATTAAAGGTAAAGCATAATGGATTTTGTTGTTGTTGTTTTGTTTCATTTTTGATATACCCACTGTGGTCTGTGGTCCCTAAACTCGGCCAATTTATTTCACCCACAAGTCAACAATCTGACAGCCCAGCAACTCCTGCCCAAATTTGGCTCCATCTTTCTTATGACTACTTAATGTTACAATGTATTGTTTTTTCACTTTTAAATCATGTTTGAGAGAGAATTGTTTACACATACTAGATGCTGAGTACTGTGAAGTTTCCAGCTCTTCTTTTTAATTGTCAAGGAAGTCACTTGTTGACTGAGAATGACCCCAGTCTTTTTCTTTCTGTCACAGGTTTAAAGGAGATGACTGAGGAGATTGTGAAAAAAAAACAGAAAAACAAAATGGTGACACCTTGGGTTGAATACTTAGAGAAAAGGAAAGAGAAGATAAAGAAAAAGAAAGTGGAAAGAAAGAGGAGAATAACTGGAGAAAAGGTTTTTGTTTTTCTTTCTGTTAAGTTTTGTGTTAAGACAGAGATGTCACTGATATATAGAGAATTCCGACTCTGGTATATTTTCCCCACCTAATGCAATTTTGTTTTTCTAAGCTAATGTCAGATTTTCCTTTTACCCTAGTGATGCTGAAGTACGAGGACTGTCAAAAAAGTATCCAACTTTATTTTTTCCCATGGGAAGTAGTGATGTTAGGGAGGCAAAAGTGTGCATAGTGGAGCCGCATGCCTTCATGCGCATGTATGGTTTTTGGTGGGCTTGCTGGATGCGTCAGTCATTGTCAGGTAGCCAGCATGTGAGGTGCTGTACTACTTACTTGTTGCATTTTCATTTCGTCCTTGATGACGGAATGTGTGGAGCAATGCATCAAGTTTTGCCAAAAGCTTGGAGATACCCAAGCGGAAACAATTCGCAAAATTCAACAGGCTTTTGGTGACAATGCCATGGGTGTTACCCAAATAAAAGAATCGTACAGCAGGTTCAAAGATGGCCGCACATCGGTGGAGAGTGACCAGCGTTCCAGGAGGCCGTTGTCAAGCCGCAATGCAGTTGTTATCAAGAAAGTGCGGACCTTGATAATGGATGATCGTCGTTTGACGGTGCGGGAAATTGGTGATGAGGTTGGGATCAGTAAAGATTCTGCACATGCAATTTTAAAGGAGGATTTGGGCTTGTGCTGTGCCCAAGCTGCTTTCTCAGGAACAACAACAACTTCGTCTTGATGTTGCGCAGGACCTGCTGGATACTGCCAACAGGGATCCTGAGTTCCAGAATACCGTGATAACTGGAGATGAGAGACGTGGGTGTACGGGTACAACCCGAAAACCAAAGCTCAGTTGTCACAGTGGAAGCACCCAACGTTGCCAAGGCCCAAAAAAGTATGTCAGGTCCGTAGCAAAATCAAGGTGATGCTGACTGTTTTCTTTGACTACTGAGGCGTTGTGCATCATGAATACGCACCAGAAGGACAAACAGTTACAAAGAAGTACTATTAGGAAATCCTTCGACAGCAGTTCTCTTGGCAAAGAAAGGCATTTCGCTCATTCACCAGGCTCCCTACTCTCCAGACATGGCTCCTTCTGCCTTCTGGTTGTTCCCAAAAATGAAGATACCACTGAAAGTTTCCTGCTTTGAGAGCTGAGAGGACATCGTGCGGAAAGCGACGGCAGAGCTGAGAGCCATTCCGGAAGAAGCATTCCAGATGGCTTCGAACAGTGGAAGGATCGCTGGGCTAAGTGTGTGGAGGCACAAGGGGCCTACTTCGAAGGGGATTAGCAACTGAACCCCACCAAGTATGTAATTTTTTTTTCCCAGCCTAAGGTCGGATACTTTTTCAACAGACCTCGTAGATTGTTACTTAGGACTACCATGATTCTTAGATCTTTCTTGATTTACTCCAAATTTGGGCATAGTACCATTTTTCTCAAGTTTTGTTATAATTTTGCCATGTTTTTAAAAATAACATAAGCTTTGTTTTTTCTAAAAAAAACAAAAATGATGCTCCAATTTTAAGATGTTCAACTGTTGGGATATTAGCCCATGAAGTAGCTAAAGGGAGATAAGCTGTTTTCATAGTAAAAGAAAAAAAAACAAAAAAAAAGCAATTTCTTTGATTTGGTTTGAAAATTAGTTTTAAAATTTTATGTATACTTTCCTGTGATTTCAGGATGCACTTTTAATGCAGTAATGATTTTTGGCTGCAAATGTGTAATAGTGAAAGTCAACTGTATTTATTTACAAGCTTTTTTTTTTTTTTCATTCCTACTACATCTTGGTAATTTTTTTAAAATATGTTAAACTAAACTAGCTCAATTTTGGGGTTTTACCCAAAAACAATATTTCATTTTCCGGAGATTGGAGCATGGGCAGCAATTATAACCAATAAATGCTGTTTTCAACTTCAACTATAAAAAGCTATCAAAAGACACTCATCTGTCTGCATACATAATTATTCCTCCAATGATTACCCACCCCATTTTTAGGAATATTTTAGTATGTGGAAGAAGTTGCTTTGCAGAATGACTCTTGCATTTACAGATACTAAATGAAAATCAGCTATTTCAATTTCAATCAGTTGTAGCCTGTTTCTTAAATCATTTCCACCTTTTGAGGAATCTGTGATAGTGATACACACAGACTGTTTATTCATGATATATGCTTACTTATTTTAATGCATCTCTAACATCTTGATAAGTCCTTGACTTTTCTTATCTGTTCATTCCACAGGATAAAATGGGAAAATTGATCATTAAAACAACCATTTAAAATAAAACAGTTGTGAAGTAAATAGTTATCTAGTGCATACCTATGGCCTTATTTCCATGCCAGGTAATTATGTGGGGAGGCTCTTGACAAGCAACTTTCTGTAAGGTTAATTATTTTTACTTGCTTGTGATCACATGACAGTTATTATTTCTATGCTACCAAAGCCATCGGAACAAACGTGACTGTTGTTGTCATATCCCCTGTTGTACTCAACCTCTTTCAGACTGGGATTCAGAAACTGCGGACAACACGAAATTGCCCAGTGCTCCTCAGTTTTGATCCTCTTAACCAAGCCATGAGAAGTCTCTACTACAACTCTTCATTTGTAGATGTTGCAGAAAAAATGAATATAGTATCAGCAATATAGCAGACCAGTTAAAGAAAATTAAATTTGCATAATGCCAAGTAAATGTATCTCCAATCAAAAGTGGATGAGTCAACCCGAGTTTTACTTGGTCAGAGGATTTAAAGGAGACAGTTATAAGGCTATTTCATTCTTTGACAGACTTGGAATCTAGTCTTCCAGTATAAAAGAATTATTATAAATGTGATGAAGACTAATTAGTTTTATAGAGAGAAACAATAATACAAATTGATAAAAGATGCACTGGGCCTGTTGAAACAAGTTTAACATCTGTACATTTAAAGAAATCTCTGCTAATTTCTTTCTTGCTTAGTTGAAGGAACTGAGCTTTAGTACAAGATATAATGTATAAGTAAATTGGGACAGTTTAATACCCTAAAAATATCTGATGTTTTAATTACAACGCACTGTAATTTATGTTTATGATCTGGTATGGATTTCTAAAAGTTAGGTTAGGCCTTTTGGATTTATGTATTATGACATTCTCCTAATTTTGTTTCTTGAAAATTAAAATTTGCTCTTGAAAAGTTCTCCAATTTTGATTGGCTAACTCTGTACAAACTTTGAGGATGGCTTGGCTCTATTAGATCTGCAATGTAGCTCTGCTAACACAAAAGGACTTATGCAAAGCAGAACTGTCACTGATTCACTTCATGTACATGATTATTGTACCTGTTGACTTGTAAGATGTCCACAACTGAGTGAATGCAGTGAACTGTCTATTTCATACATTATTGACACAAGAATAAAGACTATTTAGTTTCTTTCTATAATTTTAGTTACTATTGTCTTATTTCCAAAAGAAAACCAAATTAAATTTTATATGAGTCATTTGCTAAAGAAAGATATGTTAGTACCCTGTATACAAACTGTTTGCTCATACTACACTGTTATATTGTCATTTCAGTCTAAAATGTCAGAAACTGAAGATATTCCATTCAGTGATGATGAATTTGTAGCTGACATAGATCTCAATGATCCCTATTTTAAAGATGCTTTACCTGAACTAAGTGTGAAGAAATCAGGTAAATATACTTGTATTCATTTAATTTTTTTAAAAAAAGAAGAAAGCTACTTTGTGCATATGCAATAAACCTAATTCTGAAAGTTCATGAAAGAAGAAACATTCCTGATTACATAAAAGTGAATTATGTAGGAAAATACATAATTCTGTAGTTGGATTTGGGACTTAGACTTATGGTGCATGTGGCATTAACATCTGAATCTGTGCTTTATGCCAGAGTTTTGAGAAAATTCACACACCTTCAACCTAAAAAGATTGTCTAAATGAAGTCACATCTAATAAACAATTGCTTATTTTTTTTATTTAAAGACCATTGGGGGGGGTAATTGCAAGCAGCGTGGCTACCATTAACAGCATGGCTTATACACCATCCAATAAGAATACAGAGCAAGATCATTTGGAAGTTAGCAGCAACAAAATTACCTATTAACTTTCCCCAGATGCTTGACAGCTAAATGCATTTCATGTCAATGTTGGCACTGATAGCAAAAATTTGACCACTGCAACCTTTAAATTTGTCTTTTGAATAATCACGCACAATATCCATGTTGTTGTATTTTCAGAAGGTAAGTGACTTTGGCAGTGGCTTGCACTACATTACATTACCTTCAGGTCTTCCACAATAAAGATTGGCCATGGAATTTATGTAATTTTTCTCATTTCTCTTTCAAGGTCTAGGTAAATCTGAAAAGAAAGCACAGAAGAAGAAAGAGAAACTTACTGATGCTGAACTGGAAGCAAAGAAACAGAGAGAGGTAGTCAATCTTCTTATGGAAACAACGAAGTTTGTAATGGACTTCTTTCAAAGATCAGGGGTGGATGAATGCTAGAGGGTGATAACCCTCCTATTGGAGATGTAATTCAAGATGATGACATCACAAATTTGGCATTATATCACTACTGCTTTGATTTGTTGTGCTACATTAACTGCAGCCTCATCGAAAGACCAAGGCTCCTATAACCCATCAGAGATTTTCATGAAACAATAGTAATAAAAAAAAAAAAGATATTTATTTGCATTTTTACCAAAAATTTAATTGATTAGGTTAAAAAAAAATTACATTATAACTTGAGAAACTCTACTTACATTTTTTAACTACAATGTGAACCCTTGTAATATATTTTATTACAGACTTAACCTTTTGAGGAACCTATGTAGTTTAAAATTGCTCACCCATAATCTGTTCAACCCCAGACATCTTGAAAAATCCTGGATGTGTCTAGTACTATGACCAGGGCATAGTTGGTCTAAAGCAAAAGTCACTGACCAAGATTAGTGCATTTCTGTTAATAATAATCAAATAAAATAGCCTGGCTAGGAGCCAAAAGAGGGTCACAAAAAATCAATTGTTCATGTTACGTGACACAGGTGGTTTACATGATGCAGAAATAGGACTGGCTACTAAATATTATTGCTTGAGTTTCTCTTGCTGATGACTCCAAATTGGTTAGAAAGTTTTGCTTATTGTTTAAAATAAATAAGTTGATTGCTATCTACTTCCAATTTTAACTCAACTGCAGTCCTTGTGTAGAAGAGGCCTTTTTCCCTTGGAAGAAAGAGCCTTGTCATGCTCTGAAAGTTATTCTTCTGTTTGACTTTTTTTAGTCCTGTTATTTAGACTAAGAGTTAAACCTTTGATTAAAATGTTCAGAATAGGCACTGAGAGATGTTGATGCTACATTCACTCAGTCATAGTTAATTTATTTCACTCATCAATGAATTCCTCTTTCTACTCTCATAGGCAGAACTAACCCTGTTAATGATGGATGAAAATGACAGAAGGCATCATTTCAACTTCCACAATCTGATTGAAGATGAAGCAAAAAAGAAAAAGCCATTGAAAAAGAGAGAATCTGAAATAGAAGATACCTTTCTGGTACAGTTATTTTTTCTTTTTCAGCTTTGCCATTCTTGTATAGAAATTACCCAGAATTCTTTTAAAATTTATTTAATGATATAGTTTTTTTAATAGTGGAAACAGTCATTTATAAACTTAGTTGGTGGTTCTGTATAGATGGTGAAAATTTGTATTTGATGATTAGTGCTAGTCTAAAAAAACTAGACACCAACCTTGGAGAAAGCTGGCTCTAAATCTTTTGTTTTATAAGACTTGAATATATTACAGAATAAAGATGTACCATTTATTGTAATGTAACTTTTCAGCTTTAATTCACAAAACATTCAGGTAAATAGAACTTGAGCAATTTTGAAGTTCTTTAAAAAAAATTAAATATTATACAGGATTTGAATAAATCTTACAGCTGTAATAAGATTTATTATATAAATTACAGTAAAGTGCCAATTTTCTGGACTAATTTGGACAAGGGTGGTCAGATAAGCAAAAATCCAGATAATTTGACATTATTAAAAAGCCATGTTGCAATACCATAAGGTAGGTACATACAGTACATATATTCTGAACACATTTTGCAATTTTTTTATTATTATTGCAGTTAATACAAATAAAAATAATTTGAAGCATAAGTAATGAATGATTCTATTTATCTGTGTAATGTACACTTTTTAAACAACTGACTACATCTGTGCACTACTGTAATTTATTTAAGACAAGAACTGAGTGATAGCTGCTTTAAGGAAAACGTTTTTTCTTTGCAGTTAAATGATGCAATCTTTTCAAACAACAGCTGAACAGTCACTCTTCCTGCCCCTCCTACCATGTCCAAGCATTTGAAAGCTGCTGCATGTGACAGCCCCTCATAATCTTTATCATCTTTCTTATTTTCTTTATGAGCTGCTTCCTCCTCCTCTTGTACAACTTCGATATCTCTCGTTAAGATTTGCCAGTCAGGGTCATCAGCATCATAGTTCATCCACTCTCTCTCTCTGAAATCTAAATCACAATTCAACCATCCAGAAATTTCATTTAGTGCTACTGCTATGTCATTGACAATTTCTTCTTCTGGCCTCCTCTCTTTAGATGCATTTAAAAAAAACATTTATTCCAACCCTTCTGGAATGTAGTATTTTTTAAGGAATTCCATAAATCAATCAGGTCTTCAAAGGAATTTTTTTCATATATAGATGTTTTAAGTGTTTCAGTCACTCCGTGATTCATTGGTTGTATTACAGAAGTCACATTTGGTGGGAGACCATTTCATTCAGTGAAAAATTAAATGATGCATTGCCTAAAAGAAGCAAAACTTTTTTGACTTTTCCAACTTTTTTTTATGGAATTTCTTAACCTCAGAGCTTTTGTCATAGCATTCCAGAAAAACTTGAGTGTTCATCCGCACTTTTTTCTGTTGTTGTAAACAACAGGTAAAGTTTTCAGATTCTTGAATACCCGAGGTTTTTCTGATTCCCCAATGAGTATCAAAGGCAGCTTGTGACTTACACTGGGATTAGCCACAACAATATCATCTCTCTCTCTCTCTCTCTCTCTCTCTATCCAGACATTTAGTAACTGGGTGCATTTGCCTCTTCATGATGCCAGGGTTTTGTTTGGGAGAGTTTACTAGTTAAACCCAGTTTAATCTGCATTTTAGATGAAGTCACTGTCATACTTTTATTATGGATTTTGTTTCTGATTTTTTTTTGTTTTTTTTTTACAAAATTATTAGCTTCTGCAGTCAGATGGAAGCTTTTCGCCATGAATTTTAAGCACACACACACACACACGTACCGTGTGGTAACTTAAAATTTCTTAGCCATCCAGAACTTGCCTTAAATTCTTGATTACTACCAAGTATTTTTGTTGTAAAATCCACTTGTAAACAGCAGTGTCTACTTTCTCATTGTTAGTATTTTCATTGCTTTCTGTGCTGAACTCCCATCTTCCAAAACAGAAACAAAATTAAGAATTGAGTCGCTGTGATATTGTTGGAGTTTTACCAGATTCACCTTTCTTTAACCTGTTCACAATGCCCACTTTGTCACTCAACGAAAGAACCACTCTTCTGCGTTTGGTAGACATTTTCATCCCATCAAAGAGCAACTTTGATTTTAGAAATTATGAACGCTCTATTGTAATTTTTAAGGAAATGAAGGAGTGTGATAGTCAATGAGACTAATGTCACTTCTGATAAAGGTGTAAGGTGGCGTACCCTGTTTGTTATGGAGAGATCAAACATTTGACATTTGCATGGTTGTCAGCGGAATTCTCTTACAAAGAAAGTTTTTAATTTTTAAAATTTGGTCTGGATAATTGGCACTTTACTGTATTTGATTTTTCTTAAGTACTGATGATAGTGATAAATCATTTCCTTTTTCGAAACAACGGTATTGCTGTTCCCTGTGGTTCCTTTGATATTTAATGGGATGAGATAGGGATGTTTGTTACTCTAATATGTGAATTGCCCCTTTATTTCTCTTTATTTTGGTGGTATGATACCATCCAGGGCGTTTGGAAGAGCTTTAGGCTGTGCTGAGCAATTTAAGTTTTTTTATTTAAAAATTGTGTATGGACATTGTAGTTTACTTTTGTTTTGACAAAGGTAATGTCTCCTTGTGTGTATTGTTTACTAACTGGCAAATAGGATTTTTTTACAAGTTTCATTGATCATTAAAACATGACTTCTCTCCTTGCCAAACCTTTTGAAATTGAAAAAAAGTAGCTAAAGGTGATCAGTTATTGGTGCTGAATGACCATTAGGTTGGCATTCTTTGAGCTCTGTTGTTCTACCAGCATCTGTGTGTACCAGTGTCAAATCTAGTCTCTCACTCAGTGAAAGACAGCAGCAGCAGCATGAAGATGGAAAAGTTGCAGGCAGGCCTTTAAATTCTAGCTAGTCGAAGCTAAGGAAAAAAAAATGAAGTAATTTGAGATATTTAAAGAAAATAATTTCAATAAAAAAGAATTTTTTAATGTTTTATTCACTCACTAATCTAAATTCATTTTGTATGAGTTTAGTAAAAGTTTAATGCAATATTATTATTATTATTGTCTTCCATTTGGAGACTGTGTGCAGGGTGAGAAAGTTAAAAGTTTGAAATAAATGTGCATGTACCACCTGTACAAAGAGAAAGCAGGTAATCTGACTACTTGACTGTATTTACTCTAGTACTGGGACAAGGAGCAGCATTTGAGAAAAGAATGGTTCCATATGTATGTATGTATGTCTGGTTATTCAACAGTTTTGTGTTAATCATTACGATTTTTACATTCTATTTTTTACAGATGAATGTCAAAGATAAGCGATTTGAAGCACTCTTCACTTCTAATCTGTATAACATTGATACCTCTGCTCCTGAGTTCAAACGAACAAAGGGCACAGAAGCACTAATCAATGAAAAGCTTCAGCGGCGCAAGAGAAACATGGAAGAATTGGACCCCACTGATGCAGTGTCCAGCAAACGGAAAGCTGACACCACCTCAGAATTTGGCAGGAACACAAAAATCTCTCGAACTGAAGTGGCTCCCTCCTCCAGCCAGTCTCTACAGTCGTTGGTTAAATCTGTGAAGGCTAAGACTCTCAACTATTATCGTTCCAAGAAAAAGTGTTAGCTTGTGCACTACAGAGTTACCAAATAAACTTGACAATACTGCTTTGTTTTGATAGTTAGTTATTGTTAATGGTATCTGCTGCCACATTGACCTTTACAGATGTATGGTAGAGCCAGGGACTTGTCCATTCAACACCCTGCAGCTTAATTGTGGTGTCATACATCAATGTCTACAAGAGAGACAACCCAGCTAAGGCATGCTGCAATTAATTACTAGGAAGTTCTGGGCCTATCGTCATTGTTAGCATTAAGGTTTCCGTATTATAGTTTGTTGGTTGATTTTTGTAACTGCAGTTACATAGTGACAACCAAAATTATTACATCACCTTGTTTTTAAAATATTTTGTTAATTATGTTACAGTGTAAAAATTCATTTTTTTGACAGATCTAACTAATACTACTTTTAATATTCACAGGCTCTCTGTGTTAAACATCCGTAATGTAGGCATTTTTTGTACATCTATACAGCAGTAAACTTCAATAATCGCACTGTTTTGAAGAGAGATTATTTTAACAAAAGAAATAAATTAATGATATAATTAGTTACCTTTCTTCATTCGATGCAGGTATTTTGTGCTAATCGTTGCTTTTTTTTTACTCTGTGTGTGTGTTAGTCCCTGTCTAATACAGTGGGACTGATTTAGATTTTGCCAGAAGTGCGAACCAATAATCCACAGCCAGGCAGATTTAAATAAGTATGGAGCAGGAAAAGTGCTTTCCCCTCATCTCTTTGCATACCACAAATATTCTAAAATCTGCTTTGCGCCGAAATTTGTATTTTGTTTACCTGCATTCACTAGTTTGTGATGACCTCCCCTCTTTAGAGGCCACTTGGCCGTTCCATTTTAACACTGTGCTACCCAAAGCTGATATATTGACATCTGGCATACTAAGCAATCGCTGCTGGGGATCAATATACTGAGTACCAGCAGGACTAAGGTTAATCTTAGGTTTATTATAAAACACTAAAACTTATCGCTATGAAAGTGTAAGGAAGCTCTAATTATTGGATATTCTTAATGCAGAACTCTGCTGACCATTACTAGGAAGAAGGGCAGGAGGAAACACTCAGTCCAGAAATGAGGACTAAATTACAGCAGCTGTCAAGTCCTGCACTCTAATAATAATCATAATTTAATGAAACTTTTTTTCCTTTGAATTATTAGTGAAGCTATAAAATCATAGATTGTACAGCTTTAGGAATAATTTTAACAGTTGGCAGGCAGTGCTAAAAACAGATCTTTCCTTTAATTTATAGAAATTGGCCTGATAGTATTTTTATGCTGGATATTAATTTTCAGATATTAGTTAGGCTTGGTATCACTACTAGTTCAGTGTACAGAGTAAAAAGCACTGAATATTTGTATTGATCTCGCAAACCCATTTGCTGTGAATGCAACTAGCAAAACTGTACCATCACCATGGTGAGAGCTTATGTTGCTAGTATATTGATTTTAATGGAATTGCTGCCTTAAATTAGTTTGTATTATAAGCTAACAGAAGTCTGATTAACCAGATTGGGAAGTTTGATGGAATTAAACGTCACATTAAAGTTCTAGATCATTTTTTCTTTTGTCATTGTATAAAATACTCACCCATCTATTTTATGTTGACATGTCAACACATTGTTCTAAATTCTGGTATAAAACTAAAGAGAGTGCAATGGGTAGGAAGTTTCAAACACCTTCCTCAGTCTTTTTAATTAAAAAAAGAAGCACCTAAGAGATTAAAGCAGCTTTCACATTTTGCTTGGTCAGGGATTCCAAGTGATTATTAATAAATTTAGCATTCATTTCAGTCAGAGCTTGTTTTAGTTTGTGTTGATGACTGCTGAGGAGGCGTTATTTCCATTATAGATACTTTTAATTTACCGGAAGAAAAATTTTTGTTTGCTCTTTAAATTATCGTAGTACAAACTGCATCTTAATCCACCAAAGATCTGATGGAATGGACATTGTGGAATTCCAAAATATAAATTGAGAGAGTGTTACTTTTCCTTTTTCTTAAGTATCTTAGTTTATTTTTTGTGGCAGTTCTTTAATTATATCTGAAAATGTCTGGTTTGAAAATTGATCACCTATTAATGCTCCAACTTCAAATAAAATTCTATATAGACCACTCTGTTAATTGTATTTATTAACAAAATTAGGATTTAAAATTGTGGATGTTTTATTTTAAAAATATGTTAAAAAGTGCTACAGAGAGCTGTTATGTATTAAGTGTCAATTGTAAATACTGTAATTTTGTGTACCCATGTAATTTATTAGTTATGTATACACTTAAACTCCATCCAACTCAAAATCTCGGGAGAGAATTATTGGTTTGACAGTTTGATTTCTCTGAGTTCAATGTATTAATGCAGTAGTGCATTTTCTTTCTTTCTGTTTTACTGGTGGAGAATGATATTGGATGTAAATCTGAAAAATAGTTTTTAGGGGAGATAGAAAATTAGCTGTCTGGAATTGACGACTGGTTATAACTCAGCACATTTAACCTCCTGATACCTTTACACTGTTGTGCAGTTCCTTAATTCAGAACTGAGTACTGCTGAAAGTTAAACCACTCGGGCTCATCCTCAATGCTTAATGAGTACAGAGAATGAATAAATAACAGAGATGCTAACCTGAATTTCAAAGACTTAAAAAAGATTTTGCCAAATGTACTATGCTGCACTGTATCTTTGCTAAGTTAATGCTAACCTGTAGTTTTATCTTCCTTCTCTTAGCAGCAGCCTTCGAAGAATGCTGAGGTTCCTATCTGTATGAGAAGGTCGTGTATACTGTTGCTAGATATTTTACAAAGTGGACTTAGAAGTATTAACAGCAAAAAAACTTGGCTGCCAATGTTATAATTTTTTTCTTTTTTTGTTTTAAGGTTTATAAAGATGGTTATTTCAGAGATTTCCCTTCATCTTTATAGTAACTGTACTAACTACTAATATGGAAATGCCCAAACTAACATTTGATTTTCTGTAAATAATATATCACCAATAACTTTCAATTCTAATCTCAATATTCACATTGATTTGGACAAGGTCTTTGAGGAACTATTTCTTTTTAATTGGAGACTAAGTTAAAAGTCTAAATTTATAAACTGGAAGTCGTTAGCATTTAGTAATGGTGGTGTCTTATCATCTCTGAGCATCTTCATTGACACTTAACCCTTTCATAACTGATGTAGACAGGGAGAAGATGTGATGTTTGTGGTTCTGCTTGTTCTTATGTATAGGATCACTACAGGGTTATTCCAGATTATTTAGTTTCCTTTCCCTTCTAATCAAAAGCTACATTGGTTCTGGTGAGGGAGTTGCAGTCATTTAGTATTGGATGTTTTTGTACTTCCAATTTTATAGTCCCTGGCTAATCTTTCAAGTCATAACTTGAAATTTTGATTTACCAGAAGTATGAAGCAAATGAATGAAAGAACTTTTTTTAAAATTTAAAATTTAGCTGGTTATTTTCTGGTGTGGATGTTAGATTCTTTAGGACTGGGTTTAAAATGAGACCTGAGATGTCAATATCAGTGCAAGGTTAACACTTCATTACTATATTTCTATACAGGTCTTTTTCTGGAATAAGATATTTCTAGACATTTTGATTTATATCTTTTATTTCAGATTTTTTAAAAGATAAAGTGTCTATTCTACTCAAGACACCCGATAATTAAGATGGCAGCAGTCATTTAAGCATGACTCTCTGTGGCTACAGCTCCTGTAGAAAAGTATAAAGAACAAATCAGTTGGCACAGATAATCTTTACTTTCAATTTTGAAAAGATAGGACCCATTTCATAGAGAAATTAACTGATGTTTGCCATGCTTTTCCCTGATGTGTATTACATGTGAAAGTTTGATATGCTACATGTTTCAGAATATGTCAAATATTACTTCTATAGGTATTGACTTTTGTGGAGTAGACACATGAAGTACAACAGCCAGAAAAAATGTGGCATTCTTCTCATTTTGCAGTTTTGTGTTGTGATTGATCCAAAGAAAATGGAGTCAATCAGTCTTGACCATCTGGCAGCAGCCTTCCAAAATATCAAATTTATAAAAAGTGTTTTGGTATCAAGCTAATTAATGCAATCATCAACACCTGCCAAGAGAATAATGGAACAAGTCTTGTTCTATCCTCTTGCAGGAGTTACTCCTTGTGTGTCTGTGTTAGGAAATGCTGCATGTATGAAAACTGCTGCCTGGACATTCCAAAGTCAAAGTCAATACACATGCATGACACCTTTGATGCAGACTCCAAATAAACACTATTTCATGAAGAGCATATGCCTGATGCAGTGTACAAACCTTTCAATTGCCAAGAATTGTGTTGCAGTTTCTTTAACCGTAAACATTCAGCCAGTTTATTCTCCAAAAACCAAAGATGTCTACCAGAATGTTTTCTGTGCCCTGTGTAATGGAGAATCTGCTGTTGATTTGAAACCATGGATTCCTTAGCTGGCTTGCATGAACTTTCCATGGCATGCCACCTTTGAGAGGATCCTGGAGCTTGTGAAAAACAAATTAATGCAACTTAGGCTTTCAGCCTCTGCACAGTGCTCATGCTAGGGAATACAGCAGTAGTGAAATTTTTAAATGCAATATTACTGGCAGATGGAAGTGGCATAACATTCCTGCCTGACAACTCTACTCCACACACTGTCAGCGACATCACAATATCTCTTGTTGCTCATGTAATGAGAGCTTGACTAGTGCCTATGTCCACATAACTGCTCGCTGACAAAACGCCCATTTAAAACTCTGCTACAAGCCAGAAAATGGAAAGGGATGGAGAAAGATTCTGCAGACAGGACCATAGATATGTCATCTTGAATGTAAGTAATAGTGAAGAAACAGTTTAAATGGTATTTCATGCTGATTTTGGATAACTAAAAATGTAAGTGTATAATCTCAGACAAATCTCTCCTCTTCCATGTCTGGAAATTCTTATGGTATACATATACTTTTATTTTCTTGAAAGTTTGAGAATGTTAATTTATCAACATTAAACAGAAAAGAACAAATTCTGCATTTCAATATAAAAAAAGATGATAATCCATCTCATTTTCAGATAAAGACTGTTCACTATTAATCAATGTGTTCTCCATTTGGCTGAACTTAGCTTCTTTCCTGTAGCTGATTTTCATTAATTATGGACCAAGTTTTTGTCCACAACCTACCTTTATTTGGTTTGTTGAGTGGGCTTGGGGTTTACATTTTTTATCACTGTTTGCATTTCTTTTGTTGTTGTTGTTTTTCTAAATCGATAAGTAGGATTTGTTCTGTCCAGTTTATGTTTGTAAACTTTCAGCAAATACCGTGAAACTTAAGACCCATGAGAGGTATGGAATATGACCATTTCTTTTAAACTGAATTATCATTAAATTATGAAAATGAATTGATGTTAGCAGAAACACTGATAACATAAATAAAGCATAATATAATGAAAAGGGCAGACAAGTAATTTAACTACTAAGTTTAGTCAAAACAATGTACTGGAGTGATACAGATAACAGTTCTAAACTGTTTGGTATGTTCTGGCTAACAGTGATACCAGAGTAAACCTTGATGTTAATAATTTTTAACGCTAAAATGGTCATCAGTAAACTGAGAATTCAGTAGAAAGCCTGGTTTAAATCCTCTCATCATCTAGGAGATCCTTAAAATCTGTACCGATCAAAGCAATTATTGAGAATGAATCTTTATGCTTGGTAAATTGATTTCAGGATGATGTCAAAAAATGAGTAGAGTAACTGTTTTTAAAATGTAAAAAATTTTCACTTGTATGCATTTAAAAATAATGCAAAAGTAAATGATATTAAATACACAGAATAAGATGGAATTTTACCTTATCTTTACTTTTCATGGATTTATTTGTAAATATCGTGTGCCAAACAAAATGGCCTCCAGATATTTAAACAACCTAGAAAATTGGAAATCTATCCAATAGATTTTGGAATCATCTTTACAGTCGAGTGCAAAGAGGTGTGTATAATCATCACCACCACTTTGTCAGGATAATAATTCTATAACTGTCGTCATCCTTGGAAGATTGTACATAAACACCTTTGTCTCATTCTATCTCAGCTGAAATCAGTGCACCTCAAAGTAAACATTTGAAATCTCTGAGCAAAAAATATTCGAGTTTATCACTGAATTAAGGTAACAAGCAAATTGCATATTTGGTAGTCAACTATTAAATTTTGAACCAGATGCATGCATATGCGCACTTCAGTTAAAATATAATGTAAATAGGCCATTAAACAACTGTTCACAATTTCAATGAAATTAGAATTTTAATAAGCACAGTCATTTTCTGCATAACCTTCGCACATGGATTTTACCTGCAGCATTATTTAGTGAACAGTAAACCAGACAGGTGTTTTAGTGGGTATGCATATCTCTATTGACATACAAAAGTTTATTTTAAGTCACAGAATGTTTTGTATTTCTGATTGAATGAAATTAAAATTATTATCCTTTTTTTTTTTTAAAGTCTGCTGTCCACTTCAGATAAAGTTGTGGTCATTGTTTTGTACTTTGGTTAGAATGAACCGACTTACAGCCAAACCAGAAATAAATGAAAGAGAATTCTGAACTGTTCTTTATTCCATTACTGAAACTTTTAGTCTCAGCCACCATTTGCTAGCTGTTTGATATGAAAAGAAAAACAAGAGACTGCCAAAATTCATGCAATTATGTGAAATTTGAAAACTTCTGAGAATTAACAATCAATTGAATGGAGTTAAAACTTTGGTTATGTAAAATAGATGCAGTCAGAAGCTGTATCACTCAGTGCAATGTGCTGTTACTAAAGATGAGGCAACTGGTTATGTGCAAAATATAAAAATGAAGCCTGCTTCCAGAAAGTTTGACACAGAAGGATAAAAGTCCATGCAGGTGTAAACAGCAGCAATCAGAGAACACAGGTCTTACGCTCCTTATCGCTAAGGGATGCCATTAACATTTTTTGTGATTGGCTCTAAGTGTGTTGCCACGATATTTTCGAAAGAAGTTTTGTATGTCTCTCATTTTTGCTTCTGGTAAAACATTATTAAGGTTTTTCTGCATAGGATATATCAATATGTATATTTCTATAAAAACATTGAGCATGTTTTTTTATATAATTTAAAGTTACTGTATACAGTTTGAATCTGCTTTCTTTTTGTCTGCCAATAATTTAGAAAACCTTCCCACAATGCACCACTAGAAATTGATCAATTTGTATGCAAATCTCCAAAGCATATCCAAGGTTAATTCTTTAGCTATTATACTTTTTTGACTAAGTTTTTTTTTTTTTTTTTTTTTTAAATTTTCTTTGGATGTTTTACTTCATCTGCCAATTGATCTGATAGCTAAACATTTGGTAGCAGCTGGTGATGCTCATACACTAATTGCAAGTTTAAGTAACATTGCATTGTTGGAAGATTTTCTAAATTATCTGCAGAATAAAAACAAGATTCAAATTGCATTCATAACCACTTTGCTAGAAGTCATAATATTTGGAATTTAATAGCATTTTTTTTTCAGAAAGTGTGCCACAGAATAAAATGTCCTAAAGGAAAACTGCTGCAGGATGGGGAATGCAGAAGCATTTTAAGCATTAGATCCAAAGACCAGACCCTTTCTGGACAGTATAAACAGACATGTCACCTCTCAACTCTCTTTTGCACATTCAGGTTCATCTATTATTTATGGGTCTCCTGAAAATTAGCGTGCACCTAAATGCTATGATTAAACATCAGAAAAAAGTATGTTATCTACAAAAGGATGGTATATGGGAAAATAAAAACAAGAAGAAAACTTTTAGACAAGGATGCATTTGAGTTAAATGCTACAAAGTTTTTTTAAAGCCATTTTACTTTAAAGTTGAAAACAAAACACTGGAGTTTAAGGTTAGCTTTGATGAGCAAATTAAAAAGTATTTAGATAAGTTCAGATCCAGAAGGAATAGTAAAAATCTGCTCATACTTGGGAAGTTAATGCCACTGGATGAACCCAATAATGATGTTTTACCAACATTGAGTGAGTTTTCTGTATGCCCACAGATTGATTTGAAAGAAAGCAAGGTGAAGCAGATTCAACCTAAAATAAAAGTCCCTGCAAGTTTACTTTTTTTATAAGGTGAGACAAAAAAACTACAATTTTATTATAATGTGTGTGGATGATTATCTGTCACAGGTAGAACAAGCAGGTGATTTGCAGCACAATGTATCTAGCACAACAAGAGTAGCTTTTTATCCACTTAATAAGCAACATATGTTCAGTGGAAACACAACTTGGACTCATGCTTTAGTGTTTAATAGTAAACTCAACCCATGGAGAAGTATTCTCAGAAATGGATATACTCAATTCAGAGGTGTTTACTTTGAATCTGAACCAGTTTCCAAAGAAACCACACAACTGTATATTGTATCAATTGTTTTCACAATAATAGGACTCCACCAAGTGTTTAAATTGAACATGGAGAAAGGTATCGCCTGAGACAGTCCACAACTTCATGGGCTTCAAAGACAATGTCCAGGCAGTAAACAATGATATTGTCAAGCTGGCTAACAATGTTGGATTTAGCGAATTCAACACATTGAACATACAGATGCTGAATTCTCACAGGAGAGTCTGAGTGTAAAAGATCTTAAGGAACTGGATGAATACAGAGTTGCAGAAGACAGTGATGACAGTGTTCATTTCTGGCAGTTGTGTTTTTTTGTTTCCTGTTGTTTGCCAGAACTTTGCACCCTTCATGGAAAGAACAACGAGTTTGGCTCTTACCATCTTTCTTTCACAGTTACTGTTCTTTGTAGGAATTGGCAAAATGTCCTCTGGTTGGGGGTGTGTTGTTCTGGGTATTATCATCCACTTCTTCATTCTGTCGTCCTCTCTGTTCTGGCTCAATGTCTGCTCCTTCCACATGTTCTGGTCTGTGCAGAAAAAAAAAAAAAACAACCACCAGTAAGCCCAGAGTTGAGCTGAGAATGTTCCTAGGCTACACAGCATACGCTTATGGCCTTGCTGCAGCTATCATTGTGCTGTGCATCATCTTTAACCAGGTTACTTCGGGTTCACAAACAATAGGGTATGGTGGCTCTATATGTTATCTCTCTTCTTCAATCTCCATTGGATATTTCACAGCTCTTCCTGTTGGCTTAGCACTTCTAGCAAACATAATAATTTTTCTGTTAACAATTAGAATTTTCCGAAAAATGCCCAGGCTTGATTTACGAGTTAGTGAAAACAAAAGCATTACCTTAATATACATAAAATTCTTATCTCTAACTGGATATCATTGGACAGTTGGCTTCATTGCTGTAGTAACTGGTTAACTTGTTTTCAGCTACATCTTTGAAATCCTCATTGGCCTGCAAGGTGTCTTTATGTTTATCATCTCCATCTGTAACAGACGTATGGAGGATGTGCAAAAATAAATTTCACTCTAATGAAAGACAAAAATACGAAACCAATGTCTTCTCTGTCACATTTAAACATGAGAATATAGAAATTCCACTTTATGGTTTGAGTCCTATTGTTGATAGTCAGGATAACACCTTGCAGATGTAAGTTATCTAGCTCTTTCTCTGATGGTTGGCAAAGTGCCATACAGATATACAGAGTCCTGCCAAAAGAAATTGAGCACCCTCAAAGTATAGTAATTTTTATTGTGAGATACATGTACACCTATGGGAAGGAGTTGGTAATCAAGGTACTCCCAGAATTACTCATTTGGATTCATGTTGGGACTCCTAGCTACCTAGAGAAGAACTTGCAGCCCTTTTTGTCTCTTTCTTAGGTGGTGGTCTTTGGGATGTTTTTGCAACAAATGTCTTGAAATGCAAAATCCATTATTGGAAAATTGGCATAAGATAATTATTGAGAATGAATATACATGCTGCAAAATTTAGACATCCTCAATGAACATCAGATCAGTCTTTCCAGCACCCTAAATTACTTCCCACACCATTACATTAAGACCACAGTGTTGAACTATAGGTTGCAAGCAAGCCGCCTGAAATGCTTGACTGATCTTTCTCCACACCAATTCATGTTCATCTATTCAACATGAATTGGCAAAGTTGAGACTTTACAGAAAATAAAACATAACCAAAATTCCGTAAGTCTATATCATTTTCTGGATGCCCACAGATCTGAACTTTACTTCGTCTGCCTTAACCCTCTGGAAACGATAGGGCCAATCTGTTGATCTAAAGCTAGTAAACAAAACAGATGATATGGCTGACCAGTTAACCCTATTAAAGAGCCTTGCTGAATGGTACCCTATAAATACAGTAGTTTAGACCAATCAACAAAGGCTTTTCGATAAAGCAACATCCTGATAAATCAATGGTTTCCAAACATATCAGTCTCCAAAGGGTTTTCATTGAGCCATATGTTCATAGCCAAGCTCATTCAGGTTAGGCTGAGCTGTGTATTGTGACACATTTGCAGTATTGCCCAGGTCTATCTTGTGCTTGAATTAGACCTCTAAGTTGCTCTGTCTGTTTGTTTGTTCTGTACCCTTCGATGACCATTCTGGTCAATGGTTGATCTTTAATTTGCCTGACAAAATTTAACAATATTATGTACTGTATCATTTGTGAGTTCAAGATTTTGCACTATCTGCCTCTCACCATGATTACATTGTCCAAACACGTACGGTGATATATCACAAATGCATCTCTAACATTCTACCAGCTTTACTGTCTCATGATGCTTGCTATCTACAGCCTGGTGTACAGCCTTATGGACAATTTGGTCTGTTCTGTTATGGCTCTGTAAATGACCCAATTCTTTCTCTGATGGTTGGGAGAGTACTGAGCAGCTCTAAATTACCTAGTTCTTTCATTTACGTACTGCTTTTCTTATGGCCCACCATCTGGAGATGGACACATAGTAATTATGAAAGAGGTCACACATTGACAGTTAGTTTGGCTTTGAAAAAATGACATCTAATTCTTTCAACATGAAAAAAATTAGCTGACCCTTATTCACAGCATTGAAGCTGTCCCTCAGTTTTACTTTACTTTAAAGCAGCAGCTGCTGCTGTATTTTGCTTTTTTAATTTGATAAATTACCAAGATTTCTGATTAGTTATTGACTCCCACATCCCTATTTTCTTGTTTTACTATTCATAAATACTATCACAGTAAGTTATTTCACTTACTACTTACAGTTACACCACTATACACATGTTGTCATAGTTACAGAGCAAATATCCGATAAAAAGTTAAGCATTTTCTGAAAATTCTAATTCATTTCAAGCTTTGCTATCTTTGGACTGTGACTTATGTTGATGAAGTACCTCTATAAGCTCCCTCATCACTGACAGTCTTTTAAATTTGATCCCAATTATTAAGCAAAATTGGTTAGGAATAAAATTTAATTGTATTTATAAATTCTTCTTGATTACACAAATATATAAATTAAAAATATACTAAAATAGAAACAAAATATTATTTTTTAATAATTTTGTTTTAATCTGCTCTGCAAGTACAATTTTTCTTTTTCAAACTAATAGCCTTTAGTTAGAAGTACAGGTAGCACTTTTGAATAAACTGCATGTCTGATGATCATTGTTTAGTTGTCATCAAACCATCTTCAGCTACCCTTATATCTTGGGTGACCACTTTGTGATTTTGATGCGACTTTCTCAGCTTAACCCTTATGCTCATTTGAGGGCAAATATTACAAGTTTTTTTTAAATCTGGTTCACCTCGCTTGCACGGAGTCCACACAGAAGCAAAACTAAATACGAAAAGATCCCAAGTGACTCTTCTGTTAATTGCATTTTACTAGTATTAACTTTTTAAAAAAAATTAATGAAAAGATTAAGATTGTAATGGATATTTACATCTTACACTTAAATTTAAAAAAAAAAAAAAAAACTGCAGCAGCAGTAGAACCATTAACAGAATTCTCTGAGGGAGTGAACCTGAAAGAAAACCACAAATCATACCATATACTGTCACTAACTACAACATATGTTTAGATTATGCATACTGATATATATGTACACACACACAGGTCTAAGAGTAATTGTTACAATCTATTCCCTTTAAGAAATTGTACAAAGAAAAAAAAAAAAACTGGGATTCACAATACTTATGCATATATGCAAACAATTATCCTACATCTTGTTGCAAAGTTCAAAAAATGAATTACACGTTACAAACTTTTAAATATTGTGATGTAATTGCAGTTATTTCTTTATAGAAAAATCCGTATTTTACTGCATGTCCACAAACTGTATTAAAACGTGTATCACTACACTTTTGTTATTCTCGGTAATATAAATGTAGTTGCTTTGTCTTATGTACAAGCACTGAGCCTAAATAAGATTGTGGCTAATGGTTGACTGTTTACCTCCATAGAGACAATAATATTGAAGTAAAAAAACATATATATATATATTGCAATATAAATTTCAGTTAACTCTTCTTGTAGTTTCCATGTTGTTTCTCTTCAGCAGAAAGAATGAAGGTTTATAAATTCAGCACAGAAACAAGAGAGATGTGCAGCGTCCATTACTCCAGAATTGTTGGTGTTTGTTGACACTAATTTGCGCTGCAGTTTTGAATATTTAAAAAAAAAAAAAAAGACTAGAGGGTAAAAAGTGCTCATCCATAATGATATCTAATTTCTTCTTAATGGCGGGATATTAGGAGTTATATTCCACCATCAAAGTATGGAACAAAATCAGCTGTAAATTTCGTTTATACTTCGGTTCAGAAGTCGGGTCGTAGTTTTCGTATAACCAACGTTAAAATGGCGGAAAAGAAAGCGTCAGAGTTCTGCTAAACGAAACAATGAAAACCGGCCAGTGTTTAATGAAGATATGCCAACCACTTTGGAGAAGTTTAAGAACTGCGAGTACAGCACAGAGTCGGGTATGGATGGACCTACAGCCCTAACTACCACCAGTTTAGTATCACTAATAATTATATTTGCAATTTTTATTGCATTACATGCGTTTTTGTTATCGGCCATCAACATAGCAGAAAAGGAGAGTACGTAATAATTCCTTTGTAAATACGTAATAATAATAATAATAATACTAATAATAATAATAGTGATAATAATATCATGCATTTTTATTTTTAAAAGGCAAATGTCAGCTGGAATTCTTCAAAACATGGAACGGGTGTAGAATGATACAAGGGAAGTAATCGATGTAAACGTAATGTCACTTGCTATAAAATGATACACATTATTAATTTTCCTGAAAAAAAAAAAAAAAAAAACTGGGCAGAAATTTTGCCGAACAGAATTTCTTCATTTTATTTCACCATCTAACAGTTCCGATTGAGTATTTTAAATAGTAATTCACCGAAAGCCAGAATGGGACGCTGTCTCTTAGGGTTATTGATCTATGTGAAGTTCTGCACATATCGAGATCAATGACGCTAGTGGTGTCTCTTTAACAGACTTCTTGGATTATCTCTCTGAGAATTTCTGCTAGAATCCTAAGTGTGTTCTTTTGTTGTAGCATTTTATTGAATTACCAACTTTGTATTTAATGATATTTTTTTTTTTTCTGGTGAAACTGTCTTTAATGTGTTTATCTTGTCTCCTCAAAGACGGAGAGACTTAAAATTCATGCCCAGCCACCGAGGATAATCCACAATGATTGGATTGGACCCCCTGATCCAGAATCCAATCTACGTCCTATCAGATTTCATGTGCCTGAATATGAGACTACAGTGGAACGAGAGTTACGGGAACAGAGAGAACAACTACAAACGTGGAATCAGGAATTCTGGGCAAAGCACAATAATAGTTTTTTGAAGGCAAGCTGAGTGAAATTCTGGTCTAATTTCTATATCTTAACAATACAGAGAAAAAAGATGTAGATAGCTGTCTAGAAAATAACACTATACTAAGCTGTTCTGTTCAATAAAGTTATTTAAAAGTGGTAAAACTCTGAGATTTTCTGGTTACTTATGTTATTTTAATGCAGATTTTTTAAAAGTTATTGAATTCTGTTTTTAACACTGGCTATTTAATATAATCCTGAATAAAAAGTTGGGGTTTTCATTATTTTCAAAGCTGCTCCCTTGTTGAACTTTTGGTTATTTTTTTTCCGTCTGATTTCCTTAGTGAACTAAATAAGTTTGTTTATTTCTAAAAGAAATTTGCAACTTTAAAAAAAAATTTTTCAGTAATGCATTTATCCATTCTCTTATACTTAGTCTTTTTTTTGTTATTGTGCATGTGATTTAGCTGCTAAATATATTGCAGTTTTTATTTCACCCATTGGCTTATTTTTCTCTTAAAATAATTAAACAGCTCAAAAATTTCCCTCAAAATGGATTTCAGATTAAAAACAACAACATGCAATTAAAATTTTCAACAATTGTAAAAGAATTTTTTTTTTTTTTATATAGTTAAAGAAAGAATTTACTGAACAGGAGCTTCAGAAAAAAAGTGCAGAGGATGGTGGAAATGACAAATTGACAGCAGAAGAGATAGCAGTGTTTTACAAGAAATTTCTAGATGACAACTATCAGCTGCATTTACGCTATAACATGTAATACATCTTCCTATTTCGAACTCTCTTGAAAGTAAAAAGCTAGGCGGGAAAATACTAGGCAATTTTTTTTTCTTAGTTTAAAATCAGAGATGATGTATTGGAGTCCGCTGGATTTATTTTCCCCAAAGATTACTAGGAAACTGTTTTTGCAGTGATTTTTAGAATATCTTTTATAGTCATGATTGTCAACAAGTGGAACATAATGATTTTGGTCATGTAGTGCCATGGTTAATGCTAACAAGTGTTTGGCATGAGCCTTATTTGGTCTAGCATATCCATCAGCAGGAAATGGAAAGTATCTACTAGAACTCAAGTTTAGCTGTGGAATGAAATCAGATTGCCCAGATGAAACTCATGCTGATGGAGTGGTACAGAAGAGCAAGAGAAACTATACTATGGGAGGTTTGCCAAACCAAGTCAGTCCCCACCAGGGATTGAATTCAGGCCTTCAGTTACAGTAGACTGGTACCCTATGTGCTTAGCTCTCTACTACCCTAAACTTGTTTTAAATCTGAACATTTTTTGTTTTTTGCTGAAATAAAACTTGTTAATCCTTCATCATTGGGAAGTCATTTGCAGTCCAAGATGAAAACGTTTTGAAGATAAGATGCCACCGAAGAAACCAATTCCATAAGGCAAATTAAAACAAAAGAAAATTTAAAAAAATTTTTTTTTAATGGTTACTTTTAATCAGCAATGTCAGATTAACTAAATTCAATATTCTTAACATTGTGTCATGGAAGTTAATTAGTTTTTGTGATAAAGGGAGGTAACTATAAGAGATTAAGCATTTTTGTTGGTAATGTGTAAATTCAACTCCAACTACTGGTGTTTTAGAATGGATAAGTGGGGAAAGGAGAGGTTTAATTAATGTATGGTGAGAGTCTAACACAGAAAGTCATCCTCCTCAATAAATATCCTGTACAAGAATGAGTCACAAATTAAAAAAAAACCCACCCAATTCCAAAAGCTTTAATTTAATTACAATGCATTTGCTAAGTCTCACCAATCTATACAATTGAGCTGAATTTTGGAGATGGAGATGCACATGCAAATATATTTTGTACATTAAAACAGTAAGATATCTGGACATATCTTAATTGGAGTGGAGTTCAGCATTATTTATACAGGTGTATATTAACTACAATTGTATCTGGACATATCTTAATTGGAGTGGAATTCAGCATTATCTTGTACATGTGTATATGAACTACAATTGACTCCACATTCTTATGAATAATTTAATATCTGAACTTCTAAAAGTGAAATACAAACATTTATACTATGTGATGAGGTCAGATTAACTGGCCAAATTTTTCCATTAGAAGTCAGAGGCATTTAAATAATATTCACTAAATACAAAACTCTAACAAGAGAATTTTTCAAAAATGTGGATGCCTTGTTATAACTGATTTATAGATGGCAAGCATCCTTTGATTATAAATATTTTCATTCAAAAAACTTGATTGTGCAATTTTATAACAAATAATTCAATAAGGTTGGTTTCTAATCTTGAAGCTTCAAGTTAGTTTATTTGGTTTAGTTTTCATTTTATTTAATTCTTATCTTTTTTTGGTTTGTACAGAGCCTGGTACAAGAAAAACATCTCCCTTCTATGGCCAGCATTCAGAGTAGCTGTTCATAGACTGGTAAGAAAGTATCATCCAGAAAAAAAGAGGAAATGTCCTGTTATGATGAAACAAATACAATCTCATAGAAGGAAACCATAATTACACAAGTTTAGAGTCAGAAAAGAAAGGAAAGTTCTCTTCAAAGGAATCTTATTGTATTTGCTAGTTAAAATAAATTCCACTTATAAACATACATGGCTTAAGTGTTTTCCCAGTATAAGGTGGAAAAGCCTTTATCTTCATATCTTGAGATCTCTAGTCCCTGCTGCCCCCCCCTCACATCCCAATTTGTCCGTCTCCCCTTTTTTAATAATTCTGTTTTTACACGCTAACGAAGACGGGTTATATTACTCAGCAATATACTACTAATCGAAGCTCTCTTCTATGGAGGAAAACAAAACAAAAAAGAAAGAAATTCCACGGTTAATCTTTTGATTTCATGCCCAAAATTGCGTCGTCGTCGTCGTTATTATTTTTTTTTCCTGGCAGCGTCGCAAGGCGAGATCGATTTTCGCTCGAACTTCAAGAGCTCTGGACTTCCGCGCGTGTATTCATTACTGTCGTCATTAGAGGACAGCTGACCACGCACCGGTGCTCTCGGGCAGACCGATTAGGGAGGGTCTAATTGGCTTAACGAGACGCGGCAACAGGAAGTTTGTGTTCGAGAAGCGTGTCGCGTTAACACGCTCCAGGCCGAAAACTAGGGAATTCTGTCTAAACCCACGGAATGCGGGATGTCGACAGATCTCACTACTGACAATTTACGGTAGTCAGTCTGTCTGTCTCTGTGTGACGTTCACCGTAAACGCGCCAACTCGTGACCGTTCCAACAGAAATATTTCTGATGCCTGGCCGGCTGGCTAATTTAACATGGACTCTCTTATAATTCTAAATTATCCTTCAAAAGGAACCCTCGATTCTGATGCAGCCAATCGCATGGGGGCGTGGCGATGTGAGCGTTCGACCAATGGCCAGACGAGCATCGAATGACGTGCAAGGGCGGCGTGAGAGACTGGCTTTGCGTTAGTATTAACACTGAAAGTATTGTTGCTGCACGGCCTCTTTTTAAGAATATGATTCCGGAGAAATATTCCCATTTGTTCTAGCAGGGAATTCGATGGGAGAAAATGTCAGTATGCTAAATCCAGAAGGGTTTCCGAGCCGGTATAACGCCGCAGGGCTGACCCAGATAACCCGGCACAGTCACTGATGCAGAAATGTAAAGAAACAGGAAAACGAGCTGTCCTGATCCAGTCGATCTCCTACCTAAGCGTGAGGGAATAAAACGGTTAATTTCATCTTCAGGGAGAGAGATGAAAACGAAAAATAATCTTTAATAAAAAGAACGAAAGGAAAGGAAGGGACTAGTAGTGAGATGGAGACTGAGAGAGAGAGAGAGAAAGGTAATAAAATAAGAAAGGGAGAAAAAAGATGGGCGAAATGAAAAGGGGACAAGAAATGTAAAAGCGAAGAATAAGTAATGGAAATAATAATAATAATAATTTAAAAATTGCTTTAAATTTTAAAATATCAAAACTAACCGACATCGGTAATGCAAAACGAAGCAATAATGCCAGGCTCTGGAGGTGGCCATTTCCGTGTGACATCAATGCGATGTTGTGTCTGTCTGCATGATATTACGTTGTGTTCACCGTTGCAGAGAAATAAATTGGCACCTTTATATATGTACGTTCTCTACACTTGTTAAGTGATTGAAATGAACAAGGTTTCTCTTGAAGACGTACTTTTATTTCTTATTATTTCTGTAGACAACTGTTTGTCATTGGAAGCAATGTACAAATTATATTATTTTGTTGATCATTCATTAAAGCTGCACAGATATCTATCTCGCCGTGTCATCACAACCCTAATCTCAGTAACCTAATTTTTCAAGCAAATTCATTTACATTAAAAAGTACCAGTTACAATAGTATTTTTCTAAAGTTTTTATTTTTTTTAAGAAGAAAGAAAACAATTGCTGTATAATGGTCACTGCTGGGGGGGGGGAGAGCAGTTACCTTCCTTGAAAATGGAGACGCAACCAATAACCAAAGAAAGTTGTAAATCGAAGATAAGGTAAATCTAATCGTCTAGAAAGGAAAAAAAAGCAGTAAAAACCTGATTAAAACTGAAACAGATTATCAATACCAAGCTAAATAGATCTTTCTTGTGCTCCAAACATTGGGACAATTATCGCTTAACACTTAAAACCCTGGACCAAGCACATTACGACATAATATTACCGACCAGTTATTATACGCGAACTATTTTTAGTTCATCCTATTTCATAGTTTTTACTAAACTTTATAATAAAATTATTTATCCATATTATCTCAAACTCCAGGTTGCAATGTATTTATGGCGACCTATCTAACGTTTTCTTTTAATTTCTCGCAGTATAAATACGAAAATGCATTACTGGAATACCTTTTTACTATAAACTGCAAGTTAACTGGGGAACTCTTGGTGTAGGGATACTGTCATCCAAATTCCATTCTAAATGTGACTGGGCAGACGTTACCAAATTAATTTACAGTTCCATTTTAAAGAGACTTAAATGCCACGGTAGAAAGAGGATCCGAGGTTTTAACTATATATTTTAAACTACTGTAAGTACCTGGTTCTGTTTTATTTTAGTGGTTATTGATGCAGACAATGACTCAAGAACAACAGTCATACTTTGGCTTTGACTTGTTTAAAAATAACCTCATGTCTCAAGTACAGATTTCGAGGACAGTTTTCATGATGTTTTAAAGTTCTCTTGGAACATGCCAAAGGCAACAAGTCCTGGGTTAAATGAGAGTAGCAAAAAGTCTCAATACAGTAATTGATTTTTAAAAATTTTTGCCGAACACAGAGCGACCAAAAGCTCATTCAGACAGAGCAAGCAGTTGTTATAGACGGTCTCCTCTTGTTTTCGCAAAATAAAAGAACGAGAAAGAACGGTAGGAGAAGCAAGAGGATGTGACGTCTTGTTTTTCCTGAACTGTCTCTACTCTTCGAGCGTAGAGACGAACTGGAAGTGCTTTCACTTCCGCTTTCACATTCTAAAACGATGTAACAACTTTCTAATTATCCTATTTAATTTTTTCATATATGCAACCCTATAAAAAGAAATAACATCATTATAAATATTACATACAAATATATTAAATATTTTATTATACAATTTAGCTGAAATATGTCTATATGCCACGGCATTAGCTAAACTCCAACAGGTTTTCGTTCTCATTAACACAAAGTAAAATAAAGCCCGTCCATTGGTGAGTAAAATTATGGCTAAGCTGTGGTTGCGTTGCTTGTTCTTCACACAGACCTCGTGCGTTTAGTGCGAGTAGATGGGTTAGCTTTGGAGAGTAAAGTATGATATCGCCATCTATGTTACGCAGTATAAATTCGAAATGCTGGGTACAAGTGCACAAGTATGGCAAGGAGGCACTACACAAAATTCCAAGAATAGCAGATAACTGGAACAACAAATGCTGCTCTTTAATTTTTAGCAAAGACAGAGGCAATGTTGTATCACCACGCCACCAGTCACTCAACGTTACAGTGTGTCCATCATAGAGAACGTAGTGGACGTCCCTGGTAGAAAGGATCCCAGAAAAGACAGGGCAGTTATAGTGGACTGACCCCCCCAAAAGCCTTAAAAGAACCAACAGACTGTCCATCAAAATCACTCAGGAGGCTGAATCACGTTGTCTACTGCCCTGGCGGCCAATCAACGTTTCTGGTACAATTTGGTAGTTATATTGACTCCATGAAAATCGGTTTTAGGATCAAGCTTCCAAGACTCTAGGTAACATCTCCACCATAGAATACTGATAAGTCATCTAACACCATGCACTTTACAACGATACTTTTTTCCATGTCATAATTTAATCTTCCATTTTTATTCAAAATATTGGTATCCTGTCGTCTTCGGTCACCAGAAATCTACTTTAGAGTGAGTATACCATAGTTATGCAGGGAATTAGTTCATAGAAAATCCGGTAGCAGCGCTGCTTAATTTATGCTGAGGGTTGCGTGTGTTGGAAAGCGCTTTCAAAACTTAAAATAAGCCTTTGATCTGGCAACTATCCACCCAGTCTGCCCGCCAAATTAGAGATATCAAGTAAAAATGCAAATTTATGCGGTCACAGGTTGGTCTTGAGATCTACTAAACCCAGACTTTGATCTTTCTTTCATTTCCAGTTTTTCATCTGAATAAAGTAAATTTGATTTAAAATTTTTTTTTTAAAGAGAATAATGTAAATCTTCCTTTAGTGGTTATTTTCTGTCCGATTTATGAAACGATATAATGATATAGATTTGTGATATTTTTTTAAATTAAAAAAAAACCATCATTTTATATTGTGAATTAATCATTATAGATTGTTTATCTTATTTTATTTACCAGGAACGATTTTAATATATGAACCAGGGATGTCAGAATGTTATGAAATCAAGCTTTCATGCATAAATAGGCAATCTTTGGTCTTTCATTCCGGAACTACACAATCGATGCCGAGAGACGAAGCACGCAGATAGATTCGTGGGCGAACCGTGCTTATGGAGGTATCGAATAAATGCTCTCACCGGAACGGATATCATGGTTCTCATGCGCACAGCTGCTGCCGGAGGGGTTTATTAAAAAACTGCGCCGGCGGTTGTGATGAAACGAACGAAAAACAATAAAGATTTGTTGACAAACAAAAGATGTAAACACTGGCCGACGCGAGTTTATTGCAACGAAAAAAGGAAGGAAGGATCTGACAAAAAAACAATAAAACGTTTTATTAAATTTAATACTTATATAGAGAATCATTCTGGAATTTCAAAACGCCTTTGATCAACAGAGTAAAGAAGAAGAAAGCATATCTTGACGAATTATTTTGTTGACAAAATAAACATTTCTATCGATATCCGCCCCCTCCCGCTACTGTTCCACTTGTCCCATTATATACGGTGAAGAAAGCTTGGAATATTGATCATAATTAGCTTTTTTTTCGCATCTTTTGGCCCGGCACCGTCTGCTAGTTTGCATTAGCCTTAAACACCATTCGCAGCGCCAACGGCTCGATTTCCGCGCCTTTGATGTTTCTGCCAACAGTCACACGCACAAATACATCTTCGATTGCAAAATTAACACACGGAATTTAATTAGCAGAGCTTTCAACCAACGATGCGAGATAGATGTGTAATAACTATCTGTCGGGCTATAATCTGTGGAAATATTGGTAAGAATTGGGTGGTGAAGGGATTGTTGTACCGGACGTTGACAGTAAAGATATTTTCGCAGCGACTTTTCTAGCAGGTGATGAAACCAAAGTGGACTTGATAACCGAAAAGGTGCACACACAAACAAACATCTAATTTCAATTTGAAAAGTAAATCTTATTTTATATCATTAGGTCAAGAATAATAAAACAGTGGTTTCGGTGGTTCCCAATGGTGTAAGTAAATTGGAATCTTGTAAAAGGCCTCTTTAATGACAAAAGAAAAACACTGTTATCGGTTTTAATCTTTTGCAGTAGAATTAAGTCGCTTCAGTTTAAAATCGTAACAACGTCAATTTGTTGTTGTGTTTTTTCCATAACTCAGATACGATTTTACAATAAAATGTATGACATCTCTGTAACAAAATGATGACAGCTAAACTTATCTTAGCCATGTCAGATATTCATTAGTTTAGAGGTTAATTATATTGTATGCAAAACAAATCGAAATCGCGGTGGTGAACAGCGGGGAGTTAGGCAAGAGTGTCGCAGTAGAATTTTGTCTATGACGATACTGCCTGAAAGTGAAAGTAAGTCACGTGCGTGGATATTATCACGGGAACCAAATAACCCCTGCAAGCAGCGGGATTGTTTTCTAAAAAGCAGATAATCGTTCACTATCGACTGTCGCCAGAACCGACCACCACGAATAAAAGAGAAAACTAAAGCACTGCTTTAGCAACCATGAACGAGTTTCCAAAAGTACGTCCAAGCTGTCAAGAACTGGAATTTTCTCCCACCATTTCTTTTACCGAATTCACTAATATGTTTTTACATAGCTGGAAGATTTAGCCGGCACCACGGTTCAAAATCGTGTAACTGTTAATAATAATAATAAAAACGAAAAATAGTTACACATTCTTAGTTAGGTTAGCAGATGCGCGCTATTGTTGTGCCACACCAGATTATCCTGCTACGGTGTGATATACTACGCTGGAAAGACTAAAATATATGGAGTGGTCGGAGAGAGAAGGAAAACAGATATATTGATCTTAACTCTCAGCCTCTGAGATTTTATTATTGTTTCTCGTTCAGCCGATCGGTAGCTTTCGGACTTTTTTTCAACGACGATGTAATAACGACTTTTACCTCCAAACGAACCTGTATCAAAAGCAAGCTAGAATGATTTATTAGAAAAGAAAGTAAAGTAATTAAAGAATCATTTGCATAAAGCTTTTTTTCATTTTATTACAAACGCGGTGAAGTTAAAGGGCTTTATTTTCCTAATAGCTGTAATGTATCCCGTTACAGTTTGTTTCCGTTTAACTTTATGGAAGTATTTTTTACATATTAATCCTCTAGTGACTTTTACTGTTACTTAAAGGCGTAATAACTCGGATTGAAATATTTTTTAATGTGATTAAAGTTGGAGGGATTTTTTTTATTCAACAAAATTCAGGCTAATGTGTGATGCAATTTTACGTGAATATCTGACGAGGCATTAACATAACATCAGGTGATTTAATATTGCACCATTTGTGGTGTTATCTAAAAGCGGGTTAACATGTTTTGGATATCTGTGAGCACTCAAACTTAACCCTATTTAACTAACCATTAATCTTTTAGGAAAAAAAAAATTATACATGATATTTGATTTTCTAGAGTCTGACATTTACAATGCTATAAACTGTTTGATGCTTGAAGTTCCATTATACGATATTTCAGAGTTATGATTTAGCGTCATTTCCGGTCTTTTAAAGGGACGCTAGAATAGTGTGGCCTCTAGTTTACGCTATCACATATCATTAAGGTGTCATATAAGACGTACTACTGGAGTATCTGAGACCAGTGATTACTTTTCCTCCCTCACACGTTCTGTTTGCCATTTCCCATATTTCTAATAATATGCACTATGTGATTAGCCATGGAAGCAGCCGAAGTGTTAAAAGTATTCCCACTAAGCAGGTTCTTTAAGGCTCATCTCCGTAGAATCGAATTACGTGAATGTGACGTCACACTGATATCTTGCTAATCTAACCAGAAATTCGCTATAGCAAAGATCATCGACACCACGGGACTTAGATAAACGAAAATAGGCAATTACTTTCTAGAAAAAAACTACATTATCTGTATATGAGACAAAATAGTTCCATAAATTAAAAAAAAAGCACAATGTCTTTAAGAGGCAATATTAGCAAGTTACTAGAAAGATGGTGGCACTAAATAAGAGGAGAAACTCGATGGTCTGTGCTATCTAGAGGTGGAAGCAGACGAGATTTACCTATCCACAGAAATCGATGAGAAGGCAGCACTTTTCCTATTTGTAGTAAGGCCGACAGAGATTGATAGATGCAGGTCAAAGAGCCCCACCACTAAGAAAGCTTCTGGCAGCCATTGTTATAGATTTCCCAGTTCGCTATTCACCACTTCTTTGTCTGACGGGGCAGTTTGGAGAAGCGATTACACCGCGCTGTAATGGCAATTTAACGGCAGATTTATCGCAGCTAACAGATAACTTGGACATGTCAGCCGAGCATCGCATAATAAACAGCGCGGAACTAAAGCTATTTAAATATGGCGGAGGACAAATAATTGTCAACTGCTTCGATTGCTAGAAGTCGTTCAACAACACGAACCTCGGGACAGATGTAAGTGACAAATGACACAAAGCTGAATGGAAACCCTCGCATTTAATAAAAGAATATGTTGTTCATTTCTTTCTGACTGCAAGATACTAACATAAAGATTTTACGGTTTAAAATATAAAATTTTTTTACCAAAATAAAAAAAAGACTAATTGGAAGTGTGCAGATTTAAGGGGGTTTAATATGCCAACTACTACTACACCGCCATCCTTTGGAGAGCTTTTCAATTTTATTCAAAACAACAACCCTTTTCTTTTGTTTTCTACAAAATGGATAACATTTCTTTCTGTTGACTCTCAGTCTGACTACACTGTTACTGACTCGAAGACTTCCAGCATTGATATTCCTTTCGAACCAACCAACCAGGGGAGTGGTCTGATGGGAGAACTGCCTGTCTATACGTACAGCGCACAGGTAGGGTACTCAGTAGTAAACATGCTTGTAAATTACGGCGTTCTAGTCATGACGAGCCATTCTGTAGCAGACCTGAGTCCCTTAGGATTTGAAGTGTAGGAAATGTTAGAAACTTCTTCGCGAGGAATTAACCTCAACATATTTGAAAATGATAATAGTAATTGTAGCCAGCCGGGTAAGTAAGATTTCTGAGCAGAGCATCGAAAAAAAAAAAAAAAAAAAACGATAGGATCGCCATTTACTCGACTGTTTCATTGCGACGCTAATTTCTGAAAGACAGCAAGCAAAATCATCGATAAGCGGAAGTGACGTCATACTATTTCTCTGCCGGCACACAGTTCAAGCGCCGCTTGTGACGTCTATCAATGGTAATAGACAGCAAAAGCAAAAACAGGAATGTAAAAGATGGCGAAAACAGATCTATTACCAAAAATACCTATAATTGGACTTATTCTGATAATGCACTTATCTTTCCAAAAAATCTTTTAGGTGATAATGTTATCGCATTTACAGAAATATACGCAGGAAATATCTGTTTTTTTCTCTATATTAGATAAAATTAAAAACAAATAAATATTTTCAATGCCCTAGGCACAAAACAAAAATACCAAATTAGTTTATCGGCCATTTATTTCTTCATTTCTTTGTTAATTATTTTCGAGATTATACTGCACTTATTTTTCTATTTGCTCAGTTTTCGCAATATTCGGAAAAAATTAACAGTAAACAGATATTGATTTTAAAAGCTATCAAACAAAAATCAAAACAAAATAAAGCAAACAATTAGTAAAGTGTCAAATATTTTTTTTGTTGTTACAGCAAATGCTACAAATGATTGCCATGGGTGGTAAACCAATAAATGTGATGGAAGGAAAACAACAAAAATATTAAAATCTTGGTTCCATCTTCTTCATTTTTTTTTTCAGGCACAGGCAAGATACAAAGATCATACGAGTAACACGAATTATTCGCATAATGATTGATACGTTGCTAGCAAGTATTCGAGCTAGCTCAGATTAGAGATGAGACCGAATGCAAACAGGATGCAGTATGGCGGTGCACATGGTTAATTGATTAACAATGTAAAAGAACAATCTTGGCTGATAGTAACACCACGAGAATTTTCGACGTGTAAGGCTGATGGACAGCAGACGGCACAGCTTTGACCTTTATTCGTTTCGCTTCTTATTACATTTGCTTATTTGTGTGCGCGCGCACAAGCAACAGGAAGCATTATTATAGGCAGGCTAAAAAATTCAAGTATTGCGGATCCATGAAAGTATAAACTAGACAAAATATATCTTGCTCATTGAGGCGCAGGTACAGTAAACGTGGTTATGAATAAACAACTGTTTTTTTTTCTTTCTTTTTAAGGCCTTTACCTAATCTTCGCAGAATAAAACCAGGCTAGTAAACCTTTATATAAACCAGGGGGGTTAGTACTTAACAAAAAACATTTCCAAATTTTAACCCGCCCCTCACCAGCCAAGTGGCCTCTTTCTCGCTGCTACAAAACCCCATGTTTTCGGAAAAATGGATTTCGTCTTTATCTTTTGTTTGAGAATTTCCGTGGGAGGACAGAAGCCGTTTTCTGCCCCCCCCGTTTTATTTTCGGTGCATCACGTGAGAAATTATTGAAAAATCTCTTCCCCAACTTCGTAGGTAGAAATTCCAGTGAAGTGTTAATGTCTGGTAAAACGAAAGAAGTCCCTCGAATTAATACGCGATATTGATCACGTGTGCTGCCTGCTTTCCAAGTTGTACTATATCTGCATACTTTAGTGTATTTTTGTACTGCGTAGTACTGAGAACTCAAATGCCTTTAACCTTTTCCTTTTTCTCGATTTTCGTTCCGAAAGATGTTTTGAAATCTGTGTGATGCGCACCGTCTCGGATGCTTCCGCGATGACGACCACTTGGCTCGGGAGGGGCGTGTTAAAAAAAGTAAATTTAAAATGGTCAGTTTTGTTCATTATTAATAAAATATACTAGAAATAGTTCGTTTTTCTTTAGGAAAGATGCCACTATTATATAATATATTTAAAATAAAAATTACTATAGGCAATAGGCAAAAAAAAAAATGCATTAATTAAATCAAGGCAGATTAAAACAGTTTATTGGGTGTAATTACATGGCAATCAGCATAGGAGATTACCATTGTTTCGGATTTGTTATATCCTCTTAAACTAGATTCCAAAAAAGGCCCATCCACATTCGCTACTACTCGCATTGACGAGAAACCGTATTTAGTCAGGCTCGAGATAAGCGCGCGTGTCAGAGAATGCTGATGAAGTTAATGAGAAACTTGGTGCACAGTTAGTTAAACGGAAACCCTATTTATACCCACGCGACTTCCGGAGACCTAAATCTCTGTGAAAAGAACGGAATTTTAAATGAAAATGATTCCACGCAGAAACCGCTCTTTGATGCCAATGAAGCGATCTCATACTACTGATGCGAACTAACGCCTCCAAATATATGCAAAGTAATGTCTAAATCGAAAAATAGGGGCTAACAGCGAAAACTGTTTTCACTTTTTGTCTCTTTAATGTTTCATTAAAATCACCTTCTCTCTCTTACACCAGCAGGTATAATTTCACTGACCAATGAGAAGTAACATTTCCGACCGCCAGAATCCGTTTTCACTAAGTAACGCGGCCAGAAAAAGACCCGTTACAATTTCGTTTTTTTCAAATGTTGTCAATAATCGCTGACTTTGATCCGGTTTCTTCTACAATTGATCCTCGAACCCCCCCAAATAACACTTTGTCCGTTAAATTC